>OX439130.1:20481013-21213513 GCA_949318235.1 Ecdyonurus torrentis | reverse complement strand
ATAAAAAAGTTTATTTTTAGTATATATTTCTCACAATTTATAGGAAAAACTTATTTATATATATGACAAAGAAACGAGATATGAGGGTTAATTCATTATTAATTAAATGAAAAGTTTGTATTGAATCAGTGCAGCTGCATTGTATATGGCTCCGCGTGCCGATGTATTCAACAATATATGAATGCATAGAGTATAATATTGCTTCAACAAAGTCGACAAACCCACTCCAATACATTATTACATACATACATATATAACAATAACACACGACCGTGCGCGGGATAAAGACTGTGCGGAAGCTGGGAATTGTTCAGGCAGCTATATGCGGGCGCCGAGACATCAATTATGTGTCATCTTTCAATTGAAACCTCCGCCGACATTGCCGCCTTTATCCCTCTCATTTTTATACTGCATACTAATTTATAAATAACTTAAAAATTATATTTTAAATACTAATATTTAACATTATTAATATAAACTTTTGTAGTTGTTAATAATAAAAGTTACTATATATAGAATCATAGTTATAGAAAATGTACCTCACTTTCTATTGCCGGTCCCGAACCGAACAGCGTGAACAATGCTTTTAAAGCGCGGCGAGTGAAGCGAGTTTATAATATTATATTAATAAATGTATATATATACTTATATATTGGGGTACCCTATTCTATTGTATACTGTATATATATATAAACTGATATGAATGTATATATATATATATATATATATATATATATATATATATTCACATGCAGTGTGATTATAACTCTGTGAATATTCTGAATAGAAATTTTATATGTATATGATATACGTCATCCAATATTATAACAACACATCATGTGATTTTAATTTAAATCTATTTATATATATATATTTGATTCAAAAATTATTTTTTTATTGTTATAAATTGAATGTAATGTACTGGAATAAAATTATTTAATTAAATAATCAATAGAGACAAGTTTTAATAAATTAATTGAAGCTATATAACTCTGAGAAATAAAATATTATATAAGCATGATTGGCCATCTAAAAAATTAAATCATTAATTCAAATTTTAGATTTAAGTTCAGACTTCAAATGTGCAATTCAGAATTTAAAGTTGGATATTATATAATGCACATATAACGGGAAATTCAAAAAAAGTTAATATATATATAAATTATTGAATTGTCATATTATAGTATATTATATCAAAAAAGATTATTTGAGCATAAAAATGTCTAATATATACCATGAAAACGTCCCAAAATAAAATTGGAAAAATCTTGGCTATACATAAATTGTTTAAGACTTCATTACTGCATGGGGGAGATATAAAAAAAAAAGCATGATAGCACTAATAATTTTCCTTCAATGGAAACGTAAAAACTATAAAATATATCAGAAACAACTAATCAGCAATAAAAAAAATGCATAAATAAATTTAACAATATATTAATTTGAAAGTTTATTTTAAAAAAGTCACGAAATAATCATGCGTCAAATATGACCTTCGTAATACGAAAAATATACGTGATATGTATTTTTTTTAATAAAAAATCAAATTGAGAAATGTAATTATTAGTAAGTTTGACATTATGGACGTGACAATTGAGCTTTATATACTTTTAAATGATGGTGATGAGAGTGCGGGATAATATTACATGTAACGGGAGGAGATATCATATATATATATATATATATATATATATATATATATATATATATATATATATATATATATATATATATATATATATATATAACTGTTATATACTGTCAATTAGCAACCACGGTAAGCTATATAGCAAGCCAAAGCATAGAGAGAGAGAGAGAGAGAGAGAGAGAGACAGAGAGAGAGAGAGAGAGAGAGAGAGCCTGTAGCAATGGAACGTGCATATCTGACTCTGCACATTTGTATGTATATATATATATCTCTCTCTCTCTCACTTTGCTGTCACCACCACTACGAGCAGTTGGTTCAATATCACCTCCCCACAGTACCAGTTTACATCAACTCAACTATATTTTTAATGGCCACAAAAATTTTATACGTCATGACAACTTTATTATAAGATAGATACGTTAGCAAAGATTTCATATATATATTTTTTTAATTGTTAAAAAAAAATTTATATATATATTCAGGATTTTAAATGTCAATCATATCTTTTTTAATTTGATATTTTTATATATTATGAGAATAGGCAAATTTTTATAAAAATCGTGGTGAATGTGCTGATTTCAACGAAAAATAAAAAAAAAGAAAGAATGGTGTTTATATTTATATTGCTAAATATATAAACATTGAGAGATAAATATAAAACATTTTGCACGTTTGAAAGCCCCTGCAACTTATGCAACCTTTTGAGCTTTTATGTGTTGCGGGTTGCATTTTTAAGGCGCTTCATGAATATGGATATAAAATAAATTAAAAGAAATTAAGAACTTGTTCACTAAAATGAATACTTATGCCTTTTATAAAACAAGTTAAGCACTTATTTAATTTCTTAATTATACGCTATTCACTTTATTATTATTATTATTATAATAATAATAAATTCCATCGTGAATTATTTTGTATTAAGTATACTTGAATTAATTATTAAATTGAAACAATATTATTATAACTATAAAATGTAAAGTTTATGTTTGTTAATGTGTACATTAAATTTATTTATAAAGAGAAATATAAGCAGAGTTAGTTTGAGGTATAAAGTAAGCCTTCAGGGTTTTCATTTTATCTCTGTATTTTGTATAATATTATAAATAAGGAGAAGTATGTATATATATGTTCTGTAGTGAGAGTATATACAGAAATATATGTATATGTGAATATAAATTGTGCTGACGATGTGAGAGACAAAGAGAAATAATATTATTATTGTAGTTGTTTCTGGTTGGTAATTATACATCTCTCTCTTTCTCTCTCTCTCTCTCTCTCTCTCTTCATTGTAGAGAACAGCTCTCTTTTACTGATGCTTGTGTCGTTCGCTGCTTTTATGAGGATTCCCTTGCCCACCGAGTGTTGGTGAACAAACAAACAGTAATTGTGGCCCCTCTTAAGTATAAAACGTGCCCATTGGTGCTATATTTCTCTCTCTTTCTCTCTTATTGTCACAAACAACCAAGCACACAAAAAATGGTGTACCAGTAGCAGTAGAAATCTCTCTCATTGTTGTTTTATATATATATATATATATAAAATAAATATATATGTTATTTTATTATATAGCAAAAGCAAGCAAGCTTTTTCCCTAACTCATATATGAACACATATACACACACATATATATACACCCACCCACCCATAGAACAACACCCTGTCGTGTCGTCGTCGACGTTGCCGCGAGCTTTCCTCTGCGCTCTTTCTGGGTTGTCGTTTGTAATTGATTCAATCAGAGAAAAACACGTTTCTTGTGTGGCTGCCTTGCTTTGCTTTGCTTGCTCGATACAAAATGTAACGATGAAGATGGAAAATGCTGGTACTACATACCACACCAACGTATATATATACATAAACCTAAAGACACATTCACACAATATATACAAACTCACCCCCACCAACAATCCCTTTCCATTTATATTTCTCTGCTTTATTATTATTTTATATCAGTCCACTTCCAAAATACCTAACAAAAACTTTTATACAACTTTATTTTCACTCCTTTTTTTTTTTTTTTTTTTTTTTTTTTTTCTCTCTCCAATATAAAATTAATTTTATGAGAGTTTAAAAAAATTGTTCTACAATATCTACTAAATATATTCCTTTAGGGTAAAATATGATTGGAGAAAGAAATAATAATAATAAAATATAAAAAGTTTTGTTTTTGAAACGTGTTTAGTATAAAATAAATCCCGAGGCTTCGAAGTGATTAAAATTATTGTCGGAAAACCTTATTATTTGTTTTCATTGAAAGTTTTAAAATAAAATGAATAAAATTTTCATTACAATCATATCTACTTTATGCTGATGAAACAGAACTTCAAAACTATATACATATTGGAAAATTAAGAGTCTTCAGAAATGAATAAAATTTAGTTTTTAAACCATTAAATATATATTATAGCACTTTAAAAAAATCATAATCGTTTCAAGTTAATAAATTTATATTTATTTCTTCAATAATTAACAACACTTTATGATTTTTAATCAAATTTAATATTATTTGTTATCTTGTGCCTTAATAAGAAATAATGTATTTTTTTTTTATCTGAAATAATAATAAATAAATAAAAAAATTCAAAGCACTGTACTTTGCTTTGCATTAGAAAAAAAATTATCTAAAGCAGACATCAATTTTCCAAAAAGCCATTAAAAGAAATAGTATAATCTTTCTCTAAAAAAATTCTTTGGGTACTTATTTTCTAAATAAAGTATCTTTCAATATATTTTTTTGTGTACCGTTTCAGACCTACCTTATTTATATTGTTACATTTAACAAACTACAAAAATATTTTACAAAACTAACATCTTTTTATGCAAACACACATAGAGAGAGAGAGAGAGAGAGAAATGTACCATTCAAAAAAGAATGCATTTTTTTTACTCTCAAATATAAAAGATAAAGCTATTTTTATAGTTTTTACAACTTCCTGAAGGTATATTGACCCATAACATTTAGTTTTTTTTTATTTATACTTATTGACTCGTATATAGATGGAGGGTTGAGGATTCCCGTTGCGTGGGTTATAATGTCCAGTATAGCAGGGCTTGACCGTGACTATATATGTGTATGTTTATTGCATGCTCACACCCTCGCACGCTGTATGAGTGCTGTTTGGACACTTGCACCTTGCTGGGTGCACAAACATCCATCACGTCACCTGCATGCAGTATGCGATGCGTGACATGACATAAGGACGTACGCGTGCTATGTATATATCCTGAATTCAAAGACAATATTTTAGTAACTTATTTGGGCTTTATGATCTCTTTGTCAAACTGAAGAATTGTAGTATTATTATCATTATTTAAATTTTCTTAGTAATTTTTAGGTGATTTTCTTGGATGTATGAAAAATTGAAATATATGAATATCAACACAATATATTGTTGTTTAAAAATAACTACCAGCATGCAAGTATACCGGGATTTTATGATATATTTTTTAAGATTTTCAAGAGTATTGAAGAAAATATTTAAAAAATTATAAATATTTTTAAAAAATGAAAAATGAACATTAAAATTTATATATAAGAGCTTCTCTCTCTCTCTCTCTCTCTCTGTTTTTTTCTGGATTTTTTTTTCCATTATAGAATCCGATTATTTAGGGAAAAAGGCAAGTGGAGGGACTGAAATTTTAATTTAAGCGACAATTAAGAGGCTCTTGGTCCTAGACATCCTTGCAGGCGCCTTCTAAATAAAAGGGTATACAGTTTTTATAGACAAAATCTTAGACAAAAATCAATAAGCCACAGCGGCACTTTTCATCAGTAAATCGATGTTTTTTAGAAGATGGAATTTTAATTTGGCGCCAGTGTCATATTGCAGGCAGACCTGCCTCACCTT
Organism: Ecdyonurus torrentis; assembly: GCA_949318235.1. Classification (NCBI taxonomy): domain Eukaryota; kingdom Metazoa; phylum Arthropoda; class Insecta; order Ephemeroptera; family Heptageniidae; genus Ecdyonurus; species Ecdyonurus torrentis. The sequence continues at coordinate 21,208,020 of OX439130.1, read as the reverse complement.
ATAACTTGGGAGGTAAAAATAGCAAGATTCTATTGTCGGTAATTGTTTATTGACTTCATTCAAACAAGACGTTACGGTACATACACTGGTATTTAAGGTAAACACTCCCAATTATTTGTCAAGATAATTTTTATATTATTTATAACATTGTAAATAAAAAGTTAAGTATGTGGTATATTATCATAAAAATATATCTGCAAAGATATACCTTTATACAAATTTTTTCAAAAAAAAAAAAAAAAAAAAAGGGTAAAAAAAAAGGGTAAAAATTTATAAATGCTAATGAGAACATATTTTTGGCATATAAAAAATATGTATTTATGTGAAATTTTTCTGTCTCGTACATAATGTATATTTTGACTAGATTGAGACGTTATTTTTTGTTTGTTACTCCTAGATATTTATGGCACATACAGTACAGGTATTGTTAGTACAGCGGGAGTTAGTTGCATTGTTACAAAAAGTAGGCAGGTACGGCTAGCTTGGCTAGTGCTCACGCGGGACTCCTCGCGTTTTTATTGCACTATTCAAAAGAGGAAAGAAAAAAGATAATGGGCCCCCCCATGCTGTGAAAATCAAGACCCCCTCCATAGTTTACTGCTACAGGGATTCTTTAGGGATACACAAACAATAACTATAAGAGAGACTGAGGTGCTCTCAACAGGCTGCAATCCCAGATTCGAAGTACGGACTTTCAAATAATAAGCTAACAGAGGGATTGAAAATAATATAAAATGAGACAATGCAATTTTTGACGTTGAAAATCTTTTCATACAAGTATATAAATGAAATATTGCAATAGGGGATGTTTTAATCGCAATTTTCATAATAGGAGCTCTCTGTGTACGTATTTTATTTTGCAAAAATTAACCCCTATTTCTCTTTTTATATATTATACAGTATGTGATTATAAAGTTACTAACATTTTTGTTTCTCTAAAATATTTTAAAAATCACATAATATATGGTTAAATAAGTTGAAATAATAGGTCTTGGTTTTTGGAGACTTTAATTCTCGAGTAGAGTATAAATAAAAAATAATAAAAAAAAAAACTTCTGCGAATTATAAAAGTGATTAAAAACGTATAATTGATTTTTACAGTCATGTGATCTTTTAGCTAAAATTCATAAATTTCTATAGTGAAACAAAAGCTTTAATAAGTGATATAATTGAAAATGTTGGCGCCCCGCAGTCTGAATGATATACCGGGTGGCTGGCTGGTGGTCGACCGTTCGTGCTTCGACCTCTATGAATTGAGCTGATTCGACTCGCGACCCCCAGCCCTCAGGGCTCAACCACTCTGCATGGGTGGTACAAGCTTTCTCTATAAATACTGCATTGTGTCCCACCTACATTGACTTACTGCATGCTTAATGGATCATTATTGACAGCTGTTAGACAGCACTAAAGTTTTTATATTATATACACTTTTTTTTTTTAAATGCGTCAAAACAATTGATTTTATTGTTATATACTTTTGCATACCTACATAAACTTTTGTCAATAATTGAGCATTAAGTAGTTTTTCTAGTTCTCTAATGTTGTTGTACTTTGTACACCTTTTACTTTTTTATATTTCTAAAAAAAATGACAATGATTTAAAACTTTTGCATTCTCACTATTCCGTTTACAAAAAAAATATTGATATATGTATATAATAAGAAAAAGATAAAAACTTTAGTGCATTAAATGGTTTTAAGAAAACCCATTAGTATCTGCTAAAAAAAAATATTAACTTTTTTTTTTTTTTTTTTTTTTTTGCGAAACATTTATTAAAATTTTATTTTAATAATGTAATATTATATAGGCACCTTGTGTTTTTTGACATAAATATTTTACAGAAAAATAAAAGATAATAATAAATTACTCTTTTGTGAGAGATAAAAATTCTTTTATATACAAATGCTCGTTTCTTTTCTGCAGGGCATTATTAAATAAATCATAGAAGTCGACACTCTATTAAATTGTCACATTCATCTTGTAAGCTTTGTGTTTTAGGTTTCACTTCTCTCTCTCTCTCTCTCTCTCTCTCTCTCTCTCTCTCTGCTCGTCATCCAGCAGCCGTGCTGCAGCAGGAAGTTACATCTTTACATCTTGGAGAGATATCAAATTTACATTGGACATATGAGTTGCGTCATAAAATCGGACACAGAAAACACCGTGTTACACGTTATACACACGAGGTCGTTATCATTCAAAAGCCTGTTTTATTTGCTCAGTAGCCACGTCTCAATTTGCAAAAGAAACAAGACACTTTTTTCTCCATCTCATCTTATTTCATCTCCGTTGTATAAAGAAAAGAAAATCCAATAATCCGATATAAGTTTACTTTTCAACCCTATTATTCCATGCATAATAAATCCATACATTTATTTTTTCTTATATATCTATATTTAATTTAAAATTATTCTAAACTATAATATTGGAGAACAATATTGTCTGAAACACCAGCATGAAAATTGAGGACGTCAAATTTATGATATTGATTAATAATGCGGCAGTAGATGATATACGATACAGAGTTTAATACTTATAGTTCATTAAGTGATTCCCACGGCTTTATCACCTGCATCTATCAGTGCACTCAGGAGCACCCGCATCCTTGCGTGATGATGCGCACGTGTCATAGGCACAACAAAGCGTGCTCCTATACGCCGAACTATACGCCTATATGTACGTATATCCAGAGTACAGTACACGTTATATTTTTAGGAGGAGATCATTGAAATCAACATTTCATAAACAGGAAATTTAAATATATATTATACATTTTTTTACAAAACATGGTTTTACACTACAAAAAAAAAAAAATAAAAAGCAAATAAAAATTATCTTTTTATAATTAGAAATTGGAAAAACAAAGCAAAATATAAATAAATAATAAAATAAAAGGAATGTCATTTTGATTGATGATGCTTAAATATTTTTACATATATATAAATAAAACATTTACAAACACGCGCATGAGAATTGTGGGAGAATTATTCGATCTTAACCTTGGTTCTTTCTCTTTGTACGCATTATAATACACTTCTCGGCCCGTACCTGTAATATGCAATCATAACCCTGCACATACCCTGCATGACTCATATCAACACAGGATATCATATAAGTTGACTGCTTCTTTCTTTTTTTTAAATGCATCCAACTTGACCAGAGGCTATAAAAAACACTTTTCATTTGAAAAGCGAGCAGTTCAGTTGTCATAATATAACGATGGTCTTATATACAAAATAAAACAATATTTTGATTTGTCAAAACTATATCAAAACTTAATGTGATATTGCTTGTGAGCCATTTATATATAAATTATATACAAATGTCTGATATGTATATATACGAATCTGAGATATAAAGGGCAAGATATAATATATGGATAGGGATACCCAACGTCTGCCATCGGGGTCATGAAGAGAGGATTTTCTTTTTCCTTTTTTTTTTTTTCTTTTTTTTTTTATCCTTATTATTTTTTTTAATGTGACTTCTATATATTGTAATATATATAGGCATAAAAATATGTAATTTCAAATTACAGTTTTTTTTTAAAATGAGGGTGATGAATATATGAAATGTTACGTATATGATTTTGCGCACCCTTGAGATGACCCTGAAGATCGTTTATATAATAATATTTTCTGTACGTGTCGTTAACATTTTTTAAACCACACAGTCATAAAAAAATACACAATTGACTCGACTACGTAATAAAAAACTAAATAGCTTCTAAATTATACTTTAACTATTATATACTTTTATTGCATTTTTGTTTCATTCAGAATCTCGTATTTGTAAACGTTTTGATGTTTTATGTATACGTTGAGCTTGTTTATTTCCGGACCTAATTTGGCTTTATGTGCGCCAAATTTTACATGCAAAACCAGGTGGGAAGATTTTTTTTTTTTAAAGACACGCAGATGCTAAGTCACGGGTCAAAATCAAGCTGTCATACTAAACATCAACGATGAAAGTACGTCTTCAAATCTCTGTATGTGATGTGTTGGACATTTACGATCACAGGTGACCATATAACTGACCATCCTCAATAAGTAAACATTACTTATTTGGACTAACATCGTAAAAATATTTTATTTTTAAAATTAGATGGCTCTATTTTGTTAAACTTTTGAAGATTTAAAAAAAGACGTATTTTTTTATGACTTAATAAATCTATGATATATATATTTATTTTATCTTTGAAAAACGTATATTTTTAAAACATTATTTTATGAGGTGGCAATATTAAATAAATAAAACTAAAAATATTTACGATTTCTCACGTATAACTTCAATAATATTTATATTGCAAAATTCTTGTGCATCCCAGCAGTTTTTATTTCAGTTTCGTATACAATAAAGAATAAATCAACAGATATGCGTTTAAAAAATATATATAATGTTAGCACATTTTCACCCCTGTAATATTGAAGAAAGAATCTTATACTTGTATGCGTGACAGAAAAACATTTGTTTTAAAGGATTAATTTTAAAAGACATTAGAACTTTGGCGGAACAAATAAATTGCGTTTGAGTTGCTAATCCTTAGAGGAAAAAGTTACGAGACAAAACGACATCCAAATGTCTCCAGCTGGTCTAAACAAATTTATTATAGTATAACAAACTAAATTGAATGTTCAGTGTATAGGGATTAAAGATAGTCGAGACGTTCTTATTATGCTTTAGTTATATCACCTGTATAATAGACACAATATATCTATATTATATATACGAAAACAAAGTCAGGGTATATAACTGTATATATATTTATTCCACTTCAACATGAAGAGAAATGTTTAGGAACAATAAAGAAATCTCAAACAATAACAAACATTGTTGATGTATATAACAATTAAATAATAATAATAATAAACAAGCCTTTTGGTTTAAATCCAATTTAAACTTTTTTAATGTTGAAAATAAAAATGAGGTAATATAATATTATTAATCCATTGCAATATTCTTATACTCATATAGACATATGCTTATATTATACTTTTTTTCTTCTTTGAAATGCAAAGTCTGACCAAGGCAAAGAAAAGGGCCTTATCGGTCAGTTAACTTTTTTTTATATAATAATATATACCCGCGATCGCATCCGTGAGTTATTTATACCAAAATGTTATATAAATTAACTTTGCTATATTTTATAAGATTATATACAATATATTCTTTGATCATTTATTCTTTATTTTTGCTTGCTGAATCATAAGCTAAATTTTTCATTTAATTATTAAATACTATAATAATATTAATATATAGACGCTCTATATTAAGCTAGATAACATATTATTTCAACAATTGTTTAATTCTATATATAATTTTTTACTGTATGGTAATATAAAAACAAAATAAAAGGATCTTATTAATATATATAAAAAAAACTATTCATACAACAAATCCAGTTTTCTTTATTTATAAAATTAAAATTTACCTTATTATAATTATATTCAAATTTTCAAACAACATTACATAATACAAAAAAACACCTTAAAATCTGTCATAGAGAGCGGCAAATCTTTTTCATTTTTCTTTTTATATAAGCTATTAAGACAGGATTAGACGACAGCCACATAGCTTTTTTATTTTCTTTCTTTTTTTCTAAAGAGATGTCAGAGTATTTTGTCTACATACACGTAAACATACACCATTTACGTAAGAGAGAGAGAGAGAGAGAGAGAGAGAGAGAGAGAGAGAGTATGTTGAATATAATGAAAAGCATCACAGCATCACATTCCGTTCTCATGGTAATTATGGTTTAACTTAACCATCATCAACTCTATATGTTTAAGAATGTTAAGAGAGAAGAGAAAAGAGGGCTGATATTATTATTGTATTATTGAGTGGCTGGCATAACACAATAGTGCTATTACATTAGTACTCCCCCACTTTTGAATATAATATATATAAAGAGAAAGAGAGAGTGAGATATATTATAATATGGTTGAGTGGGGGGACATTATATGACTATTATTATCAAAACTATAATAACAAGCCGACATTATTAATTAATTATCTTTTGCTTTTGTTTATATATGTTATGTGTGCTTATATATATATGAGCTTAATGCACGTGTTTTTACACGCATAATATTATCTGCTCTAGAAAAAAACAAAGATGGAAAGGATTGTTGTCTGCTATGGTCTTTACAAACAATTTACTTTATTCTCTGTCTCTCTCTCTCTCTCTCTGTCTCTCTCTCTCTCTCAATATAATATAAACTTGATGACCGTTGGACATAAGTAAAGACATGAGTACAAACATATTACCATACAGGACTTAAACTTTAGCTCCATCTGTCTTATGTCAAGAAATAAATATTATATAAGATAAAAACCTTTTGCATCATGAATAAAAAAATAAAAAAAACATGATAAAAACCTTTTCTCTCCTTCAAGGAGCTTTTCATTGGCTGTTTGTTTGTTTATATACCGGCACGAAAAAAAAAAGTGAGTTAAATATTTTTGAATGCTAACTAATTGGAAGTTGTAAAGAAAATAAATAATAAATAGAATTAGATTAAAAGAAAAGAAAATAATAAAAATTTGTATTGTAAAAACTATTATTATATTAATACGTATTGTTGTATAATATAATAATTCAATGACATAAATTTATATATTAATTAATTTTAATTATGGCATAATTTTTATAAAAAATAGAATGTTCTTTTGATTTATTTTTATGTTTTGATTGCTAATGACACTATAGTATATAATATGTTGATAAAATTTATATGCATGAATATTTTTCTGCATGCAGGGCTTATAGCACCCATCCATGTTTAATGCATTCATCCCATCCATTTTATTAAAAATTCCTCTAGCTTTATTATGTTTACATATATATATATTATTATATAAATATATAATGTGTGTGTGTGTGTGTGTGTGTGTGTGTGTGTGTGTGTGTGTGTGTGTGTGTGTGTGTGTGTGTGTGTGTGTGTGTGTGTGTGTGTGTGTGTGTGTGTGTGTGTGTGTGTGTGTGTGTGTGTGTGTGTGTGTGTGTGTGTGTGTGTGTGTGTGTGTGTGTGTGTGTGTTATCAGTTACTTATCAATTAAAATTATAATAAAAAAAAATGAGAGTGAATATTAAAAATGAAAGCAAAATAGAAATATAAAAAGAAAATAATACTATAGTCTATATATATGATAAATATTTTTTATATTATGTTTATATGTGGCATAAAATTATGCGAATAAAACATTTATTCAATTAACACTTTAAAAGATTCATATTATTTATTCTTGAAGATATTTTAAGATCTTTTGAAAGAGACATCAAGCAGTAAAGAAAAGTTAGAAAATGTTAGACTTTTGTTTACAGTAAAATGTCCTAAACAGTTTAAAGAGAAAATTGAAACATAACAAGTGACTTGTGGTATGCCCAAATATTACAGGGAAAAAAAGTATCTCAAAGGGTTTTAAATCTGGACTTTTCTTGTCGGGGGCTCTTTTCTTTTAAGCGTACGCAATGAAGAGATCTTTTGAATTTATTAAAAAAAAAAAAAGTCAGAGGATACCGCCACAACGCGGTGACAGATGAATTCTGGTCTCCCGTATGGTTCCCTGTGTTGAGAGTTCAAAAAGCTTTTGATGCATCTTCTTCATAAGAGCATTGATAAAAAAATACATATATAATATACATAAACAAAACGCTTAAATCAGCCAACACACATAAGCATATTATACACAAAAGTTTTCAAAGCATTAGCGACGTTTAAAACTTTCATATGCATGTTATTATATTATGATGTTGAAGTCTGTATAATTTCAAACTTTTTCAAGTGTGATAGTTTCGTTTACAAGACAAGTCGGTGTTACTGTGTTTTTAATTATTATTCATATATGTATAATACAATGAATAAGCTTTCTTTTCATCTATATGTATGTTTTAAAAGAGGAAGTTTAAAATCAAAAGATGATTGACATGTTGTTTTTGTAACATATGTAAAAAATTATATTTAATATCATTGAATTATGATTCATTTGATGCTTGATTATCATATCGTATATAAGTAAAAGATGGTTATGTCATAATGGAAGTGTGCTATATATACAGCGGTGATATACATAGAGAAAATGATAATGATTTTAGAGACAGTGTTGAATGAAAAGTATTAGCTTATGAATTATTACATTTTTATTTATTTAATTTATTTATGACGCACTATAATTTTGTAGAATATACATATAGAATCTATTTCATCTTTTGATTGTAATAGAACAGAAAAAAATACATACCATGCATATTATTTCAATGAAATATGTGTATGCATTGATAAATTATTATTGCATTGAGGCTTTACTCGGATAAAATAAATCATGTAATTTTTGCTATACAAATATATTATTAGCATAATGTTGCTATTTTAAAATTGCATAAACATAATTATGCTATACAAAATATTTATGTCCTGAATAGCATACTTATTCAATATTGCAGCATAAATTATTGTTAATTTAATTGTTATAGGAATGAACGTTGCTGAAATCGGACTATATTGACTAATAAAGGAACAACTGTTTTGAGGCCAAATATAAGCGATTTTGCTCACATCCGCTTCCGTTTCAACGTTCTGCGCATGCGTATATATAGTAAGTAGAAACGTAAGCGGCGCGATGTGACTGAAATCGCTTAAAGTTAGCTTCAAAACAGTTGTTCCTTTATTAGTCAATACAGATAGTATAATACATAAATATACATAATATATTATATTATAATTATGCTATTAGTATAATTAACATTATTTGTTTGTTATTTATTTTATTATAGTCCATAAAAATATGCATAATATGCTCTCTCCCTCCCTCCCTCTCTCTCTCTCTCTCTCTCTCTCTCTCTCTCTCTCTCTCTCTCTCTCTCTCTCTCTCTCTCTCTCTCTCTCTCTCTCTCTCTCTCTCGCGTTCTGACAAAATATCACAATTGAAAATTATTCTTTATATAACTGGGCCGGACAAAACTATATAAAAAAAAAAAAGAAAGTATATTATATATTATAGGTGAATATAAGATTAAGGTAATACTGCATATCAGCTTACACAAAATTATTGACCATATGCTATTAAATTATATACGATATAATGATGATGTAAAGAGAGCTCATTATAATTATCCTCTCATATTACACATGAAACTTCCAAAACAACAAAAGGTAAATCAAATACTATATAATACAAGCTAAATTTACTGCAAATATATCTGCATTGGCATGTTTACGCATATATATAAACGTTTTATATACCTGATATGATTTTTCTATTGTTATATATTATCCTTGCATTTACTTTATATGGACTTTTTTTAATATGTGATATTTTTCTCATAAGGAGAATAAAAAAAAAAAATAGAATTATTAACGTCAGTATGTGTTTTTTCTTATTTCTATAATGGTCATGGAATTCGAAAGATCATTTGGAGCGGAGGTAATTGCGGGTGTGCATATAGTTATTCACCCTGTTTATTGGCCCAGGAAATACGCTTCTTAGAAAAAAGCGTGGGACTGTCAATACTATACGTATGTTAAATATAAGAGTCTGCGGAGTGATGTGGAGTCGTGCAGAGAAGCTGTGACAAGAAGGGCGGGCAGAGGCGGGACACAAATTTTCAATCGCACCCTTACTTCAGAGTTTTATTGAAATTTTAGAGGCAGAATTAGTTTCTGCACAATAATTTTATTGTTAATATAGTTTGTATGTACAATTGAGTTGAAGATGACTTTTTCTATAACGACAAAATCAAACACCACACTTTTATTAACTTTATTATTATATCACACGGACAAAAAAAAATACGTATAATAATTATGCTAGCTCATTTTCAGCACAATTTGTTCAATGCAGCATAATTTATGCTATATTGCTTAGTAATTGTTTTATGCAGCATAAATTATATGTTGTGCAGCATAATTATTTGTATTGTTCTAATTTAGCATAATTTATGCTATAATGACATAAATGCAGCATAAATTACGTAATTTATTCTTTCCATGCACGATGGAATTTTTATAAATTACCAAGAGTGGTATACTAAATATATTCTACAATATGATGAATCAAGATGTCTAATAAAAACAAACAAACAAATTGTACCGTTAAATATGAAGCATATAAAAATAAATTTTACACACATTTTTCCAGTTTTCTGAAAACAATAATAATTACAAAAATATAAAAATAAAACGCTTCTATATACAAATCGGCGGTATCTATACTATTATTTTGTCTTTGTTTTACATATAAGTATTAATCATGAATATTGCTTTTGCACTTTTTTCTTTTTTTTTTTGTTTTAAAATAATTGAAAAATACTCATTTCTCTCCTTTTTTTGTGCTGCGTATGGTGCATTATTAATATTTTTTTCTAGTTTTTATATATTTTGTGCGATGATGACGAGGTTGCTATATTAATTTCCAGGCTAGTGGACATACATAATGACTAGAGAGACGTATGTACTGGTCGCTTGTTTGTTTCCCAAGTAATAGAGAGAGAGAGAGAGAGAGAAAGCGGCTGTTTGCGCGGTGACGAAGGTGGATAGAGAAAGAGAGACAGAGAGAGAGAGAGAAATAGAGAGGGTGCTTATTCGAGAGTGATCTCCAAGTTCGCTGGACCAAGAAACTTTTGTTTCTCCGCACTCAATTTACAAAAATCAAACCGCAATGTAGAAATATATTATGCCAGCTGGGCGTTGTGTGTGTATGTGCTCTTCTAAGCGAACCATTGAACTTTCATAGATATATATTTTTTGCTTTATATGACTTTATACGTATAATATGCATTAAAAAATTCCTTTTTTTCCCACGTGTTTCCATATGATAAGGACCACCGAGATAAAGTTACTCCCATACCCGCCCCAAGACCCGCCTTTAACGACGCCCATGCAATAATATTGATTATTATTCTCATCCATTGCTTTTAACAAACTCTTAAAACCACAGTCTATATATAGGTTTTCTATTTTACAAATACACATTTATAAAAGTTTATATATATTTATTTGACTGGAATAATTGTGCACAAACTTCCAAATCAATAAATAATTTATTTATTTTAAACGATCCCATCTTTTTCATATATAATCCGCGTAAATTTTAAAAGACGTTTAGTTAATTGCCAATAAAATTTCTGTCAGAGCCAGTTTGTTAAATTTTTAATATATTTTTAAGAAATTTTGAAATTTGTATTCAATTGTTTAAAGTTTAAATTCTATTTCTTAATGAAATGTTTTGTTGTATCATTTTTATTTGGTCTTTGAAAATTAAGCTCCATTTTCGTGTATTTTACAAAGAAAGGTAATTGGGAAAGTTATATCCACTTTTCATTTATAATATTGTTTCTTTTGAGAAGTTATATAAAAGTTTTCTTTTTCTTTTTTGATACACCAGCTGAAAAATATATATATATAGCAAAAGTTATAACACAAACAACAAAAGAAAAGTTAAAAAGTTTAATGGTTGTTTTGATGAAAATGAAACACACACATATAAAAACATTCGTTTTTTGAAAAAAAGAAAATTTAGGATAGAAGAAAAAAAGTTATAGTTTGAGAAGTCATCCAATCAGTTGTGTATTGAGTTATCATACGAGGAGCAGGTGAAGTGAAGCCATACAAAAGTCATATAAGAACAGAAAGCAGTCGAGGTATACTGCCGTGCCTAGGAGGATGACAGACAATACAACAAGCACGTTCCCTATGCAATCGATTCTCTAGCTGTCAACTCTATATAACTGTTTGTTACTTTTATTTCTTGATGCTGCTTTTATTTATTTTTACTCAACAAAATCACTATTTTGGTAAAAATTTGGCTTGATAGAAATATTTTTCAAAACAAATTTTCTTGTTATAATATAACAAAATATTTATAATAATATACCGGAGTCAATATTCATATAAAGGTGTCAATTTTTATGTTTCTTTAGTAGTAATCAATTTAAAGTTGATTGATTTTATTTATATATTATATTCGCGCAAGAGAGGGAGAGAGTGAGCGATTTTTGCATGATGTAAGTGGAGTATAAAGTCACGAAGTTTGCCAAATATAATGATGATATTTTTATTACAGTTTGTCATTATAAAGTTTTGTTTATATTTGTAATTATAAATGTGTTGGTATATATGGGTGGATAAATGATGATATAAGACTCTGCAATAAACAAACCACACACAGCTCGTGTTGGCATCACAATGCTAACTCTTGTGTGCCGTTGTCCACGCACGGCACATATAATACTCGAGAGTGTGTGGGTCTTCATATATTTTTATATGTTATATGCATGGCAGCCACCACTTGAAAAATATATAACATCAGATAAATATTATGCTTTATAGAGTAGAGACCCTCACTCGTACTTCTCTGTATCACCAGAAAAAAATATAAGTAACAAGGCTTGAGTTTTTCATGACCAAGATATATATATTATTTCAAGTATACTTTATTTTTGTCATAATCCCCGCATACAGCATGCAGTCTTAGGCTTAAATTAGAGCTCAGATTTTGGCCAATTTTTTTTTTTTTTTTTTTTTTGAATAAATTAATTAGTATTGCAATGTAAACCTTAAAATCTTCAGTTTTATTTTCTTTTTCGTATGTTAAAAGTATATTTAATATTTATAAATGTGTTATAAATGCATAATAAAAATGTTTATATTTGCTTCTATATATACATGTCAAATTTCTCAATCAAACAAGAATGTCATTGATATTCGTTAAATAGAAAATATTATTATATAAAAAAAGTTTAAAAATGTCAAACAAATATTTGAAAAACATTTTAATCTCTTCAAAAATCTGGTTAATCTGTTCTATAAACATATTTATGCAACTTCTTATTGAAATGCAAGAGTGCGAGAGAAAGTTTATCTTGCACCAAACAGAGAGGAAGAATTGAAAAATTTTACACTCGTTTTCACCTTTACAAAAATAATGTATACAAAAATATATAACACATGCATACAAAAAAAAAAAATTACCTGATATAGGGAGCAATACTATATGACGTCATATTCTTTTGTATATATATGAGATTTTTATATAAATGACGTCATTAGTTAGTTATATTTAATTTAAGTATATAATGTGTGGGCTGTTTTAAGATTTACATTAAAATTGTGGACTAATGGTATATTATTCTCTCCGGTGGAGACAACTGAAGACATTTGCAGTGACACGCAATCTGTCTCTCTCTTTTTTTTTCTTCTCTCAACCCACTCGTATATACGACCACTATATCACGATATATCAAAAAAATACATCCAGTAGACATGAAACCATTATTATTACTTTAATTTTTATATTATATTTTTAAACTAAATAATATATAAAGAGAAAAATGTATGTTTTTTTTCTTCTCTCTCTCTCTCTCTCTCTCTCTCTCTCTCTTTTTATATTAGTTTTGTTATATTTTTGAGAAGTTGATTAATTTACACATACTTGTACTTTTAACTATATAAATAGCTAAAATAAAGAATAAATTGGTATTCCATACTTTAATCATACATTTTGACACTTCTAAATTTAAAAAAAAAAAAAAAAAAAAAAAAAGTTTGATCTAATTTTTATATATACAGCGGCCAGAAAGAATGGAATTATTATTATTAATATAAATTTGAATTTTATTATGTTTATCAATAATTTCCTTGTTTTTTTTTTTTTTTTGTAAAATTGATATGATAAAAGTGCTACACATTAAAAATGTATAATATAGTATATAATTTTTATTATTAAAATTTAAATTAAGTTAATTAACTCTTGATATGTTTTTTTTTATCACAAATTGATGACATAACAAAACAAATTAATAAATGAAATTGGCAGAATTATATCCTAATATAATAAAAATATAATAATTTCATTTTAGTACCACATTATAGCATATATAGAAATATTTATAAAATAATTTTATAATAACCAAAATATTTAGCCACAATAGGTCAACTATATACATAACATGATATTTAAATTAATATATAATGCATATATAATATGTATACTGACCACACTTATATATAATATAACACCCCAGAACTATATTATGTACTAGTATTATATTATAGTCTGGTCTGTATAGGATGCGAAATAGATGCGGGTCACATGGTTACAGATGCGGGTTTTGTTATATTATTGGCCATACTCAAATATTAAAATGTCCCGCATTGTTACAATTAAATCCTCATTAAGTTTAATATACAGCAAAATTTAATTCAAAAAAATAAATAAATTTTGCTTTATTATTATATAATATGACATACTGATGTTTTGTATTCAGCTGCAAATTAATGTGTTTTAATATTTATTTATTAGTTCAATTATTATGAGTCATTATACAAGCTATATTTATAAAAAAAAATTTAATTTTATACTATTTAATAAATTAGTATATCAAATTATATTATTATGAGACAAATTTTAAAAATATTTTATTTGTGCTTAAAAATTTGCCTACCTCCCAGGGGCTAATATTTATTTTTTTTTTTTTAATTATCGATTAAATTAAATTTCTACTAAGATTTTATTAAAATCATTTTACTAATGCAATTTATATTTTTGGAATCATTTTTACGTGTTTATTATTCAATGCTGCAGCTTTTAAATATGATGATAAAGAAAAAAAACTTTGGAAACTTCAACGCCTGCAAATACAAGTGAACGAATAAAATAACTTTTTGGTCTTGAATACGTAGTCTGAAGATAAAAAATAAGTTTTTTTCTTTAAAAATATAATGAACAATTTAATTAAATCGTATTATTAATTATGTATAAGTCATAATCATATCAGTTTTGATAATTTTGTATACAATTTGGAAAATTTAAAATCAAAATTACAGAAATTTAATAAAAATCCACAATGTTTATAAATAATGACAAAATAAATATAAATATAATAATCTTACGTTTATGTTTTAATTGTAATGTTTGTCTACATTAGTTCACAATATTATCGTAAAATCAAATTGAAGCGCTAGTAGTTTTAAAACACCTCCCCTTTTGAGTTAAAGTTGGTAGGCGTTCCCATGTCAAATGTATCTACTACGAAATGTGAATGGTTGCGAGCACCAATGAAGGAGGAGTTTATTAAACAGAGTGACATTCTGGTATAAAACTACCAGCTGACATGGAGTGGGAGTTAGTTTGCTGGGGAGCAACTTCTGAGATACACGTCT
This sequence comes from Ecdyonurus torrentis, assembly GCA_949318235.1. Lineage (NCBI taxonomy): Eukaryota > Metazoa > Arthropoda > Insecta > Ephemeroptera > Heptageniidae > Ecdyonurus > Ecdyonurus torrentis. The sequence goes on along the minus strand of OX439130.1, from coordinate 21,192,865 downwards.
CTATTTTACTCTCTATAACACATTCTCTTTATACATCAGTGCTATCAGTGCGTGATATAGTGACATTTTTTTTGTTTGTGTGTATTATTTATTTTTGTGTCCACTACAAGGTGGCATGAAATCAACATGGTGAAAATAGAAGGTCTGCTCCCACATCCAGCTATGGCTAGAACTCCACTCAAATCTTCATTCAGCATTAGTTCAATTTTACCTGAGACAGCTAGCCGTCCTGCGAGTCCTCCTGAAAGTGCATCCGTGACTTCACCAATGCCGTGCAGTGACTCGGACAGTGAACTTGATGTGACTGGTAGTGATTCACCACCTCCTGCAAGTAGTAGTGCAGCACCCAGTCCCACAGCATCAGACTCTCAAACTGTGACAAGTGATCAAAGTAAAGACGATAAAACTAAGAAAAATGAAAAACCACCATATAGTTATAATGCATTAATTATGATGGCTATACGTCAAAGTCCAGAAAAAAGACTAACATTAAATGGTATTTATGAATTTATCATGAAGAATTTTCCTTATTATCGTGATAATAAACAAGGATGGCAAAATTCAATTCGTCATAATCTAAGTTTAAATAAATGTTTTGTAAAAGTTCCACGTCATTATGATGATCCTGGTAAAGGAAATTATTGGATGTTAGATCCGTCAAGTGAAGATGTATTTATTGGTGGTACAACTGGAAAATTAAGACGACGATCTACTGCTGCTTCAAGAAGTCGTCTTGCTGCATTTAAACGTACGGTAGGACTTTATCCTGGACCTTATGCACCCGCAGCATGGGGGTTATCTCCTCTTGGACAGTTATATTGTAATCCTATGTACCGATATCATCCTGTGGCCGCTGCTGCAGCCGCTGCAATGTACCCTTATCCTGGACTTATCCCTCCTTCTGGTTTACCAAAACCTACACCAACACACCAACCTCACGGCTTCTCGATGGAAAGACTTCTATCGGGAGGTCCGGCTTCATCTGCCGCCGCCGCTGAGCCGTATTCCTCCGCTCTTAGACTGCAAGCATCACCGCTCTTTGCTGGTCCAGCAGCATCACCCTTTGAACTGTACACCACGCTGAGGAATTTAAACCCTGCCTCAGCGGCCGCTCTCTTGGTTCCTCCACAACACCACGGCCCAGCGAGTAGTCCCTCAGGAGCCGCTGAAAGATCATCTCCGTGTCCAAGCCAAGGCTCTCCAAGACCGTCCACTCCAGGTTCCCCGATCTCACAAGTCTATAAACCCGTGAGTGTGGTTGCAAGACCAAGTTAACATCATTAATCTAACACCAACCTCTTTTTTTTTTAGTCAACACTAACTAATTTTTATATTTATAAAAAAAACATCAATTTCGTGTATAATCACATTAAATAGAAAAAAAAGTAATAAAATTTAAATGTTATTAATTATGATTATCACATTTTCGTGTTGAATTGTTTAAATTTTTCATGTCAAGTTGATGTTTTAAGTGTGTTAGATGTGAGTGCGTGATAAGGACACGTTTTGAGAAAGACAATTAAATTAATTAAATTATTTATGACAAAAGTGCCCCTCATGAGAGAGCAACAAGCTAATTATTATATATATAATTAATTATTACAGACAATTTTGTGTATACCAAAAATATTAACATGCCCATGCATTCCTATATAATAATAATTATTATTCAAAATAAAACAAATAAAAATAATTGTTTAAAATAAAAAAAAGGGCATGAAATTATTAAAAGAAATGTAAATATTGTATAATTTACCTTTTTATGTAATTAGTAAAACTAGTGTAAAATATACACAGTCAAACCTAATTTGTTTTTGTCTTGTCTACATTATTTATGTTTTATTTACCTTATATTTATGCATCTTTAAAATTAGTTATAATATAAAAATAATTAAATTTTATCATTAACTTGTGATAGATTAAAAAGATAGTTTAATTGTTAATTTTAAATCTTATCAACAGATTTTTTTTGGATATTATTTAAATTTATACGTATAATTAAAATATAGCAATAATCTGATAAAATGGAAATTCGTAAGCAAATTATTTAAAAAGCTAAACAGTTTTTTTAATCATTTTTTATCATTTCTTTAAAAAAAATTATTGAATTTATTTATCTTAGTAATAGAATGTTTTACAATTGGTAATTTTTTATACTTTTAAATTAATAAAATAAAAATATTTAATTATAAATTTATAATAAATGAAATTTATATATGCATTTTTTTAAAACTTTTAAAAAAAATGCATAATACATACATGCAAATTTCAAAGAACTTAATATCAATTCAATATTGATAAATATAAATATTTTAAATTAAATATTGATATCAAACTTAAAATAATTTCAATTATATATAAATAATATAAAATAAGAAAGAAACGAATTTTGAAATTATTAAAATTATAAATTTATAAGAAAAAATAAAATAATTTTAACCACTTAAATAAATTATTTTGTACGTATTAAACTCAAAAGTTAACGTTTATTTTGAATATAATAATGAATAATGAATAGAAAATAGCAATATCAAAAGTATAAACAAAGTCTGAACTTTTTAAACACATCTTAAAATAACTAGTACTTCATTTTTAATTACATGTACTTGTGTGATTAAAGTTAAGCCTTTATATTCCAATAAATTTAAAGATTAAAACATATAAATCCTATATGAACAAAACAATAAAAACATTTAAAAGTAATAAATATTCAATACTATATTAAATAAACAAAAAGTTAAATAAAAGTAAATAAAAACAACAACTTTAGCCAACAAATTGTTTTTAGCAAAACAAGTACTTATAGTAAAGATTTATTTGCCAACAAAATAAAAGAGAGAAAGAAACAAAGGCAATCGTAAAGGGTCGATCTCTATTATACACAACATGTTTACGTGTCTTCATATTATAGTAGAGGATGTGGGTCGTTTGATTTAATTAAGACGTACAGTTGGGGGTGCCAAAGCCAACACCACGCGAGGAGGCACGCTATCATCAAGTGTGATGATTGCTACTGCGAGAGAGAGAGAGAGAGAGAGAGAGAGAGAGAGAGAGAGAGAGAGAGAGAGAGAGAGAACTGCACCCGAGGGCCTGCCTGCGATGCCTTGCCTGCTGCATCAAAAATAAAACAAAAGATTTTGACCGACCCTATAAGCGCAATTAGTAACAAAAAAAAATATTCAATTAAGTAAGGGGGAAATTATTTAATGATAGCTTTTGTTTTACAAAATTATAGCTACTAAATAACATATTTATATATACCAACAATTTGTTTGTTGTTGATTATTATTTATTTGAGATTAGAATCAAAATATACAAAAGGAAAGAAAAATTTATTATAGAGGTTGTAAAAAAAGAAAACAAAAGAATAATTATTTTTGTTGTCACTTCTAAGGAATTGATTATTTCTCACTCTTAAAATACATTATTTATTTTATATACATATAGTATAGTATATATAATATTTATATAATAATATATTTATAAAAATTACAACTTTTCCAACAACATTTTAATTTAGCTTTCATCATGAAAAACAGCAATTTTTCATTGCATTATACTATACAATGTGCGTAGATTTCTTGTTTCTTTCTTCTACATCTAAATTGACTATATACAACACATATTTATATTTTTATATGTAGCAGTTGTAGCAATAAAGCGGAATTACATCTAATCTGTGTGACTACCAGCTTGCGTCAACAACAAAACATGGCGGAACCGCGTTACATTTTATATTATGACATAAAGTGATGTTGCAGCTGCTTCTGCCTGTATGTCCACTCACTATATATGACTAACTCATACTATATAGGAGACACGTGACACAATGCGTGGTCCATCATCTTGATTAACATGACCAACACCAAACATCGTATATTTTTTTATTAATAATAATTATATAAAACTTCATGCACCTGATGGGAATTTTCAATTTGCATATTTACGTAGGAGTTTCTTGTGTAATAAATTATTTTCTTCTTTAATAAGTCTTACTTTGCATATATTTACACTATATGGCTATAATTTTTGAAAATTAGCCTATATTTTTAAAATATGAGAATTTTAATATTATAAGATAAAAAAAAATGTAAAAAGTGGAGTAAAATCTGAAGTAAATTAAAACCTATTCTAATATAATATTATATATTTAATTATTTATAAATTTAACAATAATAATAATAAAAAGTGAGGGAAAAATATTTAAATAAATTTAACGTGCACATCCCATGACTTTTATTATAAATTAGGAGAGACATTGAATTTCGCCGGAAGCACCCCCTTTATTTCAACTATAGTATGCTAAATGTAAGAAAGTAAAATTTTAAAAGTATGGTAAATTAGTAAATTCAAAATCCAGTAAACACTGATATTTTTTTTTTAATTGATCTTTTTTTTTTTTTTTTTTTTTTTTTTTTAATATATTATAGTAATCCATTACACTAACACAAATGGGTGCATGGTGCCATGGATGGGTATACTGCATTTGTTGGTTTACCGTCGTTATTATTTTGGACATAAAAATATATGTAATATTTTATATTACTTATATAGAAAATTATCAAATTAAATTAACTCAAAAATAAAAAGACAAGTATACACAAAAATTATACATAGATAAAATAAATATTTGCATTTATTGTTTTTTTAAATTCATTATCTCCTAGTTTATACAATTTTTAAAAAAAGTTAACAATTTTTATATCAATACTTTTTTTTTTTTAAAGTTTTATTGATCATTATACAATTTCGAGTACATCACATTATGGTCTGGTATATATGGCGTGTTAGTATCAATTGTCCTTTAATATTTCGGCGGTACATTGTAATTGTTCATATTTAATATTTATATAATTCAAGTGTATTAGCAGAGAGATTACTCTGGCATTAAATATATCAATGGCAATCTCCCTCACAGCATGTGTATATCGTGGTTTGGTGCTTACTCAAGCATCAATAATAAAAATTTAAACTATATGTATGAATCTCAAGTGACGATTTATGCACACTTAAATTTCAGTTCACTCGATCGCTTTCCATGCATTTTCTCTTTTCTCTAACTCGCGCTACACAGGGGGGCATTTCTCTCGTTCTCTCTCTCTCTCTCTCTCTTTCTCTCTCTCTCTCTCTCTCTCTTGAATGTGCATTCATTCACCCCCCAAAAAAACTCAACCCTCATAATACAGACAGCACTCAAAGATTATACACCCAGATAAAGAATGTTTTAAATAAGTGGCCAGATTGTAGATAAAATTTTCTAAAGAATAAGACAAATTTGAATATTTGCCTGTTTTGCAAAAAGGCTCTTTTTTATAATAATAAAAATAAAATAGCTTACGGTCTTTTTTTTTTTTTTTTTTTTTTTTTTTCAAAATAATATAGAACAATGAATCTTTAAAAGCATATGAAAATAGATTATGCAGTTAAGTTGTTATTTGATATATGTTTTTATTAATATACTTTTTCCCTGCATTTCAGCATGATGTAAACTTTTTTTAATTCAACGTATTTCTCTCTCTCTCTCTTTTCCATCATATTTTTATCTTTATAAACATAGTGTATTGCATTGAACACCCGCACAAATTATAATAACATTCGATGAGGGAGCATATAAAGAAAACAAACTGATTGAACTAATAAACAACATTATAACTTTGACTTTGTTTTGCACGGCATTTCGTTTGATGCGCGCAAGTCAATTGTTTTCCAACCTTTACTGATTAATTGATAAGTTGAGAGGGATGATGGGGTTTTGGGTCAACGTCAACATTGGTATATTATAAGACAAAGTTATAGGTCAATGTTGTAGCGTGGCACCAACCACTTAAGGGACCGTGTATGTTGAAACAGTCTCCGTAAGATTAGCATGCAAAAGAGACTTTTAGTATTTACGTTCTCTCCCTCTGAATATGATGTAATTATGACTGAAATTTATTATGCTGTAATCAGCATAAAATTTCGCTTTGAGGCCTGTTGATAAAATTTTTATATTATCAATAGATTTTTTTATAATTAATTTCAAAGTTTGATAATTTTTTAGTAAAGTTGCATATTTATTTTAGTGGTAACATTTACTGTCGTCAATAAGTCTGCGTACTGTATATAATACAATAGCACTGCTGCACCTTTGTAAGTCAAAAAGTGCAGTAAAAAGTAAGTGAACAAAGAGCAGTTTTTCAATAGAAGAGATTACCTGCTACCTGACAACACGGGACCCAATTATTTTATGCGTCAATGATTTTGATAACTTGCGAAGTAACAGTCACAGAGCATCAAATTTATTTTAAATGTTAGTTTTATTAAAAATCATGCATATTTCTTTTTTGATCGAAGTTATAGCTTCATATTAAAGTAATATATTCAAATAAAAAATATTACATACTACTCATTATTTTTAAATCACGGTAGTTAAAAATATCACTAGAACTTCGATCAAAAAAGAAATATGTATGATTTTTAATAAAACTAACATCTAAAATAAATTTGATTTACTGTGAAAATTACTTCTCGGGTTATCAAAATCATTGACGCGTAGTTAATTGGGTCGTGTTGTCAGGTAGCATTAATCCCTTTTATCTCTCTTTTTTCACTTACTTTTTATTGCAACTTTACTATACCTATACCTGATATACCTGAAAATAAATCAAAGTACCAACTTATGAAAATTCTTACTACAGCTATTAATTTTCATTTGCTTAATTGAAAAATTAATATCTTTTTTCCTGCATATCTTTAAAAAAAATTGTTAACGCCGCTCAAAGCAGAATTTTATTTACAATTTAATGCTCTAATTTCAAGTTTCTAGATACAAAATTGACAATTTGACGGCGTAAATACGATTTCCCGTGCTTTGTTTATGGGGATTACCAACATACACGGCCCCTTAACTTTTACGTTATAGTTCAAATAAGAATCTCTCTCTCTCTCTTTTTCTCTTGATGCTCATAACTAATAAACAAGCGTAATGACCTTTCTAATTATGTAATTTTTTTATCACTTTATTATTCTGCATGTAAATATATGCTTGGAAGATAAGTTACAAGATGTATATAATATAAAACTATAGTATAAAAAAAGAAGTTAAAATTAATATATGGAATATATTCTTATATGGGTAATAATTTTTTATATATATCATTGATTATGCAAAGACATAGAGATACTATTAAAAAAAGAGTTTTTTAATTAAATTTAATTTTGTGATAAGAAGATTATATTAATAAATTCATTTATATATATTATATTGATTTCATAATAATATAATATACTTTTTTGGATATAGAATAATTCTATATATAAAATTGTTTTTATATATTTTGCTCTCCCTATATTATATACTTTTGGTATTTTTACTTTAAAAAATGAAAATAATTTTCCCTTTCTCAAGTGTTTTTATATTATTGTTTGTGTTCATTTATGTATGCACCACATGTGGTTTATTTTTATCACTATTGTATTCAAACTATTTATGAAAAGAGATCTTGAATTTTTTTTAAAATAATATATATAGCAAACAGAGAGCATAATTTAAAATATTATATAAGTATATTTTTGTAAAAAAAAAAAAAAAAAAAAAAAAAAAAAAAAAATGATTGTCTTTACAGAATTTTGCAGCTGCTAACTATCGTTTTATGTTTTATATTTTTTTATTTTGTTTGTATAAAATACTTGAAGATTTAAAACCTCTCTCTTCTACATTTTGTGTAAAATAAAAATCCCATTTATCACCAAATAAATGGGTTTACAAGAGTTCATGAGTTGGTTAATTTGTTTTAATAATACAGCGCAGCTGTGGACAACGTAAAAATCTCTTACACAGTAATTGTTCTTATTGTTCCTTTGAAAAAAAAAAAAAAAAAAAAAAAAAAATAGCACCGTTAGTTATATAGGGAGTTTTTTTTTTATTTATTTTTTTATTTTAGGTATTTTTGTATTTTATTGGAGTCCCCATATTTTTTTTCTTTTCAAAAGGTACAAAAAAGGTGAAATATATTTATATGGCAATTAGTATATTAGAATTAGAACATTTTATCCACTTTATCCATTTGAATCGCAAGTGAACTTGTAAACTATAAAAAGTTAAAAGCTAAAAAAATGCAGCACGAGAAAAATATATTATGCCCATTGCCCATGCAATGCATGTTATACGGCTGTCTGTCCATGCATGTCATATTGTAACTTTATTTTTATCCCTCATACATACATTATGCAAAAGTGTATTTATTTCTTTAATAATATTTTAGTATTTTTTGAAATTACCAAAAATGAAAAAAAAAATGCAAATGTAATGATAATAATTGCATTTCTATACGTAAATACGTATATATGATACTTTTCATAATATTCACGTCAGTGTGTGTGTATATATATATATATACTCATACGAGTGCTCATTTTAAAATTACATTATAATTGAGGTTTAAATCAGGGACAAATTAAAGTATAGTGTGGCACCAACAATGAAAATGCACAGTCGGTCTCCCCATCATTCAGTGTTCTTTGATATACATATATGTGTCCCTCTCTATATAATACTCTCTCCCTTTTTCAAACTGGACTGATATCATAGCATATAGAGCCATGCAACATCAATAAGCTAAAGGAACATAATATTATGATGACGCGACTAACTTCTACAGTATTATACACTATATAATATTATATCATTATAATGTTCAGATTGATGTCATCGTAAAAAATGAGAAGTCAAAAGCAGTTCTAAGAAAGCCATCACCAGAAATTTAGACACATTGTTATAATAATTTTAAATAATATAGTATGTATGTGAAATATATATTAACTTGCTTCTTTTAAATTAAAACAGTTCATTAAGTTTTAAAAAATTGTTCTTTTTAATTTGTTTTAATTAAATGTACTTATTTTAAGTTTTGTAATTCCAAAATGATGAAATTTTTTTTTTAAATACATTTGGGAAAAAGGGGGGGGGGAATACGATTATCAATTGGTTAAGATCATGGTATTTCTTAATTTAAGTTATCAATATTTGACATTAAAAAAATTTAGATTCAATTTGATGCAAAATAATGAAACAGGTATGAATTCAGGATTTAATTTTATTTGATAATTAAAGAATTAATATGACATATAACAGAAATAATAGAATAACAGAGAATAATAGAAAAATGCATACTATAAAAAAAATCATTCCATTTAATGATTTATTATGAGGGAAGCCGGGGCAGAATGGACCGTTAAAAACTTATTACAATATACAAACTAATAACATCCACCTGAACGTGTCCTTCTTTTGTGTCTCTGCACTTAAATTAAAAGTATATACGCAATTTTATGCAAAAATACTTGGTAAAAAACAAAATTTGTCATGGTATATCATTTGCCTCGGATCTGCATGCATGGGTAAAGGATAAATGTTGTGGCATTTATCTGATTTTTGTTCAGATTTTTTGTTCAGATTTTTTTTAATTTTTTTAATTTTTTTTTTTTTTTGAATGCGCATATGAGAATAAAATTATATAAGATTTATCTCACTCAGAGCACTGTTGACCTTCTAATGAGGAGTTCCAATTAAGAATTTTTTAGAACATTAAAAAAATATTCGTTACTTTATAGATGCGCCCCATTTTATACCGCGGAACATAACATACTACTACAAGTATAGAAAAACATAAATATTATGTTGTGTTGTATACAGCATAATTATTTGTGTTGTTCCAATTGAGCATCATTTATGCTTTAATGACATAAAATGCAGCATAAATTACGAAATTTTTTTATTATTTCCGCGACGAGTAAAAAGCATAAGAAAAAGTGTACAAAGTTTTATTTTTTTACTTGGCCACTTTAAATTATTATTTGAAGCTTTTTAAATTTTTTTTCCAAGGAACTTTTGAGGCCCACATTCCCCTATTTCGTCATAAAATAATTGATTTCATTATTCCGTAAAGTTCTATATCGCAAAATAAAATTAAAAAAATAAATATATAATACATTTTTTTCTTTTTGTTTTTGTAATACGCGTGTATGAAAATAATAAATATACCAATAAATAAACTTTTTATAGGGGAAAGAACGAAACTCAAAATTGTTTTCTTCGCAACGGCAACAAACCTTATAATAAACCCTAGACAACAAGCAACTTCAGGTCTAAATCACAATATTATATTCCTATAATCATAGCTTTATTTAAATCTCCTATTATAAAAACAATAATAGACCGTCGCAGCTCTTGTGTCCCATTATATCCCTTGTGCATACAGTATTGCAGTACTCATTTACCCTGGGCTTATAAAACTTATTTAATTTAAAAAAAATTATTTTATCATTACTTATCATGACAACTTAAATTAATGTTTATGTACACTGTGCAAAATGTAGAAAAATATGTTGTATGAAAACAATTTTTCAGAGCGATGACTTGAGTAATGCGACATTTCCGTTTTGTCACGAAAACAAGTATTTTATATATATATTTTATATATATATATATATATATATATATATATATACGTGTGCATTTTTATCCCTTGTATACTGGGAGCTTAATATTGTTGAAATGTTAAAATTATCAGCGTATAGTGAATGAGCGGACCGCGAGCTCATGCCACCACAACTTCCGGAAAAAAAGGACACTATAAAGTCTCATCATCTGCTTTATAACGCAAGGGGACAAACAAAATGTGTGATAATAAATTGACAAACCTTTGTTTGACGTAAAATATTTAAAAATATTGCTTTCGTGTTATCATGCAAATAACCCTTTATTTATTTTTTTATTAATTTTTTTAGAAAACAATGTAACAGCTATAGACTGCATGATATTCTTTTATAGCATTTAAGCAAATGATAAAAATGTAAATTATACGTAAATATTTTTTACTCATTATCATGTATTATGCAGAAGCATATATCTTATGTATTTCATGTGAAAAGAATATTTTCAATATTATAGGAATCTTTAACACTTATATGCCTGTGTAATATAATGCAATAATTAATTATGCACAAAGATTTTCTTTTGATTTATTAAAAGCTTATGTATGAATCAGACGGGAGAATCGCACGATATTTACTATTAAAATTCATTTTCATATATAAAAGGTAAGTTAAAATTAATGATCCAAAATTATCAACAATTGAAATTATAATTTTCTTAAATATCATCATATATATATTTGAATATTATAAATAAATTAAATTCTTAATTTATAAAAGTTTAGATTTACATGTGGATTAGGAATCCCTTTTAAGGTGACCCTCCTTCTTTTTTTCTTTTTTTTTTTTAATATATTATGTCCAAAATATATTATCTTTTATATCTATATTAAAAAAATTAATTTAGGTTTGGGTTTATTATTAAAAATAACTTGTTGTCTTTTTTTTTTTTAATTTTTTTTTTTTTTTTTGTAATCGCGTGTTTATGAGGAAGGCACACGCGTTATAAAGATTAGATTTCTTCTATGAGATAAGAATTTTATTACTTCAGTGTTAGAACATCGTCTATATTAACTCCTTCTGTAATGTACCTCCCCCTTTTATTCTCTCTCTCTCTCTCTCTCTCTCTCGCTTACACAATACACACGCCACAATATCAAATATATAAGGAGTGTCGGAAACCGTCACTTGATTTAACCCTCATATATATTATATATAAAAAAAAGGTGGCGAGAACTTTTGTTAAATTACCACTAGTCTCTCAACCTCAAAGGTGACCACTCATTAATTATAACCTAATTATAAACTTCATTTTTTTTTTGACCAATCAAATGCGTGGTCTTTTCTATATTATTATATATATAATGTCTTATGAACATATGCAAACTATATTATATTCTTTTATTAACAAATCAAATATGAAAAGGATGTGTGAATTGCTATTTTACATGTGAATAGTCTATACATAATCATTATATTTAATCTTTTTATTATGTATATAAATACAGTTATATTATATATATGTTATATGAAAGTTTTTGTGAAGGTGACCGCCAAGCCATTAATAAAAATATAGAAGAATGGAATTAAGACTTTTTGTGCTTATGCTTTTTGAATTAATTGCGTGCAATATGCGTGTTTATGTATAACACAAATATAAAAAATGTATAATAAAAATTATGGAACAAGGTTCCTTCTTTTTATTTTTATATTTTCAAACAATTAAAAAACAGACAAAGGAAATAATAAGCAAATAAAACTTTATATAACTTGAAATATAAGAAATATTGATGAATATTTATTAAAATTAATTATATCAAATTCTATGCTTATTGGTCACCTTAAACACGTCTACTTTTAAATGACATAAACTTATTAAATGACTGCGATAAAAATTTATAAAATTATTTTTTTGTTTCAAAACATTTATCGAAAAATTAGACACATAATTAATCATATAAAATACTCGTCGTTATAATGTATATATATTAATTTTAGTTTTCTATTTAGTTAAAAAAATATGTCATTTCCCGAGCTTCCGTATTTATACATGATGTTTAAAAAAAAATGTTTATAATTTTTATTGTTGTGTCAACAAAAAGTATAGATTATAATCATGAAATTTTATATTATTTATTTTGGCTTGCGTCTCATTTTTATAATAAATTTGATTGTTATTGTAATATATATTTTGAAATATACACTGCTAAAAATTTCCTGAAAGTTCAGCAATTTTTCATCAAAAATTTGCTGAAAATTTTCAGCACACTTGCTTACGCAGATTATAAGCCAAATTTCCCTGACATCTATAGTCAGCAAAGCTTCCTGACTTTTTTCCTGAAAATTCAGCACCCCCTACTCAAGGTCAAGTGTCACGTGATACTTAAAGACGTTCTTATTGGAGGGTAGGTCGTGGATGTCAGGATGGCCGTTATGAGGGGTAGAAAAAGAGAAAGCTTGAGAGCTGCAAAGGCAATACGACAAACAACAAGTTTATATTTTATGTTATCTGTTTTCAAAATTATTTATTTGTTTGAAATTATTAATTATTTAGGTAGTCGTGTAGTGAGTGACCAAGTTATGAATTATGAGTTATGAAGTTTTATGAATGTACTAATACATAATTACGTATCAGTGCTAAATGGAAAAAAAAAAGTTTCAAACATTCTCGTCATCGGCTGCAAAGATTGTTCCGCCATTAATTTAAGAGGTATGTAATAAAGTTAAATAAAAATTTAAAACAGGCTTATTCAATAATATAACAAATATCTGTTTTATAATTGCCTAAGTTTTATTTCTAAATAAAACATTTGAATTTCACTTGATAACGGTATTACTTTTTTTCTAAAGCATAAAATTTTTATTCAGAGTTCTGCATTTTGTGTGCTGTTGAGTGGAGACGATGCCACCGCGAGGACGAGAGAGAGAGAGAGAGCAAGTTGCCCGTTCTATGCAGAAAGTGATATTAAAATTTAAATATAAAACTCTTATTACATACTTTTACCAGTTACTTACTAGTTTATTCAAATTGCAAATTTTGTTTACTACTTTTTACATGATTTTATTAATAAAAATAATTGTCGTATATAAATCTAGAGAATGTTCGTTTTATCCTATCCTCTTTTCCTAAATATTAAATAATTTTTTATTACGATTTATTTACTTAGCGACAAGAATCAAAAAGATTTTATGTTGTATAATTCTTTGTATTTTATAGATATTAGTATTAATTGTATTACATGGTGGTATGTATAGTGTTTGAACTTTGAGTATAGCATAATATTATAAACCAATAAAAAAAGTAAATTGCCAGGAAAAAAGGATGAATATAATTTTAAGGAAAAAAATGAAACCTAAGGTCCATTTGCTTATATAGATATCAGCTCATTTGCTGAAATGTCAGCCAGATAACTTGATAAACTTTCAGCAAGCTTGCTGACTCGTAAGGAAGCGCGCTGACTTTGATTTTCAGCCTTGCTGAAATTTCAGCAACGCGTAAGCAAATTTCCTGACGTAAAATTGCAGCCAATTTCCTGAAAATTCGAGGCCAAATTTTTAGCAGTGATATAAACGTGGCTTTAAATATGTATAATATAATTTTATTACGTCAGTATCATGGACCGGTTGGCTTTCATATAGTCATGACGCACAAAACGACTTTGCAAAGGTAATTTTACTGCCAAATTATCAACAAAATCATCGCAAAGTGAAGTCCGAGCGATCTGTCACACCTTCTCTTCACCGCATTTATTATCTTATTTCTTTTATATAAAGTCTGAAAATATAACCATGTGTAATTTTATAACATTAAAATGAAATTTTATATGTGTGTGCGGTGTGTGCGTGTATCCGTGTGCGCATGGGTTATGTAATTATGGAGAAGTGCGTAAATTTTTGTATAATTGAGACTGTTAATGCGTTACCATTTTGTTATTATTATTAATTATTATTATTTGTTAAAAAAATACAATTTTATATTTATATACTATAATTATATGAGCATGCGGTTAAAAAATGCAAGCAAATCAAAGATTCTATAATAATTTTTGCAAATTTTGGAGTACTTGTGCACAAATTTATTGCGAATCACATCACTTCGTATACTCTTACTTGTTATATGACCTCTTAATTGGGTATATAAACATCATATACATATTGTATTCCTTTCTGCAAAGTGCAAAGACATATGTTAAAAATATTAAAATCTATATAAGTTTTGTTTTCAATTTGTGACTATATATTCAATTTATTTTTATCTTCATTATAAATCTTCATTATATATTAAAATAAATTTAAAACATTATAAATTCATAATATTTTTGTTTGTGCACTTTGAAATTTGTAATATTTTGATAAAAATAAAAACAGTAGTATTAAAATTTAAATAAAAGATTAAAAAGTTAGTTATAATTTAAAAGAAAAAGCATTTTATATTTTATATCAAATTAATATTTAAAAACATATTTTATAAATTTGCATATTATTAAATATTATATCATATTATTTCTATATTATATAGATTATATGAGTTGATAGGTTAAGTGCATTGTTTTTTAAGGGGGTGACGCGTTTTATAAGCGTGCGCGCGTGTCACATCATGTAAGTGAAAAGAGAGTAAGTATGAGAGAGAGAGAGAGAGAGAGAGAGAGAGAGAGAGAGAGAGAGAGAGAGAGAGAGAGAGAGAGAGAGAGAGAGAGAGAGGTGTTTAAAAAATTACTTAAAAAAAAGGGGTAAAATAAAGTGAGTGAGATTTGACGTCACTTCCGGCCCAGCTTGTACGACTGTTTGTTGTTTCATCCTCTCTCTCTCTCTTTGTTTTTAACTACTCCTCTCCTTTGATATACATTTTTGAATATCAATGATAAGGATCACATCTAATTTCACGCCAAGTTGAGTTTTATAATAATAATTTTGAAAGATAATAATAAATAAAGTCACCGCTTAAATACACGCAACTGGCGAGCAATGACACAGTATTTATTTAAATTATCCATTCGTAAATATATAATTAAACGTATAAATGCATTACAAAATTCATAACTATAATTATTTAATTATAAATAATGTATCAATTATATTGATTTGTTATAAAATACAGTGCATGTTTTTTTACTTATATATTATATTGTTATATAGAGTTATGTATATATTATTTTTAAATTTATACAGTCGTAGAAACTCTATACCTTTTGTCATTTGTATAATATAAAACGTTTTATAAAAAAAACAGTTGTATAATTTAAAAACTTTGTTTAAAAACCACAACTGTTGTATGTAAATGAGATAAGGTAAATAAAATTGCCATCAGTTTGTCAAACTAACAAAAATAACAAATGAGTGTTATTAGCTTCAAATGGTAGTTTTAAATTTGCAAAGAAAAAAAAATTATAGATATATATTTTTTTATATAACCGATGGTCAGACAGTTAATTTTTCAACACGTAATATAATAACTAATGTGTTTATGATAAAATAAAAAATTATATTAATAAATAAAACAAACTAATTTGTATGTATATTTAATTGTCTTAACCCCTTAACTATTGTGATATAATTAGCATTTTTATTTTAATACGTAAATTATATAATAAAAAACGTTGCGAGTACTACTTATGCAGTAAACATCTTTGGAATTAATTTAATAGTATATATATGTTTGATGAGAAATATAGGGACATGAATTGTGATTTTTAAATTGATATATTAAAGATAATTTGCTCCATATTGATGACATTAATATGTTAATCGGATGTAATTGTTTATGTTTTTCTTTCCTTGATAAATAAATTTGCATAATTGTTATTATTGGTAATTATACGTGATTAGATGATATATCTTATAAGTCATTATTATGACTAGTATATATGCGGTATTAAAATTATTATGATGTCTTTTAGCATAATAATTAATAATATATGAAGACAGCTGCATTTTTTATTATATATTTATCCTATTTTATTGCAAATCAGTTGTTGTAGAGTATTTTTGTCTTATGCGTCCTTGAATGGTATATAAATATATTATAATATACAGAATAAAGGTCTGTGGAAAAAAGGACCTCGGATAAAAAGTCCTACCTGTGCGTAGCTCGCCGAAACGCTATACCTGTGCGTAAAGGCAGGTCCTTTTATCCGAGGACCTTTTTTCCGCGGACCTTAGCTCAGGCATTCCCTTGAATCTTACCTGCTCTTTACATAGATCTCAAAGTTGCATTACAAAAAAATTATAATAATAATAATAAAATAAATTACAAGGTATCTATTTGGAACAACTGCACTCCTTTTTTATTTATAAATACTGTATGTAGTTATATATATTAGTTTTATATTATAGTTATATATTATTTTTGCTGTAAAAAAAGTTAAATGAAATTAATGTCATGTGTATGTGAATTATGTTTGCTATTATTTGTTATATAATAAAATATAAATATGTTTTATATATAGCAAAGTGAACGCAATGTTTACATACACAAATGACGCTAGTTTTTATATAATGTCATTTCTATTCATTTCATTCACATGACTGACTCATTTCATATATAATAATATAACAGTTTTCCCTTTTCACAATTTTATAACAATATTATATAAAATTTAATATTATGTAACAAAATATAACGCAACATATAAATACAAAATAAATTGTTCCACTTTATTTTAAATATTTAAATATACATAATATTTTATTTAATCTTAATTTATAAGAATGTGTTTCAATTTTTTTTCTTTCGTCATATTTATTATTATTATTATTTCTTTTTATCGTTTTTATTCTCTAATACATATACAAGGAGGTCGTTAAATAAATATGATATTTGAAATAATAAAGGTTAAAGATGATAAGCGGGATTCCAAGCATGAGGTCAATTGATGTACATATAATATAAGTATATATAAGCATCTATATACCATGCAGAGGGAGATTCATCTAAAGGTATACGTGCTTAGAGTGTCAATCTGGTTCATGACAGGTCATAGGTCATGTGACCTAGAGCTTGACCCACACAACTATGAGGTCACGTCTCCGGACTGCACGGGTCAACTAGACTATGTTATTAACAAATCTACATGGATGTTATTAACTATGAAGATGATGATGATGCTAATGCTACGATGCTTTCCATCTTAATATTTGTATAGAAATAATATTTTGTTTTATATACATAAGACGCAGTTGTTTGACTATATATGATGAAAACAGGTGCATGTGGGTGTTCCTTTTTTATTAATAAAAATTATTATTATTTGCCATCATGATTATATGTTTGATGTGTTTAAATCATCCATGCGGTTGTAAAAGGTATATACAAACTTTTAATGTAAGTAAGAGTCCATGATCGCATATAAAATTAATTGACAATTAACTAATTTAATGTTTTCAACGTTTCAAAATATCAATCTTAATTTATAAATATTTATTTTCCGCAATTATTGTTTATATTGCATCGTTATTATAACATCTTTCTCTCTGGATCACTCTGCTTGCATTTTTTTCTTTGATTGAGGTGCGATGGTCTTTTCTTTTTCTTTTTTTGATTGTCTTTTTTTTATGAATTATGTACTCAACTCCTCTTTATATGTATTTCAGATAAATTTCAAATATAAATCTGTTGATTTTAAATTATAACATTTATAACTATGTTTGGGTTATGTGTATATGGTCCCCTAAACGTCACTCTTTCTTATATATATATATATATATATATATATATATATATATATATATATATATATATATATATATATATATATATATATATATATATATATATATATATATATATATATATATAAAATTATTATATTTGCAGTATATTATTATTTTGCTATATGTGATATGATAAACAAATGGTTTGAAATATTTATTTATTGATTGAGTTATGCACTATACCTTTTTACATTATCAACCAGTCAAGTCCTTATTTGGTTTCGGAGCAATTTTCACTTACACATCATTTTATTGAGAATGTTACATTACAACATGCAATTAAACATTTTTGGTTGGCAAGTTATTAATTATAAAAATAAAAACAGTTTTCATTATCAAAAAGAGTTATATTTTCCAATGTTTATGTTTATCTTTGGCTTTTACACCAAAAAATGTTTTTATATATTGAAAAATATTTATCAAAGTTGTGATTACAAATACATCAATTTTACCAACATTGTTTTCTGTCACTTTTACAAGACATATTTTTATTTATTTTTTTTGTACATATATTTTTAAACAATCAATAACAATTTGTTTGCATGATGTCAAATTCTTATAAGTGATCACATTACGCAAGTTATGTGTCTTATAATATAAATTAATAAAGTCAAAAGACAATAATTTACAACATCAATCTTATAATATTATATAAGATAATCAAGAAGATATATATATTTTTATATCCCCTTTCTTCTGATATAAGAAACATGTTTCAAGTTTCTTATATATTGAGAAGAGGGTAAAAGAAAAAAAAACTCAGATTTCAATCTAATATGATGAGCTATAATATATATATATATATATAAAGGTTGTTATTGAGGGCCAATAAAGTGTCATCTTTTGGTGTGGTTTGAAGTTGATCATTAGCGTGTCTCCCTGACGTGATTATTGACACATATCATGTGTCTTTTCCACTGAGACCAGCAGCTGATCGCGACTGTGTCGTGTATGGAGCAACCCGAGACTTTATCATCGTCATCATCATCTTGTTGTGGACCCCAGCATAGTATAAAGCAGCTGCAACATAATCAAACACGTGGCTATGTATATATTAATGATTATAATTAGAGTAATATAATTAGTAAGATTATATATAGTATAATTATTATTTGATATAATAGCTTTTGATTTAATAGGATTAAAAAAGCAATATTTTTATGTTTTGTATAATATATATATATATATATATATATATATATATATATATATATATATATATATATATATATATATATATTATAAATGAGCTTTTTTATATAATATAATATTATAATAATACATATAAAATATACATATATATATATATATATATATATATATATATATATATATATATATATATATATATATATATATATATATATATATATATATCAGTGTTGTAGTCCTAAAAAAATGCCAGGTGGGACGCTCCAATATGGATCTAGAATACAAACCGGGGGGCAAGGGGGGCGCAGGCCCCTTTAGCCCGCCGCAGGCGCAAAATTTTTTAATGCCACGCCCATTTTTTAGAAAAATAATAGAAAAATTACGTAAGAATTAAAGTCTGTTCTGAACAAATTTGTATTGATAACGCATCAAAATCGACACGAAAATTACGATTAAAAAAAAAAAAAAGGCAACAAAGATTCATTTTATTATTTCATTTTATAACTGCCCATTCAATGATGTGGGGGGCTATTGCGTGCACCGGGCTCATACTGAGCTGAAGCCAGGATGCACGCACCTTGTCATTACCCAAAATTTCATGACTATTTTGCTCAGAAGCGAGTTGATGGCTGTTTAGGCACTTGGCCCTGACCGCCTCCATCGGGTTCGTCCACTCGCGGACGCGGTGGAACATTTATTCACGAGCTCATTGGAGCTGGATGCCCATATAGTTTTTGAGGCACTCATGGGCGAGGTGGCTCTTGGCCTAACAAGCCCATGTCTCGACCGCGTTGCGTCCGAAAACGAGAGCTAAGTTAAAGGGCTTCAGAACACCCCTCAAACCCCACACCTAGGTCGTTTCCTGAGCGGTGACGGACGCGACCCCGGGCCCTGGAACCGTACGCTACCGCACGATTCGGGGACGGATGCCCAATAATTATTATTAGATACTTTTGTCGTATAATACATGACATTTGTTTTGCGAATTCTGATTTTGGGCGCTGAATATTCATACATTGAGGATTGAGGCTATGTTAATATTGAATCATTATGAAAAATGTATATAGTTAAAAACGTTAAATATTTCTTGGTGCAATGAAAAAAAAAAAAAAAAAAACGAAATGAAATGTATAAAATATGAAATATATTATAGCTTTTCAAGATTTAACACGCAGCAATATTTTATATTGTGCGTTGAACATTGCTTCGTATGAACTATTTAAATGCCCAAGAAAACCTCCAAATAATCTTAGAACAGTACATCAAAATAATAATTTTAACTTGATTAGTTTTCCAGTTAAGCTCCTATAGAAAACAAAACTCCTGTTCTTTTTTTTGATTTGCGCTCTATTACTATTTTCTAATTAACTTGACAACAAAAATTTATTTTGAGCAGAAAAAAAAAATAATAAAAAGAAAGTCAAATAACTTTTGCGTAAATTTCTGGGTAAACTGAATGCACAATAATAAAGTGATGAAAATATAAAACTTTGTTATAAAAAGGAACTCGCGAGCGTAGCGAGCGAATTTTTTAGTAATTTCAGCCAAATAAACAGCAAAATTAGCCAGGAAATTTTAAAGTTAAGGCACATTTTGTCAAGAAATCCGTCCCACCGCGTTCCCCTGGAAATTTTCCAGGTGGGACGGTCCTGGCTTTTTTTTTCGCCAGGTAGGACGCCGTCCTACCGCGTCCCCTTAGGACTACAACCCTGATATATATATATATATATATATATATATATATATATATATATATATATATATATATATATATATATATAAAAGTCATATGAATTGCATTATAGGGTGTATGTGCATAACGTCATACTGAATGCACTTCGATGCCATGTACTATGGAGCAATGAATAACATTACTCACCATACAGGACAAACCTCATGTCGTTTGGCTATTTTCTTTGGAAAATTAAATTCTTTAATTTTTGTTATTGTTATTATATTAATTTTATCGCATACATATGAAAACTTAATTCAACCTGTTAACATCAGCATGAATGTTTCTTCAAAAATGTTGCAAATTATTTTTAAACTGAAAAAAATGTGTCATTTTCCCATACCGTCGGTCCATATATAAAGTGTTTAGTGCGGCGTCGATTATTTATATGCGCAACCACCTAAAATATTCCAATAATAATAATAAATTATGTGTGCTGGTCGTCGTTCAGGCAATGCTAACGTTTTTTTTTTTTTTTTTTTTAATAGAAATAATATTGTCTTATTTAAAATGTTACAGTAATTTTAAGTTCCCGACCTTTGTTATTCCAAATATTTGATATACTGAAGGGGCCTTACTATAATGCTTGAAGACTCTTTATAAATAATTTGAAAATATAGAGAGGAATTAATTGAAAAGCATATACCACTCTTTAACCCTCTCACATTATATACCCCCTACCCTTCCTGCATGATATAATTATACCCTTTAAATGTCAAAATTATTTAAATACCTTCTCATTCATTTACAAGAGATTTCAATTTTATTTAAAATTTAAATTAAGTATATAAAATACATTAGTATAAAAAAATATAGAGCATACAAATTTAAAGTGATTTTCTTTATCTTAATTTCCTGCATTTATGACATAATGTATAATATTATCATTGATAAATTAAATATTATAATTTTAATTTTAAATATTGCATGTAACTTCACACCAATATTTTTTATCATTGAATAAATTTATTTTCGTATAATGTAAAAATTTCCTATGAGAATTTTTTTTTTTAAAACCATATAAAGAATTAGTTGTTATGAAATCATAAAGGTTATAAAATATAAGTGATTGCTTTTTTGGGGTGTTGATGAAATATTCTTAAAAGTATTTTTGCAAAGAATTGTATAAAGTTACATTACTTTTATTCTCTCTCTTTCTCTCTCTCTCTCTCTCTCTCTCTCTCTCTCTACAGGATTCCTCAGCAGGGTACCATAATATGTTTTATATATAAACGCATCATTGTATAAAGCCAATAAAATAATTCCACTCTCTTATTACACTTCAAGATTCAAAGACGTATATATATAAAGAAAAAAATGTATTCGCTAAGTGGTTCGATAATCAATAGATTCATCGATGATTGAACATCAAAAAAATTAAACGTTATAATATATTTTCTTTTTTTTATCATTTATATAATATATATATAACAAGTTTCAATTTAGAATTCTAAGAAAATTATATAAGATGTGATCATGACTTATCGTCATAAAAAAAATATATGTTCTAAATTTTATATAATATACCGGTACTTTTAATGTTTTTTTATTATTCGTTTTGAACAAATGAAGATAAACACATTTTCATTGTCAGAGAGATAAAAAAAAATGTTGTAAAGAGTGTTCAATAACTTCATGACTGCCAAGTATAACATTTTAAATTTTTTTTCTTCTCAGAATTCAATTTAACCTTTTATTTCTGGGAGAATTTTTTGTTTCATTGGATGAAAAACTATGAAAAGCATTAAATTAAGTGTATATTGCATTTTATAGAGAGTGTCAAGGTATATTATAATGTAATCAATCAACGTTTAATCGCCTATTACATCGCACCTTTGGACACATTTTATTTTTGCACCTGCATTTTTATATAATATTGTATATATAAAACATCTGCATCATAAAGGCAAGAGATTTTTTTTAAATATTCATTTTATACATAACATATCAATTTAGTAAAAATATATAAAATAAACGTCTCTATTATGCGAGTGTTAAAAAATCATGAGATGTGTTAATAAAATTACAACGTTTTGCGTAAAATAATCTTTAGAATATAATACGTAATTTTATGAATCGTGTTTTGCACACGTGCTGAAAATCATAATGTTCTTCTTAGCTTTTTTGTATATATAAATTACACTAAACTACCCCTTATGTGGAAAAAAGTAAAAGTATGCAACAAAGTGCACATATGTGACGTGCGGGTGGCCTAACTTTTCTCCCGCTCGATGAGGGGCAATCCCCCCTGCAAGTTAGAAATAATAGTCATTTATCTGCACTTTCAATGGAGAAATCGTTTGTAAGTAATTTTTAATGTATAAGCGTATATTTTATTGGTTGTGATTTTGAAGTAAATATCTATTTGAATTTCCCGCATCAACATTTTTTGTTTTTATGAATACGTTAAGAAAGATATAGAATGCAATTATAAGCTATTTTTTGAGTACATTATTCATGAAATAATTATAAAAGTATTATATTGAATGATTGTTTCATCGGTTGTTAGTATTTTTTTTCTTTTTTTTTTTTTTACATAAATCAAATGAACTTTAAATAATATTATACATAAAAAATAAATGGTTTTAAAAATATATTTGAGAAACATGTTAATAAACGTGAATTGAAAAAGATGGAAACATGATGTGGCTAAAGAAGTGTTATATTTTAGAGTGCCAAGTAATTGGACAGGTCATTCTATTATGGCCTGCATCATTTTAATAGGGTGACAATTCCATCTGAGAAACAAGCTTTGCATGTTAAGTAGACACAACAGTCAAGCGTATTATTGGCTACAAATAGAGATTAATGTCTGACACGATCAATGAAATGTCAAGTATAATATAATGTATATAAAAAAAATTAATCTCTTATATAAGTCATATATAATATATATTTATTGATGAACTAATTTTATTATATAATAATTATTCAAAAAAATTAAGGTAAGAAATGATTTCATGTGATAGGAAAATTTAATGTAATATTTCTGTATAGTATAAGTATACAGTATATAGTATTAAAAAAAAATAGTGATGGATTACATTGAATTTGAATTTATTTTTATAAATAAAATCTTATAATTTTTCAAGAGAGTTTGTTTTTATGCACACATGTCTGGTATATACAAAGTGTAATAAATGAGATTTTATCTACAGATTTATTTGACATTTTATCAACGAAAACAATGAATAAATAATTATATCAAAGTAAATTTTATAAATATTTCATATATGAGGGATGAGGGGATTAATTTGATTAATTATAAATTATAATCACACTATTATTTAAACGTGTTAAAATTGTGATTCGCATAATAGTCCCTCAAAATTTTTTTTATCATTTATTTATTTATTTATTTTTATTGTCAAATGTATAATTATACTTTTTTTCTTAAAACTAAATCATGCTATTCTGTATACAACTATATGACTGTATAGGTGAAATAGCTTGTTTAAAACTTTTCATACACACTCAAAAGTCAAAAAGAAATAAAAAAAAAACTTGACATTAGTATATAAAACGACAGGGGATTAAATTTTTTCCTGTATTTTGTTAATATTTTATAAGATGATTACATATATATAACTTTTACAAATTCATATCTTATTACAAGCTAAATTACTATATATATATATATATATATTAAAAATTATTCTCCTATTATTGTCATGAATTCTTAATAGTTATCTGTTTATCATTGTTATATAAGAATAGCTGACAATGAGTTATTATTAATGCTGATGCTTTCACCGCAACTGTATGACATTATTTCTCTCTCTCTCTCTCTCTCTCTCTCTCTCGCTCTCTCTCTCTCTCTCTCGTATAGGTGGGTGTGAGTGTGAAGTGTTATAAGGTTGAGGTTAATCAAGCCCACCATTATCATTATTATTGTCATCCTATCGCCGCGCCTCTTAAAACTTTTGCACTGGAATGTCATTATATATACATATAAAAAAACATAGACACCTGCGCTATATTATATACTTTGACATTTATAAGATATAAATATATCTAATGCTCATCACTCATACAACCTTCTTAAGTGTCAACTTTATTTTTTTGTATATCTCTGTTATTGTTTGCATGCCATTTATCCTTATAACATTTTTTACGTCAACAATAAACACAGTACCAAAATATATTATGTAAATAATTAGTCATGTATAAAAAAATATTAAATATAATAAGGTGTTGGCTATATTAAGTATATTATATATTATAGAATTTTGATAATGTTATATAGAGGTGTGGCTATATCATTGACTTAACCATAAACGTTCATTCATTTTTTATATGAATAAAGAAGAAAAAAAAATGGGTTGGGTATAAAAAATTCTATAATGAAAACAAAGATTAATTTGTTAATTTAAAATTAAACTTCTTTTTTTTTTAACGAAAAGATCAAATGCAAATTTTTATAAAACTAGATTTTAAACTTTTTTGATTTTATTACATTTTAATATAAATATTATGTAAATATTGCTAATCGGTTGATTGCTACTACTTTTTTATATTATAAGAAAAAGTATATATTTATAATAATATTATAGCCTATACATATATTGATAGCAAACTAATGATTTGATATACATTAAACAGAAATCTTTCTCTATATATAAAAAATCTGCAACGTTTTAATACTTTAATTGACTTAAAAATTAAGGGGGATATATAAAATTTATATTTAATCATTTTATTTTTTCTCTTCCACAATCTTATAAAAGGTGCTGAGTTTTATTAACATTTTTAATAAATGGCATTGAGCCAAATTATAATATATATTATTTTACTCAATAAAATTTATTTATTTATAAAATAATCATACATGATTTTCCTTACTTGTACATCAACATTATATATTTTTTTCTTAGAACCTCGAGACATTAATTATATGGTGCGTAATGGAAGTGGAAATGACATGCCTGCATCAGATGAGGGTTAATTAAGATATTCACATATATATAGAAGTCTCTTAATTGAGCCAATCAAGAAATATAAGTTATATAGCTTTGATGATGTGTCTGCAGGTCTCAATTAAGTTTCTCCAAATACCATATGGTTTTTGGTTCCTCCTTAAAGTAATCCCAGCATATACTTGTTTTCCCGCGCGGTAAAAATCTGGAAAATTATATATAAAGTTCCAAATACATGAACTAATTTTACAATTTTTTTAATATTATGTTTTTATTTTTATTTATTAATTTTTTTTCACTTTTATATACTTTGCGACATGTTTTCTGCGGTCTGAAACTATTTTAAACATTTTAGTATATAACCATATTTAATATAAACAAATTAAGACCACATATTTAATCTTTGTTAATATTACCAGCAAATTTAACACACTTCATATTATATGATACAGAAGAAATGTTTTTATATATATATATTTTTTTTATAAAGATTTTCTTCCTCGCCCAACTCGGCTCATAAATTTTTCTCCTTTATTTTGTCCTAATATGTTTTACAAACTTGATAAATCTAATTCGATCATTTTTGTGTATACATAATCTTGATAAAATATTTGGTCACAAGTAAACATAACATAACATTATGATGATAATCTTCTTTTTTTATATATACAAATACATAAAAATGTGACAGATGTAAATGTTTGAGGTTCGAATCCCGCGTGTGCTACGCGTGCAGTAGCGTGGGAATTGGTTCTCCCATCCATCAGCCCCTGACAGTACACCACCAGCAGGGAGTCTCGATCTTTTGCTCAGGTGACTCGGGACAGATTCATCATCAGATTTAACCTTCAGGTGCCTGCCATAGAGCTACCTGCTTGCTTTGCTTTTATTTCTCTTATACTGGCATGCGGGGGCTGACATAATATTTCTCCGCTGCTGTAACACTCCAGATCATATGACCCCCCCCCCCCCCAAACAAGTCTAAAACATAATCTGTGCAGGTGTATATCAAATTAAATCATATGAAGGTACTGAGAATAAAAAAAGAAGAAGAAGAGGTGTAAAAACAAGATGTTTTCCTGAAATTAATTTTTTCTTTTTACAAAAATTAAATATTATGATGCAAATAAGTCACGAGTCAAAGGTTACGCAGGTCAATTATTGAGTTTTCTAAATATTTCATTTTATTATTTTGGGCAAGAAACGTGAGAAAAAAGAAGAAGAATTTCTCACAGATTCATTGTCAATATATACTCTTTATTTTATAATATCTTGAAACTAGAAATAAAGGTATTTAGAGGAAGGGTGCGAAGGGGGGGGGGCGGGGGGGGGGGGGGGAGGAGCAGGAATAATTGTCATTATTTAAATCGTCTTTTATATATACAGAAGAAAGATTTGTTTTAATAAAATTTGCTACGGTTATACAAATAATAATACATTATAAATAATCTCTATATTATTATAAAATTTGTGTGTTACATATTAAAGTGGCAAGCTATTACATTAGATATAATATTCAGCGTGTGAGGATAAGAGAAGTATAAATATTTTATCATAGAGTTAAATCTTATTTTTCTCTTTCTTATTTTTTTCCTTTGAGAGCCGCTTTTTTTTTTTTTTTTTTTTTTCATGCCGCTATAAGAAGAAGGCAACATTCAAAAACATCAGGCTCATAGGAGCGGGTGAAGCTAATACAGTCAGGTGTCATATCAAGGCAACAGCAGCTAAGAGAGAGAGAGAGAGAGAGAGAGAGAGAGAGAGAGAGAGAGAGAGCACAGCATCCATGGCAGCTTGGGAACAAAGTTATAGTCCAGACAGCATGGACATTGTGTACGCCACTCCATCTTACCGCTGTCCCGACTTTTTTTTTTGATGAACCAAACGAAGCGAACATTATATATTATGATGATGAATAAGAGGAGGGTGGTGTGTAGTGGGGAGTAAAATTTATATTATTATTATTGGAGATTATACATAACATTTACTTTCCTTTCATAACAAAATTCCTATGCATAATATATTGTTATTGTAATGTATATCAGAGAATTAGAAGTGTCACTCATAAAAACCGTTAATATATATATATGAAAAAATGCTCTTTTTTATGTGATCGCATTTTATAAATGTTTTTATATGAAATAATGAAAAGAATTCTGATTTCGTTCATTTTATTAAAATATTATATACTGTGGTTCAATTTATGGAATTTATGCTTCGCCGACTTTTAATTTGCATCAAAATAAGATGTAGCAAAATTAAATTGTTTTAAAACATATGCAAACCCGTAATATATATTTTTTTCAGCTCTTTAAGCTAAACATAAAATAGAATTAAGTGCTTCGAAAATGCAGTCCGTATATATTTTTATTATATACAAAAATGTTGTATTATATATTATATCGTAATATGAAACGTATTCTTTTCCTATTTTCAAGCCTTTTATTTTCTAACATTTAACTTCTTTTATACATCAAGAAAAAGAGTGCTGTGAAGTCACCCGCAATTGATCTAAAAACATCTTAAAATGTTTCTTTATATATTTTAAAACTTATATATAAAAGCCTTTATTATAACACCGGTATAATATAACAAAAAATCTATATTATCCCTTTCTCTTGATGTTTTCATGTGAATTATTTTTCATTGTTGTGATGCACTAGATGGCTTTTTGCATGTTTGATCCGCAAAAACCTTAATGTAAAATTTCACAATAAATCTTTTGTATAACTTTTTTCGTTATATATATAAAAATATTGAATGTCACAATTTTATAAAATCAGTAGCATTAAAAGTTTGGGCATTTTGCGGTCTAGTCTTTGTGATGTATACTTTGTTTACTATTTTTTTTATCTTAAATAATCCTCTTTTATAATATTATATAATATACAAATATGGTCCTTTTTTATCGAGTATATAGATGGGGTTATAAGACCGCATGTCGGCGCGGATGTCAAGACAATTTTCACGGCGGCGCGAGTCTAAGTCTCGCGTTCTCTAAAAAAATATAATAATAATAAAAAAAAAAACTAAATCAAGGAGTGTCCAGAAAGCACATTTGCGTGGTGCTCACTAGTCTTATCGCTTATTTATGCAGAGTAGTCAAACCAAAAAGACAGAGAAAGATTAAATTAAAAACTATCATCAACGTTTATGGAAATTCATCAAGTTTGCTTTGCTTGGTTTCGTTTAGACATTTAGTTTGATGTCTTTAAAAAAAATAAAATTATTCTTCAATTTAAAAATATTATGTTATAGGAGCAATCTTTGAGTAGTTTATTTTATTTCTTGTCATTTGAATGTATAAAATTAGTACTTATTTAAATTCTAAATATGTCGACAACTTATTTCTTTCTTTCTTTTTTTTAAGTTAAAAACTAATAAAATATATTTTTATATTATGATATAATTTTTATGATCATAAATATATATACATAAAATTATATTATTGGAATCAAATTTTAATAAAAAAAAAGTCAAACTCATTAGTAAGGAATAAAATTTATATGTATTTCATTTCGTTAGATCCTAGAAAAGCTATCAACAGAGTCATAAAAATCTGGTATATATTAAAAATAATAATATATAAAAAAAACTTGCATAGTATAATATATTAATATGTCAAACATAAAATATAAAATTAGACTTGATTATTATTATTATATAATAATATAAGATAAATATGAATGTAACATAAATTCTATCTAAGGAAAAATTAGTAACATCTTGCCATTCATATAAGATATCCTTATATGATTACCAGCTGATTCCAGCAGGTTGAAGAATTTGTTATATATATATATAACAAATTAAATTTCTACTATTGCGCATGGAATACAAATATCCAAAAGGTACACGGGACACGCACGATCGTATGATATTATTATTATTATTTTTACATTTAAATATTGCGCTAAATTTGCATAAGGTTATTTTTAAGAGGAAAACATGCACTGACTTTGAATGGTAAAAAAATATTATCACAATCAATATATGTATGGCGGAGAAATAAATATAGCCAATTTTTGAACAATTTTAGATCACCTGAAGCGATCTCCCACCAAATATACAGTATATACTCGTACCTCAATGTAAAAATCAGTATCATATAAGTCATTATAGAATCTTATATATAGAAATGAAAAATATAATATATACATATTTCCGGTTATAACTTTTAGTTATAATTAAGTATACTTTAAAGCTGTTGACATCTTCATGAAATGTCACATTGAAAGGTTTCGACTTGTGCATTGAAGCATGGCTGGTTATGGAAAGAGCAGATCGGTGTTTTCTTCTTTTCCCAATATCTTAATCCCTATTTTTTTCTTCTCCATATATATATATTTATATTTATAAACAGCAGCGACTAGACAGGTCTATATTACAGTGGCTACCGCGCGACATATTATCGATATCATGTCGTCGTTCTCTGCTGATGTCGGTACAATCGACCATCGTCTCTGATCACCGCTCGGTGTTTTTAGCAGGTCGCGGGCGGGCGGCACAGGGCGCCGATATACACATACAAAAAAATAATAATAATAACATGAAAGGATGCCGGTATCCCACGCTCGTCTTATATACTCATGACGTAAAGAATTTATTTCTGCTGAATGAATCTTCAAAGAAAAAAAAATCCCTTACATGTCTTTTTCTTTCTATTGAAAAAAGGTGAAAAAAATAATAATAGAAGTTAAAAAGACGTCAAACGTCAACTAAATACCATAAAAATATTTTTAATGTTATTGTGTGTTAAACATGAACCTAATGTATAAAAATATGAAGCAAATATACAAAAATATATTTTATTATTGCAAATCTTTTAGTTACAAGTGAATGATTTTGAATACAAAATATTTAACAGGATATTTCTATGACTTGAACATGCTGGTGTAAAAAAAAAAAATAAAAAAAAAAGCATTGAAGATATATATTTTTTAATTTTACTTATGTGTTGGGAGGGGGGAGCAAATAAGAGTGACATATCAATCATATAGGGTGTATCCGCATGACGTCATATTTAATGCGCCTGGAGGCCATACTGGAGTAGTGAATAACATTGCTGAGCATATAGGATAAACTTTGGTTTAGGCAAATTTCTTTGAAAAATCGGTTAATTTTTTGTTATTGTTATTATTCTCAAATACTTGAGATACTAATTTCAACATATTTAGCAGGCATTAATGCTCTCAAAAATATTGCATTATATATAGTGTTTTTAAACTGGCAATATAAGTTATTTTCCTATGCCACCCATATTATTGAGTGATCCAACATGGCGTTGAATTTAACATGAATACATAGACCCTATATTTGAAATGAAAAATTCAAACTTTAAAAAAATTTAATGTTGTTTCTATTTCGTATAATTTTGAAATTAATAAAATACATTTATATTCAGTATATTTTTTCTTATATATGCATAGTTATGATTTTGTCTTACTTATTTTTGAGATATTTATATGATGGAAAAAATATAAATGACCTTAAATAATTATAATTACATATAGCATAACATAATCAGACAATTTTTTTTTTTTTTTTTGGAATATCCTGTAGGATAGGCACCCAGTGTGGCACAATATCAGCGTTTTACTCGTAAACATCTACATATAGGATATTGTATTACAGTTAATACATGCATGTTCTTCGTTATAAATTTACAGGGGAAATTAAAAACGTAGTCACCTTGTTCTGTGTAGATGTGAATTAATGTACGAATTTTATTTATTTATTAGGAACGTCGGTATATTGTAGGAGTAGCCGCATGCATATACAAAGCGGCACCTTTGCTTCAATTATGTTCTAACGTAAATAGTGCGTGCTTCACCTCCTTCATTCTTAGTTCCTTTTCCGTTCATGATCCATATACTAAAGGAGGTTAACATATTTCTTTATTAAAATCAAAACTCAGCCCTATAACATCTTATAGCAAATCAAATTATAGTCCAGGAGGTATATGTTTTGAGCTCCAACAAGCTCAGAACTTATTGAATTTTTGATATGTTGTAGAACGTATTAATACGTACCCCAGAAAAAAAGTACCACCCTGCAACCCTTGTGCTTAATCCGCCATCTTGGAAAAAGGGTGGAAAAAGGGTGTTTCCCTATTTTCCTTATTGCTTTCTTTCTACATGTGGTACAAAAAAAGTAAAAATATGTTCTTAAAGCTGAATAAATTTACTATCGATTGACATGCAGAACATTTTTATGACATTTTAATTAACGGAGAAATTAAATAAAAAGCAAAAAAGGGTTAAAATAAATTGTTCAAAAGGGCTTAAATATGCATGAAATCTGGTTGGTACAAAAATTTACTTCAAATAAAACTTGTAGTAAATATTATCAGCATTCTAAAACTGTTTTTAATCTACAAGTGGGATAATTAGAAGTGCCACAGGAGCAAGTCAAAGGTAGCGCGGTAGGGTCAGGACGGCACTTCCGCCACAGTCTTATACATATGCCGCGCGCAGCGTGGAGTCTTTATGTTAAGGGAGCATAAGGCCTAATATCGCGTAACACGCACCTACTGCAAGAAATGCTCTTATATAAAACTAAATAAAAGTTATATACACAAAGAAAAAAAAACTTTATTTGTATATTTGTATTTATTTTAATGTATTATTGTGATTTGTGTATATTTATAGAGGAATATGTAAAAAATCTCAATTTAACCACTATTAATTATGGTATTAGAAAAAATAATTACGCACTTATTGTTAGTGCAGGTATTGTTTATGAATAGTTATATAATTTTTCGTCACTTATTTTACGAAGAAATTTTAATATTGAAAAATTCACCATCGTATATCAGAGGATTTTTCCTCAACAAAGTTTTTATGTGGTCGCAAGTTATAGTTAATTACTTTACCACTATTAGATTTGCATGCTAAATGAAATAAAAATACAAATTTAAAATTATACATATCTTTTCTACTTCAAAAAAATAATAATAATAATAATATATAATATAATATGAGTCATAATAAAAGACACCGAATTGAAAAATAGTTTGGTTGCTTTTGCTACTAAAAATAATAATAAATATAATATATTATTATATATAGAGATGGGATGGTATTATGTTTTTATCTTCATAAAACGCGTTGTTTGTCATGCGATTATATTTATTAATAATATAATTATTAATTGTTTCACATTTCGATTATTTGAATGTAGTTTGCTTTTGCGTTTTTAATATTGTATACTATAGTATACAATATGGCGTGAATTTAACCAGAAAACAGACAGAAAAAATAGTTAAATACATTGACCAACAGTTTAAAGCGCAGCCAAAAAATATAATATGCTCAAATAAATATTCTAGGAGAAAACCATTAATAATTATAATATTTGCACATAATAAATCTTTATAATTCAGTTTAAAAAATTGGCAAATTACATTTTAATGACTTTTTTGTGTGCATATATGGTACAATATCATTGCGCACATTAT
Organism: Ecdyonurus torrentis; assembly: GCA_949318235.1. Classification (NCBI taxonomy): domain Eukaryota; kingdom Metazoa; phylum Arthropoda; class Insecta; order Ephemeroptera; family Heptageniidae; genus Ecdyonurus; species Ecdyonurus torrentis. Next base: position 21,159,486 of record OX439130.1, on the reverse strand, counting down.
TTTACTTCACGCAGACGCAGGTATCTTTGGCCGCTAACTTAACCCTACAATATATTTTTATTTTTTTCATTATAGTATTTAACTCGTAATGTACATGCGTATTTATTAAATATATAAATTATTAATAAAAGAAATGCATACAATTCAAGATTATTACCCAGTTTTAAAGATGAGTTAATAAGATGGTAGCATGAAAACTTTACTGTTTTGTCCTTAAGTGTATTAAAATTCTTTAGAACTTAGCAAAATTGCCAATGTGTGAAACCATATAAATTAAAAAGATTTATTATATGCAAATATTAAAATTATTAATGGTTTTCTCCTAGAATATTTATTTGAGCATATTATATATTTTGGCTGCGCTTTAAACTGTTGGTCAATGTATTTAACTATTTTTTCTGTCTGTTTTCTGGTTAAATTCATGCCTTGATACTATAATATAGTATATAGATAGTATAATATTAAAAACGCAAAAGCAAACTACTTTCAAATAATCGAAATGTGAAACAATTAATAATTATATTATTAATAAATATAATCATAATGACAAACAACGCGTTTTATGAAGATAAAAACATAATACCATCCCATCTCTATATATAATAATATATTATTATTTTTAGTAGCAAAAGCAACCAAACTATTTTTCAATTCGGTGTCTTTTATTATGACTCATATTATATTATATATTATTATTATTTTTTTTTTTGAAGTAGAAAAGATATGTATAATTTTAAATTTGTATTTTTATTTCATTTAGCATGCAAATCTAATAGTGGTAAAGTAATTAACTATAACTTGCGACCACATAAAAACTTTGTTGAGGAAAAATCCTCTGATATACGATGGTGAATTTTTCAATATTAAAATTTCTTCGTAAAATAAGTTGTAAAAATCTGATGAAATACAGATTTCTATGCTTATATTATATTGATGTCATTGCTTATCACGCGTATTGTTTTATCTCGCGTAATGCATGTCTTGTGTCATATGACGCCATCTTGGCGCACGCTTTTCTGGCGGCTAGCCCGCGTTGACGCATTTCCAGCGATGAGGTTACGCCGAACGTCCAGTCAGCTCGTCGTAATATTTTGTATATAAAATATTAGGTTTATGTAATTTTAGCACGTAAGATACGTAATTCATGCACGTAATATTTAAGTGTTTAATTAAATGCCATTTTGCATGTTATCATCATTTAACATCGCGCCACTGCTTTTTACGTCGTAATCCCCGTATTTTACGGCGATTTGCATGCTGTATAAATCCTATGTTATATCATCATTAATATGCTTGCGTGATAAAATATACGCGATGTATTTTATGTTGACTAGATATAGTAAAAGCATCAGGGAATAAAATATTGTATGTTTCATGTGTATATGAGAATGCGAGGTTGAGTTTTGTGTTTGTATGAGAGTTTGTCCAGTCTTGTCCCGAGTGGTTGCAAGCTGTAGCTCGCCGCCGTCCATCCTTAGTTACCTTGGAATGAGCCTGCTTCGCCAGCCGAGCACTCTCTCTCGTTCTCTCTCTTTCGCCTTCCCTCGCATCCACGTGCTACTAATATATTACGTAATGTTCTAACATCGTTTATATAATATTTAGTTTTCACGTCATTTTATTGATATTATAATCAAGTTATAGTTCTGCGTGTTTTTACTTAATTATTCGTTGTTTAACATATATAACGTAAAGTTTTGGCAATATGAAGAGTTTACGCTTAGTTCAAATAAATTAAATAGTACAAAGGCATAATTTTGAGATTATTAATTGAATTAACATGTTGATAGAAATGTTTGTAAATAACAGTGTTACTAGTTATTTTGTATATACTTTTTGGTGTTATATAATAATTTTGGTTCTAGAAGTTTCTATATTACGTAACAGTGTGTTTTGCTGCAGCTGCAAGCAACAGCTACTTTGGTCATAAGGGTCATATTGTATGTAAAATCTGCCGATTTTGGACCATATTGTCAATCTTGCCCCCTCCATTCCAATATAGCAAAGTTGTTCGTCGCTACCTAGCGCAGCGTTACCGACCGTCCCGAGTGTCATTCTGTAAGCCGGAGCTGCCCAGGCTAGATGCTCCTTCAGAGCCTCGCAGAATATGAAGTTTCCCACTTGCGGTAAACTTCAATCATCGTGCCTGCCCATTGTTTTGTGAAGTATGGCGCACTGTATTACCACCACTGGGGATCCACCATTCATCGTAATTGGATTGTTACGATCGTTTTTGGCCCATGATTGGACACCACGTGAGATCGTCGCTTCGACATACGTAAGCTAGCCACGTGCCACATTCCATTTCTGACGTGCTTCTGATACAAATTTGAGTTTTCCTGTTTGATTTAAATAATTTGCTTTTCTTTTAATCTGTGTTCTCTGTTCAAACAATAAAAGACGAAAAGGTCCACATAAAATTTTGTGTTTTCCTTACTTAACCCTATCTGTACCTGTTTTTTACCTCGCAAACGAGCCACAGTAAAAACCCCTAGACAAAGGTAAAATTCCAGTGTTACAGAATTGGGGATCTCGGCCGGTAAAATCACCCACCCACCCACCCCCATATCGCAAAATTGTAAATTTTGAGAACACACATTGTATTAAATTCTCTTCCACTCATTTTTTGACCCATACTTGCCCCGCCCCGTAACGTCAGAAATTCCTCCAAAATTCCACCACGTGTGCAAAACGTAAAAATTTGTCTCTCCCCCTCTCTCTCACGTGTCCCAATTTTTCGTTCACATTTTTTGAGCCATATAAACCCCGTAACGTCAAAAATTCCTCCAATTTTCCACCATGTGTTGCAATATGTAAAAGTTGTTTTCTCTCTCTCTCTCCCGCGTGTCCCGTACAAAAAAAAAAACACCTCGTGACAATCCCGTGTGACATGTTTTGTACAAAATTGAGTCCCGTCACATTCCTTGTATAAAATACGTACTCAGTGTTTGGTGTATACTCTCGTGTATAAAAAGCCCTACTTTCACAAAATGGCGGATTGCTCTGGAAAGAGAAAAAGGTACAAAACCAGGTTGATCCCTGGGAACCCTGAATCAAGCGATTCTGACCCCGAAGCAGAAATGCACCCCACCCCGAGTGCCATGGTATTTGGTACAGGCGTTGTGACAGTCTCCACTGCCAACGTGACACCTGCAGGTCCTTTTTCGCAGGGCAGCGGTTTTAATCATAATTTTAATAATGTTGTTATGTCCAAGGTTTTAATTGTAAGTACTTGTGTAAATAATATGTCAAATGTTCCCTTGTCAGTTTCATCCCGTCCCATGTTGCACAACAACACCACATCGACGTTCTCCATCCCCACACCCATCACCTCGTCATTTGTGCATAGCACTAATGCAGGTGGTAATAACGTGTACCCTGGTAGTAGTAACGACCCTGTGCAAAAATGGCAAACAAATATTGCCATAACCCAGCAACGTCTCAACGAGTTATTATCCCAAGGCCCACAACACCCACCCGTCTTGCAAGCACATGTGCTTAGTAGTATTGTACATCCTCCAGCACCACGTTTTAACGTGACAACGTGTAGTCATATGTATAATCCCGTGTCAACGTTGCCAACAGCACCACTTTGCGTAACATCGCATATCACATCACCAGCTGCACCGGCACAAAATCCACTCCCACCAATCGTGTCTCCCATGCCCCAAGCACATCCACAAGCACGTTTTATGCCCTGTATGCCACAACAACAACCTTTTTGCGTATCCCAAACATTTGCACCCCCATTTATGTATTATCCACCCCCATCATTGCAAAATGACCCAATACCCAAACTACCCATGCCAAAGTATATTGGTAGAGGAGACCCAAAATCACCATCAGATTTCCTTGCGGAATTTGAAAGGTATGCCCACTCTATACGTCGTACTCCCGACAATCTTTTGCACTCGCACATGCCATTCATACTAGAAGGCGAGGCAACAAGATGGTGGTCCCTCCACAATAATATTACAACGTGGTTAGAATTTAAAGCATTATTTTTGTCTGAATTTGCATCGTACACGTATAAACAACGTCTATTACGTGATTTAGACCTACGAACGCAAGACCCTGATGAACCCCTCTCCTCCTATGTACAAGTTATCGCCGAATATTATCGTCGATTAGATGGTAATTACACCGAGGCAGATAAGGTAAACAGAGTATTATCCCAAATGCACCCCACATATCGTCAGTACACTTATGGTCGTATATATAATTCATTACGTGAATTATCCATGGAAGCCCACCGCATCCAAGATGCAGTCCTTCAATCACGTTTATACGTACGCCCACCACCACCTGCACAGTTTGTTGAACCCTCCCTTGCTTATGATAATAATCTTGTGAGTAAAACCATCCCACCCCCACCACCCCAACTAACACGTCGAGATGACACAAGCCCACGTGGTTTACTACCCCAAAGACAACAAAAACGTCCACCTATTATATGTTATAGGTGCCAAGGCTTAAATCACATAGCCCGTGATTGTCAAAATAGTCGTCCCTGTAATTCCAACCCAAAAAACCCCAACGACCCCTCGCCAAACTAAGATGGTTTCGCGAGGGAGACGCTCTTAAAGAACAACGATATATGCAATCTATTATATCATTTATCGACGAGTATAACGCACGTCGTGAAAAATATTTACGTCATCGTCGTAGAACGATGAAAAATAGGCGCTATAGGTTAAATAAAAAAATGCGACGTCTAAACGCACAAATTCAGACCTTGGAGCAACCTCCCTCCCCAAACCCCCATGTGTATAAAAATGTTCCCTTGCCCTCCAGTATTACAATTGAAACTGATAAGTGGAGAAATGTCCTCACAGAAATAAATAATTTACATGTCGACGAACCCAAAGTAACGGGTGAAAAAGAAAAAGTACCCAATGTCCCTCCAAAATGCGACGAACCCCTCATCGTTATAAAAATATTAGGTCAAGAAAAATTAGCACTGCTAGACAGTGGTTCAAGTCATTGTTTTATTGGTGAAGATGTTGCAAAAGAGTTACGTGCCCGTAACTTTAAATTCAAAGATGTAAATATCCCCCTCAATTTAGCCCAAGGTTCCTCCCAAATTAAACAAATGATAAATATCAATTTTACATGGGCTAATAATCCTAGAAAACAACGTTTCTTTGTTCTCCCTGGCCTAAACAAAGCAGTCATTCTAGGACGCGACTTTATGCGCGCCACAAAATTAAACTTAAATATAGCAGAAAATGGTTGGACCATTGGTAACGAAGAACAAGAGATTGTTCCATTTGCAAAGCCCTCCGACATATTTGTATGTTATAATGTTGAAGTCAATAACAACTGGCTCGAGTCAATCATGTCCAAGGTCGAAGGTAGCTACGAAGACAAAACACGTATGAAAAAAATATTACAACGATTCATGCAAAGAGGTTTATTTTCAAGTAAGCCTGGTAAAATAAAAGATTATCAATGTGAGTTTGAAGTCGACCCCAATGCAACCCCTTTTCGTGCTCGCTCCCGCCCCGCCACACGTGCCAAACTTGATATCATGGATAAACACTTAGACGATGATATTGAAAATGATATCATCGAACCATGCTTTACCAACTTATGGGCATGCTGTCCAGTATTATTAAAAAAGAAACAACAAAAAGGTCTTCCCCCTAATTGGAGATTAATTATAGATTACCGCCCCATCAATGGTTTTATAATTAAATCTTTAATGTTTGAAATTCCCAGGTTAGATTACATATATTCCCAAATGGGTAACAGTGCAGTATACACAGTCATCGATTTAAGCTCTGGCTATCACCAACTTGAAATAAAACCAGAATGTAGAGACATAACTGCATTCATTACTCCTCATCGTGGTTGTTTTCGCTATAAGCGAATGCCCTTAGGTATAAAACCCGCCACGTTCATATTTCAACGTATCATGCATAAGATCCTAGATGGTATAACATACAATTACGTAATTCCCTTCATCGATGATTTAATTATATACTCCCCTGATGCAAAATCACACGCCCTCCATGTTGAAGAAGTCCTTTCCCGTCTATCTAAAGCAGGTATCACCATAAATCCCTCCAAAGTCCAACTATGTTGTAAAGAAGTAAAACTCTTAGGCAACATTATATCCTACGGCTCCATTAAACCCAACCCCGAAAAAGTTATAGCCATAAATAACTATCCCCTCCCTAAGTCAAGAAAAAACATACAACAATTTTTAGGCATGATAGGTTTCTTTAGACATTATATATATAATTTCCAACTCCTTGCCAAGCCCCTTACTTTGTTATTACGTAAAGAAAACTCCTGGAAATGGTCATCCCTGCAACAAAGTTCATTTGACTCCCTTTGTGCTGCACTCACAGCAGACACGTGCCTCATGCTCCCTAAAATGGACCAAGAATTTATTATACAATGCGATGCATCTACAGAGGGCATCGGCGCTGTATTACTCCAACAAGGTGAAAAAGGTTTACGTCCCGTTGCATTTACAAGTCGTACCCTGTCCAAAGCAGAATCTAATTACTGCATCACAGAATTAGAATGCCTCAGTCTTGTTAATAGCTTAGCTAAATTCAAACATTATATCGCGTATCAACATTGCACTGTATGGACAGACCATGCAGCCCTTAAAAATCTCATGACCATAGAAGAACCATCTGGCCGTATTCGCAGATGGGCACTTCGACTAATGGGCATGGACCTCACTATAGAGCACAGACCAGGCCGCACAATGTCCGTGGCTGACGCACTCTCACGAGCTCCCTGTGGTAGTGACCCTGAAATTTTCAATGGGCTCGAAGACGACTTACTCCCCATCAACGACCCCCCAGGTGAGACTAAACTAAAATTCAAAAACTACGAAAGCAATCCCCCATCACTTGCTCATTCCTGCAAACGTTGTAATAACATTGAAAAGTCCCAAAATATGTATGATGAAGATATTGACTCCCTTAATTTAGACTCACTATTTTGTGATGTACAAACAAAGTCCCAAGAAAATTGTGCTAACTACGATGAAAATAGCACACCTACGCTCCAATGTATGGCCACTCAACAAATCATGCACCCTGAATTGCCCACTTCACATAATGAGTGGCGCGCAGCGCAAAAAGCAGACCCCACCCTTCTTAATGTCATGACCTCACTCTCCCAAAATGATAAAAAAGTAAAAAATGTATATGAATTCAATGAAAATAGTGTGTTGTATAAAAAAGGTCAAAACAACGAAAAATGGCTTGTAGTCCCTCCTAATTTACGCAATGCAGTTTTACGTGCAATGCATGACCATATCCTCAGCGGCCACTTAGGCATTCGCAAAACCACAGCGAGAGTGAAACAAACATATACTTGGCATGGTATGTTAAAAGACATACAAGATTACATCCGTGGTTGCCAAATTTGTCAACGCATTAAACCAGCCAACAAAAAACCATTTGGTTATATGTCCACTCAAACCACATGTGCCCCTGGAGTTGCGGTCAGTGCAGACCTCTTCGGACCCCTTCCATCATCATCAAAAGGTAATCAACACGCCCTCATCCTCGTTGACGACTTTTCAAAGTACGTCGAAATTTACCCTATAAAAACTGCCACATCTCGCGTCATAGTAGAAAAATTGATTGATTACTGTTGTAGAAATGGTTTCATGTCCCAAATACGTACTGATAATGGACCCCAGTACATTAGCACAGCATGGACCAAAGCTTGCGAAGAATTAAATATAACCCATAAAAAAATCGTCGCGTATCGACCCCAAGGTAATCCCTCTGAACGTTACATACGCACTATAAAACAATGCATAAAGGCGTATGCAGAAGTTCACAAGCATTGGGATCGTCACCTACCCGCCCTGTGCTATGCCCTCCGTACTGCACCAAATGAAACAACAACCCTCACCCCAGCAATGTTACACTATGGACGTGAACTGAACTCCCCGTTCACTATAAACCCCAATGCCACAATCCCAGAATTCACTCCCGACAAAGCTATGACCTACGCCCAAAAGTTAAAGCTTGACCTCCAAAATGCTATTGATCTCGCCACATATAACATACAAAGAAGTAAAGAGTCAAGATCAGAACGTTATAATACGTCACGACAGCCCAACCCCCTTAAAGAAGGCCAATTAGTGTGGCGACAAACAAACATACTAAGCGACGCTGCTAAAGGCATATCCAGTAGTCTCATCCCCCCTTATGAAGGCCCCTTCCTTATTCATAAACAAATTGGCCCAAACACCTATGAGCTACACACCCTACAAGGTGAACATGCCGGCAGGCGCAACGCTGACCAACTAAAGCCACATAACCCCAAACCCCCTTGGGCATCTGATGACCTAAATACCCTTGATCTACCCTACGATGACCCAAACAACCCAAACCCCCCACTCCCAAAACGTCAAAGTAAGAAACCAGAGCGGTATGGTTATTAAATAACAACCCTTACATTGTAAGACCATACGTAAAAAAGTACAATAAAATGTAATTAATGAAAATTCACATGTAACAATTGTAAGAAACTTCTATTTTAATATATAGTTTATATGTCACGATGTTTACTCATTACTTTTTATTCAAAGATTAAAAATTTTAATTGAAATTCTGTTATATCAATTTTAATTTTTATTTCAAAAACTAGTTTTACTATAAACATTGTCATATTTTATTTTGAAAAAAAAAAGTGTAAAGTATTCTCAAAATGTTCTGCGTACTATTATTTGTTTTGCTAAAAATGCATTTTTATATGTTCATTCTTTTTATTCGTTAGAACATCACGTTCTGCTGTTCCAATTTGCTACACTCAAAAAAAAGTTGCATCAAAAAAAAAAAATTATCTTGATTTTAGTATCAAAATTTATTTATAAATATTAAAGTTTTTTTTTAAAAAAAGTAGATGTTTAAATGTTCGTGATGTCTGAATATGCACGTAATATATATCCCGCAAACCTACGTTCCCGTAAAATCTCTATACAACATTTCGTTCAACCTAACTTCTCGTTTTTTCACGGGGGGGAAATGTAAAAATCTGATGAAATACAGATTTCTATGCTTATATTATATTGATGTCATTGCTTATCACGCGTATTGTTTTATCTCGCGTAATGCATGTCTTGTGTCATATGACGCCATCTTGGCGCACGCTTTTCTGGCGGCTAGCCCGCGTTGACGCATTTCCAGCGATGAGGTTACGCCGAACGTCCAGTCAGCTCGTCGTAATATTTTGTATATAAAATATTAGGTTTATGTAATTTTAGCACGTAAGATACGTAATTCATGCACGTAATATTTAAGTGTTTAATTAAATGCCATTTTGCATGTTATCATCATTTAACATCGCGCCACTGCTTTTTACGTCGTAATCCCCGTATTTTACGGCGATTTGCATGCTGTATAAATCCTATGTTATATCATCATTAATTTGCTTGCGTGATAAAATATACGCGATGTATTTTATGTTGACTAGATATAGTAAAAGCATCAGGGAATAAAATATTGTATGTTTCATGTGTATATGAGAATGCGAGGTTGAGTTTTGTGTTTGTATGAGAGTTTGTCCAGTCTTGTCCCGAGTGGTTGCAAGCTGTAGCTCGCCGCCGTCCATCCTTAGTTACCTTGGAATGAGCCTGCTTCGCCAGCCGAGCACTCTCTCTCGTTCTCTCTCTTTCGCCTTCCCTCGCATCCACGTGCTACTAATATATTACGTAATGTTCTAACATCGTTTATATAATATTTAGTTTTCACGTCATTTTATTGATATTATAATCAAGTTATAGTTCTGCGTGTTTTTACTTAATTATTCGTTGTTTAACATATATAACGTAAAGTTTTGGCAATATGAAGAGTTTACGCTTAGTTCAAATAAATTAAATAGTACAAAGGCATAATTTTGAGATTATTAATTGAATTAACATGTTGATAGAAATGTTTGTAAATAACAGTGTTACTAGTTATTTTGTATATACTTTTTGGTGTTATATAATAATTTTGGTTCTAGAAGTTTCTATATTACGTAACAGTGTGTTTTGCTGCAGCTGCAAGCAACAGCTACTTTGGTCATAAGGGTCATATTGTATGTAAAATCTGCCGATTTTGGACCATATTGTCAATCTTGCCCCCTCCATTCCAATATAGCAAAGTTGTTCGTCGCTACCTAGCGCAGCGTTACCGACCGTCCCGAGTGTCATTCTGTAAGCCGGAGCTGCCCAGGCTAGATGCTCCTTCAGAGCCTCGCAGAATATGAAGTTTCCCACTTGCGGTAAACTTCAATCATCGTGCCTGCCCATTGTTTTGTGAAGTATGGCGCACTGTATTACCACCACTGGGGATCCACCATTCATCGTAATTGGATTGTTACGATCGTTTTTGGCCCATGATTGGACACCACGTGAGATCGTCGCTTCGACATACGTAAGCTAGCCACGTGCCACATTCCATTTCTGACGTGCTTCTGATACAAATTTGAGTTTTCCTTTTTGATTTAAATAATTTGCTTTTCTTTTAATCTGTGTTCTCTGTTCAAACAATAAAAGACGAAAAGGTCCACATAAAATTTTGTGTTTTCCTTACTTAACCCTATCTGTACCTGTTTTTTACCTCGCAAACGAGCCACAGTAAAAACCCCTAGACAAAGGTAAAATTCCAGTGTTACAAAGTGACGAAAAATTATATAACTATTCATAAACAATACCTGCACTAACAATAAGTGCGTAATTATTTTTTCTAATACCATAATTAATAGTGGTTAAATTGAGATTTTTTACATATTCCTCTATAAATATACACAAATCACAATAATACATTAAAATAAATACAAATATACAAATAAAGTTTTTTTTTCTTTGTGTATATAACTTTTATTTAGTTTTATATAAGAGCATTTCTTGCAGTAGGTGCGTGTTACGCGATATTAGGCCTTATGCTCCCTTAACATAAAGACTCCACGCTGCGCGCGGCATATGTATAAGACTGTGGCGGAAGTGCCGTCCTGACCCTACCGCGCTACCTTTGACTTGCTCCTGTGGCACTTCTAATTATCCCACTTGTAGATTAAAAACAGTTTTAGAATGCTGATAATATTTACTACAAGTTTTATTTGAAGTAAATTTTTGTACCAACCAGATTTCATGCATATTTAAGCCCTTTTGAACAATTTATTTTAACCCTTTTTTGCTTTTTATTTAATTTCTCCGTTAATTAAAATGTCATAAAAATGTTCTGCATGTCAATCGATAGTAAATTTATTCAGCTTTAAGAACATATTTTTACTTTTTTTGTACCACATGTAGAAAGAAAGCAATAAGGAAAATAGGGAAACACCCTTTTTCCACCCTTTTTCCAAGATGGCGGATTAAGCACAAGGGTTGCAGGGTGGTACTTTTTTTCTGGGGTACGTATTAATACGTTCTACAACATATCAAAAATTCAATAAGTTCTGAGCTTGTTGGACCTCCCAATGATATTTTTGCGCACACCGTCTGGACTATTATATAATAAATATATACCTTTCTTGCTCAATATTACAAAAAATATAATTAAAACAAAAAATACATGAAATACATGAAAATTTTGATTACCTGTTAAATGTATTGAATCATGGTTGTAGACTAGGTATTTTGAGATCTAGTAGGGTGGTACCACATAATACTATACAACACAATAAAGTGTGATGCTTATGTGTGTTATTATTAAGAAAGAGAGCTCTGCTTTCTTGTGCTTCTCCTATATACAATTGGCAGTGGTTTTTGCTACACGGTAAGAAGATGCCTATATGGTTGCTGGCAATTCGTATTAAAGTATTGAAAAAAATATGTATAGTGTAAAAAACATTCTATAAAAAAAAAAAGATAATGACGAGAAAGATTTTTTTTTCTAAAGGCTGAAAGCGAGAAGAAAAAGGGCATACAGATATATAAAATGACAGCTTGATTGCGGATGTCTTATATTTTGCTTACAGACTATCACAACCCTTTCCACCCTATGTTATGTATAAGCATCTTAAAGCGCAATCTCAGATTCATAAGGAGGCGTGGTTTTGATAAATCTTTTGAACTTACCGCTCCGATCATCATCATGTGACTGAACTTAAGAGAGAGAGAGAGAGAGAGAGAGAGAGAGAGAGAGAGAGAGAGAGAGAGAGAGAGAGTCAATAATGCAGACCTACGTCGATCAAAAGCAAAGTGGTAGGCTGGATACAAAACAATGAACATCATCATTTTTTTTTCATATAAACTTCACATCAACTTTTTATTTCATTAGATTCTTATCATCATTAAAATTCTACACAATATATATATATATATATATATATATATATATATATATATATAAAATATACATACACTACACACATAATACTGCATATAGATAAAATAAAGATGTTTCATTGTGGTTAAATAAGAGACATTTGTGTGTGAATTGATTACTAATTGATCCTCCTGTACTTATAAATGCTTATTATGTTTTATAAAATATAAAGATTTTTCTTTTTGAAATTTATAGTTGGGGGAAAAAAGAGAAAGAATAGTTTTAAGTGAATTATTTTTACAATTTGATGAATCATCGTGAGAAAACATTAAAATATCTCAATTTTAAAACCTCAAATTAAAACGTTCTCCGACATGTTTAAAAGGGGTTGAAAATATATATTGATTGAGAAGATATTCAAGTTCAACCCTTATTGTGTATATAAATCAATTAGATATTGATATAATATATACGTCAATTTAAAATTCTTGTTGATGCTGGTTGCATCTGCTCTATATTTGGAGAGAAAGGAAAATGAAAAAGTAACGCCCTTTTACCGTGTATTAATAAAATAACAATAAATTAATAAAAAATAATAATAAGAAAAATGTATATGCAATGTTTAATAATAATTTAAATGTTGGATTAATTTATTCAATTTTATTTTACATTATTTATTCATTTATATATCAACATTTTGATCATAGTTTGCACTTTTTTCACTTATACACAGCATATTTAATTGTATAGTCAGAGGCCATAGCTATTATATATACTTATATTAAACTGAAGCATATAGAAAATATATCTGCGAATGATAAAAATGACATACAAGATCACCATGCATGTAGATACAATAATTGTCACATATATACAGAGGTGCGAGTTTTATCATTATTAATATACTTGTAAAAAAAAAAAAAAAAATTCAAGGCGAGAGATTTCATACAATATTATTATAATATTTTTTTATATATTCTTCATCATACCCGCAGAGTTTGATGTTGATAAAACAAGATGAACTCAGAAGTCTTGCGTTGAATAGAAGTCTCTTGAAGTGTCAGTCAAAATTTTTAAAATCTTGCTTGACTGTATATGTAGCCTTACATAACACAACTTTATATTATATATAAAAAAAAAGAAACATTTTTTTTTCTTTCTCTTGATTATGGCGGTATATAAAGTATTATATGCAACAGCGGGAGCCTAAGATGGTACACACAAATGACAGACCAATACAAGAAAATCTGTATATATACATATGTGTGTTATAATATTATATAGCTTCTCGACATTCTTATACCTGACATCTCTATACTCCCTTGATATCAACCGCCACGTTCGTATATTTCATTTACAACATCACACATATAAGAAGAAGAAGAAGAAGCAGAAGAAGAAGTAGAAAAAAAAACTCTTAATATTTCTGATATGTTGCTGCCTATCAATGTTTGTTATAAAGTACTACAATACATAATGAGCTGACGTAAGGAGCTATGAAGTTTTGAGAGAGAGAGAGAGAGAGAGAGAGAGAGAGAGAGAGAGAGAGAGAGAGAGAGAGAGAGAGAGAGAGAGAGAGAGAGAGAGAGAGAGAGATACAATAGACCTAATCGTATAAAGGTGTGAGTTCCAAATAACTAAAACATTTTATCTCTTGAATATTACATCATTAAAAAATCATTTATAATATGAAAATATAAATATAAAAACACTTCTCTCTCTCTATATATATTTTTATATAAATAAGTTCTTGTTGAATTGAAATAATTATGTTATTATTGATGATTTGATCAACTTTATATTGTTATATTTTGAAGTTTGAACATTATGTTTCATCATCTTTGTATTAATATTATATGTTGTGTATAAAAATATATGTGTTATAATGGACAATTGTTTGAAATTTGGTTATTATATATATTATTCAAGAGATGAAGTGAGATACTGAGTGAGAGAGAGAGAGAGAGAGAGAGAGAGAGAGAGAGAACAAGATCGTGATTGGCAATACTATTTATTGATTATGCATAAATCAATGGTATAATATACAGAAACAGAAATCATAATAATATGTAAATATGTTTTAATATTCATTTGAATATAATTTTTACCTTCATATATGTTACAATTCTTTTCACAATTAAAAAAATTAAAACGCAAAATATTATTTCTTTTGCATAAAGCACGATTTACTATTCTTTTAATATAAGTATTTTTTATTATATAAAATGCTGGCTGATTAAAAAGGTTATTTAATTTATTTAGATGTCTTCTCTTAAATTTGTTGACCCTCTTTTTCCCTCCATATTGCTCAAGAAATTAAAAATACATATTTAATTTAAATTTAATAATTCAATATTAATCATTTTATAACATAAAATTTCCAACTCGAATATGTTTAAAAAAAACTTAAAAAAATAATAATAATAAAAAAAAAGTACATAAAATATATAGTATTTTTTTATTACATCAACTATATTAATATTTTAATAATAAATAATTATTGCATCTATACTTGTATGATAAAAATATTTTGCATAAAAATGACACAACCCCCTCGTTTTTTTTTCTTTTCAAAAAGCAAAAGCAGAATATTATAATATTTTTTAAGTTGTTGATGTCTAAATATTATAGGAATTGGCTTTGAATTTTTATAGTAAGACCCCTGACCGTGAGTGTTGCGTGATGACTTATGACAGCGGCTCTATTACCTGCGAGGAGATTGAGAGAGAGAGAGAGAGAGAGAGAGAGAGAGAGGCTGCTTTTGCTGCGGGAATATGACTGAGTGCTGGCCAGCCAGCTGCAACCACAAAACATCGCGGGTCACGAGTCTTGTCACTGCAGGAATCCCAACAATCTTATGAATGTGTAAAATTATATTTCTTTTATATTGTTTTCATATTATCAAGATTATCATTTTATAATTGTTCAAAACTATAATATTTTTTATATGATGTGAAAAGAGTGATGGATTATAGTTCTTCTTTCTTTTTCTTCCCTTTCTTTTGCACTATACATGAGATTGAGAAAGAATAAAAAAAAAGTTTTTTTTTTATGTAACTCTAGAATTCAAATTGGTTTACTATTATCGACCAGGGCCTTCTTAATTTTAAAAGATGCATATAATTACGATTGGTAATTTTAATATTGAATTTCAATCTTGTAAATTTTGATACCTGTTCAATTAAATTAAAATTAGTTTTAAATATGCACATTTTTTTTTAAATACATATATCAGTATACATTTGGCATTAAAATGTTGAAAACAAATTAATATGTTTAGAATTTGACAACCCTTTTACCGCGCATGCAAGAAATCTTGAAATATACAGATGACAAGGTTGGAATTTCTATAATCAAATTTAAAGAATTTAAATCGTTTTAAAAAGCATCAAAATATTTTTAATAATTTATAATTTCAGAACCAAAGTCATCAGAGATTTCTTAATCTTTTTATTTATTTTGTATAGCAATTTTTCTGTCTCGTATAGAGTTATTTGCTTCATGACATTTTTACGGATTAAATGTTAAAAGTCTTTCTTTTCTTTTGTTGTGTATTTTTTGAAGAAACGAAGAGAGAGAGAGAGAGAGAGAGAGAATATTTTTGGACGCGTCCTCTGACATCTCTGCAGGGTGCACACTTTAGAAACCAATTTGAATATTATGTTTATAAAAATATTTTTGTATTTAACTGTTATTTTTATCCATTTAACATTTTCAGTCACGACGCCCAGGTGATTTATTACTTTTACGTGTATATTTGTGTCATTCATTACCTCCATGTATACAAAGAACTTACATCCTATTGTATATATACATACTATGTCTGTACACTGTATATACAGTATTATATACATCAAGTTTACTGATGTACATGCAGCTTTTCTGTATATTATAATCTTTTATAACATTGTTGTAATTACATTGTTAACATATTTTATTATTCATATATATATATTGTGTGAGATATAATTGAGCAATTTTGAAGAAAATAAATCAGTATGGACTGAAATAATTACTGTTAAAATTTAAAGTTTTATATGCAGTATATCCTATACCTATAATATATATATATATAAATAATTAGCAATCATATTTTGCATGCTAATAATGAAAACAAGATCTCTTGTATGAATTTATAATTACTCTATAATTATGTGCTATTTATATCCTCCAAAATGTTATATGTGAAGAAATCTGCGATGTATATATACACATAGAAAGAATAAATAACGTAATTTATGCTACATTTATGTCATTATAGCATAAATAGTGCTAAATTAGAATAATATAAATAATTATGATGTGCAACGTAATATTTCAGCTTGTATTGTTATTATGCATTTTAGCATAAATTATTCTGTATTGAACAAATTGTGCTGAATATGAGCTGCATAATTATTATACGTATATAGTTATTTTTGTCCGTGTATGAGGTTAAAAATTATAAATAAAGTTTTTTTCCTTCTTATTTATTTTTATTAATTATTATTATTACTTACTCATAATTACTGTATAAAGATCTCTCTCTCTCTCTCTCTCTCTCTCTCTCTCTCTCTTCCCTCTCTCTTTTTAATAATGAATATCGTAATCAATATTTTACAAAACTATTAAATGATGCATAAACGTAACATATATAAAAACAATTTATTTACTTGTCATATTTTTATTGCAATATATTGAAAAATTATTGCATACACGATTATATATAATATTTGTAAATAATTTTTATATAATTCAACAATCTTGTCATGTTACTTTTCTATTATTTATTTATATACTTGTTTTTTTTTTCTTATAATATCAAATACATTACTTTTTATTATTGTTGATATCAAGTTTTTATGATTCATAATAATAATTAACTTGAACACTTTAAAAAGGCAAATGAAGTATGCAAAACAGATTTTTTCTTCTTTATATATATATATAAGAAATGTATATAATATATATTTTTTATAGTCATAATTTTGTATGAAAAATGTTTTTGAGTAAAAAATACTCTTTATCATCATCAACATTAAAGTTATGTCGGTATTTAAGGTTCATTTCTTTCGCTTATATATTAGTAATGGTTCTTGAGGTAATAACATTGGGAGGACCATTTGTCGTCCGCGCGTTCATCTCTCTCTCTCTCTCCCTCCCGCAGAGCTGAGCTAACGTAAACACTTTGGTAAACAAATCATCACGCCGCGGCTTTTCTCTTTCTTGACCAAGCCGGCTTTATAGCTTCTCTAATCAATGACACAAGAAAAAAACTCTTATAATCCAAAAGCAAGATTTTAAATTATATTTAATGTCCTGAAAAAAAACTACTTTTTTTTTTGCATACAAACATAAGATTTTTTACACATGTAAAAAAACATGTCAATTTGTCAAAATATTCTTTTTAATGAATGTAAATCCACAAATTAATTGCAAGAAATTTACATACAAAAATTAATCCTTTTTCTTTTTTGACAAAATACTTTATTAAGATTATATACTAAAAAAATATATTTATGATATGCATCTGATATCTTATTTATTTATATTTATTTTCTTTTTATATAAAGAAAAATGTGCAATATCATCATTTTATATTTATATAATATTATTAAATGTATAAAAGAAAAATACAAGTTGGATTTTTTATATCATTATGTATTTATAATATGAGACAGACATACAAAATATAAAATAATTCGCAATCTTTATATATAATATAATATGAGTAAGGAAAGGTAGAGAGAGAGAGAATCAGGATTATTATATTATTGCCGGAGCTCATGGAAATGAAAAGTTTTTGCTTATATATAAAATAAAACAAGCATCAAAAGCGCTATAACGGCGACTAGAAGACTAATTTACGATACATTTAATGCCAACATGAACTGGTAGCTTGAGAAACAAGAGAGAGAGAGAGAGAGAGAAGCTTTTGACTCATTTGCATTTTGTGTGTGTGTGGATTCTAAAGGATAATTATCCCTTATGACATGCGGTGAGAAACAAATCCATAAATGAGCGGCTTTGACGCGAATTATATTTGTTACTCAACATTAACGATATAAAACATAAGGAATAACATTAAATATTTTTACCGCAAAAGAAAAAAAAATCATTGCCACCGAGTGATATAGGTAAAATATACGTATAATATAAACTTGTTGGCAATTAAAGAGCCTTTTTTTTTTTTTTTTAGTCCATAAAAATCTGTATATACATTTTTTTAAAACTACTGATTTTTTCTCCTTCTCGATATTTAATAAAAATTTAAGAATTATAATGTGTCATAAATTTTTTAATAATTTTTAAATATATATGCGCATGCATAAAAAAAATGAGAGAAAACTTGTTGGTATTTGATTATATATAAAATTTAATACATTGAAAAAAAAAGTAAAGTGATTCCTTATTTATATGTCGTAGATTGCAAAAATCAATAACTTTCTAATCTCTCTCTCTCTCTCTCTCTTTCTCAAAACATTTGACATTCATTCTCAAATAAATAATAATATTTATGTACGTAAGTCTATATAAAAAGTAATAATGTTAGCATTTATTTCATTGGTTTGTTGTCAGACATTTAAAACAATAGAGCATGGCAAAAGAGTTAAATGCTGTGTCAGCATAGCTAATGGACGGACGTATGCATCCCCGCGGTATGTCAAGTATGTATTCTCTCGTGCTGGCGGCTTGGTGTATAAGGTTTGGTGAACACGGCGCGTGCAGCGTTCATGTTGTGTGGGGCCTTCTCTCTCTCTCTCTCTCTCTCTGCGGGCTTGATTAATGATTTCATGAACACATGTAACTCTTTCTTTGTTAACAATATCATGCAGTGTTTGTTTTACTCTTGATTAACCAACATAACTTAAATATTTATAATAATACAATTAATAAAAAGAGAGACTATTGAAATATATAATTATGTCTTATTATTATATAAAATCTTCCGTTTTTATAACATACTTTTATATATCAGGGATTAAAAAAAAAAAAAAAAAAAAAAATGAGGAAAATTGAGGGAAAAAAATTGCGTCAATTTTCTTTGTTAACATAAGCTTATTTTTTTGCCTAACAGTGTACTGTTTTTCTTTTATTATTATAAATGAGTCCGACTAGTTGCATAACCATTTAGGATACACGCGCATGACATTACTGCTTGACTGTAGTTTATATTGGCAATTTTTGTCATTGTCTATATAACTTGTATTTACTTTTTATATTCTTCAAATTCTTTCTCATCAGATATAAAGAATGCTCTTATTGGATGATTAAAAATAAAAAGGGAATGTTAAGAATGCATATCAGAGTTGAAGTGTTATACACCAAATAACATAGTTTTCAAAGTCCTGATCAATTTATTTACTCTTTCATTTTCTTTATACCGCGATGTTTTATATTATGTTATATAGCTAAAGATATATAAAAATGATATTTCTCTGTAATGATTGCCGCAGCTAGTCATCGCACTTGATGAGCCAATCTAACTCCCCCCCCCCTTCCCCTTTCATCTTTAATTCCCCCAACCTTCATAAAGTTATCTTATATAAATTTATAGGGTGGTATTACAAGAGTCAAATAACAACCCTTATTATGACACCCTCATCATTATAATACCACCAAAGGGTAACGACTATATTCAAAATATTTTAATTAAATGAGGAGTTTTTTATATTATGTTAAGTCTAATTTATTATATTAATTAAATTAATAATATAGTATAAATTTAATGAGGACATGGGTGTTATAATAAAAAAAAATTCATATCAATTAATTTTTTTAATTGAATACCAGGTATGTACAAAATATCAAAAGAAACAATTATAAATTTTGGTCAAAATATTTTTTTTATTTATTATTTCTATATTCGGCTCCTATATAATATTCCATATTATAAAAAGAGAGACAAAAAACACTCATATGAATAATTTTAATGACGGAATTATAATTTGCAAATAATACGCATTGCTGTATAAGAAAATCGTTAAGTAAATTAGTTAGTATTCATTATTATAATAATACTAATTAGAATTATATATCTATATATGATGTCATATGTTTTTGTATATAATTTGTCGAGAATTGATAATTTATTCTTTTTTTTTTAATAATAATTGTATGTTTTCCCTTCTGGCCATATACACATACAAACATTGTTATTATAATAACAATATATGATGACTAATGTTTGCAATATTTTCAGTAAATGGGAAAATTGTGATGTATAATTATATGGTATTAGATTACTTGGGTTTTATCAGCACACCCCGTGCATTTATATATAGAACAGTTGTGATTATTAATTGTTAACGACAGAAGGGGTTAATGATATTAAATACAAAAGTCTCGGAGCACCACAGGGAAGTGTTATATAGGGGCCTTTGTTGAACCCGCCATATAATTTTTTTTAACTCTAATTCATCAGCACCCAATTGTATTGCGCTGTCGCTGTAATATGATATATAATATTTAACAGCAAAATATTATATATAAGATAAAAATTAGGTGTATATATGCAGCTTGTTGCGGTCTATTTATTAACTATTATTGTATAAAGTTATTTTTATAAAAAATATTTTTTATTCGTTTTATTGTATTCTTTTGCCAGCTGACGGGCATGTGATAACGACATTTTATAACATTTCACGCTAAATTCTTTTATTTTGTTTGAATGAAATTTATTATACTTTTATATTTCTCTATATTTTTATATTTAAAATTATTAGGTGAAGTGAAAGACGATTTTATTGTTTATAGCTTATTGTATGAGCTCCGTGATATAGTATAATAACATTTTCAGCTGCAAAAGTTAAAATAAATCAAAATTTAAAAATTCACAATTCTTAAATTTATAGTGCGGGAGAGAGAGAGAGAGAGAGAGAGAGAGAGAGAGAGAGAGAGAGAGAGAGAGAGAGAGAGAGAGAGAGGATCATGACTCGACGAATAAAATATTGTCCGTTTCACTCAAATATTGGGGGGGGGGGGGGGTCGTGTTCCGAATTCCTGGCTACGCTCCTGGAAATGTGAAGCTACAATTGATGTCTCATCAAAAGGATTAAATTTATTATTTGATTTTTTTTTTAATTTGCACAATTATACTAAATAATTTTAACTGTATTGTTTTACATGAAATTTTCAAACATTAAATTAAGTTTAACTTAATATTATAACTTCTAAAGACAGAAGTTGGGCTTTATTATTATTATTATTATTATTATATACATAATATTATACTATTTTATCTCTGCAGTATTATCTAAACATCGCGGTATCCAAAGAAGCTTTTAAAATTTCTCTTTTCTTGATCTCCTCTCCTCTCCTCACTCAACTCAAAAGAGCCACGTGCTCATATACCAGCATCATCTCGAGCGATGGTCAGGTGGAATTACCTTAAATTGGATCGATCGGCAGGTGTGGTAAGCGCGGGTCACTTAAGTGCTAATTAACATAAGACAATCAGGTAGAGTGCAAGGTGCAAGAACCCGCACAGTACCATTATTTAAATTTCCGTCTCTTTTTAATCCTTTTCTGTTTAAAAGAAACCCGCATTACCGTATTATTATTATTTTTTAGAAAGGGTTTATTAAATTTTATAGTCTTTAATTTTTTTATTTTCCTGCATTTTACTGTTTTACATAAATACAATAACCATGGTGGTAAAAATATTTAAAAGCATTCACTTAAGCTAAAAAGGTCAATATTTTCTATATTCTCTCCAAAAGAACACACATGTTGTTCGGTAGAAACAAAAACAAAATTTGATATGTAATCAAATATGTACAAACTTATTATATTATAAACAACATGGACCAAAAGAAGAAAAAGAAATCAATTTTCCCAAAATATTAGCAAATTTAAACTATATGCATTTGTGCATATATGATATATGATTTGAATTATGTGATTTGTATATATATATATATATAAAGGCGGGGGATGGGGGATGATATATGTTTTGAGTGTTAATATAAAAATTAAAAAAATTATGTAAGTGCTCAATTCCAAAATTAAATGAAGGCGATAATATCAAATATCCATACACTAAATTAAGATTTAATATTTAATACATGTTGGTGCAAAATACATTTAATACAATGTTAGTCAAAAACTTTATTATTCCTTTTCAATTAAAACTTTTTTTTCTTTTTTAATAATAAGACTTATACATTTTGACATTTTTCTTTTGTGCAGATATAAAATAGATTCTGGTATCAATGATAAATCACGAAATGGAACTATATAATACATTATCTCACAAACAGGGAGAAAACTTGTAAAGTAGGTGCATCACGTTTTACAATTTGCATATTTTATAGTAGACTTGGACTTCATGACGTCATGACTTCCAAAAAAGTTGTCTTCTTTGCAGTTTTTTAACCCCAGTTTGTTACTGCAGACCATATAAAGGCATGTCTATGCTGCAGACGGGTTGAGGGACATAATATTGCGTTGTATTTAGTCCCCTCATATAATTTTACTTTTTTTATTTTAAGTTTTGAGGCCAGAATCCTTTGGAAGTTTTTTTTATATTTATTAAATTGATGTTTTTCGGCGATTTCATTTCATATTGAATATTTGTTTTTTATTTATGCTTCATATCACAAAAAAAAAAAAAAAAAAAAAATTCAAACGGTTCAAATTACTTTTATAAAAAAAGACGATATATATTTTTAAAATTCAACATATTGACTATATATAGGCTTCTGTTGTTTTGGTCGTATACATAGTATTATTATGATGACGTTCGTATTTATAAGTTGGTTGGCCCGGTTCAATCGCTCGTGAAATCCCTGTGGACAGTTGCTTAGAACATACACGACCCTAAATGGTAGCTATCTATGGTAATGAGATACCAAGGCAATTATATACATAGAAAGCTTGTTACTAAATTTATAAAATATATACTCAAATTTCATGTTCAATAAAAAAATATAATATAACAATAAAATTTGATACATTTTTATATGTAACTGTTTTTATTCTCTCTCTCTCTCTCTCTCTCTCTCTCTCTCTCTCTCTCTCTCTCTCTTTCTATTCTATTCTATTTTTTTGTAAGTTGCGTGCATCACATAAAAAAATCTATTCGTTCCATATATAATAGGATATAGAGCTTGTATTTATCTAAGAGATTATATGTCGTAATTCTGCTAAATTATTTGTAAACCACATGCAGTTTTGTTATAGCTAAAATATATATATAATTATATATATATTTTCTCCTTTGCAAAAAAAAATTAATAATAAAAAAACCTATATAATATAATATGAAAGTGAACTTTTTTAATTGATATACTTATACATAGAATGAATGGAGAACGTGACATAAAACGTGGCATTTTTTTGATGTAAACACAACGTTTATATACTATGTACTCATAGAAAAATCAAAATAATGTTTTCAAAAATATAATATTTATTGCCTTATTATATCATATACGATTCACCAATAAGAGACATTCATACAGGGGAAAAAAAGTGTTGTCTTGCCATACGTCATGCATCTCAACATAACTTATTGTAAAACTTTATACGAAATAGAAACAGACATAGGTATCATGTATTTTTATTTACTTATATAAAAAGGAAAGAAACAAACAATTACATCAGCTATAATTGCGCACTTTCTTGGCGCCGGTATATGAATAATTCATAAAAAGTAAACAAAACCATTATATATATTTGTGAACAAACCTATATATAAAAAGAAACAGAAGTTTGTATACATACAAAAATCTTTATGTTATTTGATATTGACAATTATTACAACACTGCAATAAGAGATAAGAGAGAGGGAGTTTATTATTATTATTATTATATATTATAACAAATACGTATGTCTCGCCGCCACCCCCATGTTCAATGCATATACAATGTTTTGGGTTATGGCGCCATTGTTAGCCACCGTGATGGGCAACAAAGATGGGGTCACGTTACTTTTTTTTTTTTTTTTTTTTTTTTTTTTTTTTTGCTGTAATACAATGGGTACTGTAGACAGACGGAAGCATGCGGGACCCGCTCTCTCTCTCTCTCTCTCTTTATCTATATTTTGCCATTCTTGCATTGCTTTTCTGATTCATGTATGTTGTGTTTATTATATGGTGAATAGAAAAAGGATATTAAATTTCTCTTCTAAAAATGTTATTGGAACCCCAATTGTCTAGTATTATTATGATGATCAACAACAATAAAACCCTATATTCACATAAAGTTTTGTATACACATACATCACATCATTTTCCAATAATCAAATTCAAATCAATGTCACAATATATCAAATGTTTATTTTTATGTATTTTTTTCTTTAATTAATTCACTTTTCTTTTATAGTTTGACTTGATGGATGGCATATCATATAATTTTATTTACTTGCTGTTGAATTATAAACATGAAATTTGCATATAAAGTATAAAAAAGGTTTCAACCAGGCACCTTAATTCTACAGTCCATGCCACCTAAGGATGTTTGCGATTAATCGAAATCGAGCCACGAGCCAATATACGTTCAAGCGCTCAAGGTCACGGTCACGAGGAGGTGGGGTAATGTTAACTAAATGGAGAGTTTTTAGGCGCTCTCTCATTGGTTGCATCCTTAGGTGGCGCGAACTGTATAAATATATAGGGACCAATTGGATAAGAAGGTTTAAAAGTATATATAGTGAATGCATCAAATTGAAGGTTAATTGTTTCTGTTTAATTGCAATAGAAAAATAAAATGCGGTATATGTATATAATATAATATATAAGCTACGTATATAACAATATTTTTTTAATAAAATTTATAAATTTTTTTTTCCCATCTAATATTTTTAACGCAAAAAAAAAAAAAAATAATAATAATAATAAAAAAAATCACACAATCTCAAGACAACGTTGTTTCATGTATATAGGGATTTAAAAGAACGTAAAAAAATATTAGTTTTTTTTTTAATCCAAACCAAATGTTCGCACATACTGCAGAGTTTCAATTTCCATAACGTTACTTATAGAAAAAAAAAAAAAAAAAACATTACAAGAAGCCGCAGACTTTTAATGCAAATACCACAAAAGATTACTGTAAAAAAATTTATCTCATGCAGATTACAAGGTAGAGACAAGGGAATTACATGCAATTTATTATTCACATAACAGGAGTATAACTTCTTTCAATGAAAACCTTTCACAGAAACCATACTACAGAGAGCAATAAAAAATAATATTAACATTTTTCTTTTAAAATCTAAGAATTTTAAACTTCATGTCAAATGCGCAATATATTTTAAGATTTTTGTTTGCTGTTTGCTTATTAGTTTTGAAGGGTTGAAAGAACACACACAAAAATACAGATAGACACATATGGTATATTGGCCTATTGGGAACAAAATTGTTATTACCGTATATTCTACGTGGAGGGGCTATACTATACCTACTTTGTGTTAATATACGGGATATTTTCCTTATACATATCAATGTGCAGCGGTATATAGGGGGATTAGTGTATATAGGAACATTGGCGACAGTTGCTATTTGGTGACATTTGTGGTTGTTATACAGACAGGAGAAAGAGAGCGAACAAGCGGGTTTACATGTCTAATGGACAGGACTTATACAAAACCTATCCCCTGGCGGCACCACAAAAAAGAGTTACATTAATAAAAAATAAAAAATAATAAAAAAATAAAAGGAAGGAAGGGGTTTATATAAATAACATATCAAACAAAGTTTTTCTTTTTTGTTATTTATTTATCAAAACAATAACGAAAATGTTTATTTTTTCTGATGATGTACATTGTACAGCAAGTATAATACCTTTCTAGCTAGAAGGCAAAGGACTTTGTATAAATAAAGTTTAATAATATAAAGATATATAAATACAATTGATCAATACAATCAAAAGCTTTATATGATTACATATAATGTTAAAAATAAACATTAGCTTTAAATCCCTTATGAGAAATGACATAATAAAATAATAATATACAATTAGATTTTATAAATTTATTTACTTTTTGATCTGCGGCGATTATAGCATCGTGGAAAAAAATATTTTTGCTATATAAGAAAATACCAGTAAAGTTATTATTTAGTTTTGGTATTATATTGCAAAAATATATATATATATATACATATATATATATATATATATATATATATATATATATATATATATATATATATATATATATATATATATATATATATATATATATATATATATATATATATATATATATATATATATATATATATAAAGTAATAAAAACACCATGCACATATAGTAAGTATCAGAGCAAATCGGGCAATTAAGCTTATAATTCATGGCATATAGATTCAGATTAATTTATCCAAAATCAATAAAAAAAAATCAACTATTGATTTGTGAACATCAAATTTAAATCTTAATTTTTATTTCATCGATATTTGCAATGATTTTGATTTGCGTGATATGAAAGCATTAATTTCAGTGAATTTTATCGCAAAAGCCAACAAAAAACGCAGATTTAAAAACAACAACAACAACAACTTTATAACAATACGTTAAAATTAAATATATAATGAATTGATTGTCAATCCACGAGCCTTTTATACTCTAATTATTTCCTTGGTGGTCCCCTCATATGTATATATATTTAATTACATGTACACACCAATAATATTCTCTATTATTATCATGGTATGAATATAAACGTAATATAAGATTACATATTAATATACTAGTTGAACCACCCACAGTGCATATCAAGTATGCAAGTAACGTACCATCTTTATATATATATATACTTTTTTTTTATTTGTTCATCAATTTAGCAACATCCCAGCATCACATTATAATATCTAGGGATGATGGCTATTATTGTATATGAAGCTGGCACCAAGAAGACGCCGGCTTCAAACTATATATATGTTATTATTATTTTTTATGATTAATGCTATATGGCGACACTATATCGCTTATCACAATTGAGTCTTTTAGTATATAATAATATACATACAAAAGACAATTGGGTACTGTATATGCGTTATTGTGACGTCATTTTGAATTATCAAATTTAATATTTATATATCAGTGTATATATACCGCGCAGTAATCATTGTCTACTGAATTAAAATACTATAAATTATTATAGTCTGGACAAAGTTAAGTGACTTGTCGTCACAGGTTTATTTATAAATTTTGGCTGATGGGATTAAGAGAGGGGTTGGGGGGGGGGGGGGGAGAGATTATTTATTTATTATATGGCCACAAGATAGAGAGTTGCACTATAGGGTGTATGCGGATGACGTCATATTTATTGCGCTTTGAGGCCATACTGGAGTAGTGCATAACATTGCTCAGCATAGGACAAACTTCATTTAAGCCAATTTTCTTATATATAGGAAAATCGGTTAATTTTTTGTTATTGCTATTTTTCTCACATATACTTGAGATGTACTATATAATTCAACATATTTACAGCATCAATGCTCTTAAAAATATTGCATTTAGTGTTTTTAAACTGGCAAAACGATTTTTTTTCCTATGCCACCCCACCCATGTTATTGAGTTATCCAACATGCCGTCGACTTTAACATGAATGTATAGACCCTTATATACAGTATATATGATATACGCCATTCAATTATTTGCATTTTTATTTTATTTTTCAATAAACATTACGGTGTACAACTTATAACATAAATTTGCATAATATTATTAAATATATCATTCCTGCATGTGCATCATTATTTGCATTATAATTCGCCATTATTTGCAATACAATTTTTATAAAAGTTGATAGGAATCTCCTATATATGTAGAGAAATGTTATATGATAGATAATATAAACTTTATTTTAATAATATTTATTATGTCATTAAACCTTTTATATTAAATTAACTATATATTAATCAGTTCTTCTGAAATAAATATGATTTCTATATATTATAACATCTCAAAATTATTATTATTATAAAAAAAAATCATTTTTTTTTGCAAGGAATATAATACCTTTGTACACCATCACCAATATATAAGAAGAGAGATTATTACAACCGGATGCACCCCTTTTCCTGACACAATTTGCCCCAGATAAAC
Source organism: Ecdyonurus torrentis (assembly GCA_949318235.1). NCBI lineage: Eukaryota > Metazoa > Arthropoda > Insecta > Ephemeroptera > Heptageniidae > Ecdyonurus > Ecdyonurus torrentis. The sequence goes on along the minus strand of OX439130.1, from coordinate 21,131,221 downwards.
ACCAAAATTTTACAGGTGATCAATGTAATACTGAAGTTAATACTTGTTAAATTTTATTTCTATAACTTAATTAGAATCCGAGAAAAGGGGGTGCATCCGGTTGTACTAACCTCTCTTCTTATATTGGTGGTGGTGATGTCAAATATACTTGACAAATTTTTCACATTGCATATCTAATTTTTTCTCACGTGTATGTTTTGATCTGGTTAAAACCACCCAAAATACATGACTTCCGTATAACTTTTAGAATAATAACAATAACAATTATGGCTAATTGTATCTATTATACTTTTTTTCTTAAACCATATATACATCAGTATAGAGAGTAATATACCAAAAAATATACAGCCATAAAAATATGCACGATCGTAAATTATGAAGCGCGGGTAAGTTGATGACATGCTATATGTTAACGTAAATACGATATGCATAAGAGACTGTACGGGTGGTACATATAAATGTATATAAGACTCCCACAACGTTGGTGGTATATAAAGACCCTATTGTGTCTCCAATAATCAGAGAAAGAGACCTCCCCGTTTTAAAAACTTTCAATTCGATACACCATTCATATCAGGGTAAAAAGAAGAAGAAAAAAAGAAATCATGGATGTAAGTTTAGAGATATACAACAAAAATATTTGATTGTAAGGTTGAAGATTTGTTATATACGCAGATGCCAGATAAAAAATTTATTTCTATAATGGACGTGCATAAAAAAGATCACTTATCAAATCAGTATATTGTTTGATTGTCTTCTCAGATACGTAAAAATATTTTTATTTTTAAAATGTATTTTGAAATATATAAGTACACAAAAAGAATTATAAAAATATATTGCAATTAAAAAGGAAAAAAGAAAAAAATATATTGATGAATTGTGTGGTGAATTTTGCTAAAGGGCTTTATGTAAATTATTGTAATTAATGAAGGGAAATTAATCATAATCATATTTTAAATACTGAAATATTTTCGCACGTTTCATCTCAATAGACGCGTGCTATTGAAAGTTAAGATTTAGATTTTGAAAATAAATGTGAAATTTTTAGTTATTATCATATTTTATGACTACATTTATAATAGATTATAATATATAATCGATTCATGGAATTTATAATTATTTTTTCTTATACACACGAACGTGTTTTATATATTCTTATTTTTATTTATAACTAATTGATGTATATAACCACACCCATGAAAATAAATTTCAATTTAACCTTTTTATTGACCTTGCAAGATATGTCAATATTTTAATCTTTATAGTTATATAGATTGATATGATGAAAAAACTATTATAATATATATAATATGACTAAGGTATACATAAATATATATATTTTTTTATGATATTACACTTTATACAATTAGAAGTACTTAAAAGATTTAAGTTCTTTGACACATGAATTCGACCTTGCGCAAAATTCCTTAGCTGATGAGCAATGATTGACAGTTTTGAACCTTGCGAAGATTTTATCTCCGTGATTCTCTCTCTCTCTCTCTCTCTCTCTCTCTCTCTCTCTCTCTCTCTCTCTCTCTCTCTCTCTCTCTCTCTCTCTCTCTCTCTCTCTCTCTCTCTCTCTCTCTCTCTCTAAACGCCGTCGCGGTCTACGAGATACAGTGTTGTTAAATCTATTATATTGTATAACTCAAATCATCATTTTTTTTTCTTTCTTTCTTTCTTTTTCATGCGCTATCAAACTTTAAAGCAGAAGCCAACCTTGTTCTTCCATTAGCTTTCATTATATAAAAAAGTTACTTTTGAATAACTCATCCGCATGTCTATATATATATTTTTTATTATAAACCAATCACTTAACTTTACACAATGTTATCATTTTTTTTTAAATATTGATTTCAATCAATAACACCATCATCGTCATGCAAGCTTTAAAAGTTTAACCAATTTAATAAATCAAAGATATCAATATATTAGCTTGTAAAATATTTACTGCCCCTGAATTATATATACATATATACACTCATAACATTAAAATATCAGTCTTTATATAGTTTACTGCCTCAAAATGCAAAAATGATTATATGGTTAATAAAATATTTACAAACGCATAATATAAAACAGCAGTTATAGCAATGACCGCTTATGTTTACCCAAAATGCGGAAAAGGAAGTGCTATATGGAAGAGGAAACCACGTGACGGTACAAAAGTGGAAGAACAGTTGATGCCAGCAGCAAGCTATAGGCCTGAGTAATGTAAGTAGATAACTATGTAATCCAAAGAGGATTCCCGCGCTGAAAAGTACTGGTCAGCTGGTGACGTACGTGTATTGCGGGTCAAAATTACATTGATCAAATGGGCAACAAAATATAACTTCCAGGATAAAATAAATTAAAAGGCAACAGAAAATTGAATAAAGATACTTCCTTTCCCACATTTTGAGTATACATAAGCGGTCAATCATACCGACTACATGCATTTTTTTAAATCTCTTTAATCTCTTTTTAATTCCATGCCACAAATTCTACAATCGAGTTGCATTTGCAAATAATAGTATACAACTTATATAATACAGTATTCTTAAAAAAAAAAAATTTCTCTATATCTAAAGATTTATTAATTATTTACAAATATTTATTAACAACTATGACAAAAAGGACTCTATATTATATCCGTTTCAGATTTTTTTACTTTAATTTTATTGATACATTTATATATATTTCTGGTATGATTATTATTTCTTGACTTTTGTACCACGGATTATTATAATTTTTCAATTGCTATAACATGAATAAGGATAATTTTTAAAATTTCCTTATATATAGCGATGCGTATTTTTTCTTTATTTTCTCCAAACAGCACGTGCATAGAGTATAAACAAAAAGAAAATACAAAATATATAATATGTATAAACGACGCTCGTTCTGATATTAAAAAAAAAAAAAAAAAAAAAAAAAAAAAAAATCCCTCTTTTTTCCTTTAAACTTTACAATCCAAAATAATATTTGTATATACACACAAAAATAATTAAATTATACCTTCTATATGGTTTTTATATTAATTTAATTACTTTCTATTATATTGTATATTATTAAAAAAAAATACATCTTTTTTTATTTGTGTATAAATAATATACACACAGAAAAATATAATCACATCAGAATGGCGCCAAGATTCTTCCTTGTAGACTAAATTTTTGCTGATGTCATTTAATTTTATTTAATTATAGAAAGTTTTCATAACATATAACATAAGCAAAGAGTATAATATACATAAAAAAAAAAAAAAGGATTATAATTTTCACTGCGTTATTCCTTATTTAGAATTCTTATATAGATAATGATTCGTTGTTTTATATAAAAACTATAAGTATATGATATGAAGCGCGCATGCGATGTCACGGTTCATCTTTTATTTATTACGTGCTTACGTGTTGTTGAGTTTTTGACCATACATTAATTACTAATAACATATACTGTCCTCAATCAATAAATATTGACAAATTTGTGTATAGAAAATATATGCTATTCCCCTATTTACAAAGTAAAAGAATATAAAGTTGAACGCAATAATATACCTTTAACAAAATAATTCAATAAATAAACAACGACTTCCTATTTAATGTATGAGAAAAATGCACCTGTATTATATTACCCCTTACATAATATTTATCATTTATGAAAATGTATTATTATACTTTAAAAATAATAAGGCATATCATAGCATTATTATTTTTTGAAACAGGTGCTTTTTTTACTCATCTTTATTTATTTACGACATATTTTTCTTTTATACGATTGTCACGCAAAGTAAAAAGATTTTTTTATTATTATATGACGTCATATAATTTTATACTGGACCTGCCTGGAGTCTGCGCATCTCCAGACCACGCCTATTTTAGATATAAAATATTTTTCATTGGATAATATTATGATATAGAAAGGTGTGGCCTAAAAATAGGCTAGCTGTGTTGTTTATATGGTTAGTTGGTTGCCTACCCAGTATAAATGCAGGGGTTTATTTTATAAGAGGATTTTCTATACTTATATATTTATACTCAAAACTTCCCATCGTGTTTTGTATCATGGAATATATTATTTTTATATGAAAAGCTACTTAAATAATTTTGTAAGGTATCATTTATATACGTTAAACATATGTCATGAATTTAATATAATATTAATGCTTTATGAATATGATATTCAATATTGTTAATACAAAAAGAGACAGACAAAAAAAAAAAATAATATGCATAATATTATAATGTAATATAAGTGTAAAATGTTAATTATAATTTCAAGTTTCTATAAATAGGTATACTATATTATTTTTAATTAAAAAAATCTTGGGTTGAATTATCATAATAATTAAGAGATTATATATTTATAGTCAAGTTAATTATATATATAAAAATGAAATCAGAATTACTATAACATACTGTATATAAGTAAAAGGTTAGCAAAGTCGACTTACTCCTGTCAATATTATGTCAAATAATTTAAATTTAATCTTTTTGAAAAAGTTAAAAAGTAAGTTTTTATGAATACACTTACTGATTATACTCTTATTTTCATGTCAAAAAAAATAATAAGATTAAAAAAAGACGTACGTTGTCATGGTTTAAAAAAGGTAAACAATTTTCTACTCACCTTTATAACTTGAAAATAGAGAGAGAGAGAGAGAGAGAGAGAGAGAGAGAGAGAGAGAGAGAGAGAGAGAGAGAGAAAATAGGAATAAGTATAAGAAAAATAAAAGTTATAGGAAAATAAAAAGTTTTCATGCATAACAAGTATAATTGTATAAGCAGTAGACGACACCGCTGTGCGTATATAGAGAGCTCAAGACCTCCTGTGGTGTGGGATATATAGAAAATAAGAGCATAAGATGATTTCTCAATAAGTGACAATAATATAACTTATAAGGTGCAGCTGACCTAACTAAAACCGTGAAATGAACTTTAACTTTTGCTACCTTTACTGTCATCATGAGGATTCTTAAAAGAGCCATCATTTTCTTCTTTTTCTTTTTTCCCTTTTACCGAAAATTGGATCGTCAATACCATAATTTTATAAAAAGTCATAAGCCGCTCTACGAACCGCACGCCTTTTTTCTCTCTAAATTCGATATACGTCAGTAATATTGTATATAATTTTTTTTAAGAAAAGAAATAAATGTTTCATTTTTGTGTGCCTTTTCAACAAAAAGTTGTATTCTTCAACAAATAACCAAAGTGAGTAATAGACTTGTGTATGTTTCTCTCACATCAGAGTTCGAGTCTCCAGCTTACATGACGAAAATATTGTTGTTTTTCTTGTGAATACAATAACAAACATTTATCAATATGTTATAAATATTGAATAACCGTAGTTTTCTTATTATAAAAAATGATAAATGTTAGAAATTAATAATAATTATAATTACTATTCACATAGGAATATGTATTTTTCATATTTGTTTACTTGCCTTCTTGTTTACTCTCTCTCTCTCTCTCTCTCTCTCTCTCTCTCTCTCTCTCTCTCTCTCTCTCTCTCTCTCTCTCTCTCTCTCTCTCTCTCTCTCTCTCTCTCTCTCTCTCTCTCTCTCTCATTCTTTTTTCTTTTCCTTTTTTACATTCAAGAATTGTACTTTTTGTATCGTAAATATATTTTATTAAGATGGGATACGTACGCATAATGTAATTTTTATTGATTTAAAATTATTTATAATAAATAAATATTACAACGATCTATGCATATAATTAAGTCATGCATTTCTAATAAAAATTTACTTTTACGTATATATCTCAAATAATTTCAAAAAATAATGTTGGACAACATGATAATTATTTTTTATGTTGTTAGAAATTACGAAAATTCAAAGGCATGAAGCAGTTTGTTATGGCATTCAAGTTTGACCTTTTATTCGGAAAATTTATGTCTATTAATTAAAAAAAAAATCAATTGAGAGAACATTACAGGTTGTATATGTCACGGTGATTAAACCGTGGTCACGACGTTGCATAATAATAGTCAGAGTATTGTATAAATATTTGGTAAAATATCACACTTTAATTTCTCAGAAGTAATTTGTTAATAACCTAATTATTTCATTTGTAATAATATAGCTTAATAATTCAAAGAATTGCACATTCAATATTTCCACCTTTTGCACGGACAAAAATATAACTATACGTATAATAAAAAAACTAATTGTTATGCTATAGCTCTTTTTTAGCACAATTTGTTCAGTACAGCATAATATATATTATGCTATACTTAATAATAACTATGTGTTACATAGCATAAATACTATGTTGTACAGCATAATTATTTGTGTTGTTCTCATTTAGCATTAGTTGTGATAGAATGAATAAATGCAATATAAATTATTCTTTCTATTCTTTCCGTGAGACTGTTCAAAAACATATGTATGATACAAGTACATTAAAAATTAAAGGAGTACATCTTAAATTTTATGGTTCACAACAGATGTTACCATTAAAATAATTTTTTTATAGTTTTGAAGAAAAAAAAACTAGTTATTGACATTTTCTTAAAAGTATAGACCCCCCTGGTGTGAAAGGTCATGGTATAACAGGCTTATATTAGGGGTTTTCATGTAAAATTTGAAGAGATAAAAGGCTTTGTTTTCCCCATACATTGGGACACAGTGGGTGGCGGATATACACCATAGGGCCATAAAGTCATTATTGCTGCTATGCTGCAGCTCGCGCTTGCCCAGATTTACAATAAAGTGACGTTTATATTGCCCTGCGCACGGTCAGTGGGCCACCTTACAGCTGCATTACCATTCACAAAAATTTACGTGATGGATTGACATTTCTTTCAAACTACAAAATATAGGAAACACACACAAAAAAAAATCAGTGCAGTTCATGCATATTATTTTGCTTATGATGACTTTTTAGTCAATGCTCGTTATACCACTTCATCACTCTCTCTATAATTTAAAAAGACAAACCGTGAAATGTTACATGATTTTTCTTATAAGAAAATCATTTCATAGACAAAAAAATTTCTTTCTTTTTTATTTTTTTGTTTCTTTTGTTGAAAGATTTTTTATAATCAACCATAAAAATATAAATAAATAACCTTATTAGATCGTGAAAAAGAAACGTTGATGGAAAATATGTAGTTGAGAATATTAATTTGATGTTCAAAAATGATTGGGAAACTTGCAAGTGAAATGTCAAAAAGCAATGATGTACACAGATGAGTTTTATGACGTTGCGTTAGGTCAGATTCTGTGTTTTATGGCTTTCACAGGTGTTGGTGCTCATGACCTTTGCATCGTTTATAATGATCCATCTGTTTTGATTTGTGATGCACATGCAAGTGCAGCATGGTGAGTGGTGACCATGGCACATGAAACATTTCGAGCATATTGGTCATCGTGTCTCTTGTATATTAAAACACAACAGATTTAAGTTTTTTTTTTCTTTCCTTCTTATAATAATAAAGATATAAAAATATAACACCAACATCATATAGGCTCTAAAGTCTATAGTGCAAGCCAAGGTGGAGAAGATATTATTATATTTAGCTAAAAGACAAATAGAAAAAAAAAAATTGAAGAATAAAACATAATTATCAGCACATACATGCAAAAACGTTAATTATTATGGATCTTTTATCATATAAATTTCCATGTAATAGAATAATTCTTATACATCAATTTCAAAATCAATAAACATAACTGATTTCACGAGTGTACGTTACATAAAAAAAAATACCATGGGAAAATCAAATAAATGAACGATAAAATAAATAAAAAACATCAACATATTTAATATATTATAAGAAATAAATGTAAACATGAAATAATAATATTTCATACAAATTTTACTGCGCGAAGATCATTTTTCACGCTTTCATAAAAAGTATACATTTAATATTATTGATGAAACAAAATTTCAACTGGCAATTTTAAATAAAAGATTTTTTTTAATGCCCTTATAGAAAAAAAAAGCGTTTTAAATGATCAATGATCTATATATTTTCTTATATAACGTTCATATTCGTGCCCGCGATTAGATGAAGGGATCATAGAACACCTTTATAATTCAGGTGACCTTAATGTTTTTTTTATCCTCCAAGTAATATGATTAATGGATATCAAAATGGTTATAATAGTGGTTTCTGCGAAGAGGCTCATGACTTGTAACGTAAAGTCATGTGTGCATCTATTATAGTCATATATATGCATACAGTTCAATGCACCGTGAATAATAGTCTTATACACAAAAGCAGGTGATAAACGTATAACCCTCTTTTTTTTTAGGTTTTTTAATGTATTTATTACATTTAAGATGTTTTCATCTTATAATCTTTTTTGCATGCTGTATAATTTTACATTAAAAAAAAAAAAAAAAAAAAAAAAAAAAAAACATCAAAAATATATTTTTAGCGTTAAACAGGAGCGATATTTTTTATTATATATTTTTCAATTGAGTTCTCATAATAAATGAAGAGTACTTGATGTAAATGTCAAATTTGATGATCGATCTTATGATTGATTTGATTTGAATCACTTCTTCTTTTCGATTTGTTACGTGGGAAATTGAAAAATCATTTATAATGTGTGTGTGTTTTTTAAATTAAAATTCATAACACTTACTGCATAAGATCTTTTATAGTGGGGCTGCACCATAGAAGATAAAATACATATAGGAGGCTCCTATAATAATAAAAGAGATGTGATTTTTTTTCCTTGCTTCTTATTTTTCATTTTACGAAACGTGCATGTTCTATGAGAATCAATAAACACACTTTGTTTACAAAATTAAAATTCTATATTTATTTTGTTTAAATTTACTATATTATCATTATTTTACTATCATGATGAATATATTTATGCTTTATTTTTTTACTTATAAAAATATGTCAGCAGGCAATATATTATATTTTTCTGCGTGATGTTTTTATAATAACAGTGTGGTAACGAAATGAGACCATACGACCTATATCTATATAAGAAAGTCAGTAGCAGCTATATAGAGAGACACAATATAAAGACATTGCATTCTGTATGAAATTGTGAGCTTATGGGCTATATCTCTCAACAGAGATGTTACCACTGCCATCAACAAGTTCACAAAGAAGGAGCAGAATTGAAAAGAGACCGCCAAGCCAGAAGTCTTTTTGGTGATACCGCCATATGCTTCCAAAAGGGTGTCACTTTTTTCAACAAACATAACGTGCGGTGTCGGCATCATAAGCGATGAGAGAATAAAAAAAGGGGAACATTGATATATTTATGAACCATTGAAAATCATTGCCTGTATTGTCCGATGTAACATACATACACAACATCATAGATTTTTTTTTTCTGAAGAAAAGAAAAATATTAAATATAAGGGGAACTATAATTTATCTTGTCCCCTGTCCACCCTTAAAGTGACTTTTATCTATTATGATGGCTTTTTTAAGGGTTTTTACAAAATGGCGTATATATATAGGTAAAAAAAGTATATAAATAAAAAAAAACATAACCATCAAAAAGCAACCATCCAAAACTGTATACATAGAAAAACATCTCCTTTTGTCGGCAAATATCAAAATTTGAAAAAATTTAAATTTCTTTGTCAATAAGTACGTTTTTAAGAGGTTAATTCATGGAAAAATAGACCATAAGAAATATTGTGGTTTTCTATGACTTATATATCAGTTAAACATGATTATGGTTTTTGTTATTGTTGTATGTTATGTGTTATAGGGTAGAAGAAGGAGGAGAGAGGAGAGCTACAAAAATGAGGGAGGGAAAAATTCAAAACAAATTTATTAGCACGCCACTCGTTTTGTATAAATGTCATTGATATTTTTGTATATTTATTATAATAACACAAACGTACGTACGTCCGTCCTTGCTTGTACATATATATATATACATATATATATATATACATATATGATATATATATATATATATATATATATATATATATATATATATATATATATATATATATATATATATATGATAATAAATATTATAAAAATTGAAACTGGTCATGTGTTAATAACGATTTGTGGTTCAAATATATAATGTAAGAACCTTATATAGACATTATAGATACAGATAATACATTTATCTAATACATAAACCGAGTATAATATATTTTAATATCGTTAAATATTTTTCTACATTGCTTTTCATTTATGTATAATAGATTCACTTATCAAATGTGTGGTAAATGTTCTATACATCTTCATTTATATTTTGTTTTCCCCTTTCTCTCTCTCTCTCCCTCCCTCCCTCTTTCTTTATTTCTAAATCTTTTGTCCTATATATATAAACAGTTGCACAAATCTCATATATATATATTATTGTTCACATATATAATGTAAATTTACATTTATGTTTCTATTCATTTGTAAATAATGTGTGAGAAAAAAAATAATATTTTGTTTCTATATAATATTTAATATAATTAAATTTGCTTTGTGAATTGCATGAATATATATTTTTTTAATGAAAATGAAAGATCGAATCTTTTGAATAATTTTTAAATAAATCATATTTTTATAATTTTGACATCTCTAAAGTATAACGGGGTTGTTAAGAGATGTACAAATTTTGTATTGCACAGCAGTAGAGAGAACTAATAATAATAATAAAGCACGATTCTTGTGTCGGGTCATAAGTGCAAGAAATCATTCATCATCATGGTATATATATTTTTGTTGACCGATCAACATGAAGGGATGTTTTTGCCGACACGCTGTAGTGCACATATACATACCATGACCTGTCGCTTTTTTTGTGTGTCGTGCCTGTTTCTGCCGCAAACTCTATAATGCTCCTGTTTGCTAGAGATCTGCAAGGCTGCAAATTTAAAGCTAGAGATTTAAGGTGGGAGAATTGTGATTTATTTTGCAATGATGTGATAATATACGTGCAAAAGTTTTTTATTTTTTATTATTATATTATTAATTTTAAAAAGCTTCATATTTAATTGTTTATATGAGAAACAATATAAAAATTATTTTTAAAGAAGCATGCAATCAATATGATATTATGTTGTATTATAATTATATTTTTGGAAGAAATTATATATAACAACCACAAAATACTTCTCAATATACAAAATTGTAGTAATACTTGATTTGAAATATTTTGGGTAAATTTTTAACCCGCAACGTACTATGATGATTATATAAATATTTAGAATTTCCTATCTTTTTTATGGATATATACAAAAGTGATCTTCTTGTGTATATTACTATATGATTCATATATAGTAATACAAAAAAAAGAAGAAGAAGAAGAAGAAGAAGAAGAAGAAGAAGAAGAAGAAGAAGAAGAAGAAGAAGAAGAGCACTTTTAATACGATTATACTTAAGGGCTAACTGAAGGCTTTGAAAAATAAATTTCCTTATTAGCCTATATCAGACGTTCAATATAAATATGCGCAAGATACATTTTAATTATAGTTATAAAGTGAAATCCATAGGAATTGGAGTCATGATAAAATAAAAACACTAATGTTTCTTTATATTTCAACTCAGCAAAAAATAAATAATAATAAATAAATGAAATGACAAAAATATTATATTAATAATACGAAGAAAATGACAAATATATGTAATAATTTCCCGAGCCGATAAGGTTTTACCTTTGCTGCAATATGAAATATATAAAAAATTGAACAATAAATAAAAAATTAAGCAAAATAAATGTGTTGCATGATTTCGTTCAAGGCTGTATATTTCAGCTTTATATTCTCACATTTCTCCGTGCAGTAGTCTAATTGAAGTGTCTGGTTTTCTGTCGCGGAATTGAGACGTTATACATGACCACGGGGGTCACAGTGTGACGTAACAACAGAAGGGAGGAAATCTCGATTGTCACCTGCAAAGAAAAAAGAAAGAAAGAAAAAACATATACAGAGCGAGGACAATACGCGCAAGCAAGTAAAGTCGGCATAATATAAAGAAATATCATACACAACACCCGCACCTCGTGACAATAATCTTGCCCTCTGTTCAAACTTATCGTCTGTAACAAATGATTAAAGAAGACATGATGAAAAATAATGGTTTCCTTTATCTCAAAATTGTGCGTACATGATTTTTTTTAAGAAAAAAATAAAAATTATACAAAATGTTGGTAGCAAAATCAAACAAAGAAATTTATTTTTATTTTTTGTGTTAAAAAAAAAAAAAAAAAAAAAAGAACAATTTATTTTACGTGCAGTGACAAGGCATGTATAAATAAGATGGGTTTTCTATTATTTCAAGAATTATCGATGACGACGTTATATTATGTGAGTATAGTGTATATGCGGGTATTCAAAAAGACTTATAACGTAAAAAAGTGTAGGTGTAAAAACGTTAAAAAAAAAAAAAAAAAAAAAAAAGACGCCGCTGCATGGTCATGAATTATTATAGTAGCTTTTCAAATTTCGTTTCAATTGTTATATTTATCAAAACAATCAATAAAAGACAACGTTACTTTTTTCAGAGAGTAGGGCTAATTTTTGCTAATAATATAAAATCTCTTTCAAATATAAAATCTCTTTGAAGAAAAATTTCTCCCCGCACAAAATATATTGATTGTCTTTATTATAAATAAAAAAAAATTCAACCAATGAGAACTTTGAATAATACTTTTCATTCTATTGTTATTTTACATATAAACATTGATTGTGGACACAAGGCTTTAATTACGTTTTACCGCGCCATGTTTGAATCTGACATGACTTTGCTAGATACAATGTAGTGGTCGCTTTTTTTTTATATAAGATTGTTATTAGAGCTGATGTCGGCTTTATTAGGCAATGATTATAATACATTACAACGACTGAGCGGCGCTTTAATACAAAGAATATGTTTATTTCTAACGCCTATATATATAATATATAAAAATCCTGTTTAAAAAAGATGGGATTCTCTCTCCTTCTTCAAAATAAAGCTTGAATAAATCTTCAAAAAAAATATTCTTGTATACTATAGTGATGATAGAAATCAGCCTAAAAAAAAGATAAAAACATATAGCTTAATAAAAATTTTAAACGTCATAATACCGTAAATCTTAAAAATATTCTTATATTTAGCTCCTCTATTATAGAAATAAATATTAAATATCATAAAACATTTCAAAAGAATAAAAATTTAATATTATATATTTGAAATTTTTTATTTAATATTTCATAATTACCTAATATTCATAAAATAAAAAGAACAGATAAATTTATGAGATATTATCATGCAACAGGTTGTGAGCGACTGGAAAATTAAAACTTTAGGAAATTATATTATACAAAGAAAGTTACCTTTAAAATGTGATTATAATTTTTTTTTTTTTTTTTATAAAAATGTTGTTGTTTAATATAAACATCAAGAAATTTACATATCCGTTTTAATGTCGTGTTGTGTCTGGTAATGCATTTCTGTTGATGGAATAAATTATGTTTTGAAAAATGCATGTATACAAATTTTATTCCCCTATATATTCAAAAAAGAAAAAGTTATTATTTATTAAATTGAGTTGCCTTTACATTACATCGAAACAAAATACGCATTGTTTTGACTTTGAATTTTTTGTTTTTAATATAAGAGGAATGTTAATATAATTATCGCTCCATAATTACCACAATTTCACAATTTTCATTTCCTATATGCTCATTTTTAATATTTATTTTAAAAAACTTTACAGTAAATGACGTAAAATTTGCTTTGGATGATTTTCATGAGTGATTTTCATGCTTTTTTTGTGAAAAAAATGATTCATAATTGCAAAATATATAAAATAAATTTGTTACACCCCCTCCCCTGTTTATCAAACTTCCAAAGTTATTCTAAATATTTATACAGCACGGGATTATATAAAATTAAAAAAACATTTTTCTCATGAAAAAAGGAAGTAAAAAAACATCATTGATGCATCCAAAACAAATATATTTTTACTTGAGAGAGAGAGAGAGAGAGAGAGAGAGAGAGAGAGAGAGAGAGAAACATCTCCTGTGTATATATACTTTGATTGAAGAGAGAAAATTCAAAACTTGCGGTCAGCCGCAGTCATTCAATCACAGGACGAGTGCCAGATGGGGCACGTGAATAAACAACCCTTTTATTTTGCAGTTAAATCTTCGTGCATTGCTTATTGTATATATATGTGGGGGAGAAATTTTTAGTATATATCCACACCCTTCTCTCTTGGAGCTCTATTGTTATGAGCAAGCCAATCTGTAATGTCATGTCAAGCAACATCATTATTTTGTTTGTTATTCTGCAAAATATTGTACCGTATGTATGTACATACATACATGTGCTCTTCATTATTCACAACACAAATTATTTATTTTTATTCTCACATTTGAAAATTTTATATATTTTTCTCTCTTTGTATTTTATAAAAGTCATAGAGATTAGGCAGATGTATTGGATTCTATCGTATTCAATATTTGTACATTTGGTTTTCAGTTATTATATCTTTTGTATGTATAAAATCATAAAGATTTAATCTTTTCAATATGTTTTGGCTTTTTTTCAAAATTTACATATTTGCCTTTTTGGCTTATCTGGCACCCTCTATAGGGTAATCCATAGGCTTTTACTTATACTAGCGGTATGACATTGAATTTCTTGAAACGCACGTGCTTGCATGAGAGGAATGACCAAATGAGGAATTAAACAAAAAAAAAAAAAAAAAAAAAAAAGTGGTGAGAATATTTTGCTCAAAAAAAGTAATGCATAACTTGAAGTACGCGGGTCAAACATATATAAATTAACAAACAAAACAATGATTGAAATCAAATTTAACCTGAATTCGTAAATTATGCAGAAGGATGTTTTTATATACGCACGTTCACTTACATTATATAATTATGTATATATACGAACCAAACGAACTAAATGAACAAGTGACGTCACAATTAAATAATCATTAATATAGACACGCGCGCGCTTGAAGGAAAGGAAAAATTTAGCAGCACGTTTCCTGGAAGCTCTTCAATTGACGTCAATGCTCAACATTTTGTCTTCTCTGATTTAAGATTGCAACAAGCGCAAAATATTATATACATACAGTCATGTATATATAAATACGAATTATTTTACGACCAGTCAGTGAGTAGAATGAAAAATAATAATAAATATATGAATATTGAAAGAAAATCAATATTATACTGGCATATTCTGTAATAGATTTGCGTCCATTTATTTTTTGTTCTCACTTTTCTTCATTTTTTTTTTTTTTTTTTTTTTTTTTTTTAGTTTTCAGTTTTTGCACTGTTTTCTGTAAAAATTAATAAAATTAATATTTGCATATATTACATATAATGTAAACTGACTTTTTATCATGTTTATAATTAAGGTATTTAAAAAATTTGTATAAGTCATCTGTTTATATCATTATAAACCCGTTTTGTGTGACACAAAGTAAAAATGTAATTAGTAGTTCATTATCTTTTTTAATAATAATAACTTTGATAACAATCATGCATTCATTAAATTTTCAACACAAAACTATTTTTATAACTTCTTTATATATATATAGTTGATATATTATAAAAATTCCTAACTAAAAATATATACAAATTACTGATTCATTTGATAAGTAATATATTCTTTTTTTAGGTGTTAGTTTTTTGTATAAGCTTGCAAACTGTTTGTTGGCGCGGCAGCTGATGCGATGATGAAGAAAAAAAAGAGCAAAGATTTCTTGGGAAATATAAGAAGCCACATCAACTCTATAATGATGTTGTTGTAGGGTTAATTGTGCAGTTTTGTTGTTGAGTCTATATGATGCATATTATATTTATTTGTTAGAAGCTATAAGAGCTCACAAATTAAACAGAGAACTGTATAAAATAAATAAATATATTTGCATTTGAGGAAAAAATTTCTCAAAACATCCTTCCTTATATAATTAATGCCGCATACTGCCTCCACATCTATACCTTAGTTTATCCCCCCCTTCCCCCCAATGGCACGATTAAAAAGTATATAGACATCATGTTTCGTCTGCGCGTTTACAATAAGGAATAGGTTTACGAATCATTGTTGAATCGGAAATAACGTCTAGATTGATGTAAGTAAAAATTAAAAAAAAAAAATTATATTCATAAATCCATAAACAAATTGCAAATATATATTTACAAATACTTTTTTTTAACCATACATTAATTATTGATTTTATATATACTATGCCTTTGTCATATTTGAGAAGTGTGAAAAAAATATTTGAGACCCTGTTCATATATTTACATACAAAACCTTTACTAATATAGCACACGTGCTATAACCATGAAACTATCAATAATATTTTTATCACTACCGCACGTTCAATACAATATACAAAGCTAAATTAACATAATCAACTCGCATTTTTAATTTGAATTCAAATTTAACCAATAAAATATTATTCTAATTTTTTATATGTCTTTCTTTGAATGCAAATAATAGCGTATTGGAAAAAGGTTAATAAATATATTATATATTAATGAAGGGTATGACATTTTGAATAATTTAATTTTTTATATTTAATTTATGCAATAAAATACATCATCATATTTCAAATATGTATTAAAGTGCATTAAATTTAATATATTAAAAATAACAATAAAAATATAAAATAACATAAATTTTATACTTTTCTTTCCATAACATATGCATCCCACTCTTTTTTTTTTTTTTTTTTTTTTTTTTAATTCATTTTTGTTATAAAACTTTTTTAATACTTTTTATATTAATATTTTATATTTTTATTTAAAGGTATAATAAATTTTAAAAAGCGGCTTTTTGAATATCATGAGTTCAGTGAGTGGTGAGTGCGCCTAATTGAGCTGAAAGAAGAAGTTGAATATAAATTTTGCGGCTACATTGAAGACCCTAAAGCAGTTCTCTTCTCTTATAACTCTCGCGCCGACGGTCAAAGAAAGAGAGAAAGAGAGAGAGAGAGAGAGAGAGAGAGAGAGAGAGAAGCAGAAAGTCGTATTATTCATAATAAATATTGGGATGGGGAGCAGCTGTCGTCAAGTTTTGGACCAAAAAACTTGTGAATAAGAAAAAAAAAATTTGCTTCTTATTTTCAAACTGGTCAACTATTACAATGAAATATAATATTTATATGTTTTTTTTTCTTCGTATATATTTTGTATATAATATGTTACATATAAGGAGGGTATTTCATTCATATCCCCACACTAAACTTCTGCCACACCTAAACATAATATTTTTGCAGCCTTTTGCACAAATGTTTACCCTAAACATTTGTGTTAAACCACTGGATGATAAAGATAATACTATTTTATATACCATTGTATTCTATATGCCATTTTTTTTTTTTTTTTTTTTTTTTTTACTTTTTATACAACTGCATCACCTTTTTTTTTTTTTTTTTTTTTTAGATGCTTGTATTTATTATAATGTCAAATCAAAAGGTATACATATACGTCATGCATATTTAATGTGGTTGATACATTCAATATTTCTTTTTGTGTGACTTTTTTATATGAAAATATTTTTTATATTTAATATTATATATAATATATTTTATATATATATATAGACCTCATACGCATACAAGTTTTCGATTTGTCACAGTTTAGCTCATATTTATATGGAAAACATATTTTATGTATTTATGTCAAAATTGAGACGTTGAAATTAGTAACACTTTTGGATTTTATATAAAAAAAAATTAAAAAAAAAAATATATATATAAAAAAATGAAATAAAAAATATAGGGAATTGTATAATATGTTTCAAATTTTAATGTTTTTATATTTCTATAATTTTTGTGTTTACATTTTTCTATCCATATTTTTATTCAGCATTTTTCCCAGGTGCATATAAATCGTAAATATCAATAAAAGATTTTTTTTTTAAACCATAGTCTTATGTGGGTAATAAATCTTATATAGCAATAAAAAATATACTTATATATATAAATTAATCGTGATACATAATTTTTATATTTTTTGAAATATGCAGTGCATAACTTCATTTTTGTAATTTAGTGCACATGCAAAACTATAATAAGCGTATATAATAGTTCGGAGAGACATTTATTTTCTCCCCTTAAAAAAATATAGCAAATTAAGCAACATAAATGAGTATTATATAGTATTATATTTATAGGCCTAGCAAACATTTGCTTTATTTTAATTTTTTTGTAGCTTTTGCAATGAAATGAAATGGTATATATATAATAATTAATTAAATGATAGTCTGTTCTGTATACCTCTTGCGTTATATTTCAATTCTTTTACTTATATCGAGAGAGAGAGAGAGAGAGAGAGAGAGAGAGAGAGAGAGAGAGAGAGAACATTTTATATATAATAATATATGCTAACTTTTCTCGCAGCATAAAAGTTAAAATTTTCTTATCGTAAATTATTTTTAACACGTCTTATGCTTATTTGTGAATTTCAAATTGCATTTAAAAATTTAAAACATGTATCAAAATAAATTACAATATTTTCCTTAATTATTTTTAAATTGTGACATTTTTGTGCATAATAAGCACATAAATTTACATAATACACCCATTATAGCGACAATAATATATACAAATAATATAAAAAATTATTATCAGTTTTGAAATATATATAAAAATATTGAAAGAATAAAATATCTAAAAAGAAAATAAGGTAAAAGAAAACGGTTTAATGTTTGGCCGAATTGGAGCAATCTAAATCTATATAGGGTTATGGTCGGTTAAGTTGTTGTGTATATGACTTTTTCCTAACACTCCATATCCCTCATTGAATCTCCCCCTATAATATGTAATAATACATGTGCAATATCATCTATAGAGTATTATATGTATATGCTGCGTGATTATTTTTATTGAAACATCAAACTATATATATATATTTATGAAAGGGAGGGAATAAGAGAAAAGAGACATAAAAGCTGTCATCTCTGTGGTTAAGATTTATATCACCAGGTAAGAATAGAAAAATATATAGAGGAGAGGAGAAAGGAGGGGAAAAATTGTAAAACTATCATCGAGAATTATGAATTATAGAACAAGCAATGCAAAGAGTTTTGATGTCTTATTCATACTGGTAATATTACAATATAATAAAAAATTAAGGTAAAAAAATGACAGATTTATAGGTTATGTGTGAGCTCCGCCTTAAATTATGTTCAACCAATAGAAATTTTTTATATTTATATATAGTGTATGATTTTTAATGTATTAAAAAAATTGATATTATATATAAAAAATGAGGTGACATGAGTATAACTTTATCATTATGCCGCACCTTTTTGATAATAAAAATATATCAGAGACAACAATAGTGCATTAGTTTGCTGTAGATTTGTAACAATAGTAAAAATCAGAGAGTGTATTGTTATATATTTTCTTGAGAATAAAGAAGAAAAAAAGTATGAATTACCGGTGTATCAATAAATGTTCTTGAAATATATATTTTTTTATTAACTTACTTTTATTTTATAACAAAAGAAAGTTACAAAAGAGATATTTTTTATATTGAAAAGAAATTCAGTTTGTTGAGTATAATATTTCAAGTTTAATCTCATGGAAATTTTTATAATATAAAATATATACGCATGTGGTTTTTATATGTTGAGATTATTACCGTGAAAACCACATTTAATAAGCTTCAATATTTTATGTCATGATTGTGCAGATTTATAATAATATTTATATAATATCAAATAGTTTCAAAACAAACATTTTTTTTCTTAATGAAGAACTACATTATGTAGGTAGAGGTTAATTTGAGATGTATATTCAAGAAGTTTTAGTTTTGAGAAATGATTGATTTTGAGAGAGATCGATGGTATGGTCATGCAGGCAGGCAGGAAATGGTCAGTGCGTGCAGCAAGTGAATGGTGGGCGTGAGAACCACAAGTAAAGAACACGAGGGATTCTCCTTTGGGACACGTCATCAGTCATATAATATACCCTCATGTGAGTATCAACTGCTTTTAAAACCCCTGGTAAGAGAGGCAACCCGGTGAACATATATTTAAAAACTGGAAATATTTTGTTATTTTGGTATTAAAACTTTCAAATTTTATATTAAAAATTTAAAGCATATATTTATTTTATTTATTTATATTTATTTTTTTAATTTTGTTACAATCAGTTGCATAAATGCATGATCACGTCAAAAATATTTTTGAGTGCAGCTCGTCCATCAATGCTTTCGCAACCCGAGACAAAAAAAAAAACTATAGCAAAATGTTTTTCACAATAAAAAAATATAAATCGAGAAAGAGAGAGAACTTAAAATGAGAGAACTTAAAATGAGAACTTAAATTGTTGAAAATTTGGAATTAATTATAAATAATAATAATATACGTGCAGGCACTATACAAGCTCAAGCATATTATATATAGTAATTATTTTTGTAGGGGAAACTTTATAAAGCTTGTCAAAGTTTATATTGCAAATTTCAGAAAAGGGGGAAAAATAGCGAGAGACAGAGAGAGAGAGAGCATTTAAAAGTTTAATATCTTATAAACATTTATTATTGCTGGTACAAATTTGTTAATTTTCCACTGTTAAAAATTCAATTTAATAATAATAATAAAAAAATTCATTACTAAAACCAGTTTTTTGTTTTAAAATATGTTATTTACAATTTACAAGCAATTTCAATGTAATTTAATATAAATATTTCCGTAACACAAAAATGTTAATATATTCAAAAATATATAATTTTTTTCTATTACCATAAATTAATTTAGTGGAACAATTATACTTGTATAACCACTTGAAAAAAAATTATTATCATCAAAATAATAATAATTTCAATTTGTTAGCCCATAAGGATCTGATTTAGAACGCACTGATGAAATTGCAAGCAGCGTATCAAATTTGGTTGTCCTGTATGGAAAAAAAAAAGTTGCTCACTTATAGTCTTGGCTATACTCGAGTATATACCATGCAAATTTCTTTGTCCAAGTCGTTTTTGTCGCATGCAGCTGCTGTTGTGTATAATGCATTGTATAAGTAAATGATTTACATTCTTACCAATATCATTGCATGCCTCATGTTCATATACCTAAATTAAGAAGGAAAAAAAAAAAAAAAAAAAAAAAGACGATGACAGAAATATTTCCATGAATCATCCCATTTTTTCATGTAATTATACTTAAACAGCTGGTGTATTAAAAGAGAGGGAAAGAAAACTATAAGGGTGCAAATTTTGATGTCTATATATTCAGCTGGACATTCATTTGATATTATATGAATGTTTATAATAAAAAGTCCAAAAAATATAATATTTCTTTATATGTTGGCTTTTTAAAATGAAATTTAAAACTCGTCTTATATGTGATTTAGTCACGGATTAATAATAATATAGTTTACAGCTTCACAATTTAATCCTGGTAATAAAATATCATCTGGTACAACAGGTTTGTTTCCCACATCATAAGCAGGAAATATTATGCTTCAAATTTACTTTTTATTATTATTATTATTTTACTCTATAAAACTAAATTATATGCTTTATAATTTTTATTTATACAGTAATGTTTTGATTATAAGAAAATTATTATGTTTATTTTAATTTGACTTCTATACGTAAAAAAAAAATAAAAAAAAATACTCAATCAAGTGTTATCAATGTTCAGTAAGGATAATAAATAAGGATACAGCATAAATAATGTTGTTGTTGTTTTAGGGTATATGCCCTCATGTATAGCAATTCATGTTTCAAAATATAGAGTCAATTGCCCTTCCTATATATGACACATGCTTTAATTAAAAAAAGAAGAAAAAAAAATCAAATATAAAATGATAGAAAATATAACTGCCAAATTTTTGGCTTATCACCGTGAATTCTACACAGAATAAGCTTTTGTTTATCTTTTGCGCGTGATCAAAAATTAATATTTCATTTTTTTTGCAATTTTCAATATGGAAATGGGAACGCATAATAATAATAATAATAAAAATAAAAAGTGAATAGTAACGTATACTTATATATTCGTATACGATATCTGCAAATTTAAAACAAAGAAATTATATATTAGTGTTTTATTTTATCATAACAGTAAGCTGTCATCTATACACAACAATTAAAACTAAAAATTTGCTTATACAAAAGACTTCTGTGTTATATGAACCTCTAAACCCTTTCATTAAGATGGACATCATATATATATATATACCCGTCGTGCAATGACGATGCATGTTTTACACCAAAGTACAACAAAATTGCAAGCTTGAGGAAGCTTAAATATTTTTTTATATATATTATTATCAACTCTCACATATGATACTATATAATTAAGTAAGATCACCCTCACTTCAAAGGTATACCGAAAATATTATTATTATATTTACTTTTCTTTATATCAGCTTTATATATAATAATTATTATATATAAAGCAAAAAAAAAGTCTTAAAATACTATTTAATTAAATTTAGATAAAGATTTTTTTTCCATCGAGATTATAATTTTTTTTAATTTAATTGTTCTAAATTATTAAAGAGAAAATTATAGTTATATATGAATGTCAATCATTTTTAAAATATCTTTTAAACTATATATATATATAAAATTTTATTATAAAGCATTTATTTTATGTTTCTTCTTCACACGTCTTATGCATTATGGTATAGAAATAAAGAATTTTAAAATTATAGATAATTATAAATAATTAAAATTGTTTTCTTATATAGCAATGACATTGCATTTATTGACAAAGGTCTATAAAGAAAATATTTTCATTTTTTTTTTATCCATAAAGTTGTTATAGTAAATTTATTTACCTTTACGTATATAAATATCGTGAGAAAAATTATGTGTAAACTAATATAAAGAAAAAAAATGAGGTAAAAAGTGTTTATGCAAAATAACGTTAAGACGGAAATGTGTTTATAGAAATTTTGTTGGTTTGATATACATATAGATTGCCCGTTGCTTTATAATAATGTAACTTGAGAAAAAACATGACTTTATCAATATTCAGATCTATATATAAACTCAAAGTAATCCGAGATGCTACTCCATACAGCATCGCATCGTTTGCTGATGAAACACTCAGATATGTTTTAATAATCTGGTTGTCAATATTATATACCTCATTGGTGGTCCCTCTGCTCTTTTTCTCTATGCATCTCTAATATTATACTATACATAATATAATATTCTCACTATATGCTATACCTGCATGGTTATACAATAAAATAAACCCAATTTCTCTCTCTCTCTCTCTTCTCTTTCTCGACCTCACCCGCTGTGTTTCTTCAAGTGTTTTCAGTCTATATAAGGAAAACATATACAGAGCAAAGGGAAAATTTTGCATTTCTATTATTATTTTTATTTCTTAGAATAAACTATACTTTTTTTTTTTGTTAAAGAAATTGAAAAGGTAATTTTTGTGTTTACTTTAATTTTTTTTCTATTGTATATTTTGGGGTTCCAAAGTGTTTTATATATTTCGTACGTTTGATTTGAATATAATAGTAATATAATAGTAACGTAGTGACAATAAGCAAAATTGAAAGTAAATAAAGCTTTTTTAATAGAAATAACTGTAACTTACATATCATGTATAAGTTTTGCTTTAAATTTAAAAGCTTTATAAAAGTAATCTTACTAATCATCAATTGAACCTGCATTATATTAATGAATATTACAAGCTTCTAAAAAAATATATATATGGCTAATTTTTGTGATTCGTATTATGTAGTATCCATATTATACTCTCTCGCTGGAGAGAGTATATATGAAACTGGAACCTCGTTTTAAAGCAATTATCCTTATTTAATATATGTACAGTATAAGTTCCGGTAATGGTGCGGGCTTCATTCTTTCACTTGGCGGGTATATATATGGATATATGATAATTCAAATTCAAATTCAAATTCAAATTCAAAATTCTTTATTCATTTCTTTCATCCAACATACATAATACAATCAATGCATTATTAGTCTAGGTTATTGCCATAAATGACAATATAGAAATGATTGTCAAAGTATTTACAACATAAAAACAAAACAAAAAAGAAACGACACTTAATAGTATTGATATAATAATAACTTATGTATAAAAATTAGAATTTGAATCTAAACTATATTTCATCATTCAAATATTCATCGATTGAATAATACTGCTTATTTAATAGAAAAAACTTTAGTTGTTTTTTAAAAGCTATTAAATCATTTTGCTTTCTCATATTTAAAGGCAATTTATTATAGATATTCAGACAACTACAAAATGGACCTTTATTATACATTTCAGTTCTTTTATATATACTTTTAATTTTATTTGTATTCCTAGTATTATGGTTATGATTAATTTCATGACTTTTAAAGAATTCAATATTGTGTTTCAGTCCTATAATAATAGTCCATAATTCCAACAAAGCTTTGTTCCCATGGTTTTTACATTTAAAAAAATATTATGTATATGATGGTAACATAAATATTGAAATGTCACAAAAATGTTTATTGTAATGCAATGTAATGCAAAAAAAAAAAAAAAAAAAAAAAAAGGCAGCTTGTTATAACTTCAAATCAAGTTAAATATTACGCTTTAGTTTACTGAAAAAACCTCCAAAATAAAATAACAACAGTAATTCAATATTATATGCGATATATAATAAGGGTGTATGGAGGGATATATTGCATTTTTTTTATTATTATTCTAACAATACAAGAGAAAATTTCTTATTGAAAATATATTTTCATGGTCTTTTGATACGATATAGAAAGGATAAAAATTTATAGACTATAAATCTTTTAATATATAATATATAACAATATGGATCATTGTATGTGATATAGAGAATTAAAAACCTCGTTCCTCTCTCTTTATTTCTTTTATATACTATTGCTTGCTACAATATTACATTGAATAAAAATAACAACTCTTTTTTTGGCTTGAAAAATTGTAACATGTTTACTACATAATATAAGGTAATCTGATACATTTCTATATAAAGATATAAAAAAAAAAAAAAAAAAAAAAAAAAAAAAAAAAAAACTCGAACCAAACAGATTTTTGCATTAGATATGTTTATATAATGCAGCATATACAATATTTGAGATATATATTATAAATAAGGGGTGTATTATTTAGTTTTTGTATTTTATGTGACAACCACAATATGAGCAAACTATGTTGCATTATATTTTTAACAAGTTTTTATTTTATTGTTATTATGCAAGTATATATGCTCAATTTGTTGCAATTGTCATGTCAGAAGTATCATTGCAATAACTATTAGTTTGCATGACATTTAACGAAATAATATATAGAAGGCGTTATTTTTTCTTATATATATTTTTATTGACTTTGATGAGACAGCGTGACCTTTTTTAATTGTCTTCTTCACACTAAAGTTCATTTTAATAAAACTCTTATTTCATTATTTTATCGTAAATATATACTGTATATATGTGAGATGATGTTATGTTTGATGTATCGATTGACGTTTATATAAAGGAGTTTATTGTTTGGCATTGTAAAACATTACGAAACGCAGAATTATGTATTGTATATATATATATATATACAGTTTCTAATAGATGTTACCGGAGTGTGTTTTAGCCAGTTTGCCATATAGGTTTGAAAAAAGGTGTCATGATGCACTTCCTCTAAATTCCAATACCATTTTGGAAACATCGTGGAAAGAAAAGGAAGGGGAAAAAAACTATTAGACTCTACTGCATCACTGTTATACATTTCGTAAAACCACATGCACAAATTAAATGGAAGATTTCAAAAGTTACGAGATACAACGGAGCTCTCTCTGTTCTTATATTAAAACGATAAACACCGTGCTCGTTTAATTTTTTTTCGTAAATAAAGGTTTTAAAGATTAAATTGAATTGTATAACCAAAGTCTCTTTCATAAAAATTGATTTCTAGTGGCTTATGGCTATATGTAATGGGATGGAGATTTCAGTTGACGCAAAACTATACATTATTTAAATACCCTGTTATTTGTTACGGCAAAAAAAAAAAAATAATAATAATAATAAAAAATAAATAAAAAGCAAGATAAAGAAAAAAAAAGTACAGGCTTTTTATGTGTTTTTCATTTTTTTTACTTATTTTTGTTTTTGGACATGTTTTGGGTTAATTCATTTTGCATATAGCAGATAATCTTTTTGAAACTGAAAGAATTAATATGGTTGATTTATTTATTAATATATGATGCATGTTATATATACACATTGATGCATGTGTGAAACAATGTATAAAATTGATGATCTTATATAATTGAGATGTTCTGGTGATTGTGACACCGGTGCTCAAGCATTGGAAAACATATTTGACATGAGATGAATGTGACAGCGCCGTGGCTATATCATAATATGCAATAAAGCAGCAGCAGCAGCACTGGTGGAAGAGATTTAGGACCGGTTTTCTCTGACAACATCATTCACATGTCAAACAGATTGGAATATCATCCTATATACATTGTGAGTGGGGGCACTAATTACATATTCATCATATCAACATATTCTATATGATACTTTTAATAACTTGATTTGTTATAATAACCCATATAAAGTATTAAATAATTATCATTTAACATAACTTTTAATTGTTTATCTGATTATAATATATTTTAAATAAATGATTTAAAAAATGAAATTATATAGACGTGGAAAATGATTGACACATTATGTTGCATCTGCAGAAATGCGTGGCAAAAATAAAAAAATATCTAAAAATCCAAATCCTTTTTTTTTTTTATTTTTTTTTAAGCATCATCTCACTATATACAATAAATGTGTAAAATATATAAGAAATTTAATATTTCCTTTTGATCAATCTATTAGATTTTGTCATTCATATTATATTGTTTACAAAACGCTTGGTCATGCACTATAAAACATCTCTTGCAAAAACTTGAAATTGTCAATAACAACAACAACAATATTTGAAATCGTTGGTGTTGACGTGAGGTTACAATAATAACAGTCACATAAGCTTTTCATTGCATGGCTGCATACGCATATAAGCAAAGGGCGAGAAGACAGGGCAGGCAGGCTGGTATAGTCTGAATAGTGTGAATATTATTAATGATGCAGTTGTGGCAAAAGAATAAAAAAAAGGGTATATGGTGGGAGCAAAATAGAAAATTAGGGTGGCAGCTAACACAAGTCCCGCCCTCCCATCATCCCCTCATTTCTATACCAAAGCATATGATAATATTTGCATACATTCATTCAATACATGAATAAAAAAAATAATAATAAAGAAGAAGAAGGGGGTTATATATAGTTATATATATATAAAAAAAAAAGGGAGAGATGCTTTTTTTTTTTTTTTTTAAGTAAGTGGCCATAATCAAAACAAGTTTTCTTTTCTCTATGCTGTTGTGTATTCATAAATGTTACCTATATTTTTATATTATATATAAAATTCTTATATATAATTATAATATTACAATTCGTTGTATGGTCAAACATTTTAAATATATAAAAATGTTTGTTAAAAAAAAACTGGTGGATTATTGTAACCACTTAATTAAAGTATTAAAAATAAAATACATCATTTAATCTATGTTTTCAAATATATGTGAATGTAAACCACTAATCTGTACACGAAAAGACATGTATATACAAAAGATTTTCTTCTATGTAGTTCATCTTTTTTTCTTCTTTTTTTTTGTGAATAAAACTTCAGCTCGAGAGGTTATATTCTTTAACAAATTGACTTTTCAAAACTCATTAAGTTTTATTTTATGTAACTTTTTTTATCACTTTTTTAAAACTATTATAACTTGACAATAAACACACAATATATTTTTTTTCTTCTATATTTTTACGTCCTAACCAAATATATAATACAAATTAAAATTACAAAACAATAAATTAATTTAAAGTTTCAACGCGCAGCTGTATTATTTTTAAATCATAATTTTTACGAGTTTAAATTTTTTATGTATATAATAATGAATATAAAATGTTTTTACCATAATGTTATAGGTAAAAAGAATTAAAAAAAATATTAAGAAGGGTGCTTATAGAGCGGCTGGCTTGCTTATGAAAACACATACGAATATATAAAATGCAGTTCACACCAATGGAGCTGGTATTTTTTTTTTTTTTTTTTTAACAAAAGACACAGCGTCACATTTCAACCAGTAAAGCAACCACTTGAAAACTTTAACTGTAACACGAGGTCAGCTTTTTTTTTTTTTTATGTATATATAATGTATTTATTATTTATTGTATTATCAAATATGTATCATCCTTTCTCTAAGCCTTACATAATATAATATACAATAAATAATAATATTTTATATATTCATAACCTTTTTATTATTATTATTCCTTTATAATATGAATAAGATTAATGATTTTTAAATTTGACTATTTTATATGAGATTTTTTAAAATTTCTGCTTGGCTTTATTATTGTACCAAAAAATATGAAAATATTTCAGCATTTGCTTACATCATGAAATAAAACACACAACAACAACAACAACAACAACGACAACGACAACGACAACGACAACGACAACGACAACGACAACGACAACGACAACGACAACGACAACGACAACGACAACAACAACAACATTTTATTATATTATATTATGCACGCATTCTAAATTTGTTCTCGAATGATATTTTCTATATATGGCAATTCCAATATCAAAAAGTTCCAAAATATTCTATCTTAATTATATGGGAGTGCTTTCTCTTTCCATCCTTCTTCATATATAATTGCAAAATTATCAATTATAATATTTATTATTATTTCCGACATGCTCAAAGATATTATATAAATTATTACTATATATCTATTGTATTTAGACATTATTTTCAAAGAAATATACATCCACACAAAATTAGAGAACATAAACGTTGTATATATAAAGATTATAAAAATAGAACGTAAATTAAATTTTCAGCTCTAATACTTATGAATAGAAAAAACAAATTTACTTAGGATTATATTATATAGCAAATAGTAAATCATGGTTACAAATTATATATGGTTCAAATATAGTATTATTATTTGTATTATGTTTGTGTATACTACGTTTTCACTTTTACTTATGTTACTTTATGCACACACGGTGTGTGTGATTTTTATTTGTACAGCTGGGGTTTGTAATGACATTCCTGGACCATTCAAAGATAAATAATATAATAAAGCTATATAATATATGTGCAATTCATAAGGATTTATTATCGTTAGACCAATCAACAACAAAAACTTAAAAATTGACACACAAATAGCGAATCTTCAAAAACCCTTTTATTAATATTATTATATTTTTTTTGTCATTGTGTTCAAAAAAACTGGAACAAAGATATAAAGAGAGAAAGAGGAACTATACAAACATAATGCAAACTCCCTTTTATAAAAATCATTATATAAATAAAAAATAAGTTTATGTTGAGTTAATATTTTTCCATTAAATTTTTGTTATTTATTTTTATAATTAAATTTTTTATCGCATGCTGTTATATATAATGTGTGTGTGTGGGAATTCTCTTGCGCATATCGATTTACAAAAGATTTTTTTTCGATGATTTTTTTTTATTCTTATATTGAAAAAGTGAAATTATTATATTTTCGTACTTTCTTTGTCCCTTCAGTGCATTTTGGCAGTCTATATATATATTCTAAATGTATATAAGAATTTATGATCACTTATCACTTCTGAAGCACTCATACGAATTATACATGACAATAACAAATAAAATTGAAGTTAAATGAAAATACTTTGTAAATAAATTGATCGTAAAATTGTTATAAATAAAATGAAATATTTGACTAAAAAAGTGGCGTGAGAAATTATTTTCTTATATACAGTACAAACCATTATATATGAACTCAAGTATAGAGAAAAAAAAAATGATATACTTGAGATAAAAGTTTATAAACTTTTTTCTTACTCAATAGTTTGGAAAATTGTTATTTTTTTCTTGTACAGTATGTATATTTAAAAAAATGTTAAAGAGTTTATTATTTTTTCACTCTCTCTCATATATATGTGTTATTTAATTATCTTTTAAACATTTTTTAAGTGGAATATTTCTTTTAAAAACATGCACACACTTCACACATTATATACAAAAAAAAAATTATAACTAGCGTGCATAGTAAACTCTATTTACAGTCAGTTGAAGCATAAACGAAATAGAGAGAGAGAGAGAGAGAGAGAGAGAGAGAGAGAGAGAGAGAGAGGAAAAAAATGATGCACGATGAAAAAAGGAACCGCGCAGTCCCATGCATGCAAGTATATAGGGACTTTTATACGTCTGGTTTGATGTTTAGCGGATCTCTTCAAGTGGAAAGCAAGTCGATGATGGACAGAACACATCAAAAGCTTTAGTAGAGCACCCTTGTATGTTCACAACACATACACACACACAGAAGAAATATATATAAGAGAAAAATGAAAGGGTTGTGAGTTGTGAACTATACTGATCTTTGAGGTGTCAAAATTTTTTGTTGTTGAAAAGACCAAGTGAAGAAGGAATAATATTTGCCACCTCACTGAATTAGAGTATGAGTATAATACTTCGTCTTATTTTTTTCTTATTCTTATATGTAATAATATATAAAGAAGTAAAAAAAAAAAAAAAAAAAAAAAAAGTAAAATATTTGGATAGTCTTTTTTCCTAAACCTTATATTACGAGTTATATTTATATAAAAAGAAGTTCTCTCTCTTCAAAATAAAAATAAGATATTTTCTATTATATATAATAGGATTAACTGCTGGCGAAACTATTCGAGTGAAATAAAGAAAATTTCTAACGCTTCTATGAATTTGAAAAATGTAAAAATCTTATGATTTAGTTTATATATAATATGTATAAGGTAAAAATGAAAAAGAGAATGGGACACTTGAAATGTCAACAAGATTATATTATTAGACACTCTTCTTATATATGTCAATCATATTGTTTTCTTACACAAAATATCGTAAAAATACTAAACAAACACCACCAATGCGTTAAGACTTGAATGAATAAGAGTTCATTGAAATGCCAATACACATTATTGGTAATTTTTGTATATAGTGAAACAATGCTTTATCAGTAAGCAGTATATTATATAGTATATGCATTTACCTTATGTGCAATAAGCTGTATATTGATATGAAAAAATGCATTTAGTTGAGTCTCAAAATAGAAAATGTATTATCCTGTATACGCGGAGTAAAATTTTGAATTAAATTGTCTTTGGATTTCATTTATTATAATTGATAATGAATGCAAGCAAAAAATGTAATCTAATTCTAAGCTTTAAAAAAAAAAAAAAAAAAAAAAAAAAAAAGCTAATTACTTGCTTCTTGAATTACTTAACCAATTAAAACAGATCTCAATGTATACAGTATTCTTTGAATAAAGACAAATGTTTATTTATTTATTCAGATTTAATAATTTGTTTTATTTAAAAATATTCTATATAATATGCAATAATAGGGCATACAGTTGAGCACAGTATGTACAATCAAGACATATAGGACGTTTTTGTTTTAAAACTAAAAACATTTATATATATACACACAATTGTAATAAGAATTAATGCTTTCATATATATGCACAAAAAATACCTACACTTGTTATATCTGATTTCTTAAAATAAATAAATATATATATATTTAATTATTTACCCATATAGGAAACGCTTATTTTTCCCAGAAACAGAAGAAAACATTCGAGAAGTCTTGCCAGTTGCCTATGCATTAAGGGGATTTCAATACATGAAAAACTTATAATAAATAAATAATATAGTGTTGGTAGTTTTTTTGAGTATATTAAAGAGGGGAAATTGTTATTTAAAAAATTCATATTCAGCATTAATGATTTTTGTTTGGTCCATTATTGTTTAGCACGTGAATGGAAATGATTCTCACTACCTTGAATATAATTATTCATCTAATTTTTTTTTCAACGGGCATAAAACAAAATTTATATATAGGTCTGGTTATATGCAAAGAAAATTTGATATGACCTATAGCCATTATGCACTTAAAAAAAATCTCATGAGTACATTTTAACACGTTGAAATACAATACTTTGAAGACAGCTTTATATTTAATAAAAAAGTAAAAAAAAAAAAAAAAAAAAAAAAAACTTTTCTGGGGGAAACTTTAAAATAATATTATAGAATGTGTTGAAAGATCTACAATTTATTACATAACAAAACATTGTCGGCTTGATTTTAGTTGCATGCATGTGCATTATATTTCCTAATTGAAGGTGCTCGTCTTTCAGCAGTGGCAGGGCTAAAGTGTCAGGACAATTCAACTGCGGACCAACAACTTTGACAAAGTAAGGGGATTAGCTCAGCCACAAGATTGGGTTTCTAAGCTTATTTTTCGTGGTTTTGCAGTGCGGGGTGTCACGTCACGCTACACTTGTTTAAACCTTTGCTGCAGTGAACAGCTGGGGATGGAAAACGTGCATGACGAACTAAAACACAAGGACATACATATGTGACAACTGTTGCGCACTGCAGCAAAACAGAAGGTGTGGAGAAACAAAAACAGATGAAGAAATTTTTTCGTATAATTTTGATAATTTTTAAGAAATTATTATTATTATATTTTTGACTGCGACATATTTATGGTTTCATCATCCATAACAACATTTTTTTTACCATATATACCAAAATTAATACTCCAGTTTAAAGAATTAAACTCCATTAATGCTCCAGTTCAGAAAATTTATTTGACGTATGACGCAGGTATATACGCGACATAATATGCAGTGCGCAGTACAATATATGCAGAAGAATTAACAAATTAGTCACTGATATTTATATATGATGTACCATTACATCAGAAATGTATTATATTATCTTAAAGAACTGTACTCATCAAACAAAAAGGCTTAGAGCTGAATAAAATTATGAAAATAGATCAAAGAAAGAAACTACATGACAGCACTATATATATGAAACTATATACGACATAAATTTTTATTATAGCAATAATATAAATCGTACGTTAATTCCATAAAATAATAACTAATCCCATATATACTTGAATAAAATTGGTATATCATAATGCACAAGCATATGAAGGTTATATCGAGAAACTCAAAATTGATAACAAGTTCACAAGCTAAATTAATATAATAAATCGTTTCATCACTATAATGTTCTTATAATATATACATATGTAGTAATGTATACATTTATGGTAAAAAGTGACATGAAAATCGTTTAAGGAGTCATTACAAAGTCCCACTTTTTATATAACCTATATATAATATATATTTATATTATATACAGTCAGTATTATTATATCAAGTATATATTTATTTGATACAATATTTGTTATTTGTTATAAACAAAAAATGCACAACAACCATGCATGATGTAATAATAAAACATGCAATATTATATAATTATATGGCCAGTATGACCACACAAGATACAATATGGTATGTAGAACAATTTTTCACACATATATTTAATAATAAAATACATAATATCTTTAATCCCCATATTTGTTGTAATAATTTTTGAAGTAAAATTCAGTCTTATACCGATCCATACAGATGATATATACTCGCATCAAATTTGTCTGATACGACAAATGAATTCTGCAGTGACGTAATAAGTGTAGGTTTTGATACAAAAAAAAAAGGAAAGGAAGCTAGGGATTAAATTATAAAAAAGCACGCGATTCATATATAATACCAGAAATATAATTTAATATTAACCCTTTCTATAACTTTCCCCTATAGTACTCTTATGTTGTATAAACGACGTTTCATTTTCAAACCCTTTACCCTGTCATCAAAACTTTCCGACGCTTTTATATTAAAAAAAAATAATGTCACGCCTTTTTAATTGTATTTTTCTTTTCTTATTATTATCAATTTGAGCTGTGCTTGGCATTTATATAAATGCGTATATTACCACTTGAATAGCATGTTATGAAATGGTCCAATTAGCTTAGAGATTGTGGTACACCCCCTCACCTTATGTTATTATGTTATATAGGTGTCATATAGCTTCAAAGTAAAAAATACCGCTCTATATATATGTATAATACTGTGTCAAATGCGTTTCTCAGGAGCGCATATTGCACTATGTTTATATGCAAGGAGGAGGTGCAACTGCATGGTGTGCAAGCGGCATTGCTTTCAAATATTATGTGATGTTGAACCCACATTATATATATAAGAAATACATTAATACGACAAAGTTTGGTTTCTTATATCATTTTTTTAACGTCTTCAAATTTCAAGGATTTAAGCTTTATATATTATATATAGATATATAAAATGTTTGAGTTTTGTATATTTTTGTATTCATATAATATGTGCAACAAAAAAATTCATGTTTTTGAAAATATGACCGAGGTCTGTTTAATTCTATTAAAGTATATACTTTTTTTGTGTGCTTTTACTCAAAAGTTTTCACATTTTATTATTATTTTTATTATTATTTTAAATTTAAAATTTATATTATTGAAAAGGTGTGATACTTCTTTTCTGTATATATTACGTTGATATATTATGTATTGTGTATTATGTCTTATTCAAACTGTGTTTTCAAAGAGCTCAAATATTTTCAAAAAGTGGCGATCTAAAATAAAAAATATGCAACATATATTTTATAGTAAAATACACAAAAACAATCTATATATATAAAACGTATGTGAATAATAGGATATAGACTGAACGTATCATAAATCTATGTAATTTTTAAAACAAATATCATATAAACTTTTATTCATAAAAAATTTAAACTTTTAATATCCTAATGAGTATAAATATATATTATAGGAGAATATATACTTTTAAAAGAATTAAAATTTTATTTATTACTCCGTTTGGAAGCTATACAAATGCTAAAACTCACATGACATTCTATTAAACGTATGTCTATGTGTTAAAATTATATTATATATTATAGACATATAATATGTCTATATATAATTTTAACACAGAAAATATCTTCCAAATTTTTTTAAAACATTAAAGGTTAAAACTTTTTTTTGTTGGTAAAGTCATTAAATTTTTTTTAAAACTAATTATTATATATTTTTGCCGCATTATAATAATTTTATGACCCTTACATCTGTTTTATAAAATAATTATACATATAATAATTTTTTTATTTGTACAAAGCTTA
Source organism: Ecdyonurus torrentis (assembly GCA_949318235.1). Taxonomy (NCBI): domain Eukaryota; kingdom Metazoa; phylum Arthropoda; class Insecta; order Ephemeroptera; family Heptageniidae; genus Ecdyonurus; species Ecdyonurus torrentis. The sequence goes on along the minus strand of OX439130.1, from coordinate 21,096,241 downwards.
GGTATATAATATATAGAAAGAAAGAAGTAAGAATAATAAAGAACAAAAAAAAAAAAAAAAAAAAAAAAAAAAAAAATCTGGATCACAAAAATATAATATTATATGGTGTTGTCGACTTAATCTCATAAATATCTCGCGCCTTCCTGTTTTACGAGTAATATTTGTGTTGCGTGCCCAATCAGCTTTATAAAATATAGCGTGGGATATGATTAGTGAGTACCTCATTTCCTTACATTGGTTACGCATCTCATTTTCTTAAAATATATGAAGCATTGTAGTAAACCTCATGTGCATGTTCCTTCTTTTTTATTTTATTATTTTTTCTATTTTAATAATTTATAATTCTCATGGCACAAGTAAAAATATAATGCATAATGATACTTTTTTTCTTTACCTTTGCTTCATTGTGTAGTAACAAAATGTTTTTCTCGAAGATTTATTTTAAAACCATATGATGTATAATTAATTGATATTTGAAAAAATAATTATGCAACACCTGTTTTTTTGTCTTGTGTAAAAATATTTGAAAACAAGCTTAAAAAAGAAGTTAATTTTAATGTAAATTTATTATATAAGGTAAATGAAAATGAATAACTACACAAAATTACGGAATATAAACCCAATAACTTATATATATTGGAAACCTTTTTGTATATTTATATAAGAACAGAAATACATCAATTTTGATGTATTGTCATCAGAATTTGAAACACATTGTTGCAAAAGAAAATTTAAAAATCAGTTTAAAAATTGTGAATTTTTATTTTAACCCTTCTATTTTGGTTTTAAGAAATATCTAAATAAGATCCGTGAAAAATTTTCTAAATTCCTCTCAAATTGAAAATTTTCTAAATTAAGGTATGTATAAAAAGCAATAAATTATCTTTTATATAATATGATTTTTAACTACGCTTTGTCTCTTTCTCTTTTCACGCATTAAGATATAGTATATATAGCCTGTTGTTAAAAATTATGATTGTGTAATATTTATCACAAAAAAAGTAAAAATATAAATATTTATTATTTTTATAAGTATTTTTATATATTGAATATTCAATCTCGCAATAAATAATTATTATTTGCAGTCCCGCATGAAAGGCCAGGTGAGACAGGGTGAAAAGCCACCGTTGACAACTTCCAAAAAAGTTGAGCCAAAAAGTTCAAAAAATGATAAAATAAATTCAAGTAAAAATGAATCTATAAAGAGTAAATCTAATACACCAAAAAGTTCAATCAAAACTACAGAAAAAAATAAGCCACAGAAAGATACAGATAAAAAAGCATTGCCAGGAACAGGAAAGAATGCAACTAAAGGTAAAAAGAAAAAGCGTGGTAAGAAACGCAAAGCAAAAATTTCTCCTGAGGAATTGCGACGTCGCGAGCTTAAGAAGTGGCTCAGCGTGAAGGCTGATATTTTGGGGACAAAAATTGCCCTGTCTCCCCCCGAACCACCGTATTTTCTGCAAGTGGAGCGGCGATTGTTGGCGGAGAGAGAGCAGAGGAAGCGGGAGCAAGCAGTTGCTGAGGCTACTGCAGGAGCTCTCAGGTAAATAGATGACTGAATGAATGAATGACTGAATGAATGAATGAATGAATGAATGAATGAATGAATGAATGAATGAATGAATGAATGAATGAATGAATGAATGAATGAATGAATGTATGAATGAATGAATGAATGAATGAATGAATGAATGAATGAATGAATGAATGAATGAATGAATGAATGAATGAATGAATGAATGAATGAATGAATGAATGAATGAATGAATGAATGAATGAACGAACGAACGAACGAATGAATGAATGAATGAATGAATGAATGAATGAATGAATGAATGAATGAATGAATGAATGAATGAATGAATGAATGAATGAATGAATGAATGAATGAATCCAAGTAATATTAATGATTTCATTTGCAGAGCACAACGCCTTGCCCACGGAAAGCACGGTCGAGTGGTGCAGTCACGTCACGCAGAGTTTTGTGCACAAAAACTACGCAAGGCACTGCAGAATGAGAAACTTGTGTACGATCACATCACCAAGATCGAGGAGCAGCGAGCTCAGGAGCAACGTGAGCGTAATCGTAGGTTATTTCAGCAGCGCATGAATGAGATCAAGGTGGCCGAGCAGCGACAGAGAGAAGAAAAACTAAGGAGACAAGATGAGGAACGAGTAGCTCGAATCCTCAAGAACAAAATCTAGCATTAAAATAATTATGTCTTTTCATAATATATAACAAATTAGAAAATTAAATAACTTTGTATCCTTCCATTAATAAATAGTAATAATAAATCGTGTAGGCAAATTGATCTTACTAATGTTATAATTTTGTTATAAAATATTTTATTATTAACATATTTTTTAACGTATACCATATATGTTTACATTTTCTGATTTCTATATCCAAACTCTCTAACTAATGTCATATAATAACCCCATTTCATTTATTATTTATTATATTTCAGTTTTCAGTTTCTCGAATCTCCTTCCAAATAGTTGAGTTATGCAACCAGCACAACATTAATGCTACATAAGTTGCCTATGTACGAAGGGGCCTATAGAGAAAACGTAACTGAAAATGTTATATTATAATTATAGGAAGCCTTGCAAATTAATCTTTAATAAATGATGTGATGCAGTGTTGGTCCCGCTGCGCCAATCAGCTCTCACTTGTTAGGTTTCACTGCACAACGTGAAGCTGCAGCAATGTCTTGTCTTCACGCCGCGTTCATCGTGTACCAAAACAAAGAAGCAAAATACAAACTTGATAAATAAATAAAACAACTTTCATTACATTTTAATTATACGTAGAGAGATTGTTATTTTAAGCGTGCAAAGCTTGTAAGGTTGTTGACAAGCATTAAAAGCATTTTTTTTAAACAGAGTATGCAAATGTATAATATAATTTAAGGTATATATATGGAACCATAGCACTTTCTCAAAATGAGCGCGTATTAAGTTTTTTTAAATTCTTATTATTATATATTTTTTAGGAGAAAAATTAAATATAAAATATATAGCTAATTTGTTATTTTACTTTAACAAAATATAAGAAACACAAACTTTATCACTTCTTGACATAAGATATTAAGCTGTAAAAATATGAGAAGTTGTTTTTAAACCTTGGAACAAAAAGTTGTTGTCTATAAATGTGTAGACATGACAAAAACGATGGTATGGCTGCCGAGGCTTATAAACTCACGATTAAACTCAATACGTTTCGCCAGCAGACAATTCTCTAGTTACATTTAAGTAGAACAGTAATCAAATTACTACATCACTGTGTATATGAGAGCTGTTATTTTATTTATAACAAAAATAATTTTATATAGTCTCAACAGCGCATGCAGCCAAAGGATTATAATAAATAGGATTTATATATATAAAAAAAGTTAATATGATATTTCATATTTTTATAAGATGGATTTCCGGCTTTCAATATAACGTGTGAAACATTTGAATTTCAATGTTATATTTTACTTAAGTATATGTTTACTCCACCTTTATATTTTTTTTATAAATATAATTATTATATATATATTAAATTATATAATATAAATAGGCTATATCTTATAAATAGTGTAATTTTTATTGCTATTTTATAAAACTAAAGTAAGGCCAACATTATATTCAAGTATATCATGCAGTGTTATTTTTAATTTAAACCCACAAGAATCAATTTTTTTAATAGATGCATAATATTATGTTCCCTTGTAATTTATAAGTGTCAATTTTTTCCTCTTATCTCGCATTTATGGGCGCATTATGCCAAAGATGCATCGTCGTTATCGTATGTAAGGTATATACTTTAATCATATAATATATAGTTGATATCATCTTTTATATACCCGATGTTTCTTCAACAACATAATATATATTCAGCTGCTGTCATAAAAATCGTGAGCCATGCATAATATATGCAAATATGCTCACGCCACTTCATTGACATTTGTATATAAAAGTTTTAATACTTTGAATTGTAAGGGTTCCTCAATAGTATTTGCATATTTTTACTTATATACGCGTCACATTATATATATACCACATCCTCGCATCTTGCGTAAGTTTACATAAGTCAAAAGTTCATATAGCAGCCATATAAAATATATTTTTATGTAAAAAAAAAATATTAAAGAAATATGTTATGACATTATTACCATATGATATATGACTCTATGCCTATGTTTTTATAAATGGGTGAATAATTAATTTTATAATCGTCCTAATATTTTTGACAAGAAATTCGTTTCAAAAAGTATATATATATAAAAAAAAAAGATAATTAATTTGATTTTAGAGTCTCGCAGAATTTATAATTTTAAAGCTTCTTTGTTCACATGCAATCCCATAAGTAAACTGAACTATATCTAATAATATATTTTTCAAGAACAAAAAAAAAAAAAAAGTCAATGAAAATTAATGGATTAATAATATAATGTTCGTATATTATTATATAGCCAAACAATAACATGTCTCCACATTATATTATTTGTACCTTTTTTTTTTAATTTTTTATTTGTTAAAAACTATATTGGAAGCTTGACCATTTCATTCTTATAGTAAACAATATGATCATGAATGGTTTAAAAAAAAAGTTCTATATCCTCACACACATATACGTGTATGTATATAATATATTATACCATGTGTGAACATACAATCCTATAATCTAATTTTCGCATTGTTTGCTTGACAAAACTTAAATATATTATGTTGTGAGCAAAATCTGTGACTACTCTATATAGATGAATGCTATAGCTTATACTTTCTCGTATAGTAAGCTGAGGATTACAAGTAAATTGAATACGGAATGTACGCTCGTGTGGGTGACAAACAAAATATTATTTTATTTAATGCACTGTATGTGCGTTACTTTCACTTGACTAGTCGTGGTATTTTTTGTATATTATATATATAAGCGTAATGTATGTTATATGCTATATATCTGGTTATATATGTCTATATCAGTCCTTTAGGATGTCTGAAAAAAGATATTCGTGTGCCTATATTTATGAATATTTATTTACAAAATATATAATATATTCATGTGTGATAAAGAGGTGTTCACGCCGTTTTCCTATTCCCATCTGCAATGCAGATAAATTTTATATTTTTACTTGCATGCTACAACATCAATATAGTTGTAGTTATTTGTTATTAATTACATTTATTTATTGTCTGAATTGTCTCGCATCCTTATATATACATCATGATAAATAATTATATTTAATTTATATTTTTTTACATATGCTATTTTTGACTTGGTGTGGAAAAATAGGAAAATAAATATGATATTATATTTTTTCTTTTGTCTTATTTATATAGTTGGTTTAAAAAAAAATTGATTGATCAATAGTGTCCAAAGTAATGGGTCAGATCTGTGGTCTGTAGATAAAAGTTAATTATTTTGCATGGCTAGGCAAGCAAGCAGCTATGCTTACGATGTTTTAACTCCACACTCCACCACATTCCACTTGTCAGTTCGTGTGGCTCCAAAGCAAAAGCGGTGAACATCAAAGAAAAATCTTCTCGGTTAGTTAGGTAATATTCTAATATGCTAAATTGGAATGCGGTATGAATCAAAAATATTTAATATATTTTTTTCTTGCACAAAAGTAAAAAAACTGCCTGAACTCGAGTTTCTAGCTATATATGTTATATATAGAATATTATATATAGTGGTTTATTATTATACCTATAAGAAAATATTAAAATAAAATACTAAATTCATTGAAATTGTTATTAATTAAGTATGTATAAAAGAATTAAAAAATACCAAATTTATATAGCAAAAATATTTAGCAATAATTAATTTACAGTGAAATATTGTCATTGCTTTATTATTACCGATAAGCCTCGGACAGGTGGCGCGGGAAAAATAGAGATCCTATGCGGCCCCTACCCTATTCCATTAAATAATCAATAATCATCTCTTTAATTTTTATCTTTAATTATTGTGTGTTGTAAACTATAATGCGGAACATTTTGACATGAGGGGATCATAGAGAAGTTTAATTGTATTGTTTTATATATTATTTAGAGGAAATAAATAAATAATTAAAAATACATCATTATCATCAAGTGAATATAAAACTTTATTTAATTATAGCATTATTTGTAGCCAAAAATACAGCTAGTACGCATATATATATATGATACGCATCTACACGTATTATCTCTACGTTGGATTTGAGATGCAATTATGTAATTTAATGATTTTATTTTATGAAAATTCTCAATTGATAACTCGAATTCAAACTTCAAAATTATTGTCTAGAAAAAATAAAAGTTTCTTCAATTTTTATCCATTTTATACACGTTGCGACATCTTTTGGGAAATATTATAGCTTTACGACAAAAAAAAATCCTTCATGGCTGCATCGTGCTGCCAGTTATGTGGATGGTGATGAACGTGAAAACGAATACGACATCATCAATTCTCATTCTCCCGTCTCCCTCCCCTCTCCCCTCGTTCCCTCCTGTACATTCCAGAAACGGAAGCGGCAAGCCAAGCCGGGGACAAAAACTGACCAAACCCAACATCAACGGAAATCTATAGACGACGATATAGAAGCGAGAAGACGCTACATTTTGCACTGTTTTACACAAGATAGTTACATACATACTTGACAGATTTTGGTTCATTAGAGTTACAGTTTATTTCTTGATTCTTACTGTCAAAAAAGTGAAGTTTTAATACAATTATGACTGAAAGTCATAGTAAAATGGCCAAAGTCAAGGAGGACATGGTAAATCACGTTGTTCATAGCAAAGCAATTTTCAGAAATGAACAAATTGATGAGCCAGACCTGGAAATTTCTGAAAAGAAGAACATTGCATCAAAAATTCTAGAAGCAAATCCAGGCCAATTTCTTCGCAGATTTGGAAAATTTGTAAAGAAAGAGCACTTTCAGTACTTCGAAAACTTAGAAACTTGTGCTGGCAGTTATGAGTTGGATTTTTACCTCAACGAAGCTAAGAAAAATCTTTCAGAAGCGACCGAATTGAGTCATAAGAAACACGTGAAAAATCGTAGGTATGCAGCATTGAAGAAACTCATCCATGAAGGGTCTCCTTATTTTAGTGAAACAGAAATGCGTCGTCGTGATCCTCTGATGTATGAGCATCTTGTTGGTCGTCATTTGTCAGAAGAAGAACGAGATGAAGTTAACAAATTGGATATGAGTTCCATGACGTAAGTATCACACTACATCTTATGTGATACACATACATACATATTTGATTTAACAGTATGCAAATATAATTATGGCGCAATGCACCAACATGCGCAAAAAATGCACATCATGCACATAATGTAATGTATGGTTCTTTGTGACTGCATTTTGAGTGCACATTATGCACATGCATGTGATGCAGGATATATACAATAAAAAGTAAAATATACCTATAGTACATACATAAATATTAATTATGGCCATTCTCAAACAAAATTCACCATACAGATTTTTTTTTTTTTTTTTTTTTTGCATACCCAGATTTTATACAATGTGTGTATTTCAATGCAATGGATGCATTTAAAAGTATGAAAATTGAGTATATTACTGTATACACATGTGTTGAAAACTGCCAGAATGTATATGGTTTCATTGTGTCGGCCTGTGGACAAAAAGTTTTTGAACAGGGCTGTGGTGGTAGCATAGTGGTTGCCTATGCAAATTGTTTGGAAACTTTTATCCAGAGGTGTACATACCAGTACAATGTATTAAAAATATTCCCCATACTGATTAATATTATTGTTTCAGCTTGCTAGGTTTGCTGCTTGACCACATGGACCGAGATGCAGCTCGTGCTCTGCAGGCACAGCAAGAGGAGATGGAGGATGCAGCGAGAGAGGAGAGTGATGGTGACTCTGAGGAAGATGAAGAGGAAGAGAAGCCAGAGCTTCCTAAGCAAGAACGAGATCTCCTGAGACGAGAGTTCATCAGCCACATGTATCGTGACTTCCTAGAGGGAAAAGACAAGGACTTTGATTATGGGTAATTATATTTGCCAAGTACTGTAGTTATTATTTATTTGTATAAGATGTATAATAGTTCAAAATGTTCTTAGGATATGTGGAAAATTGGCCTTGTGTTGTAAGAGAAATTTGTTACAAATTACATCTTCAGTTGTGTGTGTATCAATAGTAAATCAATGACGTTCCTTGTACATTAGGCTTATAGAGATATCTTATATTTGACAACATTTTATTGCATCAGTAGTAGACGAGAGTAAGAATTGGGGTGAGAATGCACAAAAGTAAGAGAGAAAAGGCCATGACCATACAGGGTTACAATGCATTCTCATGCATTCTATTCTAGGAACATAAGACGTTCGTAAATGTAAATCACGCTCCATGTGTTCTGTAAAATCAACTTATTTTGATCATTTGGTGATTAAAACAATAACATCGCTTCAGCAGTTAATGTTAGCTCGTATTTTTCTTCAGATGAACAATATGGAAAGCTCTGATTGGTCCTTTCAATCTATTTGTGATAACTGTATGATTGGGAAAAATAGACTATACTGTAAACTGGGGTCATTCATTGCTGCTTTTGCTTTTAGGAGATTAAAAAATATCAAAGCTTGTTCTATAAACTACACACAAATATTGAGCCAGCTTCGAAAATGTTCCTTTGTTAAAAACAGCTGGTTATGATGTCGTTACCTGTTTACTACGTTTATACATATCGATGGTGTTGCGAACAATATGTGTAACTCATATTTTGTCAGGCGAAGCAAAATGTGTAAGTCGTTTTTTGTCACGCTAAGCAATATGTGTATCTTGGTTTTTGTCACGCGAAGCAATATGTGTAAGTCGAGCGCCATCTCCATTACGTTCGGGAACGACTTACACATTTTGCTTAGCGTGACAAAAAAATGACTTACAAATTTTGCTTTGCCTGACAAAATACGAGTTACACATCGATAATGTTGCGAAAAAAATGTGTAACTCGTATTTTGTCAGGTGAAGCAAAATGTGTAAGTCGTTTTTTGTCACGCTAAGCAAAATGTGTATCTCGTATTTTGTCACGCGTAGCAAAATGTGTAAGTCGTTTTTTGTCACGCGTAGCAAAATGTGTAAGTCGTAAATAAGAAATTTTACAGGAGAAGCGTTTGTAAAAAAATATTGTATTATATAATATTGTTTTAAATATTAAATAACCTAATTTTTTATGCTTAATTAATTTTTCAAACAAAATTTTTACAAGATATTATTATAGCAAACAAAATGCATGATTTATGAGTAATATTGCTTGTCTTTTATTAAAACTTTATACTAGGTAAGCTAAAAAGTGCATTATTTATATAAATAATAATTTTAATTTTATAAATTTAAATAAAAATAGGCTTATTCTTATCAATTTTATCAGTTTTTAATTTTACGTAATCATATCCACACTAACACGCCCACGTGTTTTTCGAAAAATTTGCACACCAACTGTACAAAGAAACAACTAAAATAAAATTATGGTTACATAATTCTTAAAAATGTATCACGTCATTATTGAAAATACAGGCTCGTTGTTTTCAATAATTAATAATTTTAGAAACATAGAATACAGCTCATAAGTAAACAATTTGAAATTATGAGGGCAATAAAATTAGTTAGTTATAAGTTTTAAAACTCTTTAACATTGGTACTTCTCTTTTAAAACTATTATTTTTTAAATAAAAAAAGTGCCACCTAGCGATTAAATTTATAACTAAATATGCGTTTTAAGATTGACCAAGAGAAGCGATAAGAAATAAACAATAACTTAATAAATAAATCGATTCAAACAATAAAAAATGAACTCAAGGAAGTACATAATTCAAAGAATTCAAAACATTAAAAAAATCATTTTTGTCAAAAAGTGGAGTTACACATTTTGCTTCGCGTGATAAAAAACGAGATAGACATTTTGCTACGCGTGACAAAATACGAGTTACACATTTTGCTTAGCGTGACAAAAAACGACTTACACATTTTGCTTCGCCTGACAAAATACGAGTTACACATTTTTTTCGCGACAACCTCGACATATTGTTCGCAACAACATCGATATGGTCGATCATTGTTATTTCTTCTTTTAGAACTTTGAACTTGATAAGAATGAAAGAAACTTTCCAATAAAAGTTCCAGTCTCAATATGCAACTCACTTTTATCGGCTCAAAAAGAGAGAGAGAGAGAGAGAGAGAGAGAGAGAGAGAGAGAGAGAGAGAGAGAGAGAGAGAGAGAGAGAGAGAGAGAGAGAGAAATCAATGAATGTGTCTTATTTTGTTAGTCAGCCAATCACTGTTATTGAGATTCTCTTTACTTTACAGAACGAGCTAATATCTGAAATCTGACTTTGATCACCCAATTATCTCTACTTTAGGCACTTTTCAAAATTTTGAGATGTCGTTACGATCAAGAAAGAAATTTGAACAACAAATTCTTCAAAGTTCTGAAATGAGGCCCTAAGATCGAGATAATTTGGTGTTCAAAGTTACCCCATACACATATCAACACACTGACATTTTATGTAAACCTAAAAAGCGGAAAAGGAAGTGCAGGAAAATGAAACTCTGTGATGTTAAAAGTGGGAGGTAGCTCAGGCCCAGCTTGCTGCCGGCGCAAAGCTTTCTCCCACTTTTACAATCATGTCATATCTGTTTCCGGCACTTTCTTTTCCCGTTTTTATAGGTTTACATAAAATGTAATTATTATCATTATCAGCCATTTGATTGTAGCTATTAACGTGGATGTCGGAAAATTCAAAATGTAATTTGCACGATTATAACATTTGACAAGTCTTCTCATTCCCCCCCCCCCCCCCCCTTCCCAAGTCAAAATAAAATCAGAATACACATTTTGTAAGACAATTGCTATGAAATTTAGTGTTGCTTCTAAACTTAAGCTATCTTTAACGCATGTATGTAAATCGTAATAGAGAAGCAGGAATACATGAAATAAGAGTTATAAGCAAAAGCTGTGATTGTTTGACTTTACTTATTTGCCAAGGCCAAATTCTTTGTGTACATACCTACTGATGTTACTATGATCAAGATAACAAAAATGTTTGTAATATAGAGGAAGAGGGCAACGTTCAAGGTTAGAGATAGAATTTAGAAGTCTAAATGTTCGAGACTGGTGACATAGATACCTACCTGACATACCTCACCTCTCAAGCAAGTTCACACATGAAATAAAACCAAGTTGACTTGAAATTTTTGCATTGAAACGTATTTCATGAAATATTTTTGTAATATTAAGTAGGTACTTTCATTTCACATTTAGGTAATTTACATGTCGGTTTGAATATATTATCAATGGATAAGATAGGAAAACTAAGAAGTGCTGTACCTTGATGAGATCCATAGCTAGATGAAAATCTTGATGGCACAGTTAACACAAATATGTATTTACATCGATTAAGATGTTTCGAGGGTGACAGCCATCTTCTTCAGTTGCTTAGAGTGTAATGACTAAGCAACTGAAGAAGACTCCTGTTGCTCTCAAAATGTTTTAATCAATCTAAATATTTGTGTTAACTGTGACATCAAGAGCTTCACCCAGCTACAGACCTCATCATGGGAAGACGCTTGTTGGTTTTCCTATCCTATCCTTTTATAATACATAGATATGTATTCAAACCAACTTTGTTTTTACTTTCTAAACAATTAGTAAATATCAAAGTTAAATTAGTTATTATCAACGAATGTGATAAATCATATCCTCCAATCATTTCAAACAAAGTGTTGTATAAGCTGTACCAAAATGAAATGAATAACTTGCACTTTTAGTGTTGTAATTCAGTTGTGCAAGTTTTTGATTTCCATGCACTACACATGGGTATGAGACAGGTGAATTAAATCTCCCTCTATTCGTGTTTGACTACTGCTAAAACATATTTGAATCTGACTGGTTGAGGCCTCTGCACCAGCTTAGTGATTGGCTGGCCTCAGCTGATATGAAGAAATTTGCACTCGGTTAACTTAAAAATTATTCATCATATTTTAAGATCAGTTAAAATTAGTTCAAACTATATGCATACCATATATATATTCCCCCCTACCCCTACTGCTGTGAATGGAATGCGAAAAACTGCCTGCACGTTTTACTCGCTCGCGTGCTTCTTGCGTCTTCTACCACGACCTGGAGTGGGAGTGGGAGCGGGAGTGGGCAGAGGTCGCTTGAGGCCAGCGCAAGCCAGTAGCCGCAGTTTGTCACCAGCTTTTGCGAGGTAAAGATGCATGGCCTGGCAGGCCTATCAGTGTATCTATATCTTGTAATCAGTCTTGGGGTCGATTATCGAAAACACGATAACTATAAGATAACTATAACTATAGTTCGTTATAGATATAGTATAGATTAACACTTTTGCAAAAACTATCGTTATAGTTATAGATTAACATTTATTTCTACGATTATCGTCCAATTCGATAACGATACTTTTAAAAATTTATTCACTCAAAAAAGCAAAAAGGCTAAAAAAAAATAACAAGAAAAAGAGAAAAACCAGATACAGAGTATGATTATGAATAGCAGGTACAGACCAATATCACACCTGCTCACAGACAGTCAGTAGACAAAACGCACAAAACTGTCTTTCATAAACATATTGTTTGGAAAGTACTAAAAATAGATTTTCTAGGAATCACTTTATATAAAATATAAAACAAATACAGTTACATTTTTATAATCTATGCCGAAATGTATATTAAAAAAAAAAGAAAAAAAGAAGAAGAAGAAGTTTTTTTTTTTTCATTTGTTAAGTGCTGATTTCTAACTGGATTTGCTATTAGATTTATTTGTAATTATTGTACAATAAAATATTTCCTAAAAACAAATTAAAGTAAAATTCTTGAAAATTAGGGGAAATACTGGGCAGAGTACGGGGCAACTTTTCTCCCTCTTCTATAAAATTTTTCACGATCTCACATTATTAAAATTTTGAGTTTCGTATTAGAAGTAATTTTTAAATCATAACATATTGTCTCTCCACACCGATTTTGTACTTATCTATTATAAAGTTGCAAAGTTATTCATATGTGATATAAAATCTAAAACGTACAGTACAACTTATCAGTGCAATTTTATCATTTTTTTACTCTTCTATAAAAAATTCTATAAAAAAATGATGTTATTAAAAATTTGGAAAATATAGTATCGTTATCGTGAAATTATCGTTATAGTTATAGTATCGTTATAGTTTTCAAAAAATAAAAAGTATCGATATCGTTATAGTTATAGTGTGAGGCTAAAATATAGTATCGTTATCGTTATAGAAATTTTGGGTATCGAACCCAAGACTGCTTGTAATTGTTGAGCTGACGAGCCCCAATGAACTACTTGATGTGTATCATGATGCATTGAATGTATTATCGCTCAGTTAATTAATTAACTGCGTGATATTTAAGTTTGATGGAATGCGACATATTGATGGATATATTGGGTAGGGCGAAACACGGTGTATGCAACTTGACAATAGTGTTAATTCAGGTGAGTTTGGTCGCATTCCAATCACTGCAGTAAAAATACTCTAATTAGCAGCCTTGAGCTTGCAACTTTGCATTCCCCTTTGTTCTAACTATTTTAATTAAAGATTTTTGCATAATGTAACTTTCAATATATACGTGCTTTAATTAGGTATAAAATCTATTACTTTTCTTTGATTTGTACTTTAAACCGAAATATTTTTTTTTCTTATATTTATATACATACCATGGTTTATCATGTTCTATGGATTGAAAAAGTATTTAATTTAACATGGGATTTTCAGTAGTTTTTGATTTTCATATACTACCCTTGTTATTTTTACTAAACTTCTAATCCATAGCTCCTTATTAAATTTAATATGCGCTGAAATAAAGATATATTTAACTTACCCTGAAATTTTGAATTTGATATGACTAATACTTTTTGAGATATTAACTATCGACATAAGCTGTTAAATACTATTTAAAAATATGTATTTTGTTTGTGTTTCAGTGCTGTTGACGAGAACACAGAGTATGATAATCTGGAGGTTGAACAGCAAGATGCTGAAGACAAGTATTTTGATTCAGAATCCCCAGGTGAGGTACAACAAGTATCTGACGAAGAACTTAAACAAGAGAGAAAATCTCCTACTGGTGAGCAGAAATCATCCCATCCCTCTGACAATCCTAATGACAAACCTCATGGTACTAAACACTTTGAAACTGAGAAACATGAATTAGGTCACCCCTCCTTTGATTCTGATAAGATTAAAGACAAACCACATGGCAAGAGACATTATGAGTTTGAGTCAAGGAGACACGAAATAGGTGACTCATTTTTTGATTCAGATAGGCCCAATGCACCTTCGCCTACTGGTAAACGTCACTATGAATGTGAAACTGAACAACATAAAATCAGTGACCCATTTTTTGATTCAGATAGACCCAATGCGCCTTCACCTACTGGCAAACGTCACTATGAATGTGAAACTGAGCGACATAAAATCAATGACCCATTTTTTGATTCAGATAGACCAAATGCACCTTCGCCTACTGGTAAACGTCACTATGAATGTGAAACTGAACGACACAAAATCAATGACCCATTTTTTGATTCAGATAGGCCCAATGCACCTTCGCCTACTGGTAAACGTCACTATGAGTGTGAAACTGAAAGGCATAAATTAAATGACCCATTTTTTGATTCAGATAGACCCAATGCACCTTCGCCTAGTGGTAAACATCAACATGCTTTTGAATATGAGAAACATGAATCGGGCCACCCTTTCTTTGATTCCGATAAGTCTGATGAAAAAACACATGAAAAGAAACATTTTGAGTCCCAGAAAAATGACGATGCTTCAGAAAAACCTAATGCACTGTCTTCAAATAGTAACCGCCAGCCTGACTTAGAAAAAAGTGAACTTGACTCTGATACGGCTAAAAACAAACCTCATGGTAGACGGCATTACGATAGTGAATCGAAGAAACTTGAGTCTGAGAAGGCTTATGGTAAACCACATGGCAAGCGGCATTATGATTTTGAGTCACAGAAACATAATTTAGAGGACCCCTTCTTCGATGCGGACAGACCAACTACAGGGTCACCCAGCGGTACCCGTCATTATGATTTTGAGTCTGAAAAACATAATCTAGAACACCCTTACTTTGATTCAGATAAGCCAGAAAAAGAAAATGGTGCCAATCCGACTACACAGAAGTCATCTTCAAGTGAAGATGAATTAGATGTTTATATGAAGACTCTGATGAGTAAGGAAACAAAAACTACTGGAAGGAAGCAGTTTCCTGGAAAATCAACAGAGAGTAGTTTCGTATACAGTACTCCTATGAGATCAGATGATTTTTGTGAAAAACAGTTGAGTTCTTCAATGGAAGTTGAATGTTCCTCTATGAGTAACCAGTCTGTTGATGATGAGCCATGTTTGCCTAACGTCAGAAGGTCTCACCCCCAGGTGACATCACCGAAGAGGAAGGAGAGTCGTCCAGTTGATGAGAATGATGAAGCTTATCTCACCAACATTCCTCGTTCTACCTCGCCTTCTAGAAAGGCTGCTGGGTTTTCAGGAACCCGTAAGTAAAATAACTCTATGTGTGTTTAGTATGTATTTAGTATTTTTAGATAGAATTAGTAAACACAAAGCACCGATTATTTTTAAATGTGTATTTTGACACTATGATAAAAACATCATTTATATTGGTGGCTATATTTTGACTTGTTGGCAAACTTGACACTTTTTTTATCAACTGTGTTTAAGTTTGAGAGAAGTTTCAGAGAGAAGTTTTATCTTTAAAATCACGTAAAATTTATTGCATAATCAACTATTATGGTGTGCTTACAATTAGAAATACCAGAAATTTTTTACACTGCAAGATTTTATAATTTGGTCTTCAATATATTTTTTATTTACAAAATTTACATTAAAATATAATATAAAGTGTTGTATTCCATGATTTTGTTGTCTTTTTGACAGACTATTTTTAATCATTACTGTAATTTTCAACTACTACTTATTATTATTATTATCATTTTATCTTGCAGTGTTTGAAAGTTGTGCTTTGGTATTAATTTTTAAGATTTAATTAAAATAGATAATCGTCTTAATTAAAAAAATAAGGGGGAAGAAATATCTTTTTGAAAGGGCGATTATGATTTACACAATCACAATTTGACAGATATGATTTTCATCAGACATTCATAGTTAGATTTATTTAATTCACTAAGTACTAATTTTATTATTATTATTTAGATATTTTACCATAATATTTAAATTATCTCGTGGAGATCAGTCACTGACAATGACATTATTGTGTTATTTTGCATCCTGTTTATAGAGAGCTTATAGTAAAAAAAAAAAAAAAAAAGCATAAAAAAGCATTAAAAAAAGCATATAAAGCTGACTGAATTTTATAGTAAGATAATTTAGATAATTGGAAATAATATAAACTATCAGGTTGAAATAAAACTATTACGTTTAGTATTAATGTACACCTATTCCGCTGAGAGATTGAAGCTCGCCATTACCGTAATCATGCACACTTTTCTTTATTCTCGTTGGATAGCCTGTATAACACAATGAAGCACTAGGTTAAAAATTAAAGCTTGGTTTGAAGAAACAATAATATTTTTTCATAAATAATTTGTAATTTTAAGTAACATTAAAAAGCATGGCTGTAATATCACTTATTTACTTGTTCGTGCTGCATAATTCCAAATGTCTATTTATTGTTACTTTAAATGTAGAAATTAAATGAACAAATTTTCAGTATTTAAATTTCTGTTTTCATATTATACTGCTTTAATTTTTAACCAGCTTCTTATTCTTAATTATTTTAAGTTTTATTTTTAAGATATTTTACTTTTAATGGTTCTATTAAATAATGGAAGATGATCTCAAATGAAGGAAGACTGAATATAAAATGACATCTCCTTTCAGGTTACATAGTATTTTGTGATAAGGAGAAATCATATGAGCCATAATAATTGTTGTCAACTATAATTTTATATTACTATGTAAGTTGATTTTTTTTATAGGCCTACATATTAAATAAAAAGTTTTTTTTTTATATCATCACGAAATTCATGGATTTTGTTTTAGTTTAAGTTCCTGTAGTAATAATATTAATTACTTCTGTAGGGTTTTTTAAGGTCTAATTAGAATACAAGTATCTAAGTTACTTTAAATCAAGAACATTTTTTACTTATAAAGCTTCTTCATGGATTTTTATTTTTTATTTATTTATTTTTTTTTTTTGTGCTCCGGAAGACAAAAATATGTATCTATTGCTTTTTAAAGGGGATTACATTATTTTTTTTTGTTACGTACATGCCATCAAAATTTTAAGTGTAAACTGGAAGCAGGCAGATGCTCAGATTGCTCATTTTGTTGTCTGTCTTTAGTGACAGCTTAAGTGAGCGAAGCAAGATATCATGCCTGTTGTATTGCTATGCTATTAAGTATAATGCAAATTTTCAACACGTGCAGTGCTATTGGCCCATTTGAAGGCAAATTTAAATTATAATAACAATGCTTGCCCTTGCTAGTTGTCTCTAAATTTAATTAAAAGTAAGGAGTTAATCTAACTAAGCTATTATAGTTTAAATTCCCTCACACAATTTCTATGTTTGTTAAAGATGCATGGCGTCTTTAATTGCTGTTTGTTAGAATTATGTACTAGTTAAAAAAAAAAGTTTATTGTGACTTGAATTTTAAGTTTAATGCTCAAACTTTTTAATTGAGCAAGGATTTCAAAATTTAACTTATTTTTTTAGCAAATCTAATTAACTTTTCACTATAGGAATATTAATTGTAAATTGTAATAGCTGTAGATTTTAATAGTTTAAAGCGGTGCTTTTATTTCATGAAGATTTTTACAAATGGATTAAAATTGTTTATTTTCAAGTAAAGATTTGGATTCGGAAAAAGTTAAAAACCAAACCAAACTTCTATAACTCTGGGCAGCTGGGCTTGTGAGATCTCGACCTTTCCATAGAACTCCTACTGTGGTAAGGACCTTGCTGGTATCTGTATCCTTTGCTTTATTATTTATGTTGTAATTATTAAGATAAATTAAGGGAAGTTTAACCATCATTATTGGGTATGATAAACTTAAAATAAAATGATCAATGAAGCCAGCAAGAGCCTTACCAAAGTGAAGAGATGTCCCACAGTTTGGTGAAAATCTTGCTAGCACAGAAACAACAAACATATTGGTAGATGTTAGCTCGTGGAGTATTGTTCCTTTATCTTTAAGCATATTTTATTTTTAAATTTCTTTGTATAAATATTACTTTAATATTTATACCCTATATTTAATAATACATATTATAAAGTGATAAAAGAAAATGACAGAAAACCAGGAAGGGCCTTACCATAATAAAGAGAAATCCTATAGTTTGGTAAAGATCTTGCTAGCACAGATTTAATGAACTTGTTGGTTGTGGAACAATACTCCACGAGCTAACATCTACCAATATGTTTGTTGTTTCTGTGCTAGCAAGATTTTCACCAAACTGTGGGACATCTCTTCACTTTGGTAAGGCTCTTGCTGGCTTCATTGATCATTTTATTTTAAGTTTATCATACCCAATAATGATGGTTAAACTTCCCTTAATTTATCTTAATAATTACAACATAAATAATAAAGCAAAGGATACAGATACCAGCAAGGTCCTTACCACAGTAGGAGTTCTATGGAAAGGTCGAGATCTCACAAGCCCAGCTGCCCAGAGTTATAGAAGTTTGGTTTGGTTTTTAACTTTTTCCGAATCCAAATCTTTACTTGAAATCCAGTTGGTTATGTTTAGCGCTTTTTAATTATACTACTAAAACAATAGGATAGAGATAGATCTCTATCCTATTGTTTTAGTAGCATTAACCGCGATGGTTTTTTCACATATTTATGCTTTTTAATTATAGTTATAAATGTTTATATAACTGAGAGCTTTTGTCAACAGAATGACAATCAAGTAATATCTTCTTTGATTGATAATGTCATTACGATGATGAAAGCTCTCAGTTATGTAAACATTTATAACTCTGTACCACGTAAGACCTCGACTTCTCCATATAGCTTACTGAGGTAAGGCCCATGCTAGTATCTTTACCCCTTTCTTTATTATTGATCCTAACTGCAATAGTTTCTTCCTCAAATTGATAATCACAAAATAAATATTAATATAGTAAAAAATCGATTTTATGAAGTGTGATTTTACGAATTTCTCGATATTATGA
The DNA here is from genome assembly GCA_949318235.1 of Ecdyonurus torrentis. NCBI lineage: Eukaryota > Metazoa > Arthropoda > Insecta > Ephemeroptera > Heptageniidae > Ecdyonurus > Ecdyonurus torrentis. Next base: position 21,077,035 of record OX439130.1, on the reverse strand, counting down.
AGTCTTTTTAGGTCCCAGCCATTAAGTTACATAGACGTTTCAATGTTAATAAACTCGATTTTATGAAATACGATTTTAAGAAGGGGTCATTTTTTGGGTCCCTTGCGACTTCATAAAATCGAGTTTATACTGTAGTATCTCATCGTAAATCTTTTTTTTTTATCAGGATTATATATTTAAGTAAACACAATTATTTTTTTGTATTAATTATTTTATTAGTATTACGTTGTTTGTAGTTTTTGTTTGTAATAATAATAATAATATACAGACATGGAGGGTCACACTCAGTCAGGTAGGGATAAAGACAAGATGTCAATTTTAGATTATCATCTTTGCTCTTTTTTTTTTCTTCATTAATTTACATACATAGTAGTAACATATTACAAATCTAGGACTATACACAGCATTTATACAATATAATTATGGCATACTAATAACTAGAGCTGGCAAAGAAATGCCACATCACATTTTGTAAAAAACGGTAATAAACCTTTTTTTTTATTAATAATAATAATAAACATCATCTTCATTAAATAATAGTAATAGTAATAAAAAAAGTAGTTGAGCATTAAAGCGGCTGTGGCAGTTACTGTGGCAATGGTGGAAGAGGGGGTTTTCGAGGGGAAGGGGGGCCTCCAGGGCTAGTTAATGGTGAGGTGGGATTGTGACCTGGCCAGAATCTGTTGTTCATTTCATCTGAAACAAAAAATATCAACAATTAAATTCATTGTTTGGAAATATTTTTGTAATAGTACGTTAGAATGCCTTAACTAAATTTTACATAATTATTACTTATAGTGGAGGTATGTGATACTGTCTTGCCCTAAGCTTAGGCCAAAAAAATTAGTACACTTGTAATTTTTTTAACATTTTGTGCACTTCAAGAAAGAAAATCTCAAAATATCTCCTTTCAAAAATCCTTGCGTCATCATGAAAAATCCAAAAATTTAAGTGCTCATGTATTATATCGATGTTGTTGCGAGCAAAATGTGTAAGTCGAGTGCCATCTCCATTATGTTCGGAAAATACTTGCACATTTTGCTTAGCTTGACAAAAAACGAGTTACACATTTTGCTCGCAGCAAGGTCGATATGTAACTTCCTTACTTATAAATACTTACAAATTATATATTTACAATAATTGTTTATCACACACTAGGTTAAATTTATATCAAATCACATGGCTAAACTGAAAATCGGGGCGGTAAAGGGGGGGGGGGGGTGCTACTGGAAAAATTGGCTGTAGTTATTTTATATATAAATTTATATATGCAAATTTTATGTATAAAGAAGGAGTTTTTATAACAAATAAAGTAGACATTCTGTCAATATTTTTTCTATCGATATTGAACTAGTGATAAGGGAGATGCAGTGCTTCGAAGTTCAGATTTCTATGCTCAGATACAACACTGTACTTTGAAAGTAAATATGACAAAATATTATATTAATATTGGTAATAATTTGCTTTATTATTATCATTTCCCATTACTTCCTTGGAAGTAGACCAGTTTGAGAAAATAATTTGCAAATTATCGTAACCACAAAAATTGTAATAGTTTAAGCTATTTTAAGGGTGTAATGTGTAATTTTAACTCATAATTTGATTATTTAATTATTTTTTTATCAATTTATGATTTAAAATTATATATTACACTCATAAAATAACCAAAGCTATTGTAATTTTTGGGGTTGCACTAATTTGCACATTATTTAATAAAACGCGAAGGTGATCATAATTAATGATAAAAAAACATTATTTTTGTGTATCGTCTAAAATGACTAAATATTGTGTCATATTTATTTTCCAAGAACAAACACTATTTGTAGCATTGGACTGGAGCATAGAAACCTGCCTTTTAGCACACTGTTTCTCCCTTACCACTGGTCTATTAATACACCAAAATAATCCTTCGAATGTCTACTTATTTGTTATTAAAACTTCTTCTTCTGTATAAAATATAAATTGTATATTTTTTAAATCACAGCTAATTTTTCCAATAGCGCCGACACAGAGACAACACCACTTTCAGTTTAGGCATGTGAAATAAATATAACCTAGTGTAACAATTATTTTAAATTTAAAAAATATCATATTTCTAAAAGAAGTTATAGGCAAATACACGGACGTATGATTTTTTTTTTTTTTTTTCAGAATTACTTAATTATTTTTGAAATATAAAAGGAGATAATTTGATGTTTTCTTTCTTACAGTAGTGTGCACAAAATATCAAAAAATCAGAAACTATACTAGTTTTTTGACCCAAAACCATATCCATCACTATTTTTTCTTTAATCTTTTCAAAGAGCACAAATGGTTTATGATAAAAATATTAATAAAAACAAATGTTAACCTCTATAAAATTCACCTGCTCCTGGTGGCCGATCTAAAGAATTGCAAGTGTGAGGTTGTTTTCTCCTAGGTCTGTCCCTCCTCAGTCTTCCACTGCTATAGTTTGAGTCTGAACTGTACGGTGAGCTTGGCCTGGCTTGTTGCCTTGCTGCCCTGCGTTGCTGTTTACGACCTGCATGGTGGCAACCCTATAACAAACAAAATAATAACATCATTACACAAGTAGATGGCAATTATTTCTAGGGGTTACAATGATGTAACAAATGTACATTTTTCTCAAGAGAAAGGTGTAAATGAAAATTAATTTAAATATTATCTCGTAATAGTTTAAATACCTGTGACATGGCTTGCTCTGCATACATGGCAGGATCTTCTGCGTCACTACAGGAACAACAATTTGGGTTGCCCCCGACACGATCCTCCTCCTCACTGGTTTGTGCACTGCTGTAGCCACCACCGGGCTCTCCAGCTACGCTGTACTCAGCTTCACTGTAGTCTACAAACAAACAACAAATTATCACTCATTTTCTATATTTATTATTATTTAAATCTGAATTGTGATCTATGGCAAAGTAAATATTTTCTTTAAATGGATCAAATTAGAATTTGAATCTCATTTACCTTGGTCTCCGCAAGGATGTGCATGACCGTTATGCTGCAGAAGTCTCGCTGATACTGATTCTCCTGCTAGACTAGGGAGTGAGGACTGAATTCCACGGTCCATGAGACCTCGCCCTAAGTCCTCGTAGGGCACACCTGGAGGGGGTTGAGTAGGTGCAGAGAGAAGAGGCAGCCTTGATTCACCCATGTTCTGCCATGCAAGTGGGAGTTGACGCTTATTTGGTAGAGGGCTGGCATTAGTCTTCATAGGACACTATAAAATAGAGATTAGAGTTAAGTGATTGTTCAATTATTATTACTACTATAATTCTCTGAATCATATGTTTAAATAGGCTACCTCTTTGAAACAAAATTCAATTTAACTTACTGAACCTATTTTTAGTTGAGTTACAAAGCATTTAGTTAAAATTAAATATACACATAATTGTTCAGTTAACTTTTTATTCATATATATTAAATTGACAGTCTATAATGAGCCAATAGGCACGTTCACAGTAATAACAATGACCTTCGAGTGATGTTTCTGGTGATGTGAAGTTGACTAACGAGAGAGGATGAGAGTTGGCTTACCTGCTGTAGCATACGTGCACTGGCAGGTGTGTCTGGCCTAGGGTCATTGAGACACAGAGGAGGGGGTTGCTCTTGAGGTGGGGGAGGTAGGAAGTCTGCCCAGCTGGGTCCAGCCCCTGGGGGAGGACCATTGGGTGGCAGTGACATCTTGCTGCGCAGACTGTGAGGCTTGTGATTGTGGTGCCTGCGCTGCATGGGCAGTCCTCCTTCCTCAATATAGAGACTACCCTGCTGCTCAGAGCCCAGACTGCAGTTGTCAGGGCGGCAGCAGGAGTCATTGGAACTTGAGGTCTTGGCTTCACTTGCTGAGGAAGCAGCCAGGGCAGAGAATATGTTGCCATCCTGCAAGCATGCAATAGTATTAGGTCATCTCTCCCTCTCTCAAAATAAATATGCTGCCCTTTAGTTTTTAATACTTTAACTACATCCTAAATTTTCTGACTAACTTCAACTAACTTTACTATTATCACTCTAATAACAGAATTTTAAAATTAAAATTAATTTTTTATTTTTTAATTTCATTGCTTTTGGGATTGATTTAAATAGTGTGAAATTTAAAGCTAAAAAGGCCACTCACCAGAGAGGTGTCCCTGCGTGCAGATCCAATGAGGGTTGTTGTGGCGTAGGGTGCAGGAGGTTGCGGAGGTTCTCTGCGTCCAAAAGTAGACAGACCACGTGGATCGACTTCTGCGTAATCTGAGCCAGCAACTGAGGTGCCCAGTAAACCCTGACCTCCCATAATATCCTTCTCCTCTGGTCTCCAGCCTCTGTCTATCCATAAGGATGTCTGCTTTGTGTTGGCCAAATCTAGGGGAGCAAGCTCCATAGCTTTCACCACAGGCACTGAAAATTTAATAGGAAAATTAAATAACACTCTTGACTAAAGAAGAACATGATTTTGTATTGAACTAAAAGCAGAAAAGCTTTAATGTTAATATAATCAAAACTTCTTTTTTTTTCAGACTTGAAGTATATATAAAAAAAAAAAAAAAAAAAAGAAGTTAATTCTTCATATTTTTGTCACTCACACTCACCACTATGATGTCCAAGTTGTTTTTTATTAGAAGTATGTCTCCTGACATAATATAAAATAGCTCCAAGCACCACTAAGACAAGAGCAACCAGCACTCCAAAGAAAACATGCCAGTTATCTTGAAAGAAAGGATTGACGGGTCCTTCTCCTGGTGCCTGATTTAGGTTGGAGTCAGAGAGAAGTAGAGAGGAGGGATCCATGTGAAGGAGAGCAGGTGCGGAGAATGGTCCCATGCCTGCTCTGCTGTATGCCACTACACGAGCAGAGTAAGCCTGGCCTGACGTAAGGTTGTTCAGTCTTACAGTTAATGTGGTGGCATTCAGGTTCATTTGTGCCAGCACTTTAGTACTGTTAGCGCTCCTTACTTGGATCTGTAACACATGGGCATTATTTATAGTTATCACCATTTAAAATAATATTAAATACATAACACTTATAATTAAAAAAAAAGTTAACAAAAAAATAATTTATTTAAAATTATCATACTTGTATACTAAGGGAAGAATGGAAGAATTAAAAAAATAAGTTGAATTTCTCCAAAAATAATCACAGGAAAAAAAACTATTTTTTTATAATATTAATGAGTTATTGAAGTAGTGTGAATATATAAATTATAAAATAAAAGTCATACCTTGTATCCCAGTAAAACTCCATTGTGATGCTGGGGAGGTGGTGGAGACCACCTCACAAATGCAGAAGTTGCATTTATCATTCCTACTTGAACATTTTCTGGTGGGGCTGAGGGAACTGTGGAAAAAAAAAATTAATATTAAAAAAACAATGCAACACTATTTGCCAAAAATTTACTTCCCACTACTGCAAATAAATATACAATTCATGTACTATATTATATACTACGTAGTGCATGTTATGTACTCACCATCCTCACTGGTTTGAACAGTCCGTGAATTAGAAGGTTGACCCTCAACAGTCTTGTAGAAAGGCACAAGGAAGAACTCGTACTTGGTAAACTCTCTTAGCTGCTTCACAACGTAGCTGGTTGCTCCAGAGTTGAGGACAGTGACCATAGCATATTGCTGTGCTCCTCCTGATACATCTCGGAACCTCACATACAACCCCTCTACGTACTGCTGCTGAGTTAGAATCTGCGGACACAAATACATGCAATGTTGTTGTAATTTTTTTTTTAACCAAGCAAAGAATAATAATAAAAAAAAAAAAAAAAAAATTATAACTGAACTCTTTAATAAACTGTGATTCCTTAAATTGAACTAAGCAAAGACTTTAAAAAAAATATATACTTAAAATACCAAAATTTATATCCAATAATTTAATTTATTCATAATAATTTTGTTCTCTTACCTCCCAGACAAGCCTGACAGACGTGGAGCTCGCTGCTTGAGCTTCTTTCAGCTCAACAACTTTAGCTGCTAGTCTTGCTCTTGCTTCTCCCAAATCAAATTCCCTTGCTCCAACTTTCCTTGCTAAAGTGAGTGCTCTCTCAGATATTGGACTTGGAGGAGAGAGTCCATTTGAATTCTCTGCTCTCACAACAAACACGTAGCTGGTATTTGGCTTGAGTTGAGTCACTGTGAGTGTAGGACCTGCAACTCTATGTGCAGACGCTACCCAGCCACTCTGTAGCTCACTACTGAAGTGTTCTACAGTAAAGCCAACAAGGTTAGAGGCTCCTGGAGATCCTGATTGCCAGGAGAGAGTGGCACTGGTTTCTGTGACGTTAGTGACGACAGGTCGGCTTGGAGCAGCAGGGAGAGTGGATGGTTCTGGTGACCGGTGCAGCTGTGCATATCCTGGGGCCTCAACAGTGAGAGATGCTGACCATGAAGTCTCACCACTCTCAGAGGAGGCTGTGCACGTGTATAAACCACTGTCTGCAGGTTGCAGCTCTGTAAAAATACACAATTTCAATTTGTTAATTTTAATGTCATTGCTTGCAAGAAATAACTAATAAATATTATAGAGAAAATATAATATTATTAATGCTTTTAAAAATATTATATTTCAAAAAACAATAATTAAAAAATACTTATTAAGAAACAATCAGATATTTGAATAAACAAGCAAACAGATCTGAGTATAATCAATGTAAACGAGATGCTCAAAAAGTTGCCTACCTATCAGGCGCTTTTATTTATATATATTTTTTTAATTATATCTATTGAAAATGAACATTTAGATGCACAGTACTTTAATTTTATTGTAAAATTAACAATTTTTAACTCAAAAAGCGTGGTTCATTACATTTTTTTTTTTTTTTTTTTTTTTGAAATATAAACATACCATCAATTTTCAAAGTTCCGCCATCCACAATAGCAAATCTGCCCGATTTTTCTACGCTAATTCCGTCCTTGGTCCAGCGGATGGTCGGTGCTGGCTCGCCAGTGGCGGAGCAAGGTAGAGTGGCCACTGACTTCCTGGGCAAGGTCTGGTTGGAGGGACCGATCTGGATGAGAGGTGGAGGCAGGTCTGCCATAGAAGTGACCTCAAGGAAGGCCTTGACGATACTGGAGCCCGCCACGCTCAAAGCCGAGCACACGTAGAAGCCGGCATCCTGGCGACGAGCGCCACGCACCACCAGCTCTCCAGCAGTCGTCACGTGCAGTCGACCGTAGTCATGGCCAGGGAACATGAGAACCTACACAAATTTAACATCATGATTAGCGATCACTCAAAATTACAGCTCAATCAAGTTAGATATTTATATAACATATAATTATTCATTTTTATTTTAAAATTAATTCAATAAGTTTGATATAAAAATTGTAAAATTTTACATATTTTTATTAACTTTTGTTTTATTTATTTACTGAGGATTATTATTGTTTTATAGAATACAATTATATATATACCAATAAATGCATAAATAAAAAAGCACAATTAAATTAATATAATATACTATAGTATTATAGGAAAAGAAAATTGTGTTCAAATATTTTATGATAAACTATACCTGGCTGCTTCCTTCTTTACTCCAGAAGACTGAGGGTGGTGGTCTACCATGCGCAGAACACGGGAATGACGCTACTCCATTGACTCCTACTTTGCGATCCTCGGGACGCAGCACAAAGTCAGGCGGAGCTGGAGAAATGAGATGTGCATATAAATATCGCATGTACGTACGTAGATACCAAATACCAACCTACATTCATATCAGATAATAAAGTACTTACAGTGCACGGTAAGTTGAGCTTGGGCTGATACTGAGCCCACTACATTCTCCGCGTGACAAATGTAAAGTCCCTCGTCTCCAACTTCCAGTTCTTCAATACGAAGTGATTTGTCATCGAGGATGTGCGCACGACCATGAGGCATACGACCATCAGCACGGCTCCATAAAATAGTAGGTGTAGGGTCACCACCAACTCTACACCCGAACTCTGCACTTTCGCCAGCTAATGCGGTCACGTCTTTCGGCTCCTTTGCGAGGAACGGTTTTACTATAAAGAAAAAAATTAAAATTTATTTTAAAATCACGATATAAAGACCTGCATCAAAAATAATTTATTATAATTTTTTTTTCTTACCATGAACTGTTAGAGTAGCCACCTGTGATTCACGATTTCCTACTACGTTATTTGCTACACATTGATATTTTCCTTCATCGCTTTGTCTCGCATCTGAGATCAATAAATTACCTCCATCTACTACACGTAATCTGGGAATAATGAAAATAAAAATTAATATTTGATATGATTTTTTTTTTTTTTGTTTTTTTTGCTATTGCTCACCTCTTAGAGGCCTCTAAGTCGATGGTGCGATCATTTTTACGCCAGCTGATGGTTGGCTCAGGATGTCCCTTGGGGGCTCCGCATTCAAGAAGTGCTGCTTCACCTTGTGCAACCCGAGTATCTTTGGGCTCAACACGAAAGTCCTCACGAAGAACTGTAACGAAACAAAAATCAAAATTTAATTCATTTATTCTTTTTATACAATTAATTATTTAATAAATTATATAAAACTTCAAAGAGGAAGTTTCTTATAGCCACAGAGTATTCAAATACTTCAACTTTTACGGATGGTAAATTTTAAAAGTGTAAATTTCCTAAAGAGAAGAGGGTAAATAGTAACATGAAAAGGGAGGGAAAGGAATAAATTTACACATTCAGATTTTGAAACTGTGAAAAGAAAATAATAAAGAGGGATGCTATATATGAGATGAAACAACGGGAATTGCGCGTGAACTGCGAGAGCGTTTATGGCACCGTGAGTGTGTATGAGATACATTTCTGCCACGCGTCGCTATTACTTGGCGTGTGTGCCATCGTATACATGAAGAGGGAGGTACATGAGGGTGCAGATGATACTCCTCCCTTTCACAATTCACGCAATTCATCAAGATTGTACACACTATACTATATACTATGTAATTCTATGCGGGAGAGTGTACACATAGGCCACGTGGCTGCAAATAACACAATCCACCAATTACTGGGCCGTGACTCACACCAACCTTAGGGCTATTGTTATGTGTTTTCTCTCTCCACACATCTTTTCAAAAAACTTTATATTTACGCCACAAGCATAATATATATAATATTGTATTCTATTCAGTTGATCAACACTTCTATATATGTATGTGAGAGCAAAAAAAAAAAAAAAAAAAAAAAAAAAAAAAACTCAACCGTAACAAATAATTCAAATAATATTATATACAAGACATCTGCAACATAAAAATGTTATATTTTATTTATTAACATATTAATAAAGAAATTATAAAAATTAACAGATGCCTTTGAAATATTATACAATTAAAGCCGTTATTATTTTTTTTCTTTAAATTTTAGTTTATATGAATATATAAAAGGCTTTTATTCATGTCGATATGATTATAAATGGTCATAAAATTCATATGAGGTTCTCTTTCTATTTTAAAGTGAATATTATTGCTACATGGTGAGTACTCGATCTATTATATCGAGGTGGTCTGAATAGCTGGGTTTGATTTCCGGCTAATTTAGCCATCACGCCCCAACAGTTCCAGCTGATGTTAGCTCTCGCTTGCTTTGCTTTAGCTCGGGTATTTAGGGAGGAACAAAGAATCTCTTATATTCTGAATAAAAATCATGATGGCTGCACAGGACCTCCCGCCGTGTTTTCAAAATAAATAAAAAAGATTGAGTGCTAATGTTACCCACATTTTGGCCAGTCCCCTGAAATACCCACAGATCTGACCTGATAACTATTTTATGAGTAATATAAAGTAGGCAGTGGAAGAGACAGAGAGAGAGAGAGAGAGAGAGAGAGAGAATGAAGGCAAAAAGATGCGCCATCATTTTTTTCATTGAGTGAACAAAATTAAGAAGCTTTTAACTTTGATTAATGATATAGTACATTGTTGAATGAAATCCTCAGCAAAAACATGTAACTTTTTAAGGATATAAAAAAGGTAAAAATAATAAATAGGTATACCGTCAACTTTTTGACATAAATAGCAAATAAAAATATATCAAATACGGAAAACAAAAGGAAAAAAAATCATTTCTAAAATAAAAGGTAGAGAGGAAGATATATATTATAAATGTTTTTTGCGAAGTACGGAAGACGATGCGGCGAGTGTATATAAAAAAATAAATCAAAAAAAGGGCACGAGCGAGAGTGGCATCATGCCGCGACCATTTCCTTGTTAGTGAGCTATATACAGTAGCGCAGTGCATCAAAAACCTGCAACCCTCTTTTTCACATCATATCAACCCCATGCTTAGAGCGCAGCAGCCACTCACTCATTCTCTCACACAGCGCGCTAGCGAGCTGCATCCGCGGCCAGTCATTAGTACTCCATCCACACTTCAACCAAGGGGTTGAAATAACTAACCCTCCCTTAGTATCGTACTAACCAAGTCAAAATAAACGTCTGTGACGTCTAAATGTTATTATGTGTGGAGTATGTGGAATTTTTGTACTATAAATCCAATTAATTACCACAAATTTATTTTATACCAATTCAATTATGCAAAAGAAAAAAAAAAAGGTTTTTAGAATTTTTACATGGTAATCAAGCATATAAAAAAATCTCCTAATATTCTGTTACCATGTACCTTTTTATAATCATGTTGGGATTTTTTTCCTTCTATTAATTAAACAAATTTTAGTCATTTTTGCTTCCTCTCTACATTTTCCATCAAATATGTAATAAGAAGAAGAAGCATTACCATGGCTTTCATAATATGGTACATCACATCTATATATATATTTTTTTTTTGTTATACTAGAGTAATATGAGTATAGAACTTTATTACATAGCATTTGAAGGGCTAAGTAAACATTCATTTGAGCATATAAATGCAAGGACTTTAGCTGCCTCTGTTAATAACATTTCTCTCTCTCTCTCTCTCTCTCTCTCTCTCTCTCTCGGTTTTGCTCCTAAAAGTTAGGCCACCAGTAGAACGTATGCGACTGTAATATTATAAGTTTTATAACGTTTGCTTTTTACTTTATTATTAAAAAGTTTGGTTTGAATATCCTATGTATATTTTATACAGAATATTATAAGATCCCTTTGATGACAAATATAAACTATAAGCTTTTGCGCTCGCTCTCTTTGAGTTAAAATTTTAAAATGAAGGAAGGAATATATAATCCGGCACCACCCAAAGAGAAGTATGTATATATATATAAAAAAAAAAGCAAAAAGGTAATTAGCTTTAAATCTATTAGACATCGAGAGTAGAGAAAGGAGGAGGTAACGAGAAAGAAAGAAAGAAAAAGACGAAAGTTTCTTAGCAAAAAAAGTAAATGAACATGCGGCACGAATTTCTTAGAAAATTGACTTGAAAGAAATAGAAGAAGAGACTTTTGTTTACGTTCAAAAAGTTAAGGCTAACGAGCTCAAAATACTCTACACAACGTTCACAAGCCAAGGAGGTTGCGAGAGAGAGACTTTTTGGGGAGGTGAACGCGTTTTTTTAACTCTTGGAAACTGTTCTGTCGAGTGATGGAGCCCCGCCTTTCTCTTTTTCTTTTATAATTATTATTTTTTTTCGTCACATTCAGTAATCGGTAGCCAAACAAATGTGAGACATGATCTTCGAACTCGTGACCTCTACATTGAAAAATTAACACTTTAATAATATTTTAACAAAATACTTGTTAATTCTTTTTGATGTATCTTTGACATAACAAAAAAATTACGCAAAAAAAAATCTTTTAGAGCGAGAGAAAGAAAATTAAATGTAAAAAATAATTTTCGCTTAGGTTGCAAATTAAGAACGACATAAAAGTTGATAATGAATATCTTTTGCCAGATTTTTGCTCATTAATTCTATCTGCTTCAACAGACACAAATATATACCGAAAGAGAGGGAGAGAGAAAAATTTCTACATGCATATTCAAGACTTACATTATAAAAAAAAGTCAACACCTCTCTTTTTTATTATATATAAATATCTACTATATAAAAGCATTGAATATATATACGAAAACTATACTCCTACTCGAAGAGACATGACAATATTTAAAATTACCTACTTATTTTATATTTATACAATCATTTATGTGAAAAACACAAGCCGTTCTTTTTTTTTATACAAAAATCTTTACACGCCCGTTTTATCCTCTTCGATGTTTACACCCAAGAATATTACTAGTTTAATATTTTTTTTTATAAACATATTTTTATATATATTAGGCTACTTTTATTTAAAAATAAGAAGACTTCTGTACTTACAATACATATTTAAATTTACATAAAACATGAATAATATACTGCAAAAATAATCCTGCATGTATACGGAAAAAAAAAAAAGAAAAAAAAACTTGAAATTTATTGAATATACTTTATAATTTTCTCGATCTGTATGCAGAACATGTAATAAATTAAAAGATGTCATACAATTAATATTTAAAATAATTACTATTGACTCATGAAAATTAAATCCACACACAGTACAAATAAAAAAAAACGAAGTACAGTATTTAACTATTATACAAAACCTCATTTCAATTTTCTAACTTAATCTTTTACACAGATGAGGGGATTTGAAAATGTTTCCATTTATACTTCAATCAAGATAATTTAGTAACTTTTGCATATACATACAAACAGGGTGACTGGTATTTAAGTGACGTCATCATAGAAAATAGACAAGAGATTTTCAAATCATGTAGGGTGGTGGAGGGTGGTGCCTTTAGGCGGGTGACTAAAATCTCCCTTAAATATAAAATCCTTTAAAAAAGGAGGGTGGTTAAAATGAAAAGAAGGCGGGGTCACACCGGAACACATTTTGAGAGCTCTTTAGAAAACCGCATTACTACATTGTGCGTATATACATAAAAAGTCTGCATGTATACTGTACATATACCCTGCCCTGAGGTACATTATAAAGCTTTTTCCCTTCTCTCTTTCCATACAAAATAATGTACAATTAATAGTTGCATAAAACAAGCTCTCTCAGACAAAAAGCTACTTCCTAACCATCATAAATCAGTCAAGCTAAAAACTTATTCATATATTATATAAGACCGTCTGAATGTGTACTTGAAAATATTGTATTATGTGCCAGATGTAATATTATCAAATTGTATTATCTTTTTTTTTTATTATTACTTAATACTTATACATAAAGGAAGTACTGTATTTACCATATTTTATTATTACTCAATTTTGAATCCCCAAAAAATGCCTGCAAGGCGGATTTACGGAGCGTCACACACATCAAAATAGAGTTTAATAAATATCTTGACAATATCTTGAGTATTAGTATACAACATTCAAAGGAAATACGTTGATAAAACATGAATTGTTTAATATTGAGATTAAATACATGAGCTAATTTGTATGATTAAAAGTTTTTGGAATGAAAATTACTTCGACATCTAAATCTACATTATATATGAGAAAGCATGATGAGGTGTAAAGCATGCATGAACATATTATTATACTTGAAGTATAGAAGGCAAAGTGAATGATTGAAAAAGGGGGGGTTGTATATATATATATGAAGAGTAAGAGAGGAGAAAAGAAAAAAAAAATCAGAGAACTCGGAGATTAAATTCCTAGCGCTCCAAAGTGGCGATGAAGTCGTCAAATAGATTTTCTAAAACCCAATGGTTTTGGTACCAGCTGGTCTCACAGATTAGTATTAGAGAGAAGAGATGCTGAGAAGTAGTAAGCAAAGCATACATACATACATACAAATCTTTTTGCTTTGCTGCCAGAGAGCAAGTAAATAAGTCAGTCAGCACATTTGATAGACAGTTTGTAAATGCCCTTTCTATGTGTTGTATAAATGAATATTATATACTTCCTTCACTCTTTCTCTTTCATTTACCAAAAACTTTTTAATAATACACATCACTCAGGGTGAAATTAAAAATATAGAATAAAAATACCTCTCTCTCTCTTTTTCTCCCCATCTTTTTATTATATATAAAAAAATTCTTTCATTATTTACGGTTCAATTAACAGGAACTATAAAAATTAATCTTCATATATATTTTATTATATAACCGTTATTTGAGATCTGATGTTAAATTTCTTTGTTCTTTTGTTCACTTTTTTTCCTTTTAATAAAAAAAAGTATATTAAATTTGGAATTTATTAAATTTTTCTGTCAGATATCTAAAATATATTTTATTTAAATTTACAAAAATATACAATTCTACACGCAAATAAATGTAAAATGCCTTCCTTGTAAATATTGAATGATATTTTATTTCTATTGCTATAATAATTTAACTGATGTAATGATTATAAATTTTAGTATTTTGAAAGGCCACCCAAAGGCATTGAAAGGTAATAAAACATAAGAGAAAAAATATATACATAGAGACACCAAAAGATAAAAAGATTTAAGATAAAAGAAAAGATTTAGTAAAAAATTTCTTACTTTTTTTTTTTTTTTTTTTGCAAACAACTTTCACTCCTCCACAAAAATATTGTAATAAAATAAATAATAATAAAATATGTAAAAATTACATATCATAAATAATATAAATTTCTATACGTCAATGTAATATTTAAAACGGCAAAACTATTAATTTATGACATATACAATATATACCGTAATGTTTATATATGTACATAAAATACAGATAAAAAAACAAGGTAAATAAAAAGTGATTACAAAGTTGGCAAGAGTTAACATGAGACAAAATCATCAATTATCATTAAGAGTTAAAACAAATGAAAAAAAAAAGAGTGACACAAAGTATTCAAGTTAATCTCTCTCTCTCTCTCTCTCTCTCTCTGACTTTTTCTCTCTCTTATATACATACAGAGAGAGTATAAGGTATGTCGGCGTTAGTACTCTCATTTCCCCCCCTTCATTATACAAAACAAACCCCTCTCTTTTCTTTCTTTCTTTTCTTTATTATTCTATCTCACTCTTATTTCCATATTACTCTCATGGCTGTCTGGATGCTACAATCAGCATCCCTCATTAGCGAGCTGTTTGCTTTTATACAAGGAATCCACCTGCGACTTATATTATATAGGGGAGAGAATATTCTCTCTCTCTCTCTCTCTCTCTCTCGTATCTCTGATGGACCAAAAAGAGATGCTGCAGGGATGTCACAAAAGTGAATAGAAAAGCAATGTGAGGGTTAGAATGACTCATGTCGCAATCAAACACGTACGAATACGTCTCTGTTCTGTCTGTATATATATCTATGCCTCCAGGGTAATTGCTTACTATATACTTGGTCTGTTTTCTATATCAGACTGTTAGCAAAATCTATAATAATAATTCTTCCCCTATATAACAACAATAAACAATTAGGAAATACGTAATATTATAAATTAAGGGGTAGTATATATATATATATATAATAATAATATATAATACAAAGATTATTTTTCAATACAAATATATTTTTTAATTGGAAATTTATAAAATATGAATATGAAAAATTAATTACTGGAAATGAATCTTAAATTGGTTTTATTAAAAATATGATATATAAATTTGTGAGTAATAATCGAAGCGACAAAATTTTTTAATTAATATACGTATATATATGAAAATTTTCTTTCATAACGAGGAAAAAAAATAAAATAAAGGTGTAAATCTCTGTTACTCTAAATTGAACGTGAAATATATATCGTTTCACTTCAATTCATTTGCTGCTATATATTTTGATATACATCTTTATATTTATATACAAAAAAAGCAAAGCAAGAACCACATTGTAATACAATATCCTTGTAAAAAGTCGGTCTGATTCCGCTCTGCTTGATCTTGCTTTTCATGAAATATATTTAATATTAATGTGACCCTTAAGAAAGAAAGGTCACATCGTATGGTCAAGGCGTAGTTGTTACCAAACCTACTGAATCGTGCAATAAGACACCTGCAAGTAAAAAAACAAAACAAAACAAAAACAATAGCGAGAGAGACGTAACATCTTATTTGATGCAAATAAAATTTATTACGTTATATATATATATTTTTTTTTTATTTCTTAATTAAAAAATTAATTGTTGTCTATCAGTAATAAAAATAAAAGACTCCCCGTAGTTTTGTTTTAAAGATATATAAATTAGTAATAAAAAAATCAGTATTAACTTATTTACCTAATTGTTATAATAGAAAAAAAATTGTATTATGTACTCATTAGTTATTTTTACATTTGATTTATCTTTTATTTAAAAAAGTAATCTAGTAATACAAAATTACACCATCAATTAATACACCTCCTATGGAGAGAAAAGTAACATTTATAAAACTAAAGTAACAACATTTTTTTTTTAGCCGTTCATATCTTTATTACAATAATTATTATACTCATGATTAAAATAGTTTTCTTTCTCTCTCCTTTTTTTTTTTTTTCTTTCTCTCTCTAATTTTATTATTATCATTATAGAAAATTTTGTGACGACGCCAAGTTGTTAAGGATTTGATCGATCCAGTGGAGACAGGAGAAAAAAAAACTTTATATATATTTTTTGTGTGTTTCTGTGGATGGCTGTCTGTCTCCCCTCAAAAAACGTGGCTCAGTTGAGATAAACAAAGTGAATTCATCCTTGAGTTACAGTCGTCAGTCGCACGATATATGCACTCACAGCCCTCGTTTAAACATCTACACTTCTTTCTATATAACAAAAACCCTTAACTTTACTCAAGACATTGTGTATTCTTTTCTTATATAATCATACACTTGGAAAACCCAAAGAACGTAGCGGAAACAGCTAAAAGTATTTACAAATCATTGTTTTTGAGTAAATAAGAGGACTTTGACAATTTAGCATGAAATTTACTTTACGAGCTTTAAAAACAAAGTAAATTTTTCGTATAAGTTCTGTCTCAGATATACAATTAAGGTTTATCATATAATAATATAGTTTATAATTATCTTAATTCAAATTGCTGAATATTAATTTGTCTTTTCTTTCTTTCTTTTCTCCCTAATTGCTCCCTTGGAGTCAATTTTTATATGATAAAAAGTTTTATTCTTTTTACTTAAAATAATGATGATAAATTCTCTGGAGTTAAAAAAAAGTCTTAAATTTTTATTTTCTTAAATTATTCCTCATTATATAATTCATCCATTATTTAGAATGATTAGTCTATAATTTTTAATTAAATATTTTTTTTAAATGTGTAATTTTATTGTCATCTTATATATAAAATGAAAATTGTCACCAAAAGTGAGTAAATGTAAATTTATATCTTTAATCTAAAATTGAAAAATACAGAGGAAAAAAAAAAACAGGGAGGAAACTATTTTGAAATTGATGTAGAACAAGACGATTTAACATACATCAGTCTGTCTTATCACCACACCAGAAACATTTAATATATATCTATGAGAGAGTGAGAGACGTCGAGGGGACCATACCATATTACTCGCGATGTATGTATGCAGAGCTTTATATTCTTTCTACAGTATACTCTGATGATAAAAATCCCATCATCGGCTGAAGAGATGCATGACAAACATACACCAGAGAACTCTTGTTGTTATAAGAGAAATTCAAGAGAGTGTATGTACATCCAACTTCATAAAATAATATCATCAGTTCATTAACACACAGAATTATTATTATATATTATATAATTAAATATTAAAAGGTTAAATTATTATACTTTAATTTATAAATCTGCTACTAAATATTATTAGTTACGCCCTTTTTGGCAACAATCATAATATAATAGAGCTGATTTTAAAATTTATTATTTTTATATATATAAGACATAAAAAATTAATATTACGCGTTATAATTACTTTTATATTATATTTATATATGTGTATGAAAAGGATGAAAATATTGTAATAAATAGTGTGATAGAAAATAGCGTAGGATGGGGCGCGGTTTTTGAGTCTTGGTGATGATTTACAGCAGTGTGGCCCACTCCCAGGCCCGTGGCTTCTCATGATGGTGTGTCCACGCCTATAACCTCACTCTGCAAGTCTTTATACATAACGTCGCGAGTAACCACAAGACACACCTAACCTGAGGACCTTCCTTCCTTATGGGTACCATTGACTATCATATTATGATATATATACAAGCTTATATATAGCGCGCGTGCTACCCTTGTAAGGACCGTGACTGGCACTGGACCACACTTCAACATCAGCTATCATAATTAATAGTCTATACTATTATTATCGCTCTATATTTATAAACTATAGAAGAATACAATAATTTTTAACTCTCAGCATGAATGGAATGACGTTTTTTTTTTTCTTTCATTCATAATTCATAGAAATACTATACTTACGTAATATTATATGATTTTTACAGTAAAATTTCGTAATATTTAAAATTGAAATCTTTTGAAACAATAAATTTGGCACTTTCACATGTTATAATTTGTAAAACGTTTATAAATACACCTCCAAGCTTTTTTTTACAACAGGTTCAGAAAAAAAATAGTGTCTTTTATTCACAACAAAAAACATATAATGAAGCTAATTATTTAAGAAAACGTTTTTTTTTTCTTACAGCCTACAGTAATATTAGTATAACGAAATGTTTCTTAGCTTAATATTTTTTTATACTTGTATTCTATATATTTTTTTTTAATAATGTATAATTAAAAGTACTTAATTGATAGTGTTCATTAAAATAATATTAGAGATTTTAAAATAAATTTAATTAATTTTTATATATATATAGTGTCTTTGTGTGGGTTTAAATTATATAGTTTCAAAAAATTATCTATATAATAAAAAATTTCACTAGCATAAAATGACTTAAGCAAAAAGAAAAAAAAATCTTTAAATACAGAAAAACCCACGTAAATATTAAAAAAAAGAAGTAAAAATTAAAATCAATCAGATAATATACAAAAAAGTTAGAATTTTACTTACAACAAAATCATAAAAAAAATTGTGAGATATTTTGTCAATAAAAAAACCCCATTAATTGTCACATCGATTTCTCCTTTAACTTCATTTCTAACATGACAGATTTTTCTGTAACCGCACTATGATGCCAAACAGAATATATTATCTAACTTGTTCTAAATAGTGTTTTTTTACCCTTGCACAATAATAATTTTACAGTATGTACTAACTAGATTTCCTGTATTCCAGTCAGCATAATTTATATAAAAAAAAAAATAAAACGATCAGATAATCAATTTATAAAATGTTGGAGGGATATAATGTGGATTATTTGATATAGTCAGTATTTAGTATTGTGGAGCGATGGGCCGTCTCTTCATTAGCGAGAGAATCCCCCCGTCAGCACCCCGCTGGGACCGCGAGTCAAGTGAGGGAGAAAAGAGGGATGATTGTGACGTCACTATGTAAGGGTAGATACACCATCTGCCAACCCCCAATGTTTGAATACTATATGGTAAAAATCAATGCCTTGATACTAAATGTCCTCGTATTTTACATAATATATAAATGTGTGTGGGTATAATATGTGTATATATATATAATAAAGATTACAAATTTCGTGAAACATAAATTTGTATGAAAAAAACCTATATAAAGATAACATTATTTTCTGTTTTTGAATATAATATAATATATTATAAATGACATTAGGATTAAAAAAGTTTTAAATTTATATCATTAATAATATAAAGAAATTTATATATTTCACAAGTGAGACTTTATTTAGGAAAAGAGATATAATATTATTTAAAATTCTATAAAAGGATATCGAAAGATTTAGAACTGAAGATTATTCTATATATAAAAATATACAAAGACATTTCTGCTAATTTATATAGTCTTTAAAAATTGTCAAGTTTTCATATAGTATAAAAAAAAATATATATTTATTATGTTTTTATGTTAATTTCGGCAACTATAAAGGAAAAATAAGAATCAGTAGCAAAAATATAAATTTTTTATGTTTGTTGTTTTTTTTTAAACTAGAAAGGATCTAAAATTAGAAAGAAAAAAAATGCAATAGTAACAATCAAATAAAAATTAATAATAAGTTATATAGTTTATCCATTTTAATGAATTATGATACTATATTACATGAAAATAAAAATTATTAATTTGTTATAGGTTGAAATAATACGTAGGTTGAAAGAAAAACAATATAAATATAATAATAAATGTCATTTTTGATGTATAAATAGTTCAAAATGTTAAGGCGTATTCTTATACTAATTAACAACTTTAATAAAAACAGTAGAAGGTTGAAAAGAGAAATATTGATATTTCGTTACCTTTGAGTTTATCTTTTCGTGATGAATTAGATCATGCATATCAAGATATGTATATTTTAAAAAGCTACCTGCAGTGTTTTAGACTATTCTTAAATTCTTCAAAATAATTCACGCAAAGGTAGTAAAACATTAGTTTGTCTTTTTTTGGTTTTATATATTTTTAATGTGTATTTGAACTTGCTACAGGCTAAAAGAGTAAGGTATAAGAGCAAATCAAAACTATATAGTGTATTATTTGATAATAAAACTAGTCTAGCCATATTAAGATTTTCTTTAGGGCGAGGTTTTTTTGAGTCACATCCAAAAAAAGAATTGACTACTGTTAACTTATTATTATACCTTTGCAATATATAATATATATATATATATATATATATATATTATACAATTGTATTACAATACATCATATATACAAAAAAAAATCATAAAAGTTAGTTATAAGATTCTTCAATGAAAATGATCTATGTTTATTATATTTGCTTCCTTCTTTTATGAAGTTTGAATAGAGAGAAATCTTTTATTCTTTTCTCAAAACTTAATTTAAATTTAAAAAAAAAAGAATGTTGATTTTTTTTAAAGCTATTAGTTAATTCATTTTACAACACACGTACTATTTTGATTGGAAAAGTCATTCAAAGAAACTAGATATTTATCCTGTATAATTCTCTTTGACTGTATACACACAAGCATGTACATAGTTTTGAAATAAAATCAACAACGATGTCAATTGAATTCCAAACAAGTGTTTTCTAAAAAATATATTATACAAGTTTAATTTGTATACAATATGTAACTACAATTATTTTTAAATTGTATTTATACCTACATTTTTTTTAAAGCTTTTAAAAAAAAGAAGTTAAATTCTAGTAAAGTACACTTATTTTAATTCTTTATTTGAAAGTATAAAAGTTAACGTACTTAAGACAAAAAAATTAGAACAAAATACAACTTGGAATATAAATCTTAACGGACATAAAAAAAATAGGATCATTAATTTTAGATAACAATTGTTCATTTTTTTTTTTACTTGTATCTAAATTACTTTATTTTGCTAAACAGAGATGTTGAATCATCATTTTGATTACCCGTATCTTTTTTTTCTTTTTGAAAGAATATTCTAATAGTAATTGGTTTTATGATGGATGAATCTATATACATCACTCTGTATACGTATACGTTCTCTCTTGATGTATAAATTTAAAAACATATCTTATCGTGTAATGTTCTTTAAGATAAAATATCAATATAATAGTATCTATGTAAAGTATACTCTTTCTCTCTCCCCCTACATAAATAATGCATGGAAAATAGTATTAGTTTTGATAATTGCGGTCACCCAACGCGGTCTGTCAACGATTAATTCACCCCTCCCTATATTAAAGATATATCTATCGTATTATATATAAAAAGTCATTAGTCTATAAAAAGCCTAAAAGTTTCTAAAAATACATTACTTTAGACACTTCTAATTGAAGATATTATACGATTTTCATGTGGGTTTGAGTTAACAATTTTTAGACCTAATGTGTTACTCTAGGGATGTATAAATGATCTAAAAGCCTCCCATACTCCCTATATAATATTATGTATTTTTTTCTTTATGTCTCTGGGGTGTTATTTGGTTACCATTATACTGAAACTATTGGTGACCTTGTGACATATAGGAGCTTTTCTGAGAGCTCATATAACAATTGTTTTGTAATAAGGGTAGCAAGTGTAATATGTACAACGCAGTATTATATATATATACACTGTATCACGCCCCTAACCCCACTTTGATATACAACACCACCCCTCATCTTCCCTTGTGAATAAATAAATTGTATTTGCAAAAAAAAAAAAAAAAAAAAAGAGGGTACATATATCTTAAGATGGGAAAAAAATCTGACGTTAAAAATAACGAATTTTATGCAAAGTTTACATAGAAAAAAAGTATCATACAGTACTCTTCGAGTACATTTTTCTAAAGCCTAAAGCTAATACTTCATAACGGGAAAACAATCATAAATACATTTAGAAAAAAGTATAGAAAAATACGTACAAAAAAAAAAAAAAAAAGTGATGTTTAATATTTTTATTGTATATGATATAGCCTAAAGATATATAAAGTAAGCATATTGAATTAAGATTATATCAGTTATAGTTGAAACTATACTGCATATTTATAACGCTGCGGGTATGTATTTTTCTCTCTCTAGTATCATGCTATAGATCAAGTCATGTATGCATAATAATTTCTTTTTCAACATATAAAATTATGTTTCATTTTGTAAATAAAGTCTATAACCTTATTTAAAATAAATTATAATTTAATATTTAAGAAATTAAATTATATATATAGAATGATGATGGACTATACTATAACAAAATAATAATAATAAAATGTAAAATTTCGAATTATATTACGATAAAATTTTATATGACGCCAGATTATTTTATATTATTTATTCATTTTTACATATTGTTTCTATATATGAATAAAAAAAAATTGCATGTTTGCAATCAGATTAAAAAATCTTTTCACATAAATATTTTTGCATGTTTTTCTTAAAAACATAGAATCATAAACTAGAAAATATATATAAAAGAATTTATAGCATCAAATTTATATTGAGGAAAATTTTCTTGTTTTTTAGTTGAGAAAAAAAAAATGTAAAACTTTTTTTTTTCATCAGTAGAAAAAAAGACTTCAAAAAGCTTTAATTACATGTGTGATATCATTTAATCAGACTGTTTTTTTTTTTCAACTATGTATCACCATCACCACACTATGTATCACCACAGTTACTTGGCATTCTGTTTTTCTATAAAAAAGATACCGCAGTACATATACAATTTAAGTGATAATTTGTCAAGTTTTGTACAAAGGTAAAAAGTTAAACATTTTTTTATCATATACTATATATAAAGATACGTATATACGTATATATTCTTCATACAGGAGCTTTATATATTTAAACATAATTAATTATCACTATAAATTATGAATACGTATGTATTTAAATAAAACTTTGATTAATTTATTATAACTGATTTTTCTTACCTACACCTATAATTTATTATATGTATATATAATATTTACATAAATTTTACAGTAACTAAAATACAATTAGCATTTAAAACAAATATATATTTATGATTATTTCAAGTAACAAAAAATTAGTTCTAAATAAAATCAAGCATATATATTTTTTCTCTTCATAAACAAAAAAATAATTAAAATCTATTTTTTACTGATATTTAAAGGACAGTTGTATGGCAAAGTAGAGCCAAAAACTATCAAATACAATTATTTTTTAGTTAAAGAAAAACAAACACGAATTAGAAGTTAATTATGATAATTTTAGTGTTTAACAGTTAGAAATGATGATTGTATGGCAGAGACGTAAATTTTTTGGACTTAATCCAAAATGAAATGAGTAAAAAAAAAAAAAAAAAAAAAAAAAAAAAACGAAGACGAGTTGACATATTTGATGACAGGTTTGTGTTGATGTATATCGATGCTATTCCGGTACTTTGACAGATTTGCATTTTGTCTCCTTTTTTTTTTTTTTTTTTTTTTTTTTCTTCTTCTAACTTGACCATATTGCATTTTTTGACAGGTCATTTACAAGAGACACTGTGATGTTAAATTTGAATCTCATGATTGCCACATGGCAATACAATACATGCATTCAACAAACATATTATCTAATATATACATACATCAAGGACAAAAATAAATACGTAAAATTATGCTTCATGCCAATTTTCACCATGCTGTTACATAATTTATGATATACTGCGTAATATTTCATACCATAAATATTATCTTATAAATAGCATAATTATTTATGCTGTTCCAATTTATCAACAATTTTGCTATAACGACATAAATGCAGCATAAATTACGTTATTTCTTCTTTCCGCGCATGTAAATAAATATACAACGTTCTGCTACTGCATGGTATTGCCGTAAGGCATGATTAGAATTTTGTTAACCCAGTATCGTTAAATAAAAAAAAGGTAAATAATCCTCATGGAAATCTACAATCACACTGGAGAAAAAAATGCAGATGTAATACCGCGACAGCATCGATATATTATACACACCTTAATACGAATGCAACAAGGAGCACCTATGTTACTTCACGTGTGTCTGTTTCTCTTATACGAATGATGATGAAATGATGAGTGTATTAAATCAATATTTAGACTCCTCTGTCTTGATGCAAAAAACATCAATAAAAGATATTGATCTTTATAATGTAAATCTTAATGAAAAGTGATTGAGAGAGAATCTTTTAATATATAAATAAAAAAATATTTAAGATGACAGATAAAAAATCAAAACTTTCTCTCTCTCTCTCTCTCTCTCTCTCTTATTAGTCATTGAGTTCAATATTATACCAATAAAGTACACGCCCTTTAGCATTTTTTTAGAATAACTTTTCATCTTTTCTTTGCTTTAGAATTCATTGGGGCGGACTATTTTAATTAGAACGACTACCGATGTATTATACTGACATAAATAAAAAAAATATATTTAGATTAAAAGTAAACAGAGAGTATAAAAGAAAAGAAAATAAGTTTTTAAGTGATTTAAATTATTGTTAAATTAAGCATTAGAAAATAATTAGGAAGAAAAACATAAAAGAAAAAAAATCAATCGTTCATATCAAATTATATATACCTGGATGCACTTGATTTAATTTATTTAAAAACTTATCACAATTAAATATCCTTTATAGGCAAAGAAGTTTTAAAATATAATTGATCAATTTAAAAAGATATTTATCTTAAGAAAATTAACTTTCAATTACAAGTTAAATAATATTATAATATAATTTGAAGTGTTAAATTCATTACAAGTATAATTGTACAACGCCTTACATGAGTGTAAAACTTAAAAAAAAAAAAAAAAAAAAAAAAAAAACAGTTAATCTGTTTTTATCATCTTAATACAATCAGCATTGTATTCATTTTTTTTTTAAATCTTTGTCTCTTTAATCTTTAAACAAGATCTTAACTTGATAATTTTATTTTTCTTTATGCTTAAACGAGTCAAGTACATGATTTGAAATTACATCATGTTAAATTAGATCATTTTTTTTTTATTGAAACAATAGTCTAATATGTAAGTAAATAAATTGTATTTTAAGACAGGTGGTATTATACTATGTTATATAGTATAAACTTGCGGTATAAAAGTATAAGATCTATCAAAACAAAAGCCTAAGAGAAGCAAAAACCACAATAAGAAATGTCGAATAGACTTTAGTGACTTGGCGTAAGACAGAGTAGAAGAAAACAAGACAATGAGCTATTAGTGGTTTGGCCAAGTGCCTATATTTTGCTTCATTGCTCCTTACCTGTAATCTATAAAAATTTAAATTACATACGTACTTATAATAAATTTTCTTTTTTTACCGAAATTTTTTTTTTATAGTGACAATTTAAGCCACTGAAAAATTTGTCATATTTTTGGAAGAAAAAAAAAATTGTAGCAATTTATTTAAAATGAATAATGAATTTTAAGAGAGACTGTGAATCAGCTTTAGCAGAAATACACTTTTAGAGGGTCTTCTCAAAAAAAAAAAAAAAAAAAAAAAAAAAAAAAAAAAAAAAAAAAAAAAAGCGTCATGCCTCAAATGCAAGAATTCTCATTCGCTGCCAATCTATCTTTACTGACTGTTGGTGTTGAGAACATATCCCGTAGGTTTTTAAAAATCCTAACTGATTTTTTTTATATCCCTCTCTCATATATATATTATACATAAATAAAACATTTAAATACTAACTAACAAAATATTTTAATACATAGTTTTAAATTTCTATATTTAAAGAAAGAAACACTCGAGGGAGATTCTATCTTTGAAAAAGTTTAGCAAATTTTCATGTCTGAAAGTCTACAATTAAATAATTATTTATATAAATTTTTTATGTTTTAAACAAAACGCTACTTAATTTTATCTTGACGTTTTATATTGTTTCAAATTATATCTTTTTAACAATAATTTGATTAATTTCTTTAACCTTAAGCTAAATTAGTACAATTTAGCCTACTGAAAACTTTTTAAATATATATTTATTTAAAAAAAAAAAAAAAAAAAAAAAAAAGGATTTGGATTGTGAGGTTAATAAATAAGGTCTAAAAAGTTGGAGAAAACAACTGCTGTTGATATCAAAGTGCAAAAGTTTTTCTTTGTGTGGTCTACTTGTCACAATAAGAAAACATATAATTCTAAAACTTCCTAACACGAAAAATTTCTTCTCTCTCATTTATATTATTATACCCCCATCTCTCTCTCTCTCTCTCTCTCTCTCATTCGCTCGCTCGCTCTCTCTGTTTGTAACATCTTGAATTATTATTTTGAGTTGAAACTTAACATGTATAAAGTTTAGGGTGTACACTACTCTTGCTTGGCACTGTTGTCTTGTAAACTGTTTAGGGTTAAAGAGGTCGTATAGATGAAGAGTTAAAGACAGAAAAGAAGAAGGGTTACTTACTAAAAGACGAGATCCACCATTTGGTCTCAGTATGGTATTCGTTATACATATAAAAAGTCAAAGAGAAAGGGTTCAATGTATATAGTTTAGATTTAAATTTTTTGTTTTATGTGTTACATCCTTCATATACACCCCCATAATATATATAAAAAAAAATCCTTGTTAATTTATAAGGATCATTTTTTAATGTTAAAATATAGTAAAATAATACTAATCAAAAAGGTTAATCTTTATAATACACTTAAATATACGTCATCCCTCTTTTTTTTTTATTTATTTTAAACAAAGTCCATGTCACAAAGCTAATAAATTAACCCTAAACTTTTTTTTAACAGATATACTTTTTATGATACACCTATCTTATTTAGAATGCTGTTTTAGAATATATAGTACAACATTTTAGATCAAGTAATAAAATTTTTGTACAGGTTACTGTATATAAAAAAAAACATGACAGAGAGAAAAATAATAATAAAAAGAGAGAGAGAGAGAGAGAGAGAGAAAAGAGTGTGGTCATTAAGTGACAAAATAGACGCAAAAATGTCACACTAAAAGCGTTGATGAACAAAAAGTTATACCCTTGATGATATATTTCGCAGACAGACAATTCATTACTCAATTTGTTTCTTTTTTTTATGTTTTTTAAACAATTTTTATATTTATATAGAATAAAAAGAGAGAGATAAAGAAAAGAATAATACACAATGATTCATCATATTAAAGTTAAATTTATTAATATAAAAAAATAAAATATAGACACAGACAAAAACTACTATATAATAAAAATACAATAAAAAAAAGTTCTTCATTTAAACTGCAGTAAAGTGGGCGTAGCTATTGTGCACTATATACTCTGCAATTATATAACTATTCCCTAATTGCATACAACTATTATATTTTTTATATGAGTTAGGTCATTTATTTATTATTGAAGATGATTAAAATATAGCTAAAAGCAATTTTTAAAATAAGAAGAAAATGATAGGGTTTTTATAAAAACAGTAAGTTTAATACGTTTTATATCTATTCCATTAAATTGTTCTCTATTATTATTATCATTACTTTTTTTTTCCTCCTTAATTGAAAAAAATATGTAATTAATTTTTATATGATTTTTTTTTCTTCGAATTATAAAATCATATATATAATTTTTGCTTTATGAAAATTAACAGAACATAGTTTTTAAACGAGGGGCATTTAATAACGTAATACGTATAATTTCTTCTCACGCGATAACAGAAGAGTATTATTATCACTAAACACAGCAACTATATTAAAAGAGAAGTAGAGAGGAAGATATAAACGAAAAAAAAAAGTATATAGATAGCACTTAAAAAAACTAAAATAGGTCTTCTTTATTTTCTCGCGTGGTGGTGATGACTTAACACTTGAATAAGGTACTTATGTGTTAAAAAAAAATAATAATAATAAGAGTTCAAGAAAAGAATAAGAAATAAAATGCATTTTAAGTTTTAGGCAACTTAAAGAGCAACAAAACTAAATGGATATTTAAGGAACAACTTAAAGGTTATTTATATATAAGTATACAACAAAAGTACTCTAAATGTTTAAGAGTTTTCTTATTGGTACCATTTTTACTGCGGTGAGGGTGTTAAATTAGTAATGTCACCGGTGACGTCATTGGTATAGCATTTTTCTAGTACGTGTACAGTATAATATGGTGTGTATATTATATAGAATGTATGTCCACAAGAGATTATTATTTTAACAGAGTACTTTATGGACACTATTTTAGAAATAAGTATTAAAATAACCAGCAAAGTCATCCTGATACCCATATTCTCTTGTGTGATGCTCCTGTATAAAAACGTATCCCTTGTCCTCCCTCTCTTTTTAATACCTTCTCTCTCTCTCTCTCTCTCTCTCTCTCTCTCTCTCTCTCTCTCTCTCTCTCTCTCTCTCTCTCTCATCTCATCACTTACAAGAGAGCCACAAAATTCAAGTATAGGGAGCAAAGGGTTCAAAAGATAATAGTATATATATATATATAAAAAAAGCTTCTATACATACAAAAAGAAAAAGAAGAAGAAAAAAGATTGAAGAGTAACAGCAGCACACATAATGTATATAAGATAGTAAGGTGACGTCGGCATGCTATAAATTACTAGGTCTATACACCACAGGAGTAAAAGTAAAATGAGAGAGAGAGAGAAAAAATGGATAAATAATTAAAAGCTTCTGAGTGAAGAGTGAAGAAAATGGACATAATAAAAAAAATTATATTATATAACAAAAGAGATAATATTTTTTTACCTTTTTTTTTTCCTCTTGTGTTAAACTGATAGGTCACGTGATACATCTCTTATTCGACTATATATACTATTATTTATAAGATCAAATTGTAATAAAGCACGTACAATTACAGTGCAATTGACATTTGAAAAGAGCTAGAGTACTATACTATACAGTATATAATACTACCAGTATTATATTATAGTCATGCTTTTTAAATTGCTTATTACATTGAGTTGAAGAGAAAGAATGAGAGAGATGAAAAAATTATTTATTATTATTATATAAAATAATAATAGAATATAATAAGAAGTTATCTCTTTATACTCAATAAAAAAAAATAAGACTTTCAAAAGGCTAAATAAAAATTCACGTATATATATATATATGACATGAATGCAACAGTTATTTAATATAAAAAATAAACACATCATTGTATTCTCTTTTGATCAGTATAGCCTTATATAGAATAAAAATTGTTCAATATTATATTAAAAAAAAGTTTCAAAATATATTGAGAGTATTAATATTCTTTCACGCAGAGAAAAGAATTTATAAAATTGCATTTTCAATATTATAAGAATAGCACTATATATGTATTTTTTTATTATAATACATATCAGCTTTTCATTTTTCATGATATGAAATTAGTTACAGCTTCAATAATCTTATAAAAATATACAGATCATCGAACTCCCGTTTATAGGTAAAAAAAAAAAGTATAATAATATACACATCGTGATTTTTCTCCACGTATATATCAAGGTATTAAAAGTATATTTAAATCACCTTTTAATTATATTGCTGTGAACACATTTTTAAAGACGAAAATATATAGATGTAATAAAAACAAAACAGTAATCTTTTTCTCTGTTTAGTTTTTAAGGAAGAATTCAAAACACCTCAAATATTTTAAAACCATCAAGGAGCTATAGGCATCAAAGAAAACATTTTCTATTGTTATGTTTTTTAATTCTTTTCTATATTTAAAAATAAAAATAAGAGCTGTAAGACTATTATTTTACTTTAGTATTTCCGATCGTATTCGATGAACAAAAAAAAATGTTTAATTTATATATATATATATATATATATATATATATATATATATATATATATATATATAATATATAATGTATATATGTATATTTATATTCTTCTTTCATTTTTTTTATATATTTTTTTATATAGATGATGGCTGTTAAAACCGGACGTCTTTCAAGATTATTTTTACCGAAGAGAACGACATGTGAAGATTCTTTGACTTTTTTGAAAAGGTTTCGATGTCTCAAACAACATGCAACCCCGCCTGTCTTTTGACTGAAAAGATCGAGAGAGTGAGTGAGTGAGAATATGTCGCGACAACTACGTGAGAGAACAACCTTCAAAATATTCATTACAAATAAGGAATTACACGTATATGTATAACAATTCAAGTTATAATAATTACATTGACATATTATTAATTACACAAATCATTCATGTTGTTAAAAACAAAAACAAAAGAGTAATTATAAAAGAGACGATATAATACTATAAAACTTCTTTGCTATTATATATAATTTTTATATATATATTTTTTTAATTACACAAAATACCATTACTGTAGAAAATAACATTATTATTCTATTAACTGTAGTTATTAATAATTTCCATTCCCTTTATTATAATAATATATACGTATGTACATCAGAATGAAATTATAATTCAAGGTGAGAATAATTACATTATATAAATGATAATTAAAGGTATAAATCTCAGTTATTATATTATTATTATTATAGGTTTGTGCTCAAAGTAACCGTATCATGGTACATATTCATGTACGGAGTTCTAAACTTTTTGTTTTTATTTTCTCTATTAAAAAAAAAAAAAAAGAAAACACGCTATAATAATATACAATGGTCATAAATATGTGACGTCACATCATCATATATGAGACCTACAATATGATATATGTGATACTACACGAGACAAAAGTCTGATAGCAACTAATTGAGCTATCAAAATACAAAACCGTAGACAATAAAACAATTTTCAACACTAAACTATGTTCACTTTTATTATACACCATTATTATATATATATATATAATATTATTTTTTCTTCTATAGTTTGTTGTGTTATTTTAACTTTTTTTTATTTTTACTCTTGATTATAGTAGCATGATTAATTTATCTTAATACTAATATAGATAACATTTTTATTATGTTTTGTTTAATAATTATAGTTTATGTTTTTAATGAAGTTTAAATTTTGTTTATAAAAAAATTAAAGAATTTTTTCATTTGAAAAATAAAATGATATAGAAAATTATTAATCTCATGAAAACATGAAAGGAAAATCATTATAAAATAAACTTTTAATATACATAATATGCATGTATATAAAAACTGCGCATTTTACTTTTCAAATTTATTAAAAATAATAACTTTTTAAAACTTTTCTTCCCTCGCTTACATTAGCTCTTATACAGTAACTTTTATATGCCTATAAAACAGAAAATTATTTTGTCAAAAAGAATAAAATTTTAGAAAACTACATTCGTAATTTTTGATATTTTCCTGCCTCTTTTTCCCTATTTTAAACATTATAAAAGTTGTCTGACATTTTGATATGCGTGACAATGTATAACGAAAACTTCACTTAGCAGCTGAGCTAGCGTTAAATTACCCCTCACTTTAGTATCCTGCACATAGCGTCAACCCCTAGTACAGTGGTGCAGCAAGGGATGCATACTCTACAGGCGCCCCCCAAAGTTACAGGACCCGCGCTATACTCGCTGCTCGCTGCTGTCTCTGTTAATGGGCATGCGGTCGATGGATACGCAGCCGCCATTCTACCACCACCATCCTCGAGGGACACATCAAGTGTAGAAAACGACAAAACATGGAAAATAGTAAAACAACAGAACAATCGAGGGTTTCCATATCGTTAAAATTTGACAAAAATTTAATAATTGTCAAACTTTTTGTATAGAAACGAAATAGAAAACAGCTCTTCATGAATTTTTGTTTACGTTATTATAAATAAATTAAAATTTACTTTAAAGGTAATTTTTATTATGGTATATCCAGAAGCAGTTTTTTCGCGATAAATAACAACAACTTAAATACATTTATCACAAAGATTAATGAATATACACAAGACATTTACGGTATCAACAAAATTATAGTCTTAGGTCAAAATCTTAACTAGAAAAGTTCTAAATTTTTTAATGACTTATTTGACCTTTGATCATTTTCTATATTTAAAAAATAATCATTAATTAGTTCATCATAATATGCATATCTAATTTGTTCTTGGGTATTTTTAAGTCAACACAATGATTAATTAATAAAAACTAAAAATAAATTTTCCTCTCTCTCTCTCTCTCTCTCTCTCTCTCTCTCTCTCTCTCTCTCTTCCTTCTCACTCTTTCTCTCTAAAATTTTAAGGAGCACTCTTAAAAAAATAATAACAATTTAAAAATAATAGACAATACAATGAGTAGGCAGGATAAAGAAAATAGAAAAAAAATACAATAAAAACGATAGAATTTTAATATGATTTGACAAGTTTAAAAAGATTTATTTGATATTTAAAACAATCGAATACAATTTTATTTTTTGCAAGATCAAACACTGCCAAAATGTGAGACGATCAAAAAAGCGTGAGTGTTATGCCTCTTTGATAAGTTACGCATTGTATTGTTCTTTTGTCTGAATTCAAAGAGGGGGTGTGACCGGTTACTTGAATTATTTTATTAGTTGAAAATCATGTTTATTATTATTATTTCTTTCTTTTATATGAAGAAAAAAAAATTGTTTCGTTGAAAATGCAACATTTTTCCCATGGTATGAAAACTCATTACAAGTAAAGTCACGCTCAATATTTTTCAAACTGGTTTTCATGCATTGTTTTTATTATATTGATCATTATTATATTATATATATATATTAGAAAAAAAAACAAAAGAATATAGTGACTACTGATATACACGTATTATTACTGGACCTTTCGTACTACCTAGTACCTAGCATGTTTGCCACTTTAATAATAATAATAATAAACTCTATTAAATTGCTGACTTTTTTTTTTACATGTCAGATTTTTTAAAATTTAAGTACTTTAGAATAACATTTTCATGTCTATCCTATAAAAACTTTAAAAAATAATAATAATATAAAAATATATATAATATCTTTAACTTTAATTGACGTTTAAGAAAATACACAATATATCCATTTAAAATAGTATTATATCTTAATATTAAAAACCCATATAAGGATAGTTGTAATAAGATTATTACCAATTATTTTATTTCAAATAAAAAAAAATAATAGTAAAACATACAAGTGATAATAAAAGAGACAAGATCATTAAAATATTTTTAAAAATAAAAAGCTTATTTATATTTTAGAAAATAAAAAAATTATTTATTTTTATTATTGACGTGATTGATTATTGACCAATCAATAAATTGATGAACGATTTTCATGTAGCTACCTGTCCCCCCTTATTAGTTTACACCTCCCTAAAACTATTAATCATCGTTAAAATTAATAATTAACTAGCATCAAGATTGCTTGATTATATTTAGGTCAAAAAGCAACACTTTTTTTTTTTTTAAGCTGCAACGTGAGCAAAAGCAATAATAATAAAAATTCAATACTATTAAGATTCACAGATTGATAAAATTGACGCACCTAATAATATAGAGAGAAAATAATCAGGAAGGGAATAAATTGTAAGTGTCAATTGAACATGGGCACGGGAAAAACCAATTTGTTTTATCTTAATTTACTATTAGGTGAAAATATTAAATTTATAACTTATTTATATTTGTAGAAATTTATTGCTATAAGGGAAATATATATATAAAAAAAAAAAAATTCAAAGGGGAATGACACAAATTATAATATGAAAATATTATTTATATTAGTTACACTACGTTTACTGTACATACACATTAGTAGTATAATATTATTTTGTGAAAGCTATTAACACACAACACAAAAATAGTTATGATACTTTCTTTAAATAAGATGTAAAATTTAAATTAAAATTTTGAATGTAATGTTTAACTAACGGTGTATCATCAACAGCATCTTCATGTTATTTATTTTTACTTGTTACCATGGTAACATAAGCAAAAGATATGTGTGTCGTCGTGTGTAGTATAGAGTATTTTTGCGAGAAAAAAAAAATGCTTTAACTTCAATTTACACTGCAAGCTATATATGTATATAGCAAGAGTGGCTGGCGCTTATATAGACAAGAGAAAGGGAGCCACTTGCAGTACTGGCGCCACCCCTGCTTACTCTTTTTCTCCATGGGGGATTCACCTCTCGGTGGTAGTAGTCACTTTTATACCCTCATCCCCTAACATATACAGTGTTTGCTCTCCTCACAGTCAGAACTACTACTACTGGTACATAAACTTGAGTGCTATACCATTTTGTATATATATATGTATGTATAGTATAAGGGCTGACTGAGAATTTGCTTTTCAGAGAGAGAGAGAGAGAGAGAGAGAACTTTAGTGAGTAAACTTTACCGCTTTACCTCATGCACTCGATTCTCTCTCTCTCTCTCTCTCTTTACAAATACAACTAGCAAATGAGATTCTACACGGATTTATAAATTCAAATATTAGAGGGAGAGAAAGATGCAAATTTTGACTTTTCA
Source organism: Ecdyonurus torrentis (assembly GCA_949318235.1). NCBI lineage: Eukaryota > Metazoa > Arthropoda > Insecta > Ephemeroptera > Heptageniidae > Ecdyonurus > Ecdyonurus torrentis. The sequence goes on along the minus strand of OX439130.1, from coordinate 21,042,489 downwards.
ATAAAGTCAATATTATTCCAAAATACGAGAGAGCAGCTTGCTAAATACCCAATTATAACAGATATCAAATGAAAATTACATTTTATAATTTAAATAAATTATTTTAATACACCTTATACTACTTTTTATATACATATTTAAACCACTCCCTTATATATTTTGATATTCATATATATAAATATATATATATATATTGAAACATATTGACATATAAAACCTGTAACATATTACCATATTAATTACATAAAATAACTTATAGATATAGCAATTAAAATAAAAGTATCACATGATATTTATAGAGACTATTTTTTTTTAAGTACTGTTATGATCAACTTTCTATAAAAATATTTTTTTCTCAGATATATGTTAAGAATTTATAGTTGAATGCATTTTTTAAACATTTAAAATGCCTTTCGTGAGTTAAAAATATGCAAATGAATTATGACTTAATCAACTTATTCTATCTTTTTATATATAGAAATGCATTTTTTTTAAATTTATGTTTCTATCTAATTTGGTTATGTATATTCAAATGGCCCAAATCAAAAAGGTAACAGTATATTATAAGAAAAAAAAATCTATATCCTGTACTATTAATATACATAAAATCTTTAGGAATATTTTTTTTATCATCCACTAAATTGATTCAAAATATAAGAGTATTAATTTTAGGTTCACTTTTTTTTTCCTTCATAACAATAATTGCTTTAGTTTTCCTTTAACACGTATTTTTTTTTTGTTCTATAGAGCTTCTCTTTTAGCATAAAATGTCTTTTTCTGTCATGAAAACCTACGAGAAAGTTTAAACTCTCATCTCACCAAGTGTTCCTTACTAAACTATGCCCTCTGATGCTTGTGTGGTTTTGTATTATATATCTTTGGCTGATCGCCAAGATCACAATCGTGACGCGTCACCCACCAAACCTTCAACTGTAATATATAACATCTCGTGGTCATGCTTTTCCTCAACCAAATGATAATTTTCTTTGACATTCCGTCACTCATTATTAGACAACTATATATCAAAATTTAATAAAAAGCTACATACTTTTCTTATATAAAAATAATACTTATTTAACTTATCAATACTTATTTCAATTTAAACTCAAATTGATTTTAATTTTCTTTTTTAAACGTACAGTTATACTTTTTTTTTGTACAGCTATTTTAATACTTTTCAATAATAATGATAATAATAAGCTAGTTGTATATATTCTGTATCGAAGATTTTTTTTTATAATAATATTTTCTTCTTAATTTCAATCCCATTATCGATACAATATATTATTATTATATATTATAAATAATAATGCAAAGATATTATATAGCTTTCTATTCAAACTAAAAATCTCATTCACGCTTAAAGGGTATAGAGCATAGCTTTAAAAAAATATATATATCTTTGTTGAATACGAAACGACAAGCACAATGACCTAATCGTAATTTTGTGGTTTCTATAGCGGGATTCATTACGTGAGATCTATTCTTTAATAAACACTTTGCATCAAAAAAAAAAAAAAAAAAAAAAAAATGTTAACAAAAATTGTAATACGTTTTTTCTTTTTCTTCCAAAATTACCTTTTAGACGAAGTTCTATATACAATTTAAATAAAATTTTATGTTATGTTATGTCTCTGAACTTTTCTGTCAGCTGTAGGTCACATTATTATGTATAGCAAAACTTTAATCTAATTTTCTCTTAATACGTTTCACAAGCTATCAAAACTAAGCTATACTGTATAGTAAACTAGTTTCTTCAAAATCTAACAGACATAGATTACATTTTTTTTTCTCTCTCTACATTATTTAAATGATATGTTGTCATGCAATAATATAAACTTTATTGTATGTAAAGGTGTTTATATTTTATATATATAAAAAAAAGAAGTTACTTTTCAAAATTTAATATATTTTTAGAGACGCATATTTATACAAAATATGACATCGTGTAATATAAAATGAAATATTTAGCATTTAAAATTAATTATTATAAATCATATTTAATGATGATATGGATATTATTATATAATGTTGGCTCTACAATTTTAGCTGAGGTGGCGCCTATTTATAATCAAAAAAGGGCGAGCCATATTGCAGCAGGTGCAGTAGCTGAGTTTGCATTTGTCTTTTCTCTCTCTCTCTCTCCACACTGTTGCAAGGGGGCGAAGTAACTTTTGTATTTATGTAGTAACCCCATGATCAACTTAAAAGTTAAGCTATATCTTCTACAAGGGAACTATTAAAGAGTCCAGTTTTTAAACTTTATTGAAGAAAGATCCATATACGATAAAACCAGGTGTGTTGGTTGTTTTATATATTTATATATCTTTTTACACCTTTAAAATTTATTCTGAATAAATTATTATATAATTTTTTTTAATTCAAAACTACTTTATATAATGTATTGCATTTTTTAATATTAATATTTTTATCAATTTTAAAGTAAAGTAAAAAAATGAATTTAGCACACTCTTTCAGAGAATTCTATTATGACAAAAAATGTATTGATTTATTTTTACAAAAAAAGAAGAAGAAAAAAAGTGGAAACTGTCCATTATAAAAATTGGATTACATATAGACACGCATCTTTCAATGTCGAAAAGCTTGAAGTATTATAAAATATTATAGTAGAGTAAAAATTCTTACATATTTTGGAGCATCTTGTATTCTCTGTATATATTTTATATTATGTAAGTAAAATATAAATATTTTAGATGATATTGCTTGTATGACCAGTGAATGTTGTATATCTTCCCCTAACTCTGTACATTCTTGTCTTGGACGTAAGAAATGATACACATGGGAGAGAACCAAGAAGAAAAATATATATATTTCTTCAAGACGTATAAGACGAGGGAGACTTTCTTTCTTAGTGAGGGTGATGTGGTCCACATATTATATATATAGGTAGACAAGGGCGTTTGTTATGGCTGGCTGGTACTCACAGCTCACACCAAAAAAACTAGATGACTTTAGGGGAGAAAAGAACAAAAAAATATATAAGAGATCATGGTGAAAAATATAGAACACAAATTTTTGGTCACAACTGTATCATGCTATAAAAGTAAAACGTAGTACTGGTATACTGGTACTATTTTATATATTATAGTGAATATAACAAGAGGGAGCAGAGCATAAGAAAAAAATATATATTAAATGTAGAAAGAAAAAAACGGGAGAAAGAGGAAAGAAAAAAAAGGTAACTTTTACCTTATATATTCTAATACTTCTTTTGCGTATTCAAAAATGAAGAAGAAGAAAATAGGGTTAAATTCAAAGGAAACTGTATGATAAAAAAAATATGAGAAATGGATCTACTCCCCTTATTATTATTATTATTTTTTCTTTGCAGTGCTGACATGGTGTATCACACCTTATACTATTTTGTGTTCCATCATGAAAAAGAATTACGATCTTTTCTTATATATTATATAACTCCATCCCTATTAATATCACCCCTACTTCTTCTCAGTTTCTTTATTATTTTCTTTTCTCCTTTATAATATTTTAGTACTGGATACCTTATAACAATTACAGAAGCCAATTTCTATATAATAAAACGTAAAACGACTACGTTTTACAACTTGCACGGATGCAAGAGAAAGAGACCTTATCAATAAAGTTACTTCCAGATGGTGTACAGACAGTATTGTATTATATAATAGAAAATATATATGTAATAGAACTTTTTTTCCATATGCATAATACATTTATACGTCATTAACAATAATAAATTATGTGTGAAAAATATTCTATTTGACCTTTTTATATGAAATTTTATACAAAAAAAAAAAAAAAAAAAAAAAAGAAGTTTTGATAATGTGCTGAAATGATAGAAAATACAATAAATTATGATTTTGATGAAAAAAGTGAAAACTTTTTTTTATTATGCTATTTTTAGCATAATAAAAATCTTTATTTCTCAAGGTATATTCTAAATATAATTTATATTACATAAAAAATGTGCATAGAAATATTTTGAATTATTACACAAGTTTTTTTTTATAGCAAATTTTAAAATAAATTGCAAGCACGCGCTGTCTTAAAAGTTGACATCATATAATTATTGTAATATGATAGAACCTTCTTAATGTTTTTTTGTTTCTTTCTTTTACCACAATACTTCTTATATAGCCGTGCTACTTTTTTTTTTTTTATTATTATTATTTATCATATGTGTATTATTATTATTTTTTTTTTCCGTTGAACATTTCAGATATGAAAGACTTTTAAAAAACTATTGACCTCTTATTTCTATAATCATACAATTTAATACTTATAATTTTCTCTCTTATATATGACTATCATGAAAGTGCTTTGTCATTACTTATGATTGGCTTCTAATACTTCGATGATGTGTAATATTCCGCGGAGGTTTCCCTCACGATTACGAGATAAAAAAAAAATCATGTAAGAACTAATATTCTATTATATTTACATTATATATTAAACTTTACTGCTTAATTCAATGTTTCATAGATCATAATACACACGGCAGCTATATATACACGCATTATTATAATGATGAAGTCACCTCTCATATATACATATATATATATATATATATATATATATATATATATATATATATATATATATATATATATATATATATATATAAGGTATATAAGCAAAATGTATGGATCGATTGCAAAGTCGGTAAAGATCAAAAAAGATATTTCTTAAAGTAATTGTTATATCACGTGGTCAGTTATATTGATGATAAATTGTTATGCACCGTTTTTTTTTTTTTTTTTTTTTTAAATCTATGCTATATTTTCCCTCTTACTATTCTTTAAACATAATATAGATTTTTTTTATCCTTATCATTAAGGGATGATTCACACACGCGTCTTTTATAATCACGCGATTCAGTGATCAAAATTATGAGCTTAACTTACTTTTTTTTCCCTTTATATTATAATATATTCAATAAATTATTTATAATTTGTTTCAAGAGAATGGTATAGTGTGTATGTGTGTGTATCAATTTTTAATATTTTAATATTCTTAAAGTAGTTTGAACGAGTTTTGATATTATTTAAACGCTGTTTTTGTGGTACCTATAGATTCCTTATTTCTTTACGCTCCTATTGATGCAATACAAAAAAATTTAGTTCGAAACGCACATAAAAATTTAGCCGCAAAGTCGAGCAGTTTCCTCATTCAGCATTGGTTAATGGCTGAAAAATCTATGCTCCCTCCTCAGGAGATCATTCATATTTCAGTGAAAGATGTATTTATATGGACTCAAAAACAGATAAATAAGCTCTTTGATAAACAAAAAAACTTTTAAAAGCTTTAAACTAAATTTGGTTCGAAACGCAATTAGAACTTTGTGACTAAAAGAGATGAAAATGAGAATTTTTTGTTGACCAGTACTTTTAATTTAGTTCTGAATTCTACCGCTATCAGTGACGTTTGGCGCTGCAGTGGCCGAATCTTGACGATCGCGGGAGGAACGAGATATATACGTTAATTTAGCTAATAAATGTTAATAAAACTCTTGCAAATGTACTTAATATGTATTAACTTCATTATAGTTAATTAATAAATGTACTGAGAAGCAAAGAACAGTGTTTGATTAGAAAATAATTACAAAGAGCAATATATATATATGAGCAGCCGGATAATTTATCATGAGCCCTAGTAGCACAGTTGGTAGAGCGCTGCTCATTGCACCACGAGGGTCAGAGGTTCGATACCAATTTACGGCAAAGTTTTTAATGATCAAATTTCAATTAACTGAGCGCCAAATTTCAAATAATTTAAAAATCAGCTGTTGTCAACCTCGTTCAAACTACTTTAAAAGGTAATTCTGAGTACGTTAAAAGAATTTATTATTACACCTTTTATTTGTTTTAGAATTGAGGAAAAAAAAATATTTAAATTTTAAATATAAAAACTTCATTATTTGTTTTCTTATAATTAAATATTATATTAGAATTTTCCTTTTTAAAAAAAGTCAATACATGTTTTTATGGGCTATAAAATTAAAAATATTTCTTTCATCTTTTTTTCAAAGCAAAAGAAAAAAAAATAATAAAAATTTCAGTATAAGGAAAATACACTAATATAGTATAGGCCATAGTCCTGTATATGGATACCAGTTTATTATTATTATACTATCTCATAAAAAAAAAATCATATAGTACCATGTTCATTTTATTTGTATACAAGAAATATTATAACCACTACCGCATAGAGACAAGAGTTCAAATATATATATTTTTTTCATTAGTTTAGCAATTTTCTATATGATTAAATTTTATGTTTTGGGTGGGATGTTGTTTCTAATTTAATCTTTGTGGTGTTTGAGTGAACATTTTTGTTTGTATATATATATGTACCCCCTTGTGTTTACGCTATCACCTGCTGAGATGCTTTTCAAAAACTATACACACCTTTAAAAATTCATAACCATCTTAAAAGTGTTTTTTAAATTTATTATTTTAATATTGAAATAAAGGACTTAATTTTTTATATATAAGAAAATTTAAAATAGCAACATTTTTTTCTAATCTCAAGAAAAAAATATATAATAAATCTACCTCAAAAAGTTTACATGTAAAAAATTTTATTGGAGAAATATTTTTCGTATACTTTCATAAATTTATAACAAATTCTTTACGAAATTCTAAAATAATTTTGAAATTCAAAGTAATCATGACTTGCTCAATTTTGCTCAAGTTACTCCATTTCTTGGTATATTTATATATTTGACATATTAAAAATAAAATGGTATTGTGGTGGGTGGGTGGGAAGTTGGTTTTTAGTATATATCAGACCTCCTATAGTGTAGTAAGTGGTTTGGGTGACCGGTGGCGAAGCTATCAGAGGCCGGGACTTTTATTTTACCTCCTGTAGAGTCATAGCATGCGATTCTTAATACTCACTCTTTATAAATATATATATTTTTTCCACTATAATATTACTACTACATTTTTTTTTTATATTATAATTTTTTTTAGCAATCTCAATATCAAAAACGATAAATGAAACCTATCAAAAAATAACCTAAAGGTAATAATATTAATAATAATAAAAATTATATATTAATATAATATATCTTATTATCCTTATTATTATAAAAATGTAAGAGTTATAATTCAAAATAAAATAGCATTATATATATATTACTGTTATAATATAGGGGGTGGGGGATTAATATTTAATATTAAGAGAAAACGGTAGTTATAACATTTCACAGAAATATATGATTAAAGATTTGTAATAAAATTATATATTGTTGTATGAAAATTATAATACTAATAATATTCATATATATAAATATGTTCATATTTATAAATGACATCATCAAATTTAACAAATCTCTCTCTCTCTCTTTCTCTCTCTCTCTCTCTCTCTCTCTCTCTCTCTCTCTCTCTCTCTCTCTCTCTCTCTCTCTCTCTCTCTCTCTCTCTCTCATTATTATTATTTTCTAGTTTAAATCCTTTAGGCTTCGTGAACATGAGATAAAATACCATCAAGTAACATTAGTCAAGAAAAGAGACCTGCTCATAGCTCCGACAGATGAACTAAAAGATTATGTGGTCCATGAGAAGGAAAGGGATGCTGTAATCATAAGATCAAGTCTTGTTACTTATAATATTGAACTAAAAAAAAAAAAAAAAAGTTACACCGGTATGAAAATGTTTCTTTCCTCGCACTATTAAAACATTTTGCTCTTGAATGACAGAAGTTCCTCATATTCAAGACGTAAGAAAAAGTCAGGCATATAATAAGATTTTAGATCAACTTTTAGAAAAGATAAGATTCTCTTTCTCTCCTCCCTTTTTTTTACAATTTATTTTGCTCTATACGTTATTTCTTTATGTATATAGTATACACAATGGGTGGCTTTCAGTTCTATAAAGGTATACACATATAGTTTTTTTTTATATTCTATTTACAATGTTTAGATCAGGGTAAAACCAACTGAGTAAATATAGACTGACGTTTGATATCCAGTTCAACAAAATGATATTTTTTAAAACGAGAATAACATATATATATTTTTTTATACATAATAAATAATATACAAGAGCAATAACCTTATTAAAATAAATTGAAGGTGATTACTGGACAGAAAAAAAATACCCCTTTTTTTTTTTAATAAAAACTAGAAATGGTTTAAGTTTTTGAACTTTTATATATAAACGAACTTAATCTTTCAAAGCACGTTTTTTATTTTTTTTTATTTCTTACCCTATAGGACAAAACACTGACAATTTCAACTTTGGAGTTTTTTTTTTTTTTTTTTTTTTTTAAACTTTTTACTCTTTTTTGTGTGTGCTATATATACGTGATATTTATACAATAGACAGTTTAAATTTTTTTTATCCTTCAAAACTTTTGTTTAAATCTTTTTATATATGAAATAAAATATTTTATTATATACTTTGATAAGACGTTAAAGACATCTGTGTATGAATAACATGGCGCTAAAGCAATATAATGATTAATATAAATTAAATTTTGAAGTAAATTTTTTTTCTGATATGGTTGAATGATACTGAAAGGTATAACAGATCATAAAAACTGTTGAATATTTTCTTTACGATATTTTTTTATATAACAACCTAAATATTTTTAATAGACCTCGTTAACTTAAAATATATATATATATATATATATATATATTTATACATATCGTTAATATTAATAAAATAAAGTTCACACGATGCGTATATCAAAAAGATGCATCCAAAACATATTAACCTTAACGGAATTCACACACTGTAAACAACGATGTAGTAAAAACCGGAGGTGTTAGATTTTTCTTTTAAAATATCAGTAATATTATACAAGATATTCCACCTACGATACAATATATCTTAACCGTGTAAATTATAATAATAATAGTTTAAAACTATTACACTGTGTTTAAACATTTAGTAGGAGTTTTTCTAATATATGTTGACAATAATTACATTAGTAATATTTTCCTACTTTTGTGTCTATAGTATATTCACATAAATATCATGAATTTTTACGTAAAAGAAAAAAAAAAAAAAAAAAAAAAGTTATGAGTTTCATATATAATATTACTACACAGATTTGTAACAATGGAATTAGATTAAATTTCAAATAAATGTAATAATAAAAAAAAAAAAAAAAAAAAAAAAAAAAAAAAAAAAAAAAACACGTTATATACTAAAACTGACACAATAAGTTATACATAATAATAATTTTGTTTCTAATTGCTAAAAAACCAGGCAAAAAATAATTTATTGCTCTCTTTATGTCTTAAATTACGCACTCTCATATTTTTAAACCTTGTTATAAAAATATTATACTATATTATTTTTTATTTGACTCAAACTATTAAATCTTTCAATATAATTTATTTCAGATGACAAATTTGCCAAAAAAGAAAAAAATGACAAATTGTTTATTTTAAAATTAAAAACAGAAGAAAAAAAATAAAGAATTTTCAATGATTTCAAGAAAAATTTAGTGTATTTTTTATTAAAATAAATAGAATTTTAAAAAGTTTTCTTCTTCTTCTTCTTCATTTTTTTTCATTTTTTTTTTAACATATTTACATTATAAACATGAGTTTTGACATAATATTTTCTCATTCATATTGCTGAATATAAAAACTTTTTTCATTTTTTTAAAGCACTACGTAGCAATATGGGAGTATGAAGGAAAAATATGGTTTGATATTCAGTGAAAGTTTGTATTATTTTATATTGTGGTCTCTGCGGTGGACAAGATTTTATTTTCCGAAAAAGCTTACTGACCCATGATCTAAAAAAAAAAAAAAAAAAAAAAATGATATTGTATAAAATATTTTGTGTTATTTTTACTCAACCAGTTGTTTTTTTTTTTTTTTTTTTCATAGAGACAAGCAGCACTTGACTTTTCAATCAATGGCAAAACAAGAGAGCAGGGAGAGAGAGAGAGAGAGAGAGAGAGAGAGAGAGAGAGAGAGAGAGAGAGAGAGAGAGAGAGAGAGAGAGAGAGAGAGAGAGAGAGAGAGAGAAAGAGAGAGAGAGAGAGAGAACAACTCTAATATTACATGACTATAAAATCTATGACCTCTTGACCTCTCTGTACAAAATCACGTGACTTATTGACAGGGGCGGATCCAGGAATTGTGTCCGGGGGGGGGCGATCTCCTAGAAAATTAACAATGTAGGACCGGGGGGGGGGGGGGGTTAGCGCGCCGCAGTTGAAAATTTTTATTTGGCCACGCCCCTTTTTGGAAAATATTGCAAAATTAGTATGCCTTTGAAAAAATATTCTTGAATTGCAAAATTTTTGATTTGGTAGTTTTTTTTTTTTTTTTTTTTTTTTTTTTATGTAAGCAAAAAGAAAAAAGTAAAAGTTGGACAAATGATTTCTGAAATATTTTCTATTTTCATCTCTTTGTAAAATTATTAATGTTATTTCACTGAAAAAAAAAAAAAAAAAAAAAAAAAACTTGAAAAAAAAAAGAGCAAAATTTAAATAAATTATTAATATTGTGTATTATTTTATTATTATTAATTTATTTTTTATTATTATTTTTTTTATACACCAATTTACTAAAAATTGTTTTGCAATTTTTCAAACTATTATCGATATTGTAAAACATAAAACTTATATTTGGATGGAAAAATATTTTGAGATAAAAATTATAAAATTTACATTAAAGTTTTTTTTTTTTTTTTAGTTCTTATCGCGAGCAAAATATTTCGTGGATGTCCAATTATTAACAGAACTACATCTCTGATATATTACCCTGATGACATGACAACTAGGGGATGTTAAAAAAATTATTTTTTGTTATACTGTATTTACTTTAGTCAGGATTCAAACGCTTATCCAGCAATAAAAGTTGCGCCGAAGGCGCAAAAAAAAATTTTTTCGACTAAATTTTTTTCAACTTTTGCTCATTTTTTTCCACCCACGTGGGCCGTTTGGGGGGGGCGGTCGCCCCCACCGCCCCCCCCCCTGGATCCGCCCCTGCTTATTGATATCAATATAAAGGGATGTAATTAAATACATAATATACATACACGAATAGAACATATATACGTGTGTGTAATACGTAATATTATACTATTATATTATTTCTGATGTAAAATGTCATTCAATTAACTTTTAGCTGTATGTTAAAAATAAGATAAATATTATTCACTTCTGTAAGTGTTGAATGATGCATCCTTTTTTTATATACTACAGTATAAATATATTCATGAAAAAAAAAATGTATATCTGTCTGTTAGGAAATCCGTCAAGTATATTGTATAGTGGGTTTAGCAAAATTGATGATGAAGTTATCTAGTTACAAAACTTATGTTCTTTTTTTTTTAAACAAGACAACACTCACACATATGTATAAACACACATAAGTGTGACGTCATTATTATTATTTTTTTACCTGTATGGGAGACCCTATACGTCAAAATAACAACAACTTATTTGACCTGTCATGAATGCCAATGCCACGTATATGGAAATTTCTACTTATTTCATTATTACGCATACCACAATGAAATTAATATTAAAATTATACATTTTTTTTTATTTGTTAAAAAAAAAGTGAGGTGAATGTCCTTTCTTTTGGTAAGAAAGTAACATTACCTAATTAGAACTTCATTACAATTAATATTTAATAAAATTATGTATAAATTTTCAAGCTTCCTTTCTAAAATATCATATTTAATTTCTTACACTTTTATTTAATTGTACAAGTAATGTTCACTACTTATTCATTTAATTATATTTCTTTGGTTTATATATAATATTATTTCAACTTTTTATATTATATATTTTAATAACTTATTAAAAGTCATTAAAAACTATATAAAATATTACATGAACTAAACATGTTCATATAATAATAAACTAGAATAGTCATTAACCACCAGTGGCGGCCCAATAGAGGGGGATGAGGGGACATTTCCCCCGGGCGCCGGGGTAAAAAGGGCGCCGGAGTAAAAAGGGCGCACAGGCGAGAGAAATAAGTGCCTAATAAATTGTTATAAAAACTACACTAAAACAGCCTTAGAGACAAAATCATATGAAATTGAAGTTTGATAATGCACAATCTGTAAAATAGTGAAGCATTTTACATGCGTATATAATTATATTTTTTATATAATTTTTAAAAGTTATATATTTTTTTTATTTTATTATTTTAATTTTTATAATGAGCCAAGTAACAGTTTTCTCCACAAATAATTATGTGTGGAGTTAGTAAAGTATGTAACTTAAATTTCGGCTCAAATAAAATCTTCCCCAAATTTATTAAGTAAAAGATACAAAACGTCAAGCTCTTCGTACGCAATATTTTACTTGAACAAAAAATACTAAATAGCGTGTTCTAAAATATACTGTACAGATAAACTTTTATTGACTTTGAGTTCAAAAACGATTTTTACGAGATTTTACGAAGAACAAAATTATTGCAAATAGCATAATTTTATTTAAATTTACATGGGTCACTTGTAAAAAAAAAAAAAAAAAAAAAAAAATCCTTGTGGATGAATCCGTAAAATCAAATTTTAGAAGCAAACTTCTCAACCTGAAAAGCATTTTTTAAACACCTAATATACATGGTTTTTTTTTTCAATTTTTACAATTTTAGAGGCTGATTTCACTATGAAATTTTTTTACAATTGCAACTTGTTATATATCAATTTAAAGCACAAATTTTGACATTTTTAAAAATGTTTGCAAAAAGGAGTTATGTCACGTGGTTTTCATTTTAATCAGTAAGTGTCGTAAGAGTTCATTTTTGAAGATAAAAACTCTCGATTGCGCCAGATTTCGATGTAAACAAAGGCTGGATTGGCCGAGATGGACCCACAGCTTGGGCACCAAGATCATCAGACCTCACCTCACATGATTTTTTCTAGTGGGGCGTCAAAGACAAAGTGTTTAAGACTCCAGTGCAATATATCCCCGAGTTGAAGCGACACCATCAGGATTACTGATTCTATCGAGTCCATCACGGCGTAGATGCTCCGCAATGCGTCTGGCTCGATTTGCAGTTTTGACTTGACAACTGCCGGGCTACAAATGGTTCCCACTTGGGAAAACCTTAATGTCATTTGCTTATCATCACTTTTAACTAAGAAAAAAAAATTTAATAAGTGGTTTTTTGGTTTTTAGGAAAATGCTGTTTGCTAACGTCTGTTTTTCGAAAAAATCGCTCTTCGTATTGTTTTGCATCTAGTCAAAAGAAAAATCGATAAATCACATTTTTAAAAACAGAAAACAAAATATCAAAACTTAAGCTTTACTTTGATGTATAAAAAGTCTAATTGGTCAATAAACTTCATATTAAAAAACGCCTCTGAAAAAGTAAAAATTTAAATAAACACCCTGTATATATATATATATATATATATATATATATATATATATATATATATATATATAATATATATATATAAATTAAAGCATGGGTTAAAATCGGGGTTTAAATATATAGTTTCATTAGCATTGGGGGTGTATTTTGCGACACTTTCACACTCTGTTGTGACGAGAGGCAGTTTTTGAGATAGAATTTTTCTAAATTTAATTTTTGGGTATAGCACACTCTACTTAATACAGAAAAGAAAAATACAATCCTACCTTAAAGTGCATACTATACACTATACTACCTTAAGCTGTCGTAAAGAAATTTTTTAAACGCAATTTAGAATCATGTTCTTATATATTGAAGAAAAAAAATATCAACATTTTTCTTCAATTTTATGCTCAAATGGTGTAGAAAATATTAAATTTGAAGTACTTGAATTATAATAGCAAATTCTTTTTAGTATACTAATTTTGCATTTTCTGCCAAAAAGGGGCGTGGCACCCAAAAAAATCGCGCCTGCGGCGCAATAAGGGGGCTTCGCCCCATTCGCCTCATTATACTATTTCTATGGGTGGGGTGGGGGCGCACCGCAAGTTAATCCCCCGGGCGCCCAATTTGACGGGCCGCCACTGTTAACCACACTAGCTTTTAAATTGAGTATATCTTTAAGTTACAAAAAAAATGATTAATTAAAGTAAGTATGAAATGAAGTTCTGTTATATTCAAAGTCATAAGATATTATAATGATTAAATACTTATACAAAAATATTTTTTAAATGAAACACCAGCAGCGATATCATTTTTTATTTCTATTTTCTTTTTCTAAGGCGCATATTTGTTATATTAATAAAAATATATTTAATTTAACATAAAAACTACATATGTTTTAAAAAGGTTATCAAATTATAATTTCCTATATGTATATATAAAACAGCATAGATACCCCCAACTGAGGTACAATAAAATAGAAGAAGAAGAGGGCGTGGGGGTTTACCACACGAGCCGGAATATGATGAGAAAAGAAGTTGCGAGAAAAACTAGTGTCTATATGAAATAAAGCACCTCATAGAATAAATTAGCAAAACATATCATTATAACTTTTGTATGGCAATAAAACTATACATATGAAGAAAAAGAAATGAAAAAAAAAAAAAAAAAAAAATTTCGGGCCTAAAAAGGAGGAGTTACCTTAACCTAAGTTAGTATTATCATCATGTAAGTTTATTTGAAAGTGGCGGCACCAAAGGCGAACCTTATTCACAAGACGAAAGATGAAGAAAAAAAAATCATAATAATAATAAAGAAAGCCAAAGAGAATTTTTTTTTCTGTATAAGACGGAAACATCAACTCAAAATAGATTACTCTTCACATGAGAAAAAAATAATTTCTTATAGCACAAAAGGGTTAAGGTGTAAAATCTTACACTTAAGAATACGTATATTATGTATGTATAACCTGAAAAGAATAAATAAATTCTTACGTATAAGGTAAATAAACTTTCATCCTACATATTTTACTTTTGTATACGTTGGGTTTATGTATAGGAAGGACTACATTAATATTTATAAACAATCTCAAATACATACACAACATTTCAAAAAAAGAAAAAAAAAGTGTTTTCATGATTTCTTCATTTTCCTGAGTTTTAACTTAGAAAAAAAAGTCCAAATTAGGAACTTCAAGCTACATCTAAATAAAGTTTATATGGTAAATTTATTTATAATAATTTCATTAATATAACTCTTAATTAGTATTCTAAAACAGAATATATAAAATTAATAATTCAAATCACGTTTACGTGACAATGATGAGAATAACTATACTGTCATAATATATTATTTCATTATTATATAGATAGAAAAATGATTTTTAAAAAAAATGACATCATTGTCATATAAGAAAGAATGAAGAAGAATAAGTATACTAAAAGATTTTTGTCTAGATGGTTTATACTTTAGTCTTGAATCAAACTCAACACACACACACATAAACCATGGGAAAACTAGCTACTTGTTGAAGAAGCCTTTTTAGAAACCATAGCAAGTCTTGTGTGTACTTATTGCCAATCTGTTTCACTATACATCGTTAATGTGTATGTATATGTATGTATAAGTTAAAATGACTTTCATATGCTTATATGATCTTTATACAGTTGACAAAATATAATAATATAATATTACGATTATTGTTGTTTGTCGTGTTCTTAATAATGATGAGAAAATAAACATTATATTTTATTATATTTCTAACTTCAAATAAAATATCATGCTGTATTATACAAATAATGATATCATATATAAAAGGATTATTTGGTATTATTTTTAAAAGCTTTTCTTAAACGGTTAAAGATCATTAAGAAAAAATGTTGTGCGGGTTGCATAAATCAAAAATTTCTGATCACTGCTACGGAGCTACAGTTGGGTTTTGGGACAAACTAAAGTTATTTATGTAAGTCCCATCAAGTGTTTTGTGATATAAATATTTTTTTCTGGTCTATTCCTTTAATTAATATATAGAAAGCTGATCATTTAATTTTAATAATTAAAATGTTCTTAAAGGAATAATTTAGGAAATTAATTCTATGAAATATATAAAGATTAAAAGATTATTTGAATGTTTCCATTACATAAATTTTTTTTTGATATAAGTCATCACTTTTTTAATATCTTGAACGGACTCGGTAAATTTTTTTTTCTTTGAAATACTTTCACGTACGATAGTTACGATGAAAATTCATATTATAAGTTATAAAATAAGTAGAGTTATAAAAAAAGAAGTTTTGACAGAAAATTAAATTGAAAGGTTTAAAAAAAAGTTATGTTAAATAATAAAATAGAAGTGTCAAAAAAAAAAAAAAAAAAAAAAAAGATGCTAATGCAATTTTACGACACGAATTTTTTTCCTCTCTCACACACTTTTTTCTCTTTGGAAAAACGTATGTGTCGTATATGACAATTTTCCATGAATTCTAGCTAAGGAAAAAAAGCATGCGTGGTTCTCTTGCGCCTTATGTTGACATTAAACATAAAAAATATATTCTACTGCCCTCAGGGGAGAATCCGCGTTTGCTCCAGCACATCTCTAAAAAAATACTCCAGAAAAAAAAGGAGGTAAATGTAAAAAAAAAAAAAAAAAAAAAAAAAAAAAAAAAAAAAAGGGGAAGACTGCAAGAGAAAAAAATGCGAGAGGTTGTCAGCTTGCAAATAATCCAGCAAATCTCTGAGCAACATGGTCAACAAAAACACACAAAGCAAGCAAAAAGATCGGGAGCTGGAGGGCACCACGACAGATAAAATTGCACGCGAAAAAGTAAATATACAAACACACACTCAAGTGGAAAACACAATATTACGTGGCCTTGACAACAAACAACAAAGCCATCTTTTATACAAAAATATATTTTATTTATATAAAAAAGAAAACGTAAGAATTTTTTAATCTCACTATTAAAAAAATATATTTTGTTAGGCTTTTCAATTAATTAAAAGTAAAATATATATAAATTAAAGTTTGTTATTGTAATGAATAATTTAAATGCTCATCTAATCAGGCGCTTTTTTTTAAGACAGAGCAGGACTATTAATCAATACATCTCACAGAATATAAACACTGATTTTTCAATACAGTAGCCTTACTTTCCTCATTAAAATCTCTAAGCACTCATAATTTTAAGACTGATATTTTATATATTATAATAAACATATTATTAATATTACTATTTCTTTTATCTTTTTCACTATATAAAGTAAAATTTATTACTACGTGCATGAAAAAGTAATTTGTTACCAGTAAACTTTTTGACATGTATGTTTATAAAATATTTAAAATTTAAGACTTAAAAAATAATGATCATTTTTCTTTTCTTAATTCAAACTCCAAAAAATATATAAATTTTGGTTTCCTATATAATTTAATATATATATACGTTATTTACCCTTTAGGGCTAAGCATTATGATATTTTTCTTGTATATTATTGTGTTATTTATATAGATTATTTCATTTTGAATTGTCTCAGTCAAATCATTTTGAATTTTGCCGAATCTATAGCTTGTTAAATTTAACATGTCTATACATAAAATTTAAAAATTTATAATATACCTAATATCATAAAACCAGTTATTTAATAAGAACACATATATATTTTAATAATTTTTTTTTTTGTATAATATATAATATATATTGTATAAGAAAGAAAAAATCACTTTGTATTACTGTAGAATATTATTTATAGCTTAATCATTATAGAAAAAATTCATGTATCATAACGAACAGACCACGATTTTATATTTTTTTAGTATTTACATTGTTAAAAAAAATATATTTTTTATTTATTATATAGTATGGTTTTATATAGAAAGGAAAAAAAAAATTATTCATTCGTATTTTTTTTTGAAAAGAAAAAAATACGAGTTTTTTCTGCCTTGCCTGTGTGCATCATTATTATTCCTTAGATACATTTTCTTCTCTGGTCTCCAAAGAAAAGGAAAATAATAATAACAACATAATAAAAATATCTACTACGGAATTGAAAAAGAAGTTGTATTCTCGAGTGTTCGTCATAAGAATGATATTTTTGTGTACCACAAAGAAGTACGTTTATTATTACACTTTTTAGATAGAGCTTGCGCTCATTAGTTGATGAGTACAAAGACACTATATATATAGGAGGGTCGCAACCCCTCTCTCTCGTTTTTTTTAAATAATATTAGTCTTCACAACGTACCCTTGAGTTCTACCATAAGGAAGTCTTAAAGCCTTTTTCTCCCTATAATGTTATTTAACCATAGCGATGGAAAATTGGCGAACATGATGCACCAGCTGAATGAAAGGGTATGAGGGAGATACACAACTAAAAATATAATGTTTGTCTTTTTTTTCTCCTTCTTTTGTTCCATATTGAAACTTTTAAAAGAATATATTTTTGGAATACTAACCCCTTCAGTATCTTATGGATGAAGAGAATCATTCCCTCTCTACTTTTTTTTTCTTCTTCGATATATACGTAACTCCCAATAAGGTTCAACCCATTGTAACATATTTATATATATTTATATTTCTTTTAAAGCTTTTAGTTTGTTTATTTTATTAAAAGGTTTCAAGGTAGAAAAAAAGAAAGAATAATAATAATAATGTATAAGAATAGCAAAAGTTTTAAGTCAATAGTTTTTTTTTTATTATTTAATTTATTGTAATGTGTGGTATAACATTACGTGTACATATGAATTATAGTACATTATATTTGCCGCTTTTGATATCATATGGGATATATAATATAAAATAATATACCACACATCAGTATGTATTTCTATATATCTCTTGCGTGTAATGTTTACTTTTACTACAACAATTCTCACAGGATTTTGACGTTCATTTCTGTTAACTCACAAAGTTACTTTATATAAAATTTATTATCATGATTTTTATATTTTAATTTTTTGACATGTGAAAATAAATGTTCGCTAAGTTACACAAAAGATTTTAATTTAATAATATTATATTTTATTATTATCATAACAGTATATCAATAACATGCATTAAATAATATTTTATAATCAAGTATAAATAATATTATATACATCATACGATGTATATTTATATTACAAGTATAATAAATCCTAATATTATATATATTTTTTTATAAAATTAAATAATATATTATGCAAATATTATATTATTTTGATAATAGCACTTAATTAATAATTATTTAACAGATGTTGTTATATCTATATAAAAAAAATATATTATAATATATTTTTTTCTTTTTATATATAATATATATAGTACAATTTTTCAGGGAATTCCACACCATATGTTTGTTTTTTTATTATACAACGAAAAAAAGAAGGTGCAGCTCAATTACAAAAATTAGCGTATATTTACACAATAAGATTCATTAGTGAATCATAAATAATTATTTTTTAAATATACGTATAAATACAATTTTACGATCAAATTGCATGTGTGAGACTTTATATTAATAAAATTATCATTTTCTATACTATAATTAATACAAGTAAATTTACACAAATTTCTATCCCCTCTAATAGCTATGGTACTTTTCTTTCAAGAGATGCAAATGGATAAGGTGCGTGTACCTCACATGTGATACTCTCTCTCATTGCGTGCGTTGGTCAGGGGTATATATAATATATTAATACTATGTAAAGGGGTTTAACATTAGGTCACGTGATTATATAAGGTATGTGTGTATGAGTCACAAATATGGTGACTGCTTTGAGGTGAATAAACATCGATATAAACATACACTCTCACTTAAAAAAAACTATTATTTATTTTCATTAAAAGGGCTGTAGTTTTATATTTTATAGCTTATATAATATGACAGATTACGACAGGAAGTTTTAACAATAATATTTTTCTTACGTTAATGATAAATTTAAAATATAAGAGTATATAACCTGCATTTTTTTCTTCAAATTCATGCTTATTTTTTATTTGATTACTTTAGAACACGAAATAAAAATACACTGTATGTATATTTCTTTCTCTCTGCCAAAAATATATATATCTGAACAGATTTCTGCGTCTGCTTTTGATTACTTTCCCAAAATAATAAAATAAAATTTCAGCCATGAAAATGCTAAATATATTTTTATAACTATTGCAAAAACTAATATTGGGAAAAAAAGGAAGGAGAAAAGTGACATAAAAAAGCTATAATGATTTTTTTTAAAGTATAGTGTTTTTTATTAGACACAAGCAGTTTTTTGAAGATTCATATAAAAAGTGTTTCTTTGGAAGCCAAGAAAAACATATATTTTCATTCATTTTTATTACTCACGTAATTTTATTTATGAATTATTAAAAAAATGCCATATTATGAACACTTTTTTTTTTTACTAATTAAACAAATGGACAGGCAAGAAAAAATTTTATAATTTGAAAATTTACGTTTATATATAATAATTTAAAACATAAAAAAGGTTTTAACGTTACATATACGGTATGTTCTCCATTCGCTATTATAATATGATATTTGAGTACACAAAGAGTATATGATGAGCACCACTAATTAATTTGCTTGCCTCGCGATGATATTTGCTTACATTTGTTACTAAGTGAAAAGTCAATATACCAGAAATATTATTCATGCGTATGTGGAAAGCTTTGGGCAAGCTCATATTATAAAGTTTTAAACATATGAGGTAAAAACAGAGAGAGAGAGAGAGAGAGAGAGAGAGAGAGAGAGAGAGAGAGAGAGAGAGAGAGAGAGAGAATATTATAACATAAAATCTGGAAACTTCTAAATTTTAAATATACTCAAAAAGTAAATATAAAATGTAGGAAAATTTAATTAAAATCAAGTGCTATGGTATATTATATATAAAATGATACTTTAGAGAAAGTATTATTATTTAATGTAAAAATATACTTTTTACTGTATATCCATTTGATATGTATATAATAATAAAATTTAATATTAAATTAAAATTCACACATTATTATTATTATAAAAAAAAATTGTTACTTTCTTTATAATATGTTTTATTATTACATTTCGATTTCAAATACCTATTATTATTCTTTATATGGAATTTTTTAATATAAAAAATAATAATAATAGTATAAAAGAGAGGTGGCATAATAAACTTTAGGTGTCCTCAATTTTAGTTTTTTTTTTTTTTTTTTTTTTTTCCTCCTCTGCTCTTTTCTTTCTGTCTTTTATATAAATTGTATGGTTTAATTTACTTGTCAAGAATTATCAGAAAAGGGCAAAAAAAGGGTCTTATATAAAATGAAATTAGAACTTTATTATTTGATTTGAACTTCTTTTATTTTTTTTTACGCTGCTTATCTTGTTCGATTGAATAATGGCTGTGGTGATAGCCAAGAAAAAACTTCTCTCTGTAACATTTTTTTTTAAGTCTATATGTCTTTTCTTTTTCTTCTTTTTTTAACTTTACAAAACAACATAAGTATAAAAAAAATTACTTTAGTTTCTTTCCCTTCTGGATTCCCTTGCTTGCTTTTCTATATAAGTTTTTGCTACGCTTGCAAGTTTTCAACGTAACGGGAAGGTAATATATCACGGTAAATAAGGCTAAGAAGAAAATGAGTCCCCCTTATTTTAAATGTCCTATTTTACATTTTTTTTTTTAACTGAAAAAAACACACGGAAAAAATTAATTTAAAAAAAGTAGCGTGAAAACAAATTAGAAGATTTGTATACGAAAATTGCATGTCGTTCAAGTTTCAAAAAAATGAAATAATAATAAAAAAAGTGCGTTTTTAAGAAAGCATAACAAATTAAACCACCTGGGTTAAAAAATATACAATTTCATAAGATTTTAAACATCTGTTTTATTTATACGTCAAAAACAGTTATAGAAATGAATATAAATAAGATTTTTAAAAAAAAAAAAAAATCTTTTATTATATTAAATACAAAGAGTACATAAAAAATGAAATTGTAATTTATTTGTAAGTATATTGACCTCGATTTTTAAATAATGAAAAATAAGTTTGATCCAAATTGAACTTTTATATTCTTTGTTATATGTCATGTTATGTTTTTTTCCAAAAGAGTCGATTTTTTAAGGAAATTTTGCTAGTGGCTATTTTTTGAATGATTCATTTTATTATTATTATTATTTTAGTTTAACAATACCCCTAAACACGACGAAGAAAATGAGAGGTAAGCGAGATGGAACGAAACGCTTGATCAGAAAATTTGACTGACAACTCCAGCCTCGGGGATATAGCGAAGTGTAGCTGAATGCATGGACTTTTAGTTTTATCTCTCATCCTTGCCGGCATGGGTGGCCTTTTAAAGAGATATAATATAATATAACCTCCCCATACATACCCCACTCCATATGGGGTTGAATAACGGGGTAATGTGACCTCTTACGTGATAAGGGTCAAATGTGGGTACCAAAAAAGTATTATTATAATAGGCGTTAACTTTTTACTTTCTTAAAACCTTCCATAAATGGTTATTATATTAATTATTAAGAATATATATATATATATATATATTATAAAGATTTTTATGCTTAATTATTTTTCAATTATATTCATTTTAATTTATATACATTTTAAAAAGTTTTTGTTAAAAAATAAAATTAGATATGCATGAGATGAATATTTAAATTTATATAACTCACTAACACAAAATATAAAAATAATACTTATGTGTATGTCGAGAGAGTATAAAGCGCTCTTCTTTTTGTAAGAAATTTATTAAAAAAAAAATCTTCAGTATAAAAAACAGCAAGCGTGCCTTAAAAAAAGTTAACATTACAAAGATGAATAAATAAGATTAAAATAAATAATAATAATAATATTAAAACACAAGAACGTAATAATTTTAAAAATAAAAACTTGTAACATTTATTATATTAAAAAAAAAAAAAAAAAAAAAAAAATAGGACAGTTAGTTATTTTGTGTAACAATTTTTGTATCACATTATGTGTAGGTATATCAAAATGTATAATCTGAACAATTTTGGTTACACACTGTTGGTATAACATGGTTAGAGTGGCTGCTTGCTCCTCACCCAGACTGATATGATGACAAGATATACATTTAAAAAAACACGGACTAGCTTTCTTAAATTCAGCTCCTGCAAGTAAGCAGAAAGAAGAAGAAGAAAAAAAAAAAAAAAAAAACTCATAAATGAAATGATTAAAAAATTAAAAATATTTGCAACAACGCCTAAACATATAACGAATAGAGAGAGAGAGATAGTATTATATTTTATCTGTAAAATCAATTTAGAATATCTTGATAAAATATATAATATGTAAGATACAGAGGTGTGTTTAAGATACTTGTTGAAATTTAATTAGAAATACTTAATTAAGAGTATATTTATAATATATAGACTGCGATCGAGAGTGAGTTAAGTTCATTAATTTGAAAAAGAGGAAATTTAAGTTATAATGAGTTATGAATAATAAAAAGAGAAGTGCGGAATGATGATGATTATATAAGAGAAAGGAAAAGTTTTTCTTTCATGGGGCAAACAAATTGTGCACGACGTTGATAGAGAGATGCGCTTTATTATGAAAAGAAGAGAATTTTGAATAAAAGTTAAGAGAGCAATGAAACTTTTTGATATTATTATTTCTTTAAAATATTAATACCTTTAAAAATTAGACTCTTTTTAATAATATAATTATTAATATAAAATATACGTTTCAATTGAAATACTTTTTAAACGTATAATATTATATTTTTAATGTCTCTTTTACATTTTATGCATGCAAATAGTGTATACGTTTAAGGAAAATTATTATTTGAACAAAAAACTTTAAAGGTGGGTGTATGTATAGTGAGGAGAAAGAGAAAGAGAGAAGAGAGAGAGAGAGAGAGAGAGAGAGAGAGAGAGAGAGAGAGAGAGAGTAGGGGGTGGCGCCTATTAATTTAATCTTCTTTAGACATTCCTTGATAAAAATGTATAAACTTTCGTACAAGGCAAAAAGCGTCGAGCTGATACACAAAGTTTGGTCCCGGCTAAAGTTACGCTTATTTTTCAGACACCATGAAAATGAGAGAGTGAAAAGATGAGGTGAAGGGGGTGGGTTACATTCCTCAGTACGCCACGGTCCGGAGTAATAACAAGACCTAATTGAAATCGCTCGCAAATTAACTACCCAACAGGAAAGAAGAAAACATAGCTTTCATATAATAAAGAAATTAAGTATTAATAATAATTTTAATAAAGGAAAAAAATTAAATCATAATTTTATTACATCCTTCGTATATTTTTAATAACATTCTTTCATATTTGTTTAAGACTCGCTGGTATTAAATTTTTTTTTTTTTTTAATATATAAGTAAAAATTTAATTATAATTTTTTTTAATGATTTTTGTTTCCACAAAATTACACTAAATAAAGATGATTATAAAAATCTTTCACATGGAAAATTAGTAATATTTTATTTTTCCCTCAGTTTTATTATATTGTTATACCAAGATGAAATTATACTGTAAAGCAGACTGAAAAAAAATAAGGGGACTAACTCTTACATAAATTTCACTCGGATGAATATAATAAAGTAATATTTAAATTTTACTATTATAATAATATCTTCTTTCACTCTATATAAAATAATATACTTATATATATCGATGGAAAATTGTTATATATATTTCATATTTTATTTTTTGTTTACATGTAAGATAAAGTACCGCAATTATTCTAGCCTTGAAAAAAATAAAATAAAAAGATGAGATAATTTAATATCTAAACCTCGCAAAGATATATCGGGTTAACAAGCATGGTTTAAATGACACCACATATCAAGTACTGCAAAAAAAAAATATATATATATAATAATAAATAAAAACATAAGGAGAACAACCTATCAAGATTCCATTATTTCTTTATACTATATAAAAAAGCTAAGATCAATTTCATAAAAATAAAACTTGTCAAAAAGTAATTTGATATTATTTACGTACCTTTTTTTATATACTTCTATTATTTCAATACTTATCTTTGTACCATTTCTCTCTCTCTCTCTCTCTCTCTCTCTCTCTCTCTCTCTCTCTCTCTCTCTCTCTCTCTCTCTCTCTTTGTGTCATTTTTGCTAAATCACATACGATTAGCAATCAATTACAACCTGGCAGAGATTCATATTGGTGACTAAAGTTTGGTGAAGTTTCGCGTTGTCGTATTAGGAAAATGTCACGATCGAAATATGTCAACATTCATCAGTAGCAAAGCAAAGACTGAAGGTGCCACTTTGACATATGGTGCCATTACTTACTCTCTGTCACTCCTCTTTCTCTCACTCTATTCTAAATAGTGTTATCCTTCTTCTATACTCTTTTTCTATGATAAACGTAATGTAACTTATATATACTGATCACCAAATAAAAAAACTAACAGCTTTATTTATCACTTCAGTAATGCAAAAAATATGTAAGGCAATTTGTGGTGTAAGTTGATATTATATAAAAACGAAAAGAGAGAAAAAAAATACTATGTAAATAACGATATCATTTTTTTTTTTTTTTTTTATGTTAAACAAATTTGTATCAATAATATTTTATCAAGATATCTTTTTATAGATATTTGCATACACAACTTTCTACACAAATCTGTGAATATTTACATACGATTCCATAATAAAATCAATATTTTATTTTATATAAACACTATAGTTAAAAAGTATAAAAACGTTTTCATATAAGAAAAATATTTTAATATGTATATATCAAAGTGAAATAAAGGGCAGAATTCCAAATAACAAATTATGCAAAATGTTGTATTATATTTTAAATATTTTTAAATTTTCTTCACCTGTTTTTTTTTTTTTTGTTTTTTTTTAGAGTTATGCTATAACATAAAACAGATCTTCAAATAAAAATGTTAAAAAGATTAAAAAGAAACAGAAAAGTTTTGACATAGATGTCATTATAATATATTTATAGACGGAACTTGATATTCGATTGTTTATAATTTTATATAAGATTGGCATTTGATTTGGCGTGGGGTGTATATATGACCACCCAGCTATATACACGACTTTGAGATTCTACATGTGTGTGTGTGTGTGTGGCTACTGTGACGTAAAGAGACAGCTAAAAGGTAACGCGAGCCACGCATCTGTCGACTGCCTATGTCGCCCATCTAAACCAGATATATCCTTCAATTACCATCGATTAATCGATTTAATAATAATTAGATGTAGGTAATAATCGATTTTAAATCAAGACAAATATTAAACATAGTATATTTTTTATAAAATATTTGACAACTATTTTAAAATTATTATATATAATTCTTGTACATTATTAACAATAATCATAATTTGATAATTTAATCTGGCTATAAATTTGTCTAAAAAAAAAAAAGAGTTTTGAACAGTATATTAAAATAATCTATTCTTTCACTTGTCTCCTAGAAAAGAGATTATAATCAAAGGAAATTTGATATTTTATTTTATTAATAAAATATAACTTTGTATTAGAAATAACAAGCTAAAGAAAAAAAATGTAGACTACACATTATATATTTTTATTTATTAATAGAAATAAGTAGATTATCCATACGACAGTTATAGAAATTAAGACATTATTTTCTTTGGCAAAAAGTAGAAAATGTGTCATTTGTTTTAGTTGAGTACTGTACATTTTATGCTCTTCAAGAGGGCGCTATGCTATCTCATTACTTTTTGTTCCCCACGCCTGTATTGGTATGCAACCAACATAACAGACGTTTCTCTTATGGCTTTATGGTCCCCTCTCTATATGTATGTCTCTTCTGACTACGCTTTGCTGTACCATACTCAATGTTATTACTAGGGATTACCCTACAAGCTACCGTGAGATAAAATAGGTGGGAGGTAGGCAGGTGTGTATGTAACATTACACAATAACAACGCCCTATAACCTTTCAACACAATTTTTTTGTTAAATAATACACCAAAAAAGTAAAGGGACTTTTAAATGAAAAATAACTATTGAAGCGTCACTATTATATAAAGTTGCAACGTATATATATATGGATGAAAAATTAAATTTAATATTATATTAATAGGTTTTTTTAGACACGCCTATTAATATATTTTTTAACTATTAGTAATGGTTATTTTTCATTTTATGTATCAAAATATCGGAAGCACCTTTATATGATATTGCCATAAAAATATTATATACATTATTTTTATTTCTTTAACGGTATTATCAACATGTAAAAATCTTTAACAATAGCATGTCTACTATATTAATATGTGATATAAAAATTCTTTTCATTTATTATATAATGTAAATACTCTATCTTCCTCTTTTTTTTTGTTCTGTTTGTGTTTTTATTTGTACTGCAAAAGCTTTGTATATAGACGAGAGATGCCGGCATAAGTTAAAAGCCATAAGTATCCATACCATCATCATTGAAGTAGCTTTATGTTATGTATGTACGGGTCTTTTTACACACACAGCACCGTGAGGTCATTTAGGGTCATGGAAAGTTATGTAGAGAAAAAGACACTCAGTTGGTGCAGTATGGAGAGCGTGAGAGCTACCACAGTTGTGTGAGTTACACATTATCATCAAATAATACTCGGCAACACAGACTTTATTTTATCCTAAGTAAGCAAAGAGAAAAATAAGATATAGAAGAAGCTAACTAGACTGCAGTATAAAAGAAGGACCACTTGGCGCCATTACAAATCAGTGCCTCTATATATGTAGTATTGCTATAGCTATAATGGTGAATCATGTCAAGTTGTGGTTTTATATTCATACATATACAGTGGCAACCGCATTACGTCATACATCTTCAAGCAATTTTTTTTTATATAATACATATTACATCTGAAAAAAATAAAAATAATAAAGGGGTTGATGATAGGAGAAAAAGTTTTATCTCTCACAGAAAATAATAACAATATTTATGTTGAGGTATCTTCTTTTTATATATATTTTCTCCTAGAACTTCAATCAATTTTATTGTATTATTCCATACATATTCTCTCTCTCTCTCTCTCTCTTCTTCTTATTATATTTGATTTCTTATTTACTTTTTTGTCATGGTATAAGGTAGTCATGGAAACATTATATAAATTGAATCAAACAATATTATTTACCATAATATAATTTTCTATATAATATTCAACTCAACAAAAAACTATTTTAAATTCAATGCATTTTTATCATTTTGAGACTGAACGCTAACAGACTTAATATACATAAAAAAACTAATATCATTATATCAGTTTGATTCTAAGAATTTCTTTATAGCAAAAAATTATATCATGAAAAAGATAATATCGATTACATTAAGCTAACAATACCATCTTTATTATTAACTATAAATATATATATTTTTTATTACAATTTTTATGCCCTAAAAGGATTTGATGCATTTTTTTAAAATTGCATATTACTATTATAGCATTTTCTTATAACGTTTATTCTTTTTTTACATACAATGTACATAGTGATCTATAACATTATACTTGATATTTTGCCGAAGGGTTACAACAAAAGCAAAATATTTAATACACTGTACAGTTCATTGCTGTGTATAAATATACAACGCAGACGACGTAAGAAAAAAAAGGGATGTAAAATAGAGCAAAAAAAAAAAAAAAAAAAAAAAGTTGTATAATATAACAAGCCATTACAGTAAGCGATCACGATTTTGTAATAACTTATCAGAGATATGCTCAAAATGCTCTACGAAAAAAAAAAATATATATAAGCATAAACCTAAGTTTTAAAGAACTATATAGTTAATAGTTAAAAACAATTCAATAATAATAAAGTTATGCATGTAAATCTGATATTATAAGACAGTATGACTGTGTATATAACAAACGAAAAGACAATACATTGTGACCGCGCGCATAAGATTTATTTATTTAGGTAGTTGATATCCATGTCCTATAACTGACATCTAAATTAAATTATATATAAATTGCGTGTGCTTAACGTTGTGTTGTAGGTCATGATAAATTGAAGTCATTTTTTTTTTTTTGGTAACATTATTTCAAGAAAAATCTCTTATTGTCACTCAAAAATATTTTTATCATTGTTTTACAATATATAGCGTGTGTTTTCTGTATATATATTTGATTAACATAAATTTCAGACCACCCACTGTTTACATTTACGTGCTCGCGTATATACTCTGTATAATAACACTATATATATATATATATATATATATATATATACACAGTACACACACACACGACGATTTATTATCGCTTATATTCACATTAGAAACTTTTGTCAACGTAAAAATTAATTTATATATTTTTATACACCTTTCATATTTATATATATGCATAATATTTTCATTATAACGTTTAAATTTGTTACGGTATTTTTAAGAAAATAATAAAAGAATAGTGTCAAAACTCAAAAAAAGAAAGAAAAAAAGTGTGTGTGAGTGTGAGAGAGAGAGAGATTTAATATCTCTTGAAATAAAACAGAATTTGAAAAGGATGAATTTAATTTCTGTCAAAAAATTTGTTAATGCTAATACCATAACATTAATGATTTATCAACATTTATATACGTACATACTGCGTATAAAGTTTTTGCCATTAAGTGAGAAAGAAACATGAAATTAAATTGGTAAATAAATCATTTGACTTCAATGTGAAAACTGTATATCCTTAAAAGACCCCACAACAGGTAAGGGAAAAGTATGAAATGTACAATCTGTCAAAATTTTTAGTCCAGTTAATACTAAACACACGAAAAGCCAATATTGAACTTTTAAAAACTTTATATATATATATATATATATATATATATATATATATATAAAGAGCATGAGAAAGTACGTAGGAGTTAAAAAATATATCTTTAAACATTTTTTTCCGTTCCTAAAAGGATTTTCTGTGCTATTTTAACTTTACTATATCAGGGCGTGTTTCACTAACACCTTAAACTTGATAAAAAAAAATGTGTATATTTAACAAGCTCTTATAATCCAGTTGAGTTTTTAAAAAACAAGGGATACCAATCAAGTTATGCTATACATATAAGTATTATTAACGTCAATACTAATCTACATTACTTAAGTATTAAATGTCGTTTAAAAATAAAAGTTTTTATCTATATGTGCAATTTTTTATATTCCACTTTATATAGTTTAAATCTAAATATAATTTTGCCAATGGCATTTTTTCCTTATATATATATATATATATAATAGTTTATAACAGATGTCAAATATTCTGTCAACACGTTGATCTACACGGAAAACATATACAGATAAAAACTTATAAAGCTTTATAATATACAGCAGCTAAATTTTTCCCACTCAATCATAAATGTAATCGATAATTTTATATTAAATTTATATTATATCGACGATGACAAAATTCATGAAAGATATAAAAGTCAATTAAATTAAAAACTTCAAACATAAAATGATCAAGTTTATCACAATTATTATCTCTTAGAGTGAGATACAATTTTCATTTTTTTTTTTTACACGTATATTACATGATAGACATTAATTAATTATACATAAATATTCTATAAATGCTGCATGTACATTTTTTCGCTCCCCTTTTCCGCAGCATGTAAACGCCCACTAATAAAAATCACCTCATATCCACCTACTGAAAATATATGTATATATGTATCCCTGCTTGTTAGTACATTAATGTGAAATTGCACCAAGTATCATGAGAAACACAAGCGCATTGTGTTGGTTTCTCTTTAATTATTTAGAGTACCTACTCTATATCATATATGCAAGGGAAAAAACAAAGTTTTATTAATAATTAATTAAAAAAATATTTATTATTATTACTCTCCTCTTTAAGTTGTTTATTTATTTATTTATTTTTTATACATTATCACGGTTCGTTGATTTAAATAATATGTAAATTTACAATTACTTATTATTTTTAATTAAAATAATGATGATAATATTTTATTAATTTTTTATATAATATATATACATTACAATATTTTATACAGTATTGTGAAAGAAAATATTCTGATTTGCATATTTTTGTAATTATAATATATAAAGATAAAAAAAAACTAGAGTAGCAGAAGAATTTCCTATTAGAAACTTGATTAATAAAATATCTTATTTCAAAATGTAGTTTTTTTGTTTTACATAAACTATTTCAATTACTATAACATTTTATCACAATTTACATTTGAAATATATAAAAGAAAATTAATACTGCAGATGTGTTAATATTATATACAAAAGATTATATATATATATATATATATATATATATATATATATATATATATTACTTTGTTTTATTAAATTGTGTTGAAGTGCATATTATTATATAATGTAATATTATTACTATACCAGCGTGAAATTGCTTCTG
This sequence comes from Ecdyonurus torrentis, assembly GCA_949318235.1. Taxonomy (NCBI): domain Eukaryota; kingdom Metazoa; phylum Arthropoda; class Insecta; order Ephemeroptera; family Heptageniidae; genus Ecdyonurus; species Ecdyonurus torrentis. The sequence goes on along the minus strand of OX439130.1, from coordinate 21,011,387 downwards.
CTTGTAAGCAATATAAGTTGATTTGAATACATTATGATAATTTATATATACGGTAATGTAATCCTGTATATAGGAAATGTTATAAAGTATCACGTTAAGATATTTCAATAATAATTTCAAGTATATATTCCATTTTACTCATATTGGATAAACTTTATCTGTGTGCTCTCAAATTACTCTCCTCATTTAAAAACACTATTAAAATTTTTCTCGTGGTACAAATTTGTTTTTTCATGTAAAAAAATAAATGGCTACACACAATATAAGAATTACAATGACGGATTCAAATTTGTGTATGCCGAGTGAACGTGTAGTATATAAAGTATCCTATTTGTACAGCAATTGAGAGAGCAACAACTCTTATTTAATGTTTTCAATATTTCCTCATAATATGATAGATATATTGATATAGAGCAACTGCTCGTACGATATTATTACTTTTTCATATAAATAAATATATTATTATATTGTAATAAGAGATTTTATTTATGATGTAATATCGAGAGTCACCCAGGCACCTTCTATAAAGATTAAGATGGTCCTGGAGTCACCCATAGCATGATTTGATGTCTATAATTTATGACACCACTCAAGACAAAACATGTGCGTCAAAGGCGAAAGGTCGTGACTCATAGAGGAACATCCCTATTTAAAGATCATTAAAAAAAAAAATCTAAATTTGCCAAAACGTATAAATGCGACGGTCAGGGGCGGTCATGATCCTAACCTGAATTGAGTCATGGGACACACAGCTGCAAATCATCGAAGTGATTCAAAAACTAATATAACAGTTTAATTTGCAGAACTCTGAGATTGTGCTATAGTTGCAATTAGGAGTAATTTGCTTCAAAAAAAAAAAAAAAAAAAAAAAAAAAAAAAAAAAAAAAAACTTAAAATTAAAATTAACTAAATGACTTTTCTGTTCCTGAAGAAAATTATAACGAACAAGTCTATATTTTTTATTGATGTGGCAAAATAAGAAACTTCCTCATATATTTTATAAAATAATAATATGCAATGGTACTTACTGGCAACTTCTAGTGTAGCATTTCTTGATCTAGCTTCTCCAGCGTCATTCCTCGCTACACACCAATATACACCACCATCCTGTTCTCGTTTTCCATGTACAACACGTAAGAAAAATAGAGAACCAGAAGGTAATAATACTCTATGAGATCGTGGATCTTCACGTGCTGTGATTACTGGTTCACCATTATCACCACGATACCATCGAATCACAGGATCAGGTCGACCTTCAGCTTTACAATTTAAAGTTACTGGTTCATTTTTAGCTACAGTTATATCAGAAGGATGTTCTGTAATACGAGGTGAACGAAATTGACCTGAAACACACATGAAAAAATAAAATACATTAAATTTTTTAATAATAATAAAAAAAACATGTTATAGAGTGGTTTTGTGGTAATCCACATTTATACCTCACTTATTTAAATATATTTTATATAAAACTTTAATTAAAATGACAACAAATATATAATCAGTGAGTATAATATGTAAATAAAATGTTACTTTTTTTTATATATATATTTACTTTATATGAGAGGATAACAATAGAAATATACATTTCAAACAATGGGACATTATTTTTTATATAAAGAAGATACTCATGTAGACTATATAGAATAAATTTCTTTTTTATACAAAAACAACATTTTGTTCTTTCTTTTTACGACAGTAAAAATGTATGTCTCAAAAAAAAAAAAATAATAATAATAAACTTTTTTAAGTTGATTAAATTGCTTAATTCTGTTTTTGTTATTCCACTAATTTACTTCATATATAATTAAACGTAAATAATACTTAAATTTTGCTAAAATTATGACATATAAAAACGTGTTACAAGGATTATGTTATAACAATAATCATGAAATAAAGCTATAAAACTTTTTTTTTCCCTCCATAACACCTTTTTTATACTTTACACCTGTATGTACAAAAATATAGAAATTATAATCAACAATTTTATTAGCAATATAACTTATACTTTCGTTGACAGTTTGTATATTTTGTTTTTCTACGCTTATTTAGTAAAGGATAAATTTGTTGATGTAAAATATCATTATAATCTTCGTAGTAAAAAGAAACAAAGATAAAACTTCGTAAAAATTAAAATATAAAATAATAAATCTGGTTAAGTTTTTTAGTATAATATAATGCCAACAGTAGCTTAATAAATACCAGACCTTATTCCTTTAATATAACACTGTTATAAGAGAATGTAATCCGTTTTAATCATCCGTATTTTCTTACTTATACTATGCAATATGCACGTTTAACATTTTTTTTGAATATTTTTTTCCCTTGTAAAATTATCCCCTCTTGAAATCATATCCATTTCATGCATCTCTCTTTTTCAATCTGTATGTTAAAAACAATTGAATAGAAATGACATTAAACATTAAAATGCATTAAAGACTTATGCGACAAAGTAAAAACAAAGTAGACATTTTCATGACAGTTTTTTTTTTCCTTCTTGTCTCAACACTCGGCAAGTTCAAAGAGGAATAAAAAGGGAGAGATGCATTTCCCACCCACTTTAAAAATCTCAGCACCTGTTTTAGAAATAGACTTAATATAATATATTTTTTTTATTCTCATCACATTATATTATATAAAAAAAAAACAGACACTTTTTTTTTCCTTCCTTTTCCTCTTCTTTTCTTACTATGAGATTATAAAGCAATGTGATCACATGTAAGAAATTTGATATATACGTATAGACGTCAATATCATGGGAATTGATTTCAATATTATATGAAAATGATCACCCACACTTCAATTTTGATATATTTTGTTACAGGTGAAGTTATAGACTAAACTTTTACTATACACTAGAGGTTTCTAATAACTCTTTGAGTTTTAGTTATATTTTAATATATAAATGTCACACATATGGCACCCTCTTTCTATATATTATATCCATCAAAATTATTGAAATGCTTTACATATAGTGACATTTAACATGAATTTACCATTATACTCTATAAAATGTAGCTTTATTATATAATATAATATGACAGAATATTTTTTATTTTAATGTTCTAATATTATACTGTATATTTATAGTATGTTAGTTAATTTAAACTTTTAGAATTTAATTATATTCAAATGTTGTTATATAAGCAAATAATAAAAAAAAGTTGAAAATTGCGTTGAAATTCTAACAGAAATATCGACTTTTTTATTTTTTTTGTTGCAATTAACAATTTTGTAAACCAGTACTGTGTGTGTAATAAAAAAAAAAAAGAGCTGGTATAATATTGACGGAATTAAAATAGGAAGTTCGCGTATACACAAATTGAATTTTAAATATAAATTTTTTATTACTATCAATTTTACTGTTTACAAAAAAAAAACACAATTACTGACAATTAAAATTTTATACTGTTATACGTTATATATATTCTCATCCCCATTTGATTTTAATGAGAGAACAAGTAGACTTCAGTTTATTCGGTGTGAAATCTCGTCGTCATTTTGGTTCAGAGAACTCGGGGACCACTGAGCCGTTTCATTACCTCTCTCTCTCTCTCTTACTCTATAGACACAAATTGTGCGTTCGTTGTTCTCTCCTACAAATGGGTTTGTGCTTCAAATATAATGACTAATTCATTATATTCTCTCCATGTATATAATTGCTTGTTTTATCATAATAAATAATTAATCATTTCATTGTAGGGGGTCAAAAACAACAACGCAAAGTTTCATGAATTTTACTCTACTCATGTGCTAAACAACACATTTGTACACACACATACAAGAGGAAGAAGAAAAAAAAAGTCATAAATTTCTATTAAGTCTTTTTTTCGTACTATAAAAGTCTTTTCATTTTTAAAAAACAATCTTGTTAAAAACACAAAATACACCTTAAACTTTTTTTTGTTACCGTATATAAAAAAAAAATGTTAATTTAATCTGTATACTGTCTCTCTATTTTTCTTTTATATTTCAAGTTTAAAATTGAGTTGCTTATTTATTAACTTTGCTAACTTCTATAAAAATACATCAGAGAGAAAGAAAAAAATAACAAGAAAAAAAAATTAAGTTATTGTATTAAGTTGTTGTTTGATTTTTATTTTTCCAGAATTAAATTTTAAAAGTTTTTTTTTTATGTTAGAAATAAAAATAACTTTTGATTGTGATAACAAAATTGTTGTTTCAATTATAATTATGTATATATAATAGAAAAGGGCAGTTTGATCGTGTGTCATGTTATTATAATGAGGTGCACATATATGAAAGATGCATCAAGACACAATATAATATATAGGTGTGGAAGGAGGTGAGAGAGTGGGAGACAAATTACTAGGGGCGAGGTGTGCTTGCTTGCTTGCTGTTGCTCTCAAGAGAGTACCACAAAAGATGGGCCACACAATGGTATAAAGATAACCTTCGCGCGCTCCGTGTGAGAGAGTGAGACGCCGACATAATATAATGTCGATTTTATATTTGACCGAGAGAACGACCAAACAAGAAGAGTTGTACCAAACACTCATCTTTCAATAGGTAACAAAACAGTCATACAATAATAAAAAGATAGAGTTCCACAAGGGTATTTTTTATTATACTGGAGTTATAATAATGTTCTCCATTTGTTCTCCACTTTATTATTTTTGTTATGTTTACTTTAAAAAGTATGAAAATATATATAAATTGACGGCACTAGACAATGACTTGTTCCTATACATTAAATAAAAGTATTTCATTTTCTTTATGACATTTAAGAAAGCATCTGAAATGCTCTTAATTAAAGAAGCTGTAGAAAAATTGACAGGTTTTAATTTTCTAAAATATTTCTACTTCCCACGAAAGGACATAATAGCCTTAGGGCTTAGGCAAACGTGAAGTCATCATGCAAAAAAATTTCCTCCCTTGAAGATCTCTAGACAATCCCATTTCTCTAACTCACCTTCAAAGCTAACACTAACCATATGAAAGACGTTATCAACACATAGCCATCACGACATGTCTCTTTTCCCCATCTTCAAAACTCATTTTTTTATGTATCATTTCTATGAAGGACCTTTTTTTATTCTTCTTCTTCTTCTTCCTTTTTCTATATTGTACAACCATCAATTATTAATAATATTTAAAATATAATTGCGTGCTTAAATTAAGGTTTGGTTTAACTAAAATTTAAAAGAAAATAATCCTTTTTTTAATCTAATTAATCTTACATTGTATCATTAATCATAACAGTATATTATTTTTGTGTATAGCCTCCTTTAAAGAATAAAATAAAAAACTATATAATAAAACCAGAAAGGGTGTTTTAAGGAAATGTCATTTTTTCACTAATTTGAATGTAGTATAATGAAAAATGACTCTTTTTTCTTAGAAATTTTCATAAAAAAATATAATTGAATAATAAAATATTTTTGATTTACATGACAATTGTTTTAAATGTGTTGATGAAGAGTCATGTTATATTTAGCCGACTGTAGGACATCACTCAAAAAACGATCACTAATAACAATGACACCTACACCAACACACAATTTGTTTTTTTATTATTCTTATTATTTTTTGTTGCTCGCCCATATATAACACAAAAACCTTTCCACCTTTTATTTTTATGTGATTTTTTTTATTATTATTCTATCTCAGAATATTGTCTCAATAATTTTATTTTCGGCAAAGCTAACAATAAGATTTTTATTTACTGATATAGACTATCAAGTATATACGAGATGAAAAAAATAAAAATGAAAAAAAAACACTATACAGGTGAAGACATTAGCTGATCATGTAAGTTATTACTTCTATTTGGGCGGGCCCCTTTTTATATTATATTTAACATTATATTCAATAATATACCATAAGTTACAAATTGAAAAAAAAAAAATAATAATAACAACGGGCGCTTAAAAATTTAAATATACATAACATGGTTACAAGTTCTATAACAAAAAAGCTTAACATTCTCCATAAATTTTAATTTTACAATATCACCATGCATTAATTTTAACTTTAAAACTGTTTTAATTTAAAAAAAAAATCAATTAAACTTTTGAACTTTTTGCCAATTACTTAGCACGAGATATATATTTTTTTAACCCATATTATATAAAAAACCATATTCATATATGCTACAGATTATATTTTTTATTCTATATCAAGAGAATGTGGGGTGCTTTGCTTTATACCTTTTATATAATATAATAGTATTTTACTCATCACGTGTATTATAATAACTTTATGTTTTTAAAAGTTTGACCTGTTTGAGTTATAAACTAACGAGGTAAAGAAAAGAAAGACGTCTTCTCTTTATAATACTTGGTGCATATTTATATATATTCAGTGTAACTTGACCTCTAAGATTGACCTCCATGGGTATATAACATTAGAAAGAGAGAGAGAGAGAGAGAGAGAGAAATCTACTTCGTCATACAGAGTATAAAGTGACATGAACAGTTTATTCATACACATACACTAAAAAGATATGCTAAAAAAGATAAACATTTATATACAAGTTACATGTCAACAAGAAAAATAAAAAATTATTATCAAATTATAATATTTTTCACAACGTCATCTTATCTAATATTATTTCATCTTACATTTTTGCATAATATATACATATACAGAAAATTTATTTTAATGATGAAAAATTGTATTGAATGAAAAAAATAAAAATACTCTCTTGTCAAGATTATTTAAATTAAAATCTTGTATATCTAATTAGAGTCTTGTACTCATTTTTCTTTTTTTATTTTAAAATTAGCTTGTTTGCACCTTATTTTTTTTTGTATATATATCCATCAACATGTTTTGTTATTATTATAATAATAATAAAGACTGTAGGTTGTATTCATCAAATAAATAAATAAAAAAATGATTTAACAAAACATTTTTTTTCTACATGTCTCACCTACTCACAGTAAAAAAAAAAATACATTTATTTTTTTAATCCTGTCACATCTTGCATCTTAATTTTATTCTATTGTTCATAGATTCTTTTATTTTTAATAAAAAAGTATTATTATCATGAAAAAATGTTATTAAATCAAGATAAAAAAAAAATACGTGAATCGAATGAATTATCTTTATATATATGTATATACAAGGAATGGATAAATATTTAACACCATATATTCACACATTACATACGTATATAGTGTTTGTGCAATGGCAAATTCCCAAGAGCTAAATTAATTTAAAAGTTCACGGATTATAAACACATTTTATCTTACGTAATATTTTTTCTAATTACCATTTGTTATGGATAATAAGTAAGGTACTATTATATAATGGTTTAATTTGCGAGATAATTGTTGTACACACATATGAAACAAATTAAGCTGTATTAAAAAAAAGTTATATAAAAATATTGTTATAACTGTGGAATAATATCATAGGCATATATATATATATATATATATATATATATACATATACTAATGTCAAGCATAATAAAAGAAATGTTATGATCTTTAAGGCAATTAAAACTAATCTGTCTATCTCTCTCTCTCTATGTGTATTTTTATATATATTTACATGTGTGCTAAAACATATGTTAATCTGTTTATATGATGATGGTTTTTCTTTCTTTTATTATATATATACGGACATAACATCGAAAACCACGATATAATATACATGATGATCGCACATTTAGATATTGTACACATAAACCACAATCCTTTGTATAATTATATTGTTAAAACACATTATATGAGACTATTAGGTCATCTCTTCTAATTTTATAATCCTATCTTAAAATTTATGATCTAATAAAATAATTTATCAATTAAATATAATACTTGTACACTGTCTAAAATATAATGGTTAATCATATATAACAAGGATTTTTTTTTTTTATAAAAATGTTGTTTTCATGTTAAATCATTATTTTAGTCAAAAGTCAAAACGCCTTTTTAAAAAGAAGGCGTTCTGCCATTTTTTTTTTAATCTAAGTAAAGTGTATAATTTCGTAAGTTATGTTATAGTATAATTATTTTAAAAAGGTGTATTATAAATCATTTACATGTACTGAGAGTGTTTCTCATTACTTTTCCTAAAAATAGGTTAATGATGTCATTAGGTTCAGTAGAGAATACGGTCTAACGAAAGTCTAGACCCTCGCATTGCGAGTATATATAATACTGGTGTGAGTTTTGCATGCACATCAGATTCCTGGAAGACTTACAAATGTGTTGCGTTATAAAATGCATACTATATAAGCTCTGATATAAATCGTTTTGTTTGTTGGTTTTATATGCATATGTATATAATACACCACTGTGGTAATATTATATAGGGAAGTGAGCCTGTTATAGACAATACCATGTTTTGCATATTATAAGCTTTGTCCCAGACATTTATCCTCCAGCCAAATGCACTTTAATATTATGTAAAAAAAAAAAAAAAAAAAACTATGTAAACTTATTTTTTAGTATAAAAATCTACAATATTATTTAAAAAGATGAGAAGGGGGTTTATATAAAATTTATTCTAGCTATCAAATTTCAGATGAAAATAAAATATTTCGCAACATTAAAATAATTTATATGTGAACTTATACAGTATATCAATGTTTCTTTGCAGATATATATTTAAATAATGCAATTTTTTATATATGAAAAATGATGCATGTTGACATATTACAGAAAAAAAAAAGTTATAACGTGTTCGTGCGTTTTATCATTTTTTTTTCTTCTTTTTCATTTTCTTGTAAAGCATTAGACATAAATGAGGTTTACTATAAGGAGGTAAGGACTCATAAATATTATAAGAGAGGGCGGGTGCGGGATTGGTGCCAGCTTGTAGCGTAGCACGGACGCTTCTCTATACTTGTAAGTTTTTTAAGTTGTTCATCGCTAATAGAGTCCGAAAGAGAGAGAGAGAGAGAGAGAGAGAGAGAGAGAGAGAGAGAGAGAGAGAGAGAAACACAGTGAGCAGAGATATATACCAAGCATAAGCAGTCACATTGAAAACCAAATTACTTTCCATTTACGTCACAACGAGAGACAAGACACAAGCCAAAAAGAAAATTAGCCAGTCTAAAGGATTGGCCAACTACTTTATTTCACCCATGTTAAACGTCAAGTAGGCGGAGAAAAGACATTGCATATAATTGCTAACTTAAAAATTTTATATAATATATAATAATATTAACTTAAGTTTTACATATATACATAGTAATATGCAAATTATATATATATAATGACAAAGACATAATACTTGAATATAATTTAATTTATTTTCAACTGCAGTATTATGTTAAAATCTATATTATATACAGTATAAGTATCTTAATTTTCATGTTATTTTAAAGTGCGAAGAGGATTTTGTTATGTTGAAACCTTTCTATAACAAGTGGAGCTATACATAGTTTGAAACTCATGAGAGAGAAAATAAAACAAAAAAATATATCTTCATAATTTATGGACGACACTTTATAATAAACATAGTAAAAGTTAAAGGGTTGACCATATATAAATTTTCTCTTAAGTATCTTGTACCAACATATAGGCATTTTATTAAAAACTAAGAGAAAAAGAAAAAGAACAAAATTTAAAGAATAATTTCAATCAAAAGAAAATGTGCCGTCAATTAATCTAAAAACAAACACATACTATTTTTTATTTTTAAGACAAGAAAATAGTATAGAAGAAAAAAGCAAAGAGCTATGAGAGAGCACCTGGTTTGATGTACTTTAATTTAATTAACCCCTTCTCTTTTTTCTCTCTTTGTTCACATTTACAAGACACTGTTTCTCACTCTCTATATAACATACAAGAGTTATGATATATATTTTATGTAATATAATAATGGAATTGCAATATGGTTTTGCTTGTGGCGAATAGATATTAAAGTTATATCTCACGGAGGCGTATATATATGATTGTGTTGGTGACATTAGCTGGGTGTGACACCTCATAGCAACTTTTCTACTCTCTCGCTCTTGTGCTTTATAATATTACCTCAAATAGCAAGCTGTAGAGCAAAGTGATCAAGGACCACCCGGTGTCTCTTGACGCGTCTATCATCAAGACAACAGAGCACACGAAGGCTATTAGCGACTAAATGAGCACCACGAATAAACGAAGATAATATTATACTCTTCGTCTTCCTTTCTGCTTTCCTGCACACCATGTGCACTAGACCAAACCAAATCAATTTACTTCAATTTTATATACTTGCATTATACATAGAAACTTATATAACACTTACACAGTAGTAATTTTCTGCTCATGCATTACAAATTTTAAACTAATTATTTGTAAAGTAAAAAGTTAAAGAAAAAGATACTAATCATTTTTATAAATATATTTTATGCCTTTTATATATATCTTAACTCACACCCCTCCTGCTGTTTCTTTTGAAGTTAATTATAAAATTTAACAAATTGATTATTTGAAACTGATACTTTTTTTCATTAAAAAAAAAATCAAAGAGATTATTATCTTTTATAAATTGTTTTTCAACAATTTTTTTAAAGAAAAAAATATCGCATTTTTTTACCTCTTAATCTATTCAATGAGGCGTTAATAGTTTTAAGTATTACACATTTATAATTTATTAAAATAACAACAAAAACTATAATACTATATACAAATTATTTATGTTAATTTGAATGAAAAATGTCAAAACATACAAAATAATTATTTAAACAGGTGTAGAATAGATATTTTATTATATATATATATATATATATATATATATATATATATATATATATATATATATATATATATATATATTACTTTAGCTTTTGATATCTATACATTGTATTATTAAAAAGATAAAGGAGTATATAAGCTCATTTAAATAATTTAACCGAGAGAGAACTATATGGAAGTAAAACAGCTGAATTAGAGCTAAGTTTTCATTCATTAATAAACATTTTATAAAATACACTACTTTGACATACGGTGGAAATACCAAAATGTTTTCTATTTCAGTCGTAACATCATAAAGGTGAGTGTTAGATGATGAGAGACACTTAATTTAGAGAGCTTCACAATCCTTATTTATTTTTATAATAACCTTTAATTCAAATTTTAAGATTATATATTAATGAGACACCAAAATTATATTAATATAGGACACACATATAAGCTTATATATATAAAAGAATATCATCATCACCATCCTTATTCTTCTTTTAAATTGTTCTAAAATTATAATTATTTAATAACACAGGATATAACTATTAAAATTATTTTCATCGTTCAAATTTTGCAATTTAGATTAATATAACGTTGCTATATAATTTAGTGTGATTTTAGACGTGTGGGTATGATATTCAAATAAGACCTTGACGCCCATCATATATATATATATATATATATATATATATATATATATATATATATATATATATATATATATATATATATATTTGTGGTCCATACAGATCTCTGGTGTAACAACATCCAGCATAGCCAAGAATATAAACAGGTAAGTCGTTCTGTTGTCTCATAAAAATGAACAAGACATGCATGTGACGGTATTTATATACACAAACAACTTTTCAGTACATCACCATCTATCTCTAGCGTACTAAGAAAACTGGATTTTTTTTTTTTTTTTTTTGACATACACTCAAGACTTTTCTCTCCTGGCAAAGATCCTACCGGAAGTCATTAATAATCACAGCGAAAACTTTTTTACACTAAAAAAATTTCAAGTAAAGTAAGACAGAGAGAAAAGAGAGAGGGTGTTATGCTTTGAAGATATTAGAGTAGTTAAGTGTTTTCGTGTATATGAAAGAATAACCAATATATACGCTGACAGTAATTTTTTTTTTTTTTTTTTTTTTTTTTTTTGACATACGGAATACTCATACACGGAAAAAAATTTCTACTAACAGTTAGCTGTATGTTACTAAAATTTTTAGTTGAAAAGTACTTAGCGATCTTTCTTAGTTAATTTAACTAACAAAAGTTAGTTAACTCAATCAACAACAGAGTGATAGTATGTAATTGACAAGTTAGTAAATTTTACCAACTTTGTTTTTTATAAAATTGTAGCTAACTCAAGTTAATCAGTTTTACTATCCTAACTTATTAACTTTTTACTATCTATGCTATTTACCATTAATGACAAGGTTGTTATATTTTATCAACTTAAATTATTTATTATAAATATAGTCGGATATTTATAAATTGATTTCTTTTTTTATTATATAAACAAGGTAAATTAAATAATACACAAAGATTTCACTTTAATTACTTAATTTATTAATCTCTCATGATAACTACACTGTATTGCAGGTTGGGGGCAGGGGTTAGATTTTCACTTCCAGTTCTTGTCACAGTTATGGGTACACATGATGAGTGGATAGCACTTGTGTTGTCACTTAGCAGCTCCAGCATCTCAGTATTATCGAACTGTAGAAATGGTCCATCAAGATCCACACACTCTGGTCTTGCAGTGATAGGAAGATTGTAAATCCACAAATATCCAAACTGTTGCGGGTGGCGGGGGAGAGTTTTAGGCCAGCTCTGTAAGCAAATAATGAAATGCAATGAGTGATGAGTTACATAATAACTGCTCTATGCAAACAATGGAATTTCATTTGAAACAACAATTTCCAAGCATGCTTTCAGAATAACAAATTTTTATGTAGCTTACCTTAGTGTGAGTAATATATTCCAAAGTCAGTCCATCTTCTAATTGTTTTCAAGTATATTCTTGATGATTTTGAGGAGCACAAGTTTACTGTATCACTGTTTCACAAAAACTGATAAAAAGAGGAGTGCAAGAAAGTGACGGTTATTTTTAACGGTCTTTTAATAATGTAACTAAAATGTTAACTGAATTCTATTAACATGTTTTCTTAAAAAATATTTTGATAAACATGTTAGTAATTTTTAATGAAGAATAGTTGGTAAAACTTTTTAAAATTAAAATAAACAAATATGTTGATTAAAATTTACTAACAAGACTTGCAAGATTAAAAACAATAAATTAGATAGTAGAAATTAACTACTTCCTTTCATCGCTTATAATTAATATCGTCAAAGAAGAAACCTGCTAAATTTTTGCTAATTAAATATCAGAATATCAATAATGCGTTCACTGAGTTAACATCAATTAACTCTAGTTGGTAACAATTTTTTTCCGTGTACAGACAGATGGTTTATACGCTTTAACTTTTAAACAAACCTTACCCCCTTCACTCATATATCATTATAATATGTCATATCGATAATCGATCAAATATATTGTATATAAACATTCGATATATTATGCATAACTATAGAAAAGTGAGAGGGAAAAATTGGAAAAAGAAAAAAAAAATAATAATGCATACATGTTTCCCAATAAAACCTTATATAATCCTTTAAAATATTCTAGTCGACAGGATATGCAGGCGTGCATATGAGATGAGGTTTTGACAAGATGGAAAAGCCTTCTTAGAAGAAATAAAAAAGTAGAGAGAGAGAGAGAGAAAGAGGATTTTCAAAGTTTAACTTTTTGGAGAAATGTTGAAGAGAAAAAACACATCACTCTTTTTTTTTTTTTTTAAAGAGAAACCTAAAAAGTTTTTACAAAATAAATGCACGCACATGGTGCTATACTGGGTTAAGTCAACACCTTTTTTTTATATAAACAGATAAAAAAATAATTTAAATTCTGTCATAAAAAGACACATAGTAATTTATTTTTTTCTAAGTGTAGGAGGAAAAAAAATACAATATTATATTATGTAAATTATAGTGTGTTAATTTTTATCAATGAATTACAGTGTCATTCAAATAGCCACCATATATAATCACCAAACATTTTACTAAAAAATAATTATAGAAAATTTAATCGAGTGTTAAAATGACTTGCAAAAAAATAAGAAGAAAAGTTCACTCTCTATTCTAACTCACTATATACCATTATAATTATATATTAAAAATAATCACATTGATTATTAAATCCTTTAAAACGTTAATGTTTTTTGATGATTTTTTTTTTATCATACTAATTTTAAAAGTCTTATACATTAAGGTGGTTATTTTAATTTTGCTAGAAGCTACAAACGCATCTGCTTGCTATGGAGTTGATAATAAAAAGAAAAGAGAGTGAGCCACTTGTAGAATAATAGGATTAAAAAAAAATGTGGTAGAAAAATCTCTAATGTTTTTTTTTTTTTTTAAGAGACTCGAGTATATCACGTACGACAAACACAGTGGCAAACTAAAGGTATTAATAACTAATCCCTATATGTGTGTTATTGTAGACACTTACAGGAAGCCTTATAATATAACTATATATATACTTCACACTTTTTAAATAAACAGGAAGAATAAATCCTATATATAAATATCTAAACGAAGGTATATAATAGACACATTGAGATTTCTCATCAATAATATAAATGAATAATGATAATAATCAGACATATACGTTGCCAATTATAATTTAACCATTATTCATTTGAGATCATTTTTAACAATGACTATACGTTTGATAAACTATTTTTAATTATCAATAGATTTAAACAACAACAATAGATTTTTAATATCTAATAAAATATTCGTCATCTGTGCAAGATCTTGTAAAATAGATAAACAATTTCTATTGTTTCTATTCAATTTTTTTTTTCTAACTTCCTCTTTTTCATTATAATAATACTTCAAACAAAAAAATAATGTTTATAGAATTTTAAAATCATTAAACATATCCTTTTGTTGTAATAATTATTATGAATCTTTACACGCAAAATATATATTAACCTATTTAAAATTACACGTTATATGTTCATTATATTATTATTATAAAAATTTATATAGAAAATATTATTTAAAAGGTATTTTTCAATTCAATCGATTAATTAAGTATATGAAATGGTTTCATACACGAAAGACATGTATATAATTTAAATATAAACAATGAAATTTTATTTTAAATATCATAAAGATATTGTATTTAAGTAATGGCGGGAGGTCACAAAAGTACAAATAAGCATCTGTTCAGGGTCCACTACTAACCTCAAGGATCTATATAACATCATTATGCGCAAACTAATGAACAACCACTTAAAAAAAAAAAAAAATCTAAACCAGTTTTCTTGTATGCTATGGCATATAGAAACTACTGTTGTCAGTTTTGTAACTAAAAAAAAAAAAAAAAAAAAAGGACCAAGCCAAATTTATATGCAATCTTGT
The DNA here is from genome assembly GCA_949318235.1 of Ecdyonurus torrentis. NCBI lineage: Eukaryota > Metazoa > Arthropoda > Insecta > Ephemeroptera > Heptageniidae > Ecdyonurus > Ecdyonurus torrentis. The sequence continues at coordinate 20,996,256 of OX439130.1, read as the reverse complement.
AACAAAATAATTGACAATAACATTTCAATTATTCAATTTAAAAATTAAAACAAAAAAATGTTCTTGATGTATAGTTGAGATTATATTTATTTTTCGGTAAAAAAATAATTTATAATTAGAATATTAATTAATACTATTTATCAAAATTTAAATATTAAAACTTTTTTTTTCTATATTATACTGAATTATAATTAGGTTGTATTTTGAAGTATGAATTTAAGAAAAAATATATATATTTTATAGATAAGATTTAAAGATATTTAAAAATTTATGACTTAAATAATGAGTGTTAAATTAATCAAGAAAAAAAAAGTAGTATATATAATGTATATAGATAGATATATAGGCGGTTTTTGCTATTCCGTTTTTGTACTACACACTTAAAAGGGGAGAAAAAAAAGGTGTTAAACTTTAATTAATTTCACGCCTTGACAAAATTCGTAAAACATTATAGAGATAAGTAATATAAATTTTTTATGTTCAATTAAAAATGAAAAATATATTTATCACTTGTTTGGCATTGGTGTATTAGATCGTTGATCGATTCTAATATTTTACATGTCTGTCTTTGTAGATTTCTTTTAATTATTTATTCTCATATCTTGATTTGTGTTTGAGAAAATTAACAGATAAGACACCCCCCCCCCCTTTTATTTAACTTACTTATACTTCAAATATTTAAATTTTATTATTATCTATAAAAATCTATATAGTAACAATTAAAAAAATAGACATGTTACAGATTGAAAGATTTTAACCGAATAGTTTATTAGAATTCATTAATTTAATTTTCTACTCTTATACAGACGGTGTTTATTCCAAAAAGTAATGTCCAATTAATTTAATACGTCAAAAAATATATACATAAATAAATTTTATTTTACTAAAATAACAGTGATTTTTTTTTGTCTATATTATGTATATAAAATGTTGAAATATTATTACAATAATATTTCTTTTTTTACTTTTGTATTGTTTTCATATACACAAAATGGTTCTTTTTATTGTGCATATAAATGTAACATTAATTTATTTTTATATCTATTGTTATGGAGTTATAACAATGCAAAGTTGAGGCAAAAAAAAAAAAGAAAGAGGTTTTGTTGCTTCTGGTATAAGTTACAAGAATGGAAAAATGAGTCGACTTGAGGGAAACAATTATGCCACTCCAAGGAGATGAGTTTCAAATTACACACTTCACAATTTTTTCCTTTCCATTCTTTTCTTACGTTCTCATTTTTATATATATGAAAAAAAAAAAAAAAGAAAGAAAAACGATTTCATTTTTCTTTTTCTTTATATAATATACTATATATATTTCTTTTGCCCTTCAAGGCATTCAAGATTGTGTGGTTGCAAATTCTTATGGCTCTACTTTTGCTATAGTATATATAGTGAAAGAAAAAAAATGTAATAGTAAAAGAGAAAATAAGAGTAGGAAATGGGGAAAGGAGAGCCGGTAAGGTACGCAATGTACGGATAATAGCTATGACATTGGTTGGAGGTGTGAGAAAAAAGAAAGGGAGCGAGTTAGTTGGGATGCTGCAGTGATGTGCTCAGCAAGAATGAAAAGCTGAGTAAGAGTATAATATGAAGGCATGAGGCACAAGCAAAAGCAATGTCGTGATGAAGAGCTATAAAAGAGAAAAGATATAGTGACAGAGGAAATGGGATGTGTAGAATAGATGGTCTTTCCTTATATATATTACGTATTCCCTCCCTTTCTATAACGTTTACCATATACTTTTCGTCATAATAACAAAAGGTGCTACAATTTCATATGCCAAAAAAAAAAAAAAAAAAAAAAAAAAAGTAAAAGTAAAAATAAATTGCTTTGCATACATCAGCAAAAATGTGTAGAGATAAAAATATTTAAATGTATTTACCCTTAAAAAAAAAAAGCAGTAAAAAATTTTTAATATGCTGAATCTAAGAGATTTTTTGATACTGATAATAATACGGAACTGTATTTGAATTATGATTAATGATAACAAGTTATATATAAAAAAAAGTTGCATTCATGAGATGAGTTTAAAATGTAACCCTATCTCATCTTATCCTTGAGTATAACATTCAGAGGCAAAGTGTAGAATGAACCACAAGCTTTCAAGAGCCAATCTAATCTCATTAGGTACCTAGAATGTTAGTTGAGAGAGAGAGAGAAAGAGAGCATACTGGCAACAAGCTCAACTTTCCAAGTACTTGAAAGATAATGGACATTATCAAGTGTTTTTCCAAGCATCCCTTGCGTTACGATACACGACACTCCATTATTATTATATACACATCTCCCTCACTTTGTAATTAAATTCTAGAGCAAATATACAACAATATTATGATAAAAAAAAAAATACAAAAAATAATATTTTTTTTATATGTTGCAACAAAAATATTGGAATTTAAGATTAAAACTTGGCTACACGCGATACAAACAACAAGGGATAAGAGTTATTATACAGGAAAAAATATATATAGGGGTGGGTTATACCGGTAGAGATATTGTATATATTATGTTATTGATTTTAATTTTACACAAAACAATTTTTTTTTACGATAAAAATACAGATTTTTAATATACATTTTTCTGTGACTGAATACATTAATATATTTATTGATGAAGAACTTATTAAATTTTTTGTTATTATTATATTTTATATATATATATATATATATAAAATGCAAAATATCTCTTGAAAAATATATTAAAAAGATTAATTGGAATATAAAATACCAGTACAGAAATAAATAATATATAAAAAAAAAATCATGCAGTTGTAGAGGAAAAATATATAGCATAAAAATTGCCTCGCAAGCAAATATTTATTTAATGGACTCTCATAAATTTTGTTATGAAAAATGTTCCATTTATCTTTATATATAGTGAATTAAAAAAATGTGACAAAAATGACTATACGTCTTTATATTTAATTAATTTATATTTTTACATCATACAGATATAATACTGTAGTGTAAATTTTTTTTATAGTCATTTCGATTAACACTTTAGTTTTATATATATATATATATATAATATATATATATATAACTAACTTTTTAGTTTATTGCGAACATAATTTTATATTATGACAAAAGACATTTGAAATGAAAGATTTTTGCTGATGTCATCTTTTTTGCTTCTGTTGGAAAGTATTTAGCAATGCTATGTGAATTTACAGTATATATATATGTGGTACTATACACTTCATTAACTCTTAAATATAAAGTGTATTGTATTGCATATTTAATATACCTCAGCAAAAGAGATTAGATATATATAATTTAAACATCGATTAATCGTTTATATTATGAATGATGTGAGTATAACATGAAACAGAGACTGCCTTTTAATTTTTTTTTTTCGTGCATATTCTATATAGCTTAGTGATAAGTGGTATAAATGACTAGGTTATTTTTCATTTTTGTACATCAACTTTTTTTTTTTTTTTTTTTAATATTTATATATGATGAAGCTTATAGTATACAGACACATAGGCACATAGCTGAAGTTTTTATAGGTATATAAAAACTTTTTTTTTAATATAATAAATATTTTTATATAAAAGTACAAATGAGTTGACATACATATAAAAAAAATTAACGAAAATTTACATCATTTTTATGGTGGCAACAATAATATTAAAAAAAAGGTCAAAAGTTAAAAATAATTTTTAGTACTTTTCATATTGATTTGATTTTTTTTTAACATTATATAATATAATATTAAAAAAAACTCTAAAGAAGAGACGAAAACGAATGAAACTTTTTTTAATGTCATTTGTAATATATAAATCTAAGGTATGTAACATTAAAAAAAAAACTCTCATTATTCTTTTGTCTAAAATAAATTAATTCCCTATTAATTTTTTTTTCTTGACATGCTTTTACTAATAATACAAAATATATAAAATTAATTGTGTTATTTGTTCGTACTATTTGTACAAGCTTAAATAAATTTATATATAATTAAATTTAAAAAATACTATAAATTATTTGAAAAAAAAAAAAAAAAAAAAAACGACAAGTTCTTTTTTTACATACATTTTACAGAAAGTGACATCATATTTCTATTTATTTAAATTTTTTTTTTAAATGTAATAAATAACATCTCATTTGCTTTTTTAGCAACTACAAATCATTTATAAATATATTATATATTTTTATATTATACCTCTGAAAGTGATGCAAAATATTTCACATATTTTTTGTATGTATGTAAGTATCCTTGGCATATAGGCAACCTCTTATACATATCATCAGTGCGGGTTGCATGACCAACAAGGCGAACTATGAGCAGCTGAGCATGTGGAAATAACACCTTTACTAACTTGTGGAGAACTCCCATGATTTGCCTTTGGCGAATATAAAAATAGTTTAAAATCATGTTGAAGGAGCAGGTTATAGCATTCGGGAGGAGTTGTGCATGCAAAAAGGTTGCGAGCTCATGTAAAAATCTGCTATAGTTGTGTTCCAATAAAACACTAACTGTGTGTGTGCGTGAGAAAGAGATAGAGAAAAAAAAAACTTTTAAAAAGAGAAGCTTTCCAAAAAGCATCTAGTACAATTCTTTAGGTCTAGACGTATTTTGAACCTTTGCCAAAAGAGTTCGGGTGAAAAGGAAGAAATTGTCTTGATGCCTATATAGCTTTAGTACAAATAGCAAACACCCTTTTGCATTTCTTCGTGTGTGTATATATTTTTTCTTCGTTTTTTTTTTTTTTTTTACTTTACCAACATAAAAACTAAATAAATGTGCTAATATATTTTCAGAATAGTACTAAAAGGGATTCACTGTATATAAGCTTATTTATTTATTTTTAACATTTTTTTTTACGTCAACCCAAAAAGTTGTTTTCTATCCAATTTTATTTACTGTTGAATGATTTTTATTATAAAATTATTTACAATTTAAGATATTTAGTATTAACAAAACTGCTTTTAGCTACAGGTGTTACTCAAATATATAATTTTTTTTCTTCTTCGTTCATTTCCTCGCAGAAAAAAAAGTTTAACTTTAAATAACGATCGACTGTATATATATATATAACAAGTCAGCAAGAAAAAAAAAGTGATATATATCTGATTAAATTTATCTAGAACAATTATATTTTTAAAAAGTACAATTATATATAAAATGGTTAGAAACTTGGCATGCAAACAGTATTATTTTTGTGTGATAACGATTTCAATTATACATTATAAAATAAATCAACTAACTTATGAAATATATTTTAAATTCATATATAATTATTTTATATATTACAACAACGTTTTTTTTTTTTTTTTTTTTTGTTTAAATAAAAAAGCACATAAATATTTTTTATAGATAAAAAGTTTAAGCCATTTTTATTGTAGTTAACACATTACATTAATGTTGGGTATGTGCTGATTGTATAAAAAAGTTTTTTTGTGTTATTATTTTTTATTTCATTGTTGTTTTTTGTTCTTTGTATGACAATGACACTCATCAGTATGCAAGCAGCGAGATAGCAAGCGCCATGCACACAGGATATTGCTATGCAAAAATATTCACAGAAAAGATAATTTTATATTTTTATTCTAAAACAATTTTTTTTTTTTTTTTTTTTTTTTTTTTTACAAAGTTACCATTATATTTGTGTATTATGTGTATTAGTAAAACAAAAAATTATATGCAAATGAGCTTGTTTTAATTTTCAACAAAAATTATGACTGCAAAACCAAAATTTTTGATCTATTAAAAACTTTGTTTTAAATTGAGTTTCATGACTTCATTTGAATAAAATCAAAAGCATATTTCACAATAAACTTTATAGACATATAAGTTAAGTCTGGGCTTTAAACTAGCAAATTTAATAGTAATAGAGAAATAAAGAATATATATATTTGGGTTCTATGTAACACGTAGAAGCACTTGAAATAACAATTACTCACAAACACCCTAACAGAAAAGAAAGAAGAAAAAAAGTATAGAAGAATTAATCATGACAAATAAAAATATAAATGAATAATATTATGAATATAAAATAGACATCTCATATATATTATCGTAGCTTAGACTATATAACATTAAAGGTCAAAAATAAAGGTTACATATCTTTATAAGCAAATATAATAATATGACTTGTATCTTCTCTGTTATCTAAGTGTCCAGTAAAACAAAATACTCTATAGTTATTTATAAACACCACCCAAAAGTAACTCATGTCATCTCTATATAATATTTTAAATAATATTATAAAATGCAAGCAGACAAATAATACCCCCAATCTGTCAACCATGTAAAACCGTTATACTTTTTATTATAATAATCTAAACTTGAATATCAATTTTTCAAATGTCAAACTGATTCAAATATTTTATAAACATATATTTAAATATATATATATTTTTTTTTGGCATACATATTTCATTACTTTATGTTGCAAAATGTTTATACCACCAGATTTTTATTTTTATATATTTTTTTATTCTGTGTAGCAAGCTCACTATAATCTAATACCATACATCATGCTGAACATTTTTGGAGGACATAAATTTAACCTGGTATGTTATGAAAGTAATATTCATAAAAAAAAAAAAAAAAAAAGGATTTAATGTGTTATGAATTTCATATAATATGGCAGCATGCTTATTTTTCATCAATCAAAAAGAAAAAAAAAAAGTACAAAAATGAATACGTTATAATGAATATTTAAAATGTGCTAATACGTATATATTTTTTGTTAAAAAAAGTTTTGGGTTATTTTATTATGCATAATAATTTATCACAAGAACATATTTTAATAATGTTGACAAGAGGGTTGAAAATTTATTATCAGTTTCGAATTGTATTGTCATAACAAGAGAAAATTTGTAATGCAAAGTTTATCCACAAACAAAGCTGTTTAAAAAATAATGATCGCATTTTATTTATACATAAAAAAAAAAATATAAAGTTGTTTCTTTATATTGTGAAAATATTGGATTTAAATCTTGTTAGCATAAACATTTTTTTTTCTATTTTTAAACCCTTATTATTTGGCAAAATACCAACAAATGATAAATAAATTAGACTAATTTTTAACATGATTTTGCATATTTTGAAAACATATATTTTTAATACAAAATAAAATTTGACAACCCTCTATTATAGAACTAAAATAATCGTGTTTTTATCTTATTATTTTTAACCCTATATATAGAAAAATACGACAATTTTTTTTGTTATAGATGTATCTCGCTATATATATATACAATAAAATATAAAATTTGTTTGTGTTAGGGTAGTAAGTAAAAGTAAAACAAAAAGAGATAAAACAATTAAAGTTATACTTGCATGTTATGTTGTTATATAATTATACTGTTTGCCTGATACACGCGGTCATATATAATGTACTGACCGACCAATGTTATTAGCTCGCATACATTTTAACACTCACTGTCTGATAAAAAAATTAAAATGAGAAAAAAAAATTGTATATAGGCCTGAAGGCAAATACCAAAGTTTTAAACATGAATAAACCTTATACGTGAACATACATACACTTTTATGTTTTTTTTTTTTTTTTCTTTCTTTCCTTTTCTTTTTTTATACTTCGCAAGTTTACTTCTTTATAATACTGTAACTATAAAATATTAAATTTTATTTCTATTTTAACAACATAGATATAATAATTATTATATTTTTAGATTCTTTCAACACCAACTAAATATTAATAAAAACATTAAAAAATTAAGTTTTTTTTTATGATATTTATAACAACTTTTTTTTTTTCATTAAAAAAAATAACAAAAGAGTTTATTATTAACCTTTAAATTTATTATTCAATATATTTAAAATATACATTTATATTTTTTTTAGGATATCAAAAAAGATTTAATTTAATTACACTTAATTATATGGATGATAATATTAAAATATGACGGGTAAAAAAAAATTATATTGATGACCTGATCGAATTAAAGATCCAGACCTATCTTCGTTATATTATTTTTATAATTAAATTCACGGTTATAAAATGATAGATATAATTTTTAAATTAGCATATTATAATATAAAATGGACTTATGATTAAAAATAGTAATCATAAAACAAAAATGGTCCAGATGTAATTACTTTTTTATTAAAATGAGATAAAGGTAGGTAAAAAAATGCTTACATGTTTGAATAATTTACTCAAGGTGCAGTTAAATGTTGTTGAATGAGCAATGAAAAGTGCATGTCTATATATTATTTTAAATATACATGGTGTGGCCATCTTTGTTTGAGTGTAATATCACATCTGCTCATGTAATAAAAAAAAAGTGATAATATAAACGCAACTTTAATCAAAGTGTTCTTGAACCTAAAGTATAAGAATAATTACAGTCAAGGTACAAGCTAACACTTAATTTATTTGCAAGTTACCTTACAGAGAGAGAGAGAGAGAGAGAGAGACGTTACTTAATTTGAACAGCCTATGTATTGTCATGTTTTGAACATAAAATTTAACTTCTAAAGAAAATGCAAAAATTTTGGCTACTGAATACAATTTTTATTTATTTATATGTATGTGTGTGTAATACGTATATTCATAAAAAAAAACGTGATTAAAAAATCCTTTTTAAGCAGTAAAACAGTAAAATATAAGCACAAACAATGTATCTTAAAAGCTACTTGTATGTTTTTTTTTGGTCATATAAACATGAAAAGGAATATTAAATTATAAACGAAAATGTTAACATACAAATAAGCAAAAAAGAAAATTCCTAAAATTTAACAACAAAAAAATGGTTACAAAATTAATAATATTTTTATAAAAATTTATTTTTATGACAAAATAACACAGTATTATATATATATAAAAAATCCTTTTAACTTTTAACACTTTATTTTATTACTTAATGCCTAAAGGTACCAAATAATATAGATTTTTGTTAGCGAATATTATAGCCCATACATACATCATATGAACACCTTAATTTAAGTATACATATTCCATGTTATTTAAGTAATATGCGTTTGCTTATACATTTATGATAGAGATTTAAACAACTAGGAAATGGACTCATAAAATAAATATTGAATACTATTGCAACACTTTTAAAAAGCTTTTAACTGTTTAAACTATTATATTGGTAAAAAAAAAAAATAATAAAAAATCAGTATTATAATTTGACATAATATATCCGGTTACCAAAAATGTTTTTATATATAAATACATGAGGTGAACTTTAATTTGCTATATTATATAATACATATATATTGTGCTGAACAAAAAACGTTTAAAAGTTTTAGCGTGATCCGTTTAGGTTGCATGTAATACAGGGGTTATACAGGGTAGTATAAGGGGGTGCTATATGTTATCTGAAAAAAACTTATGATAAGGGGTAACACGCTGAGAGGACTATGCACGCATTTCATATTATTATAACTACATGCAAAGAAGGGACATAATAATACAGAAATATTATTTATATACATACATATATAGCTTTTTTTTTTTTCTTTCCTATTTTAAAGCTTGATTTGATAGTTGCATGCTTCTATAAACACGCATTCATTTGAGTAATAATTAAACTCATAAGACTTCTCAGCAAGTAAGGATTATTTTAATATCACGTTTTAAATTGTCACACTCATATTTATTCATCATATTTTATAGTTATATAGAATATAATTTTTTAATTTAAATATAATTAAAAAATAATAATAACTTTAATATACTGTTTATTTTAATTTTTTAAACTCTATTAAATTTGTTATTATAATAAAGTATTTTTTAAACAATTTATATTAAGTTTATTATTAATAAAAGTCAAAAGTTTTTTTTTTTTCTTTTATATGGGCAAAAGTTAGCAATGGTATTTTTATATGTATATTATATAAAAAAAATACCCTATAGGCATTGAGTTTATCAGTTATTTTTAAATGCTTATTAAATTAAAAATAAAATATTATATAAGAAATTTAAAAAAAAAAAGAAAGCTGATCTTTATATTGATTATAATGATGGATTTTTTTTTTTTTTTTTTTTTTTTTTTTGCTGCATCATTTAAATAAATTTCTTTATACAGATATATAATCTTAAAATCTCCATAATATAACAGAAGCAAAATATTATTATGTGCATTATTTCGAAATGTACTGAATAATTAGCAAAAATCACGACAATACGATTTCATATACGGATAATATATGAATATATTATATTATGTTACAAAAAAAAGTATATATAAGTATAATATGTATTGAAAATAATAACAATAAGAAGAAGAAAAAAAGTGCACGATTTCAGTATATTATATAAAACGATTTCATGATCTTAACAATGATATTATAATATCATTTCATTGCTTCGTGTATCTTTAACTTGTATAATATCTATCATACCAGTATTGTTTTTATCTTTATCTCTTCTTTATATACTTTTTTATTTTTTTCATTGTCTTTTTACATTAAATTTTATAAAGCAAAAGAATAACAGGATAAAAAGCTATTAGGTATTTAAATAGGATTTTTGTTTTAGTAACAAGATGATGTGGTATTTATATATATATATATTTTTTTTTCTATAACTTTTAAATTATTCAAGTTTACATCATGCTCTTACGATTATGTTCTTGTTCCATTTTTTTTTCTTCTTTTCTTTTGAATGTATATAATAACAACACCCAGGGAGATATATACAACAAGTAAAGATTGTAATACTGTATCTCTTTATAGGTAACTTGCAACGAAAAAAAAACCGCAATAGCAAAACTATATTGAGGGGGAGTGAGTGAGTGAGTGAGTGAGAGAGAGAGAGAGAGAGAGAGAGAGAGAGAGAGAGAGAGAGAGAGAGAGAGAGAGAGAGAGAGAGAGAAATACAAATCATGAATTATTCAATATTCAAAGGGAGTATAGAAATACAGAAACTTCCTACATCTTGTAGTTTCGTATTGCTGTCTCTCTCTCTCTCTCTCTCTCTCTCTCTCTCTCTCTCTCTCTCTCTCTCTCTCTCTCTCTCTCTCTCTCTCTCTCTCTCTCATCTCTCTCTCACTCATTCTCTCTAACTCGATACCTTGTTCAGTTTTTGATCGTGTACTATATACACACTACGCCTCCAGTTAAATGTAATGGGTATATAAAGGTGTATATATATATATTATTTTTCGGGTCCTTACAGCATCCCATTTCCTTTCCCCTCCATAATATTATACTAAAAACATCAACTCTCTTAAGAGCATCTTGATGTTATACAAGAAAACAATCTATAAACTTACTATCTATAATATATCCTCCTTCTTCTTACAGTATAATATGTCTTTTTCCATCTGGTACAATGAGTCGCATGATGGGAAATACTGATACCAATTTTTTGCGCCTCCTCCACATTATATCACCTTATTTCTCTATATTATTATTTTAGTGATATATTATAAACGTTACCGATAGGGGACGTAGAAATCAAACGAGGGAAATCAATTTCTTTAAATGTCAGTGTAGGTAAGAAGTATAATAATTTTTTATCATGGGTGTTTTTCATGGTGACTTATTTGATTTAGAAATGATGTTCTCAAAAAAAGAAAAAAATTATTCACCAAAGAGAATTTTTTTATTTATTATAAAAATAAAAATTCTAACTTCAATATTATATTTAAGAGTTGCGATAAAAAAATGATAATACTTTTTATCGATTTGTTTTTTTACTTATTTTTTCTTCAAAAATACACGTTTTAAATTATATACTGTTGAAATATATAACTAGAAAAGAAGGAAACATAAAATTATAATATATATTTTTTCTTTTTTTAGAATAAATTCATAAATAGTAGAGCGATATTTTTTTTATACATACACAAAAGTCTACGTATGATAAGAATTTTTAGAGCAAGTTGTAAACTTTGTTATATACATTTTTGCTTATATAGAGGGTGAGTTTTGTTGAGAGAACTCGTATACATATTTGTAAGTTTTTTTTTATTTTTTATGTTGCAATGCAAAGGCTGAAAGCATAACTTTTCGTTGTGTTATATTGCGCCAATGTGTGGTATTGTCAAGTATATGTTATGAATAATAAGGTATATGCACTGTTGACATTGTGGCCAAATTATTACACTCATAATTTAAAAAGAAAAATATTTTTTATATATTCAAACACGTATACAGTATACTTTGCGTGTATACAAGAAACTTATATATAAGTAAAACATTACGTAATCTCTAAATGGATGAATAAAAAAAAAACATATTTCTTTTTGCAAGTTAATTCTATACCCTTGAAGATGGACATTTTGCATAAACGGACACATGCTTCATGCTTGTGGATAAAAAGAAATCATTATTTTTACACATCAGATTTTTTTTATATATATAATGAAGAGTTAACGAAGGGCCTTACAGTAAGTCTCATTATTTGACACCAATATCTTTCACCACCCTATATAATATAGTTTTCCTTATATTCTTCCTTCCTTGCCCCTATATATATATATATAATACATATAACATCACTACTATAGCCTATTATAGTCATACATACATACGTACATACATAGTGTTCGCTTTCGCATCACGGCACTGATGATGCTTTCCTTACAGTAATTCCCTCGACGACCAATTAAAATAACTAACTTGTCATTCATTTAGCCTATCAAAAACTATATAGCATTATGCCCTAGCTTGTTCCTTATAAGAGTATCTTTATATATACGGGTGCGGTTTTTGCTAAGATAATAATAATCAAGGACCAATCGATAAAAAATATAATAAAAAAAAATATGTAAATTTCTTATGTGTGCTAGTTTCTGCATATAATAACAATCTTTTGAAAGATAAAGAAAAAATACTAACAATGACTTTCTGTATAAAAAAATGCATTTAATATCTGTCAAATATACTTATATTATAATCTCTTAAAATTTATGATATTATATATGGCATCTAATATTAATAAAATAAAAAAAAGTAAACAAAATCCTTCCTTACAGCATTTTTCAAATTAACCTACTTTTTATATGAACTTAATACTACGTTATATACAAATTTTATTTCATACAAAGTACATAATAAAAAAAAATCATATATATTTTTATATTTTATTTTTTTTGTTTTTTTTTTTTATGCATGAATATACTTAACACATTTTTTTTTTTTTTTTTTTTTTTTTGTAATAGTATAAACAGAAAGTTTAAGCTTAAAGTACCGTATAAATATAAGATACTTTTCTTTCTTTACATAAATGTTAAATAAATTTTATTAAAAGGATGATATTGCATTATAAGATCAAGATAACAAAAATAAACTTTTACGTTTTTTTATTTTATTTTATTCATTTTAATTCAATATTTATTATTATAAACATTTTTTTCTCTATTATAACCTTCAAAACCTTTCTTTCTTTTTCTCTCTCTAGAATGGAGTAAAAGTTATTTTGCTTAATGTTTAATATGTACAGAATTACAAACGTGGGTGCGAGTTTGGAATGTTTCGGTAACATCAGTATGGAGGTAGCAATTTAAAGCTACTTTTACATGAACAAATATCATTAACCAGTCAGACAGAGCAAACTGGAAGTATATATGTATATAAAAGAATTGCTCTTAATTATATCACGGGTTAAAATTTCTAAAAAAAAACATATCTTTGCGATTTCTATGAGTATCTCCGTAACTTCTCAGTGACAAAAGTTGTTATTATCATATGCAAACACGGCTATATAAATAGACATTATTATTATGCGCATTTTGATTATAAGTGACTTTTTTCATCATCGTGTAAAAGTAGTAATACGAAAAAGCCAGTTATAGTATAGTGTACTTCAACTATAGAAAAAAAAAAAAAAAAAAAAAAAAAAAAAAAAAAAAAAAAAAAACTTCGCCCACATTTTGTATATGCCAACATATAACCTGAGTAAACATGCCAGTCCAAACATCTCACCCATATTAACATCTATAACCAGCAGCATCCCTGGTCCATAGCAAAAGCCAGATAGATCTCTGAGCTACGTCATCTTCAATACGTACTGTACACCAAAAGATTTTCAATCTACTTCACTCAAAGAAATGGATAGAGATGAATAAAGAAAAAAAAAAAAAAAAAAAAAAAAAAAAAAAAAAAAAAAAAAAAAAAGCAATCCTCTTATACACGTGTCAGAAATCCATCTATTACCTTTTTTTATAATATTCACAAAAGTTTAATCAAATAAAAAAAATACGTATAGGATTATAGGAAGAATAAGAAAAGAGGTCAAGAGTCTTTTCTATTATATTGCATTTTTAATAAAAGATTTGCTCAATTTTTTTTTTTTTTTTTTTTTTTTTACTTAACTGTATAAATTATAAGTACTTCTTTTTTTATTCAGTTATAATAAAAAATTGTCATGTCTTATCTAAAAAATATATTTTTAATTTTAATAAATTGTTAATGGAAAAACCATCAATAAAGTACTTGTGAAGGTTGTTGTTTATTGAATTGCTGCTGTGTTAATTGAAATAGCAGAATCAGCGCGTTACAAAAGTATAATCAAGTGATTGTTTTATCCAATTATAATAAAGAGGGTGAAGTCGTATATAATAATATGCTGACAATAATATATTTTCAATACACAAAAGATTGAATATCAATTACATTTTATCATTCAAATGAAAATTAATTAAAATTTGTGATTGCCAATTTGTTATTTCAATTTTGAAAATGTATTTTCATTTTATATCTTGTTTTACGTATATTTTAATACACTCTCCTATAAAATGATTTTTTTTCAACTTTTCGTTATGAAAATTTATAGCAAAAAAAAAAAAAAAAAAATCGTGTTTTAGTAAAAAAAACAACACCCTTCTCATAAAAACTTTTTACTTTTACTGTTAGAAAATTGGAGATTTTTTAATTTAGCAAAAAGCCACTTGACGAAATAAAGAAAAAGGTAAAAAAAAGTGATTTATAACTTTTAGGTTATCTTGACATTAGGGGTTAAGTAAATACAAAGTTATACTATTTGCATATACTTTTAATAGCTAATGCAGCTGTATATAACAGTCATAAAATTTCATTACACAATTTTATCCATGTAAGGTTTACTACTTTAAAAAAAAAAAAAAAAAAAAAAAAAAACACACAGTTACATTGTATGGAACATATTTTAATAAGATGAAAAACTACCGACATTTTTTTTTCTTCGGACACTTTATAAGGTATAAAGGTTTTGAGATGCTTTTAAATTACTATTTAATTTAAAGTTTTTATACTAAAGGAAATAATTATGACTTCTCTATGTTGACCTAAGTCTTTGGGAGTAAGTGCTGCTTGTTTGCTTACACCTAAGTAAAGTTAATAAGCTTGCTTGCATGATAATGGCTTCACACACCTTTGTTTAACACAAGAAAGAATTTTTTTTACTTTTTCATTTTTTTTTTCTTTAGATAAACCATCACAGAAATTTAAAATATTTTTTCAGTGTTATATAAAAATTATCTTGAAATATCTATGCAATTTTTTTTTTTATATAACAAGGTGTTAAAAGATGAGAGACTAATAGCATACGGTAATTGCTTAACAACTAGAAAATTTTATAGCACAATTACTTCAAGTTTAAAAGAAAAAAAAATGATAATAAA
The DNA here is from genome assembly GCA_949318235.1 of Ecdyonurus torrentis. Lineage (NCBI taxonomy): Eukaryota > Metazoa > Arthropoda > Insecta > Ephemeroptera > Heptageniidae > Ecdyonurus > Ecdyonurus torrentis. The sequence continues at coordinate 20,980,722 of OX439130.1, read as the reverse complement.
GTTAAACGTGACTTTTAATCCTTTTAACAAAAATAATATCTTTTATGTAGTTAAATTTATGTTTTATGATTATAATTTTTATTTTTTTAACAAGTAAAGGTACTCTAAAAGAATAAAGATACATAATAAAAAGCAATCAGTGTATATTTATAAAGAAAAAAAAGTAAATTGATTTGCATGAACATAGTATTTTTTTTGTTTATCTATTTTAAAAATACGCCCTGTTATTTGGCTATCTTTTTTTCGTTACAAGTATACCTTATAGTATGTTTTAGTGATGTATATTTATATATTTTTAAAATAAAGACACTAATTAGAATCACTTCAGAATAAGCATGGAAAAATTTAATTGATAAAACAATTTCAAAAAGTCTTTTATTTTGATAACCAATTTTAACTTCATTATAAGTTAATAAAATATATTTTTATACCCTTTTTTAAAAGAGAATTAACAATTTATACATAATAATAAAAGATCAAAATAAACCTGTTATATGTATATTTTTTTTTTATTATGCAAAAAGGGTGTATAGATTTTGATATTTAAAATAGCAGTCTTGATATAATATAAGTCAAGCTACCATATTTAGTTTATTTAGATAAAAAAAAATTGTATACTTTTTTTTTTTTTTTTTTTGAAAACTGTCAAATAAAAAAAAAAGTATTTGAGATAGAGTATAGATTATCATAAATAAAATAAATTTCATACACTAATCAATAATTGTACTAATGGTATACATTTTTGGCACATCAAAGATATGACGTCATTATGAATAAATAGACATGAATAATTAGATGAAAGTTAAAATCAGCTGATCTAAAAAAAAAAGGAGGAACAACACATCTAGCCTTAAGGTACTTAAAATATAACGTAAAAAAACAATGGTTTTTGAACGTGTTTTTGATATTTATTAACAGTAATATCTTCCGTGTTATACTATGAGCGAGGTAGTGGTGTTATGCAGAGTTTATATAGTCCATAATAAGAGAGAGAGAGAGAGAGATGATTAAAGATTACAATAAAAGTTTGCATTGAAAGTATTTTTATATATAAGATAGACTAACAAACAAGGTGTGGCGCCGAGGTTATATATAGGTTTACATACAAATAAAATACGATTTCTTCTCTTTCCAATATAATCTAAATCCTTTATAGCTTTAATATTATTGGCATTCAAAATCAATATCAATCAGGATATAAAGTGTGACCAAATAGAACAACAATGTATATTGACATTTTTTCACGATCTGATTAAATACGGTTTTCTGCTATGGCTTATTAGACATATATAATAAAAATAAGGACGAATAATACTTTTTTTAATTAATAATTCTTTATACGTTTGAAGCATAAAATTTTTTGACATAAAAAAAGTACTTGATTTCAATCTAAAATTTCTAATAAAGAGAAATTATATTATGTAATTTATTTTTAAATTCAAAATTGAAAGAAAGAGAGGTATATATCTTTAAATGTTCTTTTTGATTTAAAATTTTGTCTTCTTTATGGCAAAAATTATAATCTGTCGACGCCTTTCGAAAAAAAAAATACAATATGAAAAAGAGAATTTAACATTAATCATAATCAATTCTCAATACATAAATTTCTTAATATATAATTTCCAGTTATTTATTAACGAAAGATGAGATATTGGAGAAGAGATTGAAATTTTTTTTTTTAAAGTGTTAAAGTAAATTATGTAAAAAAAAAAATTCTAAGAATTCACAAATCTTTTAATCTATATAATTATATAGCTTGAAATAAAATTAGTGCTTATTATAATTAATTAAAAAGTTCATTACTTTTGATATACCTAATACTATAAAATCCTAATTTTAATGTTAATTTAATATTATAATGACCTTATCGTATATATAAATATATAAACTTTTCTTCTTCTTCTTCATATTAATTTAAACAGGAAGAAAGAATTATGACTTTAAGACAGAATATTAATTAGCATAAAATATATTTCTAACTTTCGACTTAAATTATATAGAGAACTCTTGCTTCTTGTATAAGATTATCAGATTAAAATTTACATCATCAGAAGAAGAACGTTGTGTCATTTTATTTGAGTCAATTTTCTCATTCATTTAAAATGTTTAAACATGCAGCAATGAACAATGTTATCTTTAATTAAATTTACTTACGTGCATTCGATTAGCTTGGCTTTTATATATATATAAGTGATGACGTCAAAAATGTTTATTTTACCATTAAATTTTAGTTTACACATTAATAATAAACTGGTTATCAAAGCATTATGTAATATGTATTATTATTGTAATATACAGTACACTTTCTATATATTGAATAAAATTATATAACAGCACGTGTTTTTCTCATATATACAAATAAATTTAGTGCAGAATTTTTAATGATAGGTTTTTTTATTTGATTTAAACTATTATATATTTTTTATAAATATATTTCATAATAAATAATTTTTATGTAACTCTACAAATGGAGAACATAGAGAGAGATTTACGCATTTATTATTTATAAAATACGTCGATTTCAACAAGTAGCATATTATAACTTTTAGACTTTCTTTTGTACGCAGTATATTTAAGAATCAAGATTTTCATGTTAAAAACTGTACAACAGTATTTAATACCTACGTAATTTATATTATTTTTATAGAAATTAACCAACATCCAAATTTCATCAACTTTTGTAAGAGGGAAGTACTATGTGTATAAATTACAGTATAAAATTATTCTTCATTGACAAAAGAATTGCACATTAATATTTTTTTATAAATTAAAAAATTATAGCTTATAATTAAATAAAATAGAAAAAAAATTAGTAATTATACATAAATTTTCTCTTTCATATAGTTTTGTGTGCGTAGTATATAAATATAATTTCTTTTACATATTTAAATAAATTTTTTGGGTGTGTTAAAAGTGGCAATTAATGGGCGGGTGCTATAAAATTCATAAATCATCTATATATACATTTTTATAGTAAAGATTTTTATATTATTATAAAAGGATGTCAAATAGATTTGAACTTGGTTACCGCCTACGTGTGTTAAGATTTTTTTTTTTTTTTATATATATAGAAAATGCGACTTTCCGGCGTCAAAAAAAAGAAGAAGATATACAAATTATAAATTATGATTCATTAAAGTTGACTGTGTGATGTCACAATCTATAGTAGTGTGTAGTATGTAATCTTTTTACTTAAGTGATGAAATGTATAATGGCATTCTTTTTTAACTGTGCTCGACCTTAGTGTAAGCCAAAAAAGAAGAAGGAAAAAAACAAAAAAGTTTGATCATATACGAATGAACAGTATGAACATTCAGTACTTCATCATTATATGAAAATACATAATCCACATGTCATCGTTTTACATTTGAAAAATCAATACATATAAAGTGTTCTTATCAATTGATCTAACATTTATGCAAAGTAATCTCTTAAAATTACTTCCTCAAAAATATTTTGTGTAACTGTAAAATAATTGTATATACCAAGTTTTCTTTTTTTATATTTAAGATATAAAAAATGAGTTATTGAAATAAAAATATGAGCCTTTAACATATTTCAAAGCTATTGAAAGGTGATTATTTTTAGATTAAGTGGAACCAATGATTAACAAAAAAAAATCTATAATATTACATACTTATTATACAGAAAGTTGTTTGTCAACAAAGAGAATGTGGTATAATCCGCGTGCTAGTTGTCTTTGAAATAACTTCCTTGGCGTCTCCACAACCCGCGAGGTTGTGATTTAAGAGATATATCACTTTTATAACATAAAAAAATTGGGAAATGGAAAGAAATTTCTCTTTGAACTAAGTGGATTCTTAGGTTTTTTTCCAAATGGAAAACAAGTAATATTTTCAGTAGCAAAACCCTCATCTTTCCCTCTTTTTTTTTTCTATTGTTTTCGTGATATATGTAGCGTAGAAAATATACTGTGTACGCATTTGGAATAATATAATAATAATGTCCAACACTCAAACACAAACTCTTTTATTTAATTTAATAAAATAATATTATTATTTTATTAAATATAAAATAAACTTTTTTAACTTGACAACTTTTTTAATGTAAAAAGACTGTTGGGTCGCAGCAGAAAAAGAAGCTGTGAGGTTTAATACTAAAATATTTTTTATGTAAGTGTGTGTGTCGCACTTGTCATGAAGAAATATGAATAAGACCATACTTGGGTCTATATGGGCAAAAAGAACGTGAACAACTCCATAAACCTCTCACATATATAAGAGAGAATTCAAAGTAATATATTGCTAACTTCATACGACACTAAACCTATTTTTTTTTTGTATGGCAAACGCGTGCTATAAAATGATATAATAATATATATATTTTAAACATATACAGCACTAAGAAAATAAATTTTATGTAAGGTATTGTTTCTAAAATAAAAATTGATATTTATTTATTAGATTTAAAAGAACTCACATGAAGATTTTTATTATTATTTAAAACGTATACTTGTATTATAATTTATTTTTAAAAACTCTTTTTCTTTTTTCGTTTTTATACTTATCAAATTTTCTGTCACGTATATATTTTTTGAATGTAGAAAAAAAATAAGAAGAAGAAAAAGAAAAAAAGCAGAAAAAAAAAGAAGTAAAAGAAAAAATCAGCACTATAGATCGTGACGACAGGTGTTCCTTATAAAAAATATACAAGAAACTGTCAACTGTGGATGAATTTTAATCTCGTTTGACTATAAAAAATATATATATTATATGCGACTTATATTTATATGAAAAAAAAATCGTGGGTATTTGACTTTTACACATATTTTCTATGTCGCAAAAAAAAAAAAAATGGTAGGAGGTATTCTGTAGGTTGACTGATACACTATTCAAAATCTTTATATAAAATTTCTCTCTCTCTCTCTCTCTCTCTCTCTCTCTCTCTCTCTCTCTCTCTCTCTCTCTCTCTCTCTCTCTCTCTCTCTCTCTCTCTCTCTCTCTCACACATTTGTTGTGTGATCTTGAATAATGTTAAAATTATACGTAGGATAACAAAAAATCCTCATTCATTGTAAATACAATCATGAATTGCATTCTATATTTTCATTTTAGTTTATTTTTCTATTCAATTTTATATACTGTTGACAGGACAAACATATAAAAATTATATTTTTATTGTGTATCATTATTATACACCTATTCTTTATGCATCTATTTAATATAATAATAATACAATATCTTTTATATAATATTGATATTTTTTAAACTCTCGTATGGGCAGTGTTCCAATTTTAACAAAATGTATGTAATAAAAAATATCGTGTATAAATATGATAATAAGACCTCAGTATATGAGTTGAAATTTTTACTTTATACAGTATAATATTTTTAAATTAACTTTTTATGTAAGCTAAGAAAATTTCTTTCAATTACATACATTTTTTTTCCTACTTTTTTTGCTTTTATATATGGGGAGAAAAAAGTAGAGAAGAAAACTGATAAAAAAATCTTGATGCTTTACTTTTCTTCGTATACTTTGATTTTTTTAACAAGAAGCTTTTTACTTTTTTTCTTCTTTAAATTTTTTACTATAAAGAAAAAGCATGGAAAGCTTGACAGCATTCTAAAAATTGAAGAGAAGAAAAAAAAATCAAGGAATAATAAAGAAGTCTGAAAATAGCGGGTGGCAGCAGGTGGATAAATTTAACGCGCTAATGAAATTAATGAAATCGTTTTTCGTCTCCTCAACTCACCATAGTATTCCGTAATTATATCTACAACTTTACTTTAAAAAAAATCCTTTACTTTTCTCTCTCTCTCTCTCTCTCTCTCTCTCTTTCTCATCTGTATATTACAATTCTAAACACTCTCTTTCAGAGCACTTTAAAGAAGAATTTGAATTAATAAAAATGAATGTTCTGATATGACATTCATATATATAAGAGATATTAAAATGTAATTTATAATAATATTACTACTTAACATTTTATTTTTAAAATATTTAAAATATTTTTTTAATACAGTGGCATTAATATAATGGTACTTACATTAAGATAAAAATGATATCAAATTAAGTGTAGAAATATTTTTAAGAGTATTTTAATGTTTTTAAGAAAATAAAAAGGCATTTTATTATATTATTTGGAAATGTAGAAAATAAATAATGAAGAAAAAAACACTTCATTTGTATTTGAATTACTATGTATGATATAGCTAGATTTTTTTTAGTATATAAATATTTTTAGATAATATAATTTATTTTGGTCAAATCAACATGCCAAGTATATAAGATAATATAAAAACTTGTGAAAAATCAACAGAAAGAAAATAAATTTTAAAATAAGAAATTAGAAAAAAGTTGTTTTATCTTTCTTCGATCATTTTTATTATATATATATATATAGAAAAGAAATGTGCGAAGAAAAGATTCTTTATGTATTTCGGCAAAATATACTTGTGACACCTAACATATATTTTTTTTCACTCGTATATTATAATTTATTATTAGCTATATATATATATATATATATACACAACACGTTAGAAAGAATAAGAGATATTTTATGTGTTAAGATCAATAATATTTTTTACGTCATACACAAAAGGTGAGAATATAATCGCAAGTCTCTTTTTAAGTATCATTTACAATATGTAAAGAAGTTATATACAAAAAAATAAAATAACAATATTTCACTATAGTTGAGATAACAGTTTAAACAATAGACTGTCACCTCTTTTTATCTATGTTTAACAAATTTTTAGTCATAATTCTAAAACATGAAAATAAAAAATTAAACGACAGGGGAAAGGAAATAATATATCTTAAAGCCATAGACCACATAAAACAACATGTGCTTTTTAATGAATAAACACGAAATGGGATCTTCAAAACTGATAACAATTTTTACCAGAATGTTAATATAGCCCCACGAAAGAGCGTGAAAAAACTGTAAAGTATGCCATTTACGTGAAAATTCATGTTTATGACGTCAGAAACATGCAAAAATTAGTATGAAAATGTTGTGCGGGTTGCATAAATCGAATATTCTGATCACTGCTACGGGGCTACAGTAGGGTTTTGAGACAAACTAATGTTCTTAATGTAAATCCCTTTAAGTGTTTTGTGATATACGTAAATGCTTATGTTTTTCTCTGGTCTATTCCTTTAACATTATTTCTATGGACGTGAGATTTTTTTTTTCAGCGTATCATCTCATGAACCTACGATCTCATCTAATCGAGGAAATAACCAAATTCATTTTTCACAATGTGAGAAAATAATTAATTTCTCTATTTTTTTATATAATAAGCGGATGTAAATAGTTATCATAAAGATTTAGCACCATTTACAAAATAAAAATTATTATCTTTGTATATTCTTGTTTTATTATTATTTTTATTTTAAAATAAAATATTACAAGATAAAAAAGCTACAGGATATTAAATTTTTTAACTCATGTAATTACTTGATTTTATAACTTACGAAGTTTTATATAATATAAACAACATATCACATAAAATAAGAATTGTAATGTGAATTAAAAGATTTTCTCTAATTAAATTGAATTTCTTAGAAACATTTTAATTACTATTTTCACATAATATATACGATTCAAAAAAAGAACTTTAATAAATTTTATACCCTTCACCTCAGGAAATTTTGTAATAACGATGAATCAGTGCCACAAAGAAAAAAAAAGACAATTTTATTTTTGTTAAAAAATGTATCGAATTGCAAATTGTAAAAAAATAATTACACTCTTGTGTAAAATAAAGATACTGATGAAATACGATTATAAAAAAATGTTTGCAAAAAAAAAAAAAAAAAAAAAAAAAAAAAAGTGTTTGTATACGGTATATTTAAAAACAAGATGACTTGTTACAAAGGAAGTATTAATAAACAAATTAATGCTAGCCACAAATCAAAACTTTAATGATTCGAACGTATATCTATTCGTTTATACGATAAAAGATTTAAAAGGACCATTAAATTCACTTTGAATGTGAATTTAAAAATATCATTATACTTCAACTACAGTATATGTCATATAATATATTTGTTGTTTTGTATTTTAAATCAAAGAATAAAAATGTTGGCTAGTTTGCTCAATTTGCATTGTTCAGACGGTTGATTCGGACTTACAGACGCAACTACACACTCTTTCATCACACCTTTTCTCTCTCTCTCTCTCTTCTCTCTCTCTTCTCTCTCTGTATAGTAAGCACTTAACGTTTTCAAAGCACCAAATCAACTTGGCCGAAAATCTAAATTCTTTTAATGTTGTACAAAGGATATAGGTATTATTAATTAATTACTTATAAGATCTCTTTAATTTAAATAAATAACATAATGTTTCTAAAAATTTCTCATACATATATAATAATTTATTTATATATTTTAAACTTTCAGAATGTAATATATAGTGTCATCTTTCATTTACTTCATATATATACATAATTCAAATTTTAACTAACAAGATATGTTATAAGTAAGTTAGTAACATGACATATTAAGACACTAATATAGATTTGTTACTAACTTATTACTTTGTTTAAACTTTTTGATATAATTTATGTACAAATACAGTGCAAATAAATTACGTAAGTAAAAATTTGGCAACATCTTTTTTTAAATTAATCAAAATAAAAATATATTTTATTTATGCATATTAAACTAAATATTTTTTTTTTCTGCAAAGGATATTAAATTTTATGTTTCCATGACATTGATTTTTATATATATATATACCATACGCAAGACTTATTACGTCAAGTAGCACTTTTTTTCTTTCTTTTTTTTAAAAATTATACATCAGAAACACTCTTTTTCTCTTCTCTATTTTTTTTCCTCTCCCTTTATTTCCCCCCTTCTTGTTATATTGTAATCTGTACGCTTTAAAAAAAATAAGAGACCCCCACTTAAAAAAATGTATAAAGCTTATTACATTGATAAAAGACTGTACATCTGTGCTTTATGCAATGTCAAAAACATAAATCATTAATAAGTCAAGAATTTACTTATTCCTTCTTCAACCCCTCCCTCTTTTTTCTCCTCTCATAACCATTCATATATGAGGGTGATAAAATAATAAAGGGATTCAAAAGTCAAATATTATATAATATAAGCCAGCATACATATACACAAAACAATAACATCTCTTACTTAATCCTATAAACAATTTTTATTTTTCATCCCTATACAACTTTATATAAATGAGTAAATGAAGATAGCATACTTATAATTAAAATTGATCCAAAGTTATTAACAGTATGTTATTGTATCAATTAAATAATTGACCTTAATGACTTATAAAAATTAAGATCAAACTAATTAATTGAATACGCGCGTAGTATGATTAAATTGAGGGGTTTTATTTTTGTTATATACTCATATTACTCAGTACTTGCAAACTTTATGTACATATATATGTTATTGTATATACTATTTATATAGTGTAGTCTAGAGACAATACTTTAGTATGGGAAAATAAGCATATGGAGTAAGGGGTGTACTCGGGGGTGTAATCACGCAAGATATAACTCACTCATACACGCGTCACTTGTTAATTACAACCCTACTACCTCCCTCATAATATAACATATACCATGCACCTTTTCTCGCTAAAACAGTAACCTAAAACTTTTACCATGCTCTCTCTCTCTCTCTCTCCATTTATATACTTATAATAACATGATATTATAGTGTTCCCCAATGCATTTAATTTATATGATATGAAATAAAAAAACATGAAATCGAAAAGTAATTCATTATATTTTTATAATAGCATAGGACAAGTAAAATGTTATGTTGTACATTGCACAAGCCATATTTTTGATAGATTACTCTACAAGGGTGGTAATCATTCATTATTATATTATACAATTTTTAGGGGATGAATTTATTTCTTACTTTTGTTTGGATTTATTTCTAACTCCTATTTTTTTTCTATTTAATTAAAACGCTTTGATTTCAAAGTGCGTGATTTTTTGATACGCAATTCTAAACGTCAATTAAACTAATTATCACTTTTGTAAAAGTATTTTATTTTATTGTGATCTTGCTTTAAATAATTAATGGAATTTTAATTTGCTTTAAAAGACTCATTGATCTGTATAAGTGAAATATTTGTTTACCTTTTCTAAATAATGAACAGTAAATTTTTCTCGTAAGAAAGGAATCCGCATTTTTTTTTTCTTCAAATAAGTAATCTTCCTTTTTTTTAAAAGTTATTTTTGCTTTAAAAACAGTTTTCTCGCTCTCTCTAAAAGAGAATGAGATTTGCATATAATCGCCTTATTTGCAAACCCTGTTCCTCCTACCCCCCCCCCCCCCAATGCAAACTTCAACTGAAACATATGGAACTGAGTTTACGAACAAGCCTCATCTCATCACGTTCCCCATAGTAAATTCAAAGTGTCAAATTTTAATTCTTCTCATTTCTAATAATATTGAAGACAACAACAACAACAACAACAACAAAAAAAGAAAAAAGAAGACCTTGTGCTGTATCGGGCAATTGACAAATTTTAGCTAATTAATATTACGAACATAACTTACCACAGGAAGTACTAACTTTATTTTTTTTTTGTGACTTGTACTCAAATAATGATTTTATATTAAATTATGTAAATTTGAAACATCATAATTATCCCAAAATTTAATTAACAAACAAGTAAAATTATTTTACATAACATGAAATTCAATATTTTCTGCTTGTGAATGTATATCAAATTTCGCATATTCATGTTTCTATATGTAGAAAGCTTATTAGTATACTACACGTTTTGTTTTAATTATTTAATTAATTAAAGAGCACGGAGAACAAAAGAGATAACAACAGTTTTTGGCTTCTATTCATGATGGGCTTGTTGTAGAGTTGTTTTATACCCGCGTATATATATATAGTATACACAGTAAATATATACGTATATAGAAATTGCTTGCTTTGGCTTGTGTTTATATATGAAAACAAATAATAATTTTATGTAAGCCGCTGCAGGCCTATTAAAACAAATTAAATTCAAATTCACGCTTAGTTTAGTCGCATTACAGTCACACTTTATTAAATTATTTATTTATATATTTTAATTCGTAAATGATTACGAGCACATACTTTTTTTCTTAACAAAAATATATAGGACTAAATATGGTTATGTTATATATATTATAAAAAATTTGTAGAAATTATGGCCAAAATAATAATATACAAATACAAAATATGTCTTTTCTCTTTATATAGCTTTGTTTTTTAGATGATGAAAATTTATGTTAATTGTATTATAAATACTTTGTCCTGTGTATTGTGGTACACTATTTGGTATTCAAATAGAATTCAAATTTTATTAAAAATAATTATAAATTATATTATATTTTTTTGTAACATTTTTATCTCTCACATTTTTTTTTTCTGTAATACTATAAAAAAAAAAAAGATGAAATTTATGGTTCGTTAAAATTTTATATTTCCATATCATTGCTGACAATCTCTCAGGTAATTTTTTTTTTTGGTCTGATAAAATCTGCACATAAAAGATATGGTGACGCCGCGGCTCCTGTCTTTTGTTTTTTGAGAGTTTTTTTAGCGACAAAACGTGCAGTGTTTGCAAAAATATTGTGTACTTCTACTGAATTTTTTTATTACATAAAAATAAAATAATATCAAGATGGACTCCATATATTTTTTTTTTTAGTATGTAAACTTTGTGGTCGAGTAACAATCCCCCTAAAGCTTTTAAACATTCAAAAATAATGAAAATCGTGCAGGGGTAATTTTAACCTAACCTCTCTTATATATATATTGAGGATTTAACAAAAAAGGGGTAAAGAATCAAAATATGCATTAAAAAAAAAAAGCCGACATTTTCATATGGTGTCTATTTTGTATGTATAAGCGTGAATAATGTAATAAAAATTTGAAATTCAAATTAATGTATTTTCTAAATAATAACCTTCAATATAATATTGTATAATATACCTATTTGATAATTTGATTATAATACAAAAGAAGGAAAAAAAATGATTGTAATAGATACACATGATCGTTTATTCTCTCTTGAGCGGAATAAATTTATAGACATCAGAACTTCTGCCTCATGTCGATTTAATTTATAGTTTGTGAATTGAATTTTTTTTTTTTTTTTACTATATAAAATTGCAATCATTAAATTCCCTTTAATTTAATATTATATAAAATTATAGAGGAAAAAATTACAAAAAAAAACTATTTCAATTTAAAATAAATGGCGTTTACAACTATTTTATCATCTATAATTAATGGGATTTTTTTTAAACCTTTTAATTTCCTTAATTGTTACAATATAACTTAAAATACTTTTTGAAAAATCACATAAAATTTAATATTCTTTTCAATTGTTTTCCGTAAATAATTATATAATAATATATACGAAATAGCTGATTAGATAAAAATACACATAATTATACTTTACTATACGTTTATTTTATTACAAATGATTTTAAACCATACGTTTTCTTCTCTCTCTCTCTCTCTCTCTTCTTCTTCTTCTTCTTTTATATATTGTATAAGTGAAGTATACATAAAATTAGCATTTAAACAGTAGAGTACAAGATTTCACGTAATAGATAACAATTGCAAATAATACTGACTTTTCTGACATAAACTGTCAAGAAGAAGAAGAAGAAAAAAAAGATACAATATAAAATTAGACCATTGTTTGTTTTATATTATATTGTACACGATTTTAGTAACTTTTTATATATTTATCAGATAACATTTTAGCGGGTGGGGTTTACAATTTCATGGCGGTATACTTCTATAAAGAATGACAAAAATCTCGAAATATAAAACAATGTTGATATAATTTTTTTTATACTCATTATTAATTCTTCATAAGTGCAGACTACTTTTTATTTTCTGTCCATACTTTTTTTTTTTTTTTTTTTTTTTTTTTTTTTTTTTTTTTTTTTACATAACATTTTAGCTAGTGAGGCGCACTTTACGAACGCATCACGTCTGATGGATGGATATTTTGCCCGGCAGCAGGCAAGCAAAGCAAGCAACTTTCAGCCACATTACACAGAGGTCCCTATTGTTATGTTTTCTATCACCTTGGACTTAGACCGACAAAAATATATTATAGAAGAAAAAAATAATAATAATAAAAGGAAGGAGAAGAACGGTGAATTCAATTCCCTTTGCGACAACGCAAAAATTACCTTGTGCCCCATCTGACTGCCTGTCTATACATTAGATACATACATACAATGCATGATTTATTTTACTTTTTTATATAGATTTTTCAAGGTGAGAAATAAGAAAAATAATATGAATGATGAAAATAAAAAGTGTTTTCGTATATTAGATTTCCTGTTTTATATCATTATCATGGGTGGTCAATTATCATTTTGTTTTCTTATTTTTAATAGAAAAAAATAATATGGATGATTGTTAGCGTAACGGAGCGTTAAATTTAACTTTTTTCTTAAGTTTTTTGTCTAACTTTTTTTTATACTTTTTTTTATGACATTTATACGAAGGTTATAATTTTGTTGATTTCAATTATTTTAAGTACGGGTATAAAAAATTAATTTATTCATAAAGAATAAATCATATAGGCTATATTTAATAAATAATATACAAAATATTTGCGTGTTTTTGTTATAACAACTGGCGTGATTTCATATCAATATTTTTTTATTGTTAATTAACATCAGAATTTGTGCACGCGATTCCAGTAAAAAAAAAAACTATCATAAAATATTGAGATTTACATTTTTATTATGATATATTTTATATTAGGACATAATCAATATGTCTGAGGATGATTAATAAGTTAATTTATATAAAAAATATATATAAAGATAGATATTTCCACTTACCATTAGCTGGTGATACATTTTGTAGAAATAATAAACATCCAAACACGAAGATAAGCTTAATCCTTAGATAAATAATGTTGTGCCTATTTCCGGCAAGACATTTGATTTTATCCATGTTGACTTATTTTAAGAAATAATCCAACTTGAGGGCTTCGTGTAAGTAGTGATAAAAAAGTTTTAGGTAAAAAGAAAAAGGCAAAAAAAAATCCTCAATTCCTTGTCTTTTGTTTCAAACTTTTTGATGTCAAATCGAAGATCTTTTTTTTACAAACAAAAGTTTGGAGTGATAAAAACTTTTATAACCATGAACACAACTTATCAAAGAAAAATATAGGCACAAAACAGAACACTACTTAATTTTTATATATGATTTTTTGTTATATATGTTACAAGCTGGAACACTGATTGAAAAAAACACACGTAATATAGTTGGTTATATTTATTATTAGTTGGATTAATATGATTAATTATTATGTAGCTATATTTTAATTATATTTTTTTCTATTAAGATCTAAAATTGGAAGACTAGTAGTTTATATTTTTCTGTTATGATATGCAATTTAAAAAAAAAAACACTTTTATTAATTTTTGCCTTAAAATCTATCACAAAACACACTTATTTATATTAAATTGAATAATTCTATTAATTTGTCACTTCACTTGATTTATTATTTAGTTTTAAATCCAAAATACCCCATTGTCATTATGAGTAGTCACGATAAAAACAACTTATTATTTTCGTGCACATCGTGAGTGCACGTATTACTTGATCTCTGTATACAGACTCCCAACAACTTGAGCGTCTCTTACTCGACTGTCGGGACTTCACTGAAAGCGAAATGAAATGTTTTGTTCGCGCGCCGCCTCTCGACACTTCGGTTAAACTCGACTCCTAATACGAACAACTACGATAAATTTTTTTTTTTTTTTTTTTTTTGGACAACAGTTTTATTTTATTATTATACTTTTTTTTTTATTCATATATGAAAAAAATATGAAAAGGTGTTCCATAAGGCAACCCACGTCAATGAATATAGGGAACAATCCTAGGTCAATAGAATAATAGAAAAAATCATAAATAAAAGTTGGTGTTAGTAAAATGCAAAAATTTTCAAACTATAACCTGACATAAATGAAACCGGTTACTTTAATAATAGGGTAGAAGCTAAAACAGCTATAGTCAGGACAGCTATAGGAGAGAGAGGTGGACATTTGAGTGTGTTGGTATGAAAAAAAATATGTATATAAAAAAAAAATACTGACTATATAGTAATAACAGGCATATCTGCATAAATTTGCTTTACGCATTAATAGTATAGGTTAATTTAGGCCAGTAAATCCAAAAGCAACTGTAATATTGATTATTAATAATATACATAGCATAAAAAGTAAACTTATTATATATATATAAAAAAAAAGTTGATCTTTTCATTTATTACGCTAACAGTTCTTTGAAATATACGAAAGGTTTATAAAAATGCAAATTAGAAATCTTATATTATATTAACTAAGATGTTGTCATTTATTAATAGCTACTCTGAAAATAAATCGGCGTTATTAGATCATTAATTTTAATTTATATTTTTTATATTTAAATTTAAATCTTTTATTTTTATTTGAAAGCAATCAAATTGATTATGAATCAATTTCCTAATAAATATATTTTCTTCATTCGTATAATATATTATATTATATATTCGCAACGTTATACCTTTTCAAATATTTTCCATCTATCTTTCTCTGACTGACTGACTGGCATTAATTTGCGAAATTAATTATCTTCCTCGTGCGCTTTGGAGCGGAACTGACGTAATTATACACGCCAATTGAATTAGAGAGACTTTAACTTGACTTCTTATTACCCAAGAGTATGTACAGTACATGCCAACCCACAAACTTACAAAAAAAAAAATCTTCTTTTTTATCTTTTAAAAAAAATCTATAATAATAACAAGGAAAGAGTTGTAAAAACATTAAGTTAAAAAATAAATTTATTATCACTTTCCATAAATAGATATTTAAAGTAATAAAATCATAAAATGTCTTAACATTTAACTATCGATTAATTTATGTCTCTTTCAAAAATATATATTATCTTCCCCCCACCCCCTCAAATTTTTTATTTACATTATATATTTTTTTTACCATTTCAGAATGATATTTAATAGCGTGTCAAATAAAATAATAATTAAATTTTTGTATAGCCTACAAAAAAAGCTCTTGTAGTTTTAATTTACAAAAAAAAAAAAAAAAAAAAAAACTTTCAAAAAATATAGAAATTTTATACACCCATTCTTTTTTTTTTTTTTTTTTTTTTTTTTTTTTCTTTTTTTAATTTGAAAGTATATAATATGTTTTAAAATTTTATACTATATCCAAGTAATGATAAACATTTTAATATTCATTGTGTTTTGATTATTAAAACTTTTAAAACGTCAATCAAAATTCAAATAAAGATATAGAAGTAAAGATTGCATCTCTCATGCATACATATGAACTAACAAATTTTGAACATTTTATTATTATTATTTATTTTTTTATTCACTTTAAGTATGGCATGAGAATCTTAAAAAAAAAATGAATTTTAAAAGTTTACTAACAAAATTACATTGTATATTTCTTGTTATATTCCAATTAGTTTGGTATATATATTATACCATTTCATATACAAAGTATAAAGAACAAATGGCAAACAATGTGTAAATGTTCAATTTATCCATAGGAAATGCCCTATGAGAATTCTATGTGTGGCTTACATTCATAAATACAGAAGTTTGTTTTGTACACATTTCAGATAAAAAAAAAATTGTAGCATAGGCTAAAAAGTTTGGAAAGTTTTACCACAGTGAAGTATTCAATATACCTTTGTTATGTATACCCTAAACAACGAGGGTTTTTCTTGTTGCCTATATGACCTGAATTGCTTGTTGGGTGTATATATAGCGCGCGGTTTATTGCTCTTGTGATGTCGATTGGATGAGCTATCTATAACATACAAACACACGCATAACTTTGACTGGTAAATAAAATATTTTAATGAAAAATATTCCATGTATAGAGAAATATTAAATTCTATTGAATTAAAAAAAAAATGTAATAGTTAAGCTGAAATGTGGTGTAATATTGGTTTTTGTGGCTGACTCATACTCTTTTTTTTTATATTATTATTATCATTGAAAATTTTTATTTATCAAAGAGCTTTAAAAAAAATGGACACATAAATTTTCCTCTTTTATAATAGTATATTCGATCAATATGGATTAAATGAAGACAGTAATCCGTTTTGATTCCATTGCACGTCACAGTATAAAATGTCTGTATATATAGTTAATGTTAATCATTATGTAAAAATGAAATATATTTGAAATTCATATAAACAACAAAATCATAATGATAATTATTATGGGTTGGGAAAAAAAATAGTTCTATATGCAACACAGAAAAACATATATATTTCTTTCTGATATATTTATCAAGAGTAATGGGTATTTTTTGACAGTGTTTGTACATTTTTATAGCGATGTTTCTACACATTTAGGGCCATAAAATTTGTAGATGCGTGAAAAAAAAAATCTATCTGCTGCACCATTTCTCAAGTTGGAAAAAAAAAGAATAACAAACACAAGAAGCTATTGAATAAAAAAAAAAAAAAAAAAAAAGCAAAACTTAAAAGTCGGTTCCTTTTTTTGTCCTAGCCTAACCTGCCTTTCTCACGATTGCATAGCAATATACTGTATATCTGTAGTATAACAAAAATATCCTATCAAACCATAAAGAAGTTTTATTTTACCCAAACATATCTTCTTTTATGAAAAGGTTGAAGGTGGCATGGTATAGGTTGTGTATAAAAAGTGTGAACAATTTTGTTTTTGAAGCAGCATTTATTATACATTGCACACGCGGTTTTAAAAATATATGCGTCTAGTCTCACCCTGATATATAAACAATACGATGGGAACCACACATAACAATGGAAAAACTGCAATGAGAATCAGCTGCAGTGTACGCACAATAATATACAAAAGCAAACGAAAAAAAAAAAAGAGGGTGTTTCTACTGAATATAACATCAATATTCTAACTCTATTATAAAAACATTTTAGTCAGAGAAAAATCAGTAGATTTTTCAGTTTCAGCTGCGCCCTTGTTATTATTATTTGTGTTTGATATTATTGTTGTATGTAATGATGCAGCAGCATTTTCTACTTTTCCAAAAACTAGTAAGGATTATAATACAAACAAATAAATGTACATGATGCTGTTATTTTTGTTCCCTCTTCTATTTATATATATATATGAATATATATATTTTTATATCATATCTTGATTATATTTTTACAATTGCCATATAGGGGTGGTTTGCTGGTGTATGTGTAGTTTATATCTGTAAAATAATGTAATGCGTGTGTTTTTTTATTTTTATCCCTAAAAATTATAAAAATTTTATGATATTTTTACATATATAGAGATAAACAAGATATTAATAATTTAAAAAAACACGTATTTTTATTACAGTTACACCAAATTTGAGAGTTATAATTTATTATTTATAGTAAGCAAAAAAATATCTGAATAACCAAATGTTGGGGCACGTTATTATATATGATCAAAAGTGGTCCAGTTTAATATTAAGAACTTGTTTATTGATCAGAGAGAAAAGAGGCGATGATTTAAATATAATGTTTTCTGAATGGAAATTATAATTTAATAAATAATAAATTGAAAGTTTATTCAGCATTATATTATATTGAAATAACATGGAATAGTATATAATAACATAAACTAGTTTTATATAGGATGAAAAAAACAAGATTTATATATATGAAGTAAGCTTCCAATATGCCACTAATCTATGATTTTAAGACCACTAATCTGACCTACAGGATCAAGAGAGAGAGAGAGAGAGAGAATAGTTTATAGTGTATATAGAGATCAAAGATTGACGGTAACAGGCGGTATAAACACGCAAGAGAGATAGACAGAGAGAGAGAGAGAGAGAGAGAGAGAGAGAGAGAGAGAGAGAGAGAGAGAGAGAGAGAGAGAGAGAGAGCACTCACAACATACTCTAAATAGGGTTATGTCTGGGTTGGGTCGGTCGGGGTGAAGAGTAAAAAGAGTAGAAAGCATCAACACTGCTATGAAAACGTATATGTATATTCGATGGGGTATAGATGAGGGTACAGGATGCAGCCGCCATACATATAAACTCCATCTATCCCACCCACCCCACCCCCTCTTTATGCAATGCACGGGGGTTGTTGTGAACGCGTGGAACAATCGTGAGCGCTAGGGGCACGTGCTAGTCACTAGTGTGATAGAGAGAGAGAGGAAAAAAATAGGAGATCCTTCATTATAATACAAGATATCATATTTATGTGTACCTTTACGTTGATTTTTTGGTATTAAGAGAGGGAGAAAAACCACTATACCAAAAAAAAAAAAAAAAAAAAAAATGAAAAGAGAAATAAGAAGAATAAAAATTATTTTTGTTCATATTCAGATACCACCGGAAACTATACTGGGATGAATCTTCCCCCATTTTTTTTTCTATATTCATTCCTCGAATTCACATCCCGTTTCTATCTATAGATTGTATTATTTACGAATTGTAAAAAGCTTTCATTATTACAAATTTTTATAGGGTCACCCTATATATTATATAAATAGAAAAAAAAAAGAGGAACAATGTACATGTTATTAGATTCATGATTACCTTGCACAAATGTATAAGAAGCAGCATTATGAATATCACAAGAGCCCTTTAAACCTTGTAATAACAATGTTTTATCTACATTATAATACTTCGATGTATTGTATTTACTTACGTTTTTTTTTATGTACTGAATAACTTGTTTATTTTACTTCTATTGAAAACACATTTCATTTTTGAATAGTGGATTTTCGGTTTAATTTATATTTTGATATTATATAAGTTTTCTCATTATATATCATGGTATTTCATTGTGAATATTTGTTGAAGAAATTTTCCTTGAAATTTTGTTAAAAAGTGAAAATCTCCCTCTCCCTCACCATAAGAATATTCCCTTTGCGTGAAGACATGGAATTGAGTGCAAAGTGCAATTAGCATACATTCTTAGTGTAACCTCAAATCATCAGTCATGCAGAGAGCAATATAAAGACGTGCATATAAGTATAAGGGCGGAAGTTCATTTAATTTTGGAGACATCTTTAGTGCCACGCCCCGGCCGTCAGCAGCTGATCGCGATGTAGTGAGGGGTAACATCCCTCTAGTGAATTTGGCGAGATAAACTGCGTGCTGGCTGCGGGTGACGGGCTCTCAGTCAAGCGGCACACACCAATTAGGTCCACGTCAATCCGGACCATATCCCCTCAGGGACAATCCCAACGACACAAAAGCCAAGAAAATAGAGCAAAACAACATCACAGTATATACGCACACAATAGAGAGAATTGATTTTATTTTTTAGAAGAAAAATATATATATGATGAATATTTTATGTTTTGAATTATATTTTGGTGTCCAGATGGTAGTAATATAATACAAAAGAAAAAAAAAATGCAAATTTCAACCTTATGTTGATATAATTCTCATTTGAGCATTAAAAACCATAACAACTCTCTCTTGCATAATATACGTGAACATATGTAAATCAGTCTAGACAACACTAAAATATAATTGATTTGATCTTCTGACTCTATGCTCTCTATATTTAAACCAAACTTTATGGTTATCGTTTGCATAGCATTATAATTTATAACTTTTTTTTTTAAATTAAATTATATATTTACATAAATGCATATTATTTTCTTTTCTCACCTACACGTATATAGGAGCATGAAAATTTTCGTGTGAGTCAAGTCATAACTAAAGGGAAATTCCCTTCAGTCTGGACGGCAGGTGAGATTTAGGGGTCAGCAAGCTGCATTGATTTTCTCGCCTTTTTTTTTTTTTTTTTTATTATTATTATTTTTCTACCTGCTCCATCTTCACACACGCAGCATCATGGCTGCAGCTATAAACGCCTGCATGGTGCATCGTCTGCATTCTCTACTAGGGCGCGGTGCATCCTTTTTCATCGCAGCAGGACTATATTATAATAATATCGTATCTTCTGCATAATATAAAGAATCACAAATACATTAACTATATCTTTTCTAGATGTTAATTCTTTCTTTTCAAAATATGTCATTTTTATTTTATCTCTCTTTGCAAAGGGGCGAGGTCTCACTTTATATATATATTATGTATTATTTTTCTTATTCTTACAATTTACTTCTTCTTCTTTTTTTTAAGGACCACCCAAAGTGGTTTGACAAAATTTTAAGAGGCCATGTTTTTTTTTTTTTTTTTTTTTTTTTTGTATGATGTGATTTTGCGACAACGATTTGTCTATTTAAGAAGCCCACATTATTTACATTTTATATACATATATATTTATACCTATATAGGCTTTCAAGACCACACCGAGCACGTTATAAAGTCAAAATAAAAACGCGGCTTCCTCACTTAAAATTTTAACTCACAAACTTGTCACTTTTCATTCATATATTCATGACTACCTACACAATAATTAGTTTCTTTTTTTTTTTAACCTTTCAAGGAGCTTTTTAATTGAATAATTCTATCAACAAAATATCAAGCCATTTTTTTTCTCTTCTTTTCTGCACAATTTAGAAACATGTTTCTTTATATATAATAATATATAGAGGTTGTATTTTGTATTTGAATAATGATATTCATTATTTGATCATTTACATATATTCAAAATTTATATACCAATTGAAAAATTACTTTATTATTATTCATCTCAAATTAAGTTGGCATTGACACACAGTAAAAATTTACTGCAAACATAGAGATGAAGAAAGAAAAAAAGTTGTTTATATATAACATTGCACACAATTTTAATTCTTTACATGCATGCATAGTCACTTGTATATTCTTTACACACACAATGGTTGTATTTTTAATTATATTTGCAAAACATTATACAAACAAAAGAACAAAAATTAATTTCTTCTCCAGAATAAAATTTCTCCAGTTCACTTCCCTGTAATGGTCAGAAAACTTCCCCCTTTTTTATATTATTATCTCCACTACATAATTTTTTAATTTCAATTCTGGATTGCAAACCCGTGATTTCCAAAGTGCAAAAAGTTACATACCATACAACTTGAAATCTAATTTTACTGTATAATGCCTTACAGCTTTAAAAAAAAGGCAAAAGCATATGAAATACCAAAAAAAACAATATGTTTTTCTATTAGTAGTTAAAAAAAGAATGTGTGAAATGAAATAATATTCAATCTGCATAATGTTATTCATACAAAAAAATATATCCCCCCTACGAAATGATGTCTCTTATATTGCATACTTGTGTAGAACTAGAAATAACAACAGGGTTCTCTCTGTTATTTTAATGTTCTTTTATATATTTTTTTCACTCTCAATCGCGTGTGCCCTTCAATATAATAATAATACAAACACACATATAGTGGCATCATCATACACAGCATCCCGCACAGCTACTCTCATCTCCGAGCTGCAGGCAAAAATCAAGCATATAGAGGGACATATAGAGAGAAACGGGAGGTAGAAAATTTGCATATCAATGAAGTAAACTAACATAACTGGCTGCCTGCAACTTCTACATTATACAAAAGCAAACAACTTTTTTATACTTTTACTTCCTTCAATAATAATAATAAAACTTCAATTATGAAATAGGTTACTTAAAAAAAAACATTTTTTTTTATTATTATATATAATGAATTATGTATAATATATTCTAATTGAAAACAAAAATGAAAACATGTTTGCTTTTTATTATATAATTTTTAAAATGTAATATAAAACTAGTGCCAAAATTCTTTATAATGATATATAAGTAAATTTTATGTGTATACCAAGCAAATTTGCATGATAATATTCAGCTAATGTTGAATATAATAAAGAGAGGGGAGAAATGTCGTATAATTACAACACACACACACATGCCATGGTATTATATAGGTATATATATATATATATATTATACAGGGTTATGTAAAGGTAAATACAATGCTAATAAATGACTTAGCAATTTTTCTTAATTCTATTATATTTATTATGATATAGAACCTCTGTTGATAATAATAAGTCATATTATAAATATTCATAAAATCTTATAAAGCAAATTTTTAATTTGTCTTATAATAAAAATTATAACCTTGAAAATTTCCTTTAAAAAAAATATAAATTTACAATAACTATGAACATTACTGAAAATATTTTAAATATACAAACAATTAAATGTCATTTGCATGTATTCTAAAACCAGTCTTATATTATAATTATGTAGCGTTGTTGTGCGGGTTACATAGTACTATTTCTTGCAGGCGCAAACGCCATGTTTGATAATGTTAAAAACAACGATGAAGTTAAAAATTAAATAATATTTCTACATTTATATTAAAAGCTAAACGTGTCAACTATAACAAAATTAAAAAAATTTAAATAGCCTATATAACACTTTTATATTATTATATATAGCTTGTTAATTGACTAAAATATACCTACGTATAACAATTAAAAAAAAAACTATAATGTGTGGGATTTGCAAACTTTTTTTTTTATTATTATTATTTAAAAAAAAAAAAAAGTTCATTAGAAGTGAATTACAGATGTGAGTTGTTAATTTGATTTATGGATAATAAACTTCTCGCAACCAAATGATTGTATCATTTTTTTTTTATATATAATTCAGCTTTCCATATAATAATAATTTTTTATTATTATTAATAATATAGAAAAAAATAATCATAATATAATAAAATATTCACAGTCTGAATAAAAAATAACTCATCGATATAAATCGTTCCAGTTATTTTGTAATTTATTTTATTATCTCTTACTAAAACGATAAAATTTCATGCTTGGATTGGCTACTACCTTCTCTCTCTCTCTCTCTCTCTCTCTCTCTCTCTCTCTCTCTCTCTCTCTCTCTATTTCTCTCTTTCTTACTCTCTTTCGTATATAAGATAATTTGAATACATATAAAAAAAAGACATAAAAGTTCAATAAAATATTTATAAAAACATTAAGAAAATTTTTTAATATGGCTAATATGTATATCTGTAAAGGAAATTTTTATACTTTTGGACAATTGGATATGTATAAGCCATTTTTATATTATTTGAAACTTTTCTCGTTCCAACTGTTTATTGGGCAATAATACAGTGAAGCACCTGGCACCATAAAGCAATAACAGCAAATGTTATTATACTTTTATGCAAATTTTATACATCTACACTTGTTATATATTTGTGAAAACAAGTTTCAAACAAACTCAGAGAAATATTCACATGCAATATTTTATACGAAATAGATTTGATATGATTTTCATTTTTACAAAATCTATTAAACAAAATATCAAACTACGATTTCATATTAAATTATTCACGAGTATAATATTTTTTATTATTTCACAATATCATATTTTAATTTATAAATGATATTTTTTGTTTTTATTTCTATATAGTTATGAATCACATTTGACGTTTATATATATATACAAAAAAACAAAAGCTTGTAATATATAAAAATATTATATGTGGGTTGTAAAAGTCATTTAGCGTAACGAATGACAAATTTATATTCAAACTTTTAATAAATCTCGTATTGCGATTTTTTTTTTACCTATATATATCCTCTGACAGTTCAACCTCAATAAAAATTAAAATTTGTAACGTGAGCAATATAAAATTTATTTTTACTATTTTTTTTTTTTTGCTAAACCAAAGAACTTGACAAATTTGCATATTTTTTTATAATGATTTTTTTCTTCATTTCGTTACAGGATATTTATTTCAAGCAGTGTCTTAATAAACTTTAAAATATAAAATATATTTGCGTGGCATAAAAAAAAAATGAAATTAATCTCCTATAATAACAAAACAAACATATCAACAACATTTGAAAACAAAGCTTTTAAACATTTCTTTTCCCATTATATATTCAAAGTATACTGATTATATAAATGAAAATAATAAAATAATATTATTATACTTAAACGTTACTTGAATGTATATACAATAATACAAAAATAAACTTTTCATCATTATACATATAATACAAGATGATAAATAAAAAAAGTTGTATATTATGAAGGTCTTTTTTTCACACATTGCGGAATCCAATCGCATACATCCGCCTTTATAAATGTTCGCCAAGAAAATATCTGCAAGATAAGAATAAAAAGGCGCGATTTGAGCACCGTTGAGCATGATATGTATTAGTATTATAGAGAAGGGAGGGAGGGAGGGAACGTCAAAGGCACCGCACTCGCTCACAATTCCGTCACACGTCTCGCCATTCGTTAACCGCCCACCTCCGCACCCGCGACTCACTGACTGACTTCACTTTTGTCATGTGTGAGACTGAAAAAAAAAATGTATAAGAAGTTGAGACAAACATACTTTATTCTAATATACAAATTTCTTTCTCTTTCTTCATGGGAAAACAAATTGTATAAAATGTATTATTTGAAACAATGATATCCAAGTGCAGATAATACACATGTCAATGTCACTTGAAGATATTGAAATTATATATAATTTTATTTTATGTAATTTCATATTTATATAACCTCCAAAAAAAATAATATACCAGGTTCTTCTATATAATAATCTGTATAATATAAAGAATTTTTAAATTTGATATTTTGAAAGAATATAAATCAGTCATTGTGCATAAAATGAATTATTATGAAATAACGTAAATTAATTAAATTTCATGCTGATTATTTTAATTAACATATTTAATTAAGACATATTTCAATAATTCTTCTCCTTTTTCTATATTTTTCTGACAGTTCTATCTTCTATCCTATATAAATAATAACCTACATTTTTGTATAATAATTAAATATTATGTGACGTCACTGAAACGTTTTATAATGAAATTTCTAATTAAAATTTACTAAAGCATATAATAATTTATTTTTTTCTTTTCTTTCTCGCACATATACACAAATTGATTTTTGATTTTTTTTTTTCTCTCTACCCCTGGTATATAACTAATTGTGTGATTTTTTTTTAAATATATTATTATTTAAACCTCAAAAACCCATTGACAAATAATTTTTTTAATTAATCCTGGTATAGTCACACAATTGTGTATTCCATGGAGTAAAAAAAAAAAAAAAAAAAAAAAAAGTATATACATAAAATGGAACATTCATGTCAAATTACCAGGAAATTGGTTGTATAGTAATCACTGAGTTATAATTAGATTTTAATCCCCAATATGCACGTTTGCAATACTTTTATGTATTTAGCCAATGCTGTGTTTGTATTTTTATTTAGAATCATGGCATGATTGCTTTTTTTTTTTATTATTTTTGTTTTTTTACTTTGACATTTATTTGTAAATACTATTCGATGAGTACAAATTTATAATGCAGATATTCACAAATCAGTGAACTAAAAATATTAGTATATAGAGAGCAATTTTTTTTTTTAAATATAATTATACGTGTGTGATCTTTGTTTCATATAATATTCACAATAGAAATCAATACATTGATAATATCTAAAAATAGAATTTAATAATAAAGTGGAATGAAAATTATATTAATAACGTATATATTGTCCATATAATATAAATTTAATTAGTGAAATGTCTGGAACATATGTGAATGACGAGATGAGTACTTTTAAATTATTTTACTGTTCTTTGCTTTATATGCGATGTTATATATGAGATGCATTGTGCATTTAATAGACTTATATGAGAAGAATATAATATAGAGAGAAGAAAATAATGTAGACTGACTTGCGAATATAATTTGGTCACGATGAGAGAGAAAGAGAGAGAGAGAGAGAGAGAAATGTCAAAGCATGCTGGTGCATAAAAACATATTACTTGACTTGCACAGAGAATATAATAAAGTCATACAACATGAGATTACACTGTCATAGTGATGATATTAAAATGTGAAGATCAGGTTTAATTTATTTTATATGTCTCTTCCTTATACACCATGTCAAAACGTATTAAAAGTATATTAAAATATATAATATCAACTGCATACTGTATATTATGCATACCTCAAAATGAAATTTTATATATAAATATAAGAGAAAAAAAGACTGCGATCTTATTATGTGATCTATATCAAACAATACAGATTGATTATTATAGAGTTATGTGTGTACATATTATATATATTATATACTATTCAGGGCAGGGCGTTTTAAACAATATTTTCAAGGATTCGACCTTGTTTTTCCTTATAAGCGATCATCCATGTGAAATATGAGCTCTTTACTTCTTTTTCAAAAGTTGCGACCAATGTAATTTTTATTATCTCTTTTTTTTTTCTTCTTCTTCTTTCCCCATAACAACTTCTGTTGTAATTGTCAAAATATCATTGTTTTTAACTTTTCAAGAACTTGTTTTCATGACGTTTTGGTCTATATCTTACACTATATCAACAGTAGTAAGACAGAAAAATGTTCTCAAAAACAAATTGCTATTAAAATGTCCTATGTTATAAATATTATCTTTTCAAGTTTTTAATGTCTCTTTAACAAAGCTAAAATATTATATAGAACAACATGTTTCTTATCAACTGTTTTTTATTATTATAATAAAAAGCAAAATTGTATTATGTATAATACAAAATGTTCTAAATACAAAAAGAACATATCTTTAAGGTAGTTTATTTTATATTCAAACAAATATTACAGGAGATGATTGTATATTGAATTTATCACGGGTATGGGGGACATATATTCAAAATTCAGATTTAGTGCCATTATTTTTGAAACCAAATTTGGCCAAAGATGTGATTTATAATATCAATTTTCATATATTGAATCATAAAGATTAAAAATATTATCATAGAATTTTTTTTAAAATAAATTAACATCAATTCATTCCATACAAGATAAAATTATTCAAAGCTATAAATGTAAAACATCATCATTATACAATATGAAAATTTATTGTCCTTGTCTCCTTGTATGTATATATATGTATATAAGTCATCTCTGAATCTATAATATAAATGTTTGACCGCTATATACATGATTTAGAGTTTTTTTTTTCTCAAACTAAAAAGGACAGAATTGAAAATTTATTATATAGCATTTTGAATCATCCTTGTAAAAAAAAATATATATTAGCAATAAATTTTAATAACTATAATAGTTCATTAAATATTTCACTTTGATAATTATACAATAAATTATTAATTTATAATATTTACATAAAATATAAATTTTAAATTACTCCAAATAAGGTTTGAGACAAATTGTATATAAATATTGCCACAATTTCAATATATTTTCATATATTTTATCTTGTTAAAATGAGGCAAGTGTCCAAAAGATACTACAAAAGCGATGATTTTGAAAGAAACATATTTCTAGCTATTTTAACGTCGGGTTACTTCAAAGACGAAAAGTTAAAACTATTAACTTCCTTCGGACAATTAATGTTTCACGTCTGCTATAGCAAAGTGAAGGTATAACTGTTAGCGATTTCTTTATGTGTATATATGTATTATAGTATATTATTTTTTTCTGTCCACAGGACGGCTGTTCTTATAAAACTGAAAACTTTATTACCCGTATGCATGAAGGGTGCGAGCAAAAAGGATAATTTTTTTAAAAACATTATTAGAGTTATAAAAATAATATATATATATTTTTTTTGAAGATAAATTATTAATATACTTGATGTAAATATTTTTTTTAATGTACCAAATTATTTATAATCTCTCACATACGTAGTTAAAAATAATTTTTACAAAAGCTTAAGTCGTGTTTTATAAAAATTACAAAATACAAAACTGAAAGAATAAACCGTAAATATGTTACATAATAAATTTGACCTCGTCATGTTACGCATTTTAAATTAAAATTAATGAAAAAAAAAAAAGGAAAGAAAGAATGAAAATGCTTGTATCTATTTTAAATGTCTTCCTTTTCTAATTCAATGTATATTAAAAAAACAAACGTTAACATTAAATTTTTGACTACTGTAAATAATTTTTTAACGCATTTAAAAGTTTTAAGAACTTCACGCTTTTCATTTAATAAAATTATCAACTCCATATAAAGACTATTTTAAAATGAGAATGAGAGATAAAAAAAAGTATTATATATATATATATATATATATATATATATATATATATATATATATATATATATATATATATATATATATATATATATATATATATATATATATATATTCCTCATTTAGCTATTTCATTGTACTGTCAATTAAAACAGTTGAAAAGCATAGCAATATACGTAATGCAGAGAAAATATACTTGCCAAATCTGGTGCTCAAGATATAGTATTTATTTTTTTAACTATGGCGCTTAACAGGTGGTCTCTCAAGGGAGAAAAACTAACAACAACAATGGACCTTTATGATGACGTCATTGGAGACAAAATATAAAAATGTTTAGTATAGTTATGTATGGTACTGTTGTACTTCTATCAGAGATTTATATGAAATCCGTGCCTAAAGTTCGTGTGGTCTATAGTAGTCAAGCATTACATTTTTTTTTAATGCCATGTTACAATATATAGAGATTTTTGACTCGACCTCCCTGACGTATATTATATAAAAAACCATTGTATGTTCATGAGTAGCAAAGAAGTAGCAAAGTAATAAGAAGCAGAGCAAAAAGCACAAGCTTCTTGACTTACCTTGTAATTTAGTAGCGTCTGTATATACCGTCCTTTTTATATATATTATATTATATTATTATAAGATAATATCACAATTTTATAAAATGTAATGTTATCGTTATTATTTGTTCCCAATCTTTTTTATTTTATTTTTTTAAAGGTGTCCACTTTTTTTGTGATTTTTATCGTGCATGCTGCTTGCTTTGAAAAAGAAAAGATTTTCTTCAACTTTCAAAATATTATCTCAGCATATATTTTTCTCTTGTATATATAATTTGTTTAACTTTATACAATACTGTACATATTATGAAGAGGTGGACCACTCATGATGTATATGATTTGCAAGTTTATACTTTAGTCACATCAAATGTTAAATGAAAAGCACTCTATAATGTAAAATGTAATTTTAAAATCACCATAAATTAATTCTTTAAAAAAAAAAAAAAAAAAAAAAAAATACAGGAAAAAAAATCGTACAGTATTCGTAAAGAGATATTCATTAATTCGTATATATATGTTATATGCATTTTCTTTTCTTCAGATTTTTAAAAGTGAGTCTTAATAAATGTTGTAAATATCAATTTAATGAGATGCCCGCAATACTCTGATACAAATGATGAAAATTTATAATTATCATATTAATTAGCAATTAATTATCACTATTAATCGTATAACGATTAATAGCAAGGGACTTTTTTATAATGTGGTATACCCGAAATCAGAAACATATAAACATTTTCTTTATTTTATAAATTTAACGCTTTTAAATACATAAAACTATTTTATATTATTTTTATATTATACATACTTCATAGCTCAGCATGCTTTGAATATCAAAACAAACAATATTATGTAAATAAATCGAAATTCAATACCAAATATTTACGCACTTATACTACAAAGTTTTAACTTGATAAATCAAACCTGATGCTTCATGTTAATTACATAGTTTTCTCTATATGTGTGTTGAAAATCATAGCTTATATACATAATATTACTAATAGTCTAATAGTATACTGATACAGCATTTAAACGTAAATATTTGAAATCAGATACTGAAAAGTTTGCACGTTCTAATTATGTGTAAATTTATATGTATATCCTGCCAATTTCATATATTCATAATTTACTTCTAAAATCCCAATGGTGATTCTTCATCTTATATATACATATATATATATATATATATACATACATTTATGTATCTTATAGCCTTAAGAAAGTTTATTCATATATATAATAAAGAAAATCGACTAACAAGAATGAGAGAAAGAGAAATTTTCTTGTTGATTTTTCAACGCGACGCTTTTCCAATTATACTAAAAGCCTTTTTACTTGATAAATGAAAAACTTTTTGAGTCTTGCTTTATATGTTAAGAAATATACTTGTTAATTAATATATGACAAAAAATTTAAATGAAAAAGATACACCATAATTTACAAAAAAAAAAAAAAAAGATAATCCCCTCCCCTTTTTTGTTATAAATTAAGAAAATAACTCAATACCAAAGAAGAAAAAGGAAAAGTCAGTCACATATTCTTAAAGATTTCATTTTTTTTTTTTTTTTTTTTTGAAAGCTAATTAATAGATGGTAATACGAAAGAGGTCGTCAAGAGTGTTTTATTCCTAAAGGCAATAGGTCATAAAATGACACTGCAAAAAATATATTTTAAAACATTTTCAAATTAGTCATCATTAAGATATATATAGTGAAATGTAAGTACATTTTTCATACCTGTATAAAAACACAATTCAATAAGAAATTAAATATAGTAATTAAAGGTAATGTATATTAGCTGATAGATTACACTTTTGGTATAAATCACGATGTATAGAACGGTAAAAAGGGCATCAGTTTGTGCATTACCTTTATACGAAGGATATTATAGCGGTCATGGCCGGTCGCACGCGTGCTATGTTCTTTGCAGATAAATCGCTTGACGTGCGGCCGCGGAAGAAAGTAGAAGCCTCTTTGGTGCTCATGTAAAAAAAAAAAAAAAAAAAAAAAAAAACACGAAGGGAGGCTGCATGGACCACCGATCAACGGTGGGCGGGCTTAAACATTACACAACGTTCAAGCATCGCCCAGTGGATCTTACCGGCTTAATGAGCTCTAAAAGCCTGGCTACTACTTTAGATCGTATAATACTTCAATGAAAAAAAGAAAATAAATCTTAATATATAACATGAAAAAAGATAGAGAAAGAAAAAAAAAAAAAAAAAAAAAGACGCACTTGAACATTTTGAAAAAAATAAGCACATCAACATTTAACTTATAACCATTTAATTTAATGATAATAATTTAAAATCGATTTCTTTTTAGTTTTAAATCAACCACACCTAAATAATCATTATTTCACTTGATCAAAAAAAATATATAATATAAAAAATATCATTTTTTAAGATCAAAATTGGCGTGAAAAAATGATTTAAATTATTATTTAGTAAAATATAAAATAATAAATTTTTAAATTTATATTTTATTTAAGGTACTACTTTAGGGTAGGAGTGAAAATTTGTTATTATGACTTTGAATTAAGTTAAGGCTGGGGTATCCAAAAATGAAATCAAAAAAATTCTATCTTCAAAACTCTCGTCGCAACAGAGCGTCAAAGTATCGCAAATGCCCCGCCCCCTAATGCTAATGAATCTATATTTGGACCCTAATTTTGACCCACTTCAAATTTTTTTCAGCGGTTAAAAAAAATACTAGCTTGTTCTTCGTGTTGATTTTTAATGAAAAATGATTTTTCAGATTTTTCTAGAACGAATCTGCCGAGAAAAAAATTATCGCAAATTGACCCATGTTAATGTGAATATGCAATCTTCATTAATTTTTTTCTCTATAAATGTCTCGTAAAAATCGTTTAAAAAGTCAAATTCATTAAAACTTGATCTATAGAACACACTAGTATTTTTTGTTTAGAAGTTGGTCAAGAACAATTTTGCACACGGGGAGCTTGAAGTTTTGTATGTTTTGCGTGTTAAAGGGGGCGTATCCCAACGACTTTTAATGCTAATTTGCGGAAGATTTGATTTGAGCCGAAACTTTTTGGAGTATAGAGAATTGTTCCTTGGTTCATTATGAACCTAAAAAGTGATATTAAATTAAATTTTACGACAACATTGCTACCCTAAAGTAGTACCTTAAGGTGACGTTTAACACGTAAAACTATACATACAAAAAAAATCTACATTTTTTATTATATTATTATAGGGCGTCTATATTTTTTTTTTTCAAATGACTTTCAGGAAACCAATTATATGCGGCAGTTTAAAAAAACATAACCATGGGTAAGTTAAATTAGATAGAACTATTTTATATCAATCCTAATAAAAAGTAGAATTATTTGATCACTCAACCTAACGTATCATTTACCTGTAGTAAAAAAAAAAAAAGTATTAGGGGGTTTATACTATTAATAAAGCCATTTCCTTCGTTTTTAACTCTATATATATATATATATATATATATATATATATATATATATATATATATATATATATATATATATATATATATATATATATATAGGCAGCTGCAATATTGCATGGACATTACGCGTGCCAACAGATAGAAAGAAAAAAATTGGACAGATGTGAGGTAAAATTTTTGATACGCTTATTTGAACACTATAATTTATACCTTATGTGTGTAATAATGTCGTGTACAATCAAATATATAAGATATAGTTTTTATATAAAATTTGATACTTAGCTGTCTTAATTTATTAGCAAAAAAAAAACAATGTTTGATTTACGTACTGTAATAAAGTTTAATAATTTATCTTTGATTTAATGTTTACTTTGCATGTTTAAGTGAATTTTAAGTTTTATGATATTATTATTTGCTTAGCACTCAACACAGAAATACGAAGTTATAAAAGATTGAACCATTACACAATATTATACAATATTTTTTATGTTATAAATGATGATTTATTAAATATTTAATAATATAAACTTGATTTCTAGTATATATAAATATAAGAAGATTTTCTCCTTGTTTTAATGAACAATAATATATCAAGAATGCACGCGAATAGTAAATTAAGAATAAATTTAGAAAATATTTTTTTATAATTTTTATTATTTTGAAACTGCTGTTTGGATTTACGTTTAAAAAACTTTATTTTTATCTTTGTTTCTCTAAACTACTACATCGTTATACAAAATTAGTTTTGTAATATTCAAACATTAAATTCAAGTTTTAATCTTCATGCAACTCTGTGAATTTATATGAAATGAATATATACCTATAAGGTTTATACGCAGAATAAACCTTGCCTGTATACATATTTGACTTTCTTGACTTGTTGCCTTTCTTTAAGGGAGTAGGGTACCGACCTTATATCTCAAAAACTAGAGGTGTTTTATGGGTCTAAATTTGGTGTCATTTTGTAGCTAACGGTCACACCTAGCCGTGATAAAAATTTCATGATGTTTGACCGTCCCGAAAAAAAGAAAACAACTATTGAAATTAACATTGGGCCTTATGGGCTTAAAAATTTAAAAAATCATATAAAATTAATTTGCACAGTGACCCCCCAAAATTTTTATATATTTGAAATTGTCTTAAGCTGAAGTGTCATTCTGCAAAATTTCAGATTTTTTTGACGAGCAAAGTTTGTGTCTAATGGCCGACGTCGGTCCCCTACTCCCTTAAGACATATTTCATTCATTCTCTCAAGTAACAAAAACTATAATATAATAACTCGCTTCTTTAAAATTGCTGATTTAATGTAAATTTAATTTACTTATGCTAACTCGCAGACATAAAAATATTATATAATGACAAATGATTCTCTTTTTTTTTATGGAATGCTTTATATTTGCGTTATTTCTCCACTTTATAAACTATAATACAATATAATATTATAAATAATAAGGTATACTTTAAAATAATAATATTTTTATTTTTTCATATAAAGTAAACTATACGTAGTCGTGTTCGATTAATCAAAAATATAGATTGATGGCTGTAGGTTAAATAAATCGTGCAGAAAAATTATACTATCGACAAGTCGTGTGTGTGTGTGTATTGAAGTATTGAATATTATAACAACAATAACATAACAAAACATAATAATTTTCTATATTTTATAGTAAATCAATATAATATTTTCCTAGAAATTATATCAAAATATTTACAGATGTTAAAACTATTCAATGATTTTATTTTACTTTTTTTTTATTGATGTCTATACCTCCCACGCACTAAGATTGGGTGAAGCCCTCAGGATTGCAAAGGCCCCAGACAGGCGCAAATATACACAATTTTTTTATAAATAATTTAACAGGCTTAACCTGCTATATAGCTGCATGGTTTCGCGTTGAAACGTGTACTAATGACTTTCTTGAGGTGAAGCCAATCTATATATCTCACTATAACATGCATAAGTTTATATACAGGTAGGCGGTTATAACACTTCTCTTTCTGAACATCAAGTGTTAAAAAATTTAATACGAGGAAAAAAAAAAAGAACAATAAAAATATATATATATATATGTATTAAAACCTTATGTCAATATTTTGAAGTAAAATAATGGTATGACAAATTTATATTTATTTATATTAATTAGTTTGATATAATCAAATTGGAAATTGACAGATTTATTATTTTATTTGATGATAAAATCACAGTAATATTTCATTATTAATTTCATATTCTCTTTTTTTTTTTATAATATATCCGATCCATTTTTTTTTTTATGCGATACATATCAAAATTGATTTTCAGATATGGGGTTTAGTAAAAATAATGCTGACAAAAAAAAATATAATGATTTTTTTATATATTATGTTTTATTTTATTTAGAGGTATATAAAGAAAAATTTGCATAAAACATATGAACGTGAAATATTTTTTTATTATGCATATTTGTTTCATGTATGCAACGTTGTACTGGTACATAATTAAAAATTATTATGCGTGATGTGATTCAATCAGTATATTTTTTTATCGATCTGTCTGATTATTTGATTTATTATCAATTGTTTGATTTATAATTGATTTTAAATGAATATTTTATGTGTGTGCCGTGGGAATAACTTTTGTTAGCTTAATGCTTTTTTTTACTTTTAAAATACGTCTATAATAGAAAAAAAAAGAGTTAAAAATGTTTGGATCAATAATTTACATTTATCATAATAAATTTAATTTTTTTTCCAAAGATTTATTTGATTATATTTAAGGTTCCCATCATAAATTTATGAAAATTAAATAAAAATATTAAATTGGGTATATACGATCTTTTCCTATCGTCTTTTTCATAATCAAAAACGGAGATTTGTATAATAATTTTTTCATGCTCATTGCATCAATAACACACTTCCCTATAATGTTATACTTTTACATATCTTGATGAAGAGAATTTTTATATAGCAATTTTCATAATTTATTATATTCATTTTTTTAAGCTAACTTAGGTATTATAGCCTATATGAATATATTTTCCATATGACATAATTAATAAAAATATTGATTTTTATGCCATGAAAGTAATATCTCAATATATATCTCCAATAATATACTGATAAATATTTCATGTCATAAGTTTAAAAAAAACTGCTACATTTTTCTTCGATAATTGCTATATACAGCAAGTGTAAGGAATTTTGAAAGGATTAATGGCTAAGAGTTGTATTGACGCCATGAAATAAGGTTTATCTTTTTAGATGTTGCGTGTGTGGGTCTCATCGGTCAGCTAAATTCTGTTGTATAGTGGCTGCCGAGTTCACTCTGCACTGGACATCCCACGTCAAGTGAAAGATACCGAGTACCAATTTGCTTTTAGAGACCTGCACGAGCCGTAATATAAATTTCATATAGCAGCATTATAATGATACTAATATAGGGTCGGATTAGCTAAGATTATATAGGGTAAATACCGATTAGCTCCTTGAGTTTTGAACCCCTTGAAGGAAAGTTGCGCTCCTTTTTGGCCCCTTTTGGTTTGGATTGTTTACGCCCCCAAAAGTGGGTGTAAAAGATCCAAAAGTGGCCCTTTGGCCGAAATTGCTGACTAGCCTCCTCCATAACTATCAAATCTGACCCTGGGTCTAATATGAGAGTTCTATATATTATACTGAAAGTAGTACAATAATTTTTGTTTTGTTTTATGTGCTAACTTTTATACAATTGTGCATACAATGATGCAAGCGATACATCTTATGTTAGAGTTTATTAACAACACCTTTCTTTAATGCATTCTTTTTACCACATTTCTATATGTTTTTATCAATTTAGCTTGCAATACTATATGGTAGAAATATATATTATATATAAATGCATTGATATTTTTTGGCCATACAGCCAAGTTTGAGTTTTTGTCTTATATTGTATTAACTATAGTATAATATTAGATTCTACTAATGTAATCGTTCATTTAAAAAAAATAAGGATGAACTGTGGAATTCTCATAGATATAGCAATTCCTGATTCTTGTATAACTTATAGACACGACGATGTAATTTTAAAGTGGATGCAAAATATGAAAAAGTTTTGCACCTTAAAAGTTTTTTTTTCTCTTATAATTGTAACTCATGCACAATAGAGTTTATCTATAAATATTTCAAATTCAAACAAGTTGAATGAACCACTATATAACGCATTCGCCACAAGCAATTTTAAAGTCATAATTTTAACATCATTAACATAATATTCTCACATTGGCGTATATATATAAGAAGAAAAAAAAATGATAAATGATATAAAAATATTTTTGCTCTAAAAAAACTATTGTCAGATTACGTTATTTTAAAATTACATGACGTCACTTGAAGAACTCTATAATATATTATATTCTTGTACAAAAGGATATACAGTGGTTGACCTACGAGTGTTGTTTTGCGGCGCCCCGAGGCGCCAGTGAAACGATTACATACTCTACAGTGCATCGTCAATCACACCCAAGTCAAGATAGATATTACATACCGTGCAACTTCTTATATATATATATAAATGTGTGTACTATCTTTTTAAGATGGTGTTGGTTCTTAAAAAACAAAACAAAACATTATCTTGCCCCGCCCTGCAATGAACATCTTTTATAAAATATATAATATAACATTACTATATTCGAAATGTTATAAATATTATTTGTTCCAGCAGATCATCTTGTGTATTATATCTCTTCATACCTTTTTTTTTTTTTTTTTTTTTTTCTTTTCTTTTCTCTGGCATGTAAAAATTTACAATACAAAAGTTCATGAATTATTTTAAACTTGTTCTACTTTATAATTTTTTTTTTTTTTTTTTTTAAGAAGAGTGATTTATTATTTGCCACTTTATATTTCGATTAAGAAATAAGGAATTGATTTTTTAAAACGTATAGAAAGAGATTCGTGAGAGAGAGTTTTATTCTATATATAACAAATTATGTATATCGTTTAAACAATTTTTTTTATCTGCATGTACTGTACGTAAACTATATAGAACATAACGTAATCAGTATATTTAACTGCATAAACTCTGATTTTTTTCCCTCCGTACACATATAGCAAAAAAAAAATTTAACGTTCCGCAATCCAACCAGAATAAGTTTAAGATAGTTTTTTTTTTTTTTTTTTTTTTTTGTGGTGGTGGTGGTGATGGTGGTGATATGGTATATTACGTATAGAATGTACACATGATGAAGAATTGCGTGGTAAATATGAAATAAGCAAGGCTTGAAATAAGCTGGTACACATCACATATACACCGCACTTTTTACATCATATAGGTTATATAGTAACCAACATAATATATACCATACCAGCAAGTCTCACATTATATACGCATCAGAGACGATATGCAAACATATGACCGCCATATTGGTATCAGGATAAAAATTTGTCAAAAGCTTTTTTTTTTTCTTTACTCATCTCATCATATCATCAGGGTAGGGAAAAATATACTAAAAAAAGTTTGCATTAGAATTTTTATCCGTTATATTATATGGCCCACTTGTTAGTAAATAAGTTATTTTTTTCATCATCATCATCATCATCATCATTTTTTTTTTTTTTTTTTTTTTAGAAAAAAAAATGTAAACATCAATTTAAATAGGATTTTACATTGTAAATAACTTTATGTGTAGAAAAGATATCGTACATAAAATAATTAAAATCTGTATCATATATATAAAAAAATATAATCTTCTTTTTGGGCTTTGTTTTTTTTTAATTTGCTTTCATATACAAAAGAATAAAAATGTTATCAGAGTATTGAAATTCTTTTTCGTTTACAAAAATGAAAATAAAAATATTTATATAGAGCTTATAATAAAAGTATAGCTTTAGTTATGTGCATATGCAAATTTATATGAATATTGTGTAATATTAAAATGTTATGTATATAATAATTGAATTGAGTATAATATATATCGCTAAAACTTTCTAAAATTGAAGTTTAAATTAATTTTAATTTAACTCTCGATTAAACATAATATCAATATTATATTTTAATTAAAATTCTCTCTATTGCATTTATGATTAGATCGTTTGTATATACATAACATGTATTTTGAAGTTTAATTTAGCATTGTAAAATTATTTAGTCGTGTACATGAAGAGATGTTATGTTGTATTATTATTATTATTATTGATCAGGGGAGTAATTGAGAGGTCTCAAACATATCATGCAGATGTATAGTATAAATACATATAGGGATGCCCGCGCGTGGGTCTATATATTCCATTCTATATGACATGACATATCAACTATTCACTAGAGGATGGCTAACCAATTGGATAATGACAGTTGAAGACATACGCTTCATATTATAATATAAACTTTAACTCATTTATAACCCTATCCTTCATCTTTTCTCTCTCTCGCTCGCGCACTCACTCTCTCTATAACTCAACTCATCCGTTGTTTCCAAATTGATGCATCTATAAAAAAAAAACATAAATGTGACGTCACTTTATACAAACTGTTCATAACATTTTTAAATAGAAGAAGAAACATTGTTTATATTAAGACAATAGAAAAACGATTTGTTTTTGTTTTATATATATAAAAGATCTTTGCACAAAAAGAAAAGTTTATCTCTGCGTTCTTTTGCTGCACATTTCTATACTATATAGTCTGTTGCATAAATTTATACAAAAAAAGTTATTTTTGATTTATATAGCTTCTGTTATATTTATTATTATAACATTTGGTTTACGTCTATCTATTTCTATTTCAAATCGATGTGGAGTTAAAGATAAGATGAAATGCAACTCCACATGTTACATGTTAATTTATTCCTATAAACTTTTCTGTTGAAAACAAAAACAATGGAATCTTCCTTGATATAGGGTGTTTCCAACTTCCACCCTATATCTTTTTTGTTCTTCAGAATGACTTGATGATTTTTATTGACATCTTTTAAACATGGTGTAAATATAAAGAATTATTATAATTTAGATTGTTATATTATACGATATTACATAATAATAATAATAATAATAAAATCATTCATTAAATACCAAGAAGTCATTTGAATAATAATAAAAAAATTATATATTGTAATAATCTCTTTCTCCACACGTTCTTTTTTTATTAAATGTCATTACATTTTTTTTAATGTATTTCATATTAACCTAAATAATTTCTTATTTAATTTTTTATATATTTTTTTTCTTCCTAATGGTCATTTGTAAGTTAGTTTGTCCTCCGGGTTAAAAATATAATAACAAAAAAATAACATAAGTGTGCGTGTATATATATATATATATATATATTTAAAGTGTTTTGACGTTTTGTTGGAATCATTTCATATAACTATAACTGAGAGAGAGAGAAAGAGAGAGAGAGAGAAGTATAAAAATTGAGTTTTGATTCTTGCCAAATGAAACGTATCCAAATATCATTTGTCTTGTTTTTATTTTATGAAAAAAACACAAGATATTTAGGATTTATTACAATTTTTTTATATATATATGTCTAAAATGTGACAATCTTGATTTTGCTGATGTTTTCATTTATATGAAAGTTCCATTTCATTAATCCAAAACATTTTATATATAGTTTGACATATATGAATTAATCTTATGGCAAGGTTGGTACAATAAAAGATTGTCACATTACATTTAAGACAAATAAGAAGAGTGTTTATGTAATAAATTATTATAATTTATATACGAAGTGTATAAATCAATTAAAGAAATGTAATTAGCAATATTATGAAACTAGGGTTTCTTTTAATTACTTGTATAAGTGTAACTATAGCATTAAAATTAAACATTATAATACAAATCTTTAATATGATACATTTCTTTAATTTTATTATTAATTATTTTAATCTTTATACTTTCTCTTTATATGATTCATAACAAAAAAAAAGCATATGAACACTAAAAGAAAAAAATATTCCCAAGTTAAAAATACTTCATGCATATTAAATATGTAAATTAACATTTTAGATGATAATGACATTTTAAATATATATTTGATAACAAAAAATAATATTTAAATATACTATCTTATATTTTTATGTGTAATTAAACGTCATTTAAAAAGAAAAAGAAAGAAAGAATTCAAGTTATATAAATGTGGCATGTTGAATTATTATAAGTGGTGTAATGTTTTGGTACTTTGCCTGATGACCAAATGAGTGTTCGCATAATTAAGAACAGGAGCGGCAATTGCGCGAGGCAATAACTAAAAAAAAAAAAAAGCAAAACACCAACAAACACTGAAGCTACTTGTTGTATGGTGTTTTGTGACGTCACATTAGAAGGAGAAGAAGAAAAAAAAATACTTGTGTGTCTGTTAGAGTAAAAATCTTCTCTCTATAACTTTTTTTTTATCAGATAAATATTTGCAAGCTTTGCAAGCATCAGTGCAGGGTTCTGTTTTTTGTCCTCTTGCACACACTTTACTTCATCTAAACTCTACTATAACTACAAACATCTAACTTTATAAAGTAAACTAAAATACCATATTATTATTATTACTACTATATAGTTTCCTATAGCAAAAATTATTGCAACCAAATTTTTACATTTTAGCATACGTTACACACCCACACCCAAATAACTTTTTTTTGTTCTGTTGTGTGTATATATTATTATAATGTTTATACTTCATACTATATGTTCTGCAGTGCGCAGTCTTTGAAAAATTAATAAACACAAGAAAACCAAAAGGAATCATTTATATGTAAACAAAGATTTATTTAGTCTTGTAAAACTTCCATACGTATAATAAAAATGGTTACAGAGACAAATCTTTATAATATTGTTCATATGTTTAGTACACATAAAAACAAACAATTTTATGTATTTAATGAGAAACATTAAATATACGTATATGAACTGATTTATTTTTATTAATAATTTATACATATGATAAACAAATAAAAATTTCATCTTATAGAGTTAAAATTTTGTGGTGTAACATACCAGACAGATGATGGTTACATAGAGACAGAGCAAGGGATGCTGCAGATGCCAAGAGAAGGCTTGTTTATGTCAGATCTGACAAAAACGTGCCTTTTACTTACTTTTCTGGTTGTCTTAAATGTGACGACCCCTAATAGTACCCCATACACCCTCATGTACCCACTCTCTCTCTCTCTCAGTCAGCTAAACATCCAACACCCACCCTTAGAAGTAAATAACCGTGGCGAAGTTACGTGTTTATACAGGCGTGCATTTACTCTGGGATGCTTGAAAATCAAGCAGCAGTTTTTCAAAAGCCAACCAAACCAAGCCAGGTCACCATAAGACCTTTTCACTTCAACTCACTCTCATTTCATATTTTATACATAAATATGGTGTATATTATTATTATTATGCTCATGCTCTTATATAACTTCGCTCGTGCGCTCTAAATTACCCTCACTGAATAAAAATATACACAACATGTGCAGAAAAAAAAAATTATATAGCTTCATCCGGTAGAGGTAATTTGTTATCATAAACTTTTTCATAATATGTTTATATATACACTCATATAATATATATATTTTGTAACGAGGTGTCAAATTTTGTAGTAAATTTAT
The DNA here is from genome assembly GCA_949318235.1 of Ecdyonurus torrentis. Lineage (NCBI taxonomy): Eukaryota > Metazoa > Arthropoda > Insecta > Ephemeroptera > Heptageniidae > Ecdyonurus > Ecdyonurus torrentis. The sequence continues at coordinate 20,938,248 of OX439130.1, read as the reverse complement.
TGTAATTGAGCATATGATTAAATAGTAATGTGAGTAATAAATTATTAATTTGCAATGAAATATTTTGTTCAAAGATTTAGCACTTTTTTTTGTTTATATACGTGTGACCTTATTTGATACTCCTTCCCTTATTGTACTTATAGTTTTGAATTGTTATTTTAATATACTTACGACACGTATTATTTCAATAACTTATTATATAGTGAACATTTATAATACCAGAAGTTTTCTATTATAGTAATATTACGAAAGAAAAATTACAATTTATTTCAATTTTTTACTTTTATGACGTAATATATATATATATATATATAACTATACATTATTTGTCAAAATTATATGACAAAGGTATATTATGCAAAAAAAAAAATAATAAAATAAAAATAAATAAATAAAAAAGTAAAATAATAGTAGCTAAAAAAAATCTAACATGAAAAATCTCAAAACATAAGACTTTAATTTTATTGCATGTATTACATCGTAAAGTAAAAAATAATGTGACTGAAAACACAATTGTTGGGAAAAGCGACGTTTGTAAGATACTGGATTATATAGCTCTATACTATATATATATATATATATATATATATATATATATATATATATATATATTATATATATATATATATATATATATATATATATATATATATATATATATATATATAAGCGGTACGGGATTGGGAATATTATTATAATATAAGAATTCATTCTTCTAAAGCATGCAAAAAAGTTGTAAGTTTTAAAAGTAACATAAACGAGAGTTGTGTCAATGTTTTATGTTCTTTCATGTCAATTGTGAATTAGCATTTAATGTAAAACTTTACAACAAAACACATCTATTTTTGCCTTTTTTTTTTAATGTTAAAAACTTATTTGTTTATTACATGAGGATTTTTAAAACAGTTGTAAATTTAAGCAAAATTATTTCACAAAGGACACAAAAAAAAACTATTTGATAATTTAAAAAACGATTTCATGAGATACATATATTATTATATTATATATATCTATAAAATGATCAAATAAATAAGCTTTAAAAAAAATGCAAATTAGACTAAAATAAAAAGAAAGGTGTCAATGTGTACATGTTGTATTTTATTTAAATAACTAGATATTCTGTTTTTGAACAGATCTTAATTGAATAGAAAATAGAGGCTTATAACATATATATCCCAGCATATGCTAAATATTTGAAAAGGATTTGCTTAAAGAAAAAAAAAATCCTGTATACTCCTACACATTCTTATTCCTCTTATTCTTATTTCTCTGCTTTTTTATTCTAACAGAGAATATTCTCCTTTTTTTTATTAAACGAAGAACCACGTTCGCTTCTCTAATTTAATTACATTGTCAGAAAAGACTTTACATTGTATAATATAATTTTTTTATCCCTCGTACAATATTGTGTGGTTACTTGTATACTAGATATAAAAAAAAATTGATATTGATTTAATGCTAGACGTATTTGAGTGACAGTTATATTAAGATAACATTAATTTGATTTAATATAAAAAAATAGTTTAAAAAAATGTGTATATGAAAACAAAAATTGTATTCTTTTGAAAAAAATACATTATTGTAATGAAAAAAGTTTTATATAAATATTATTTGTCAGCTGTTCAGTCACGTATAAATTTCTACGTGGTGATTTTTATATTTCATCGTTGGTAAAGATAGGGGTGAAATTCAACATTTTTTTTTTCACTTGCTACAAATCTCGATTTCAGTCGAGTGTGTGATGGTGGTTTTTAGTCATTTTTTGTCGACAGCTGTTGCATTTTTTTTTATCCTATAGTAAAAAAAGTACGTGTTCATATATACGTAACTATAGATGTGAAGGCTATAGTTTTGAAAAGTTTGCGCGATCTGTGTTATGGATGCTTTAGTTATTATGCCCTCTTTTTTCTCTTCAAAACTGATGGACCACCCTATGTTACAGTCATCATCATCATCATCTATATACACAGCATCCCTTCAGCTGCTTTCCACGCATCATATATATAAGTCTGCCAAACTTTTACGTTTTTACACCCCCGCACATAACAGCTGATAGCCTAACTATTCAGACAAGACAAATAGTACCTAATATTACATATATAGTAAGGGGTTGTGTTGTGAAAAAAGAAAAGGAAATTAGGGGTGTTATTTGAAGTAATTTGCCTCATTTAACTGAACTCATGATAGTAATTGTTGTGATCAACTTTTATTATATTTTGTAAATAAATATAAATTTGCACTATTATACTAAACCATAAATTTTTATTGTTATTATAGTAAAGTGTTGTTTTTACTAATAGGCCTTTAGTTTTAAATAGTGATACATTCTGTACACCTGTCTCAAAGTAAAAATCTGTTGTTGCTTTTTATATATCTCTATTCCCTTGGCAATGTTTTAATGAGGAACTTGATGAACTTTGTTCATAAATTTGCCACAGTAATTAAAAATATATATCATACAGTATAAATAAACTTTATTACAAACAACTTATAACTGATGTGAATAACGGGGATAATTACCAACATTATACTAAATTCAAATTGTTGCCTTCTTTCCTATATACAAAATTTTAAAATAATATTTTTTGTTCTATAGGTTTCTTTGTATTTTACAAATTTTCCATTCAAATCTTTTCTAATCTGATGTTTTAAAATGTACAAAAATAATTTGCATAAATCATTGCCAGATGTTTAAAGGAGAAGTTTTATTTTATTTTGTAATAGCACCCTACTGGGTTTCTATATCAGGTCACATATGAGAGTAGATCATGTTTTTTTCCACCTACATAATACTCTTTTTGCACTTTCATGTCAAACAAAATACATTTTGACAAAAATGCTGACTTAGCAGTTTAAAAAAAAAATGTTGCAGAAAATATAAAAAAGAGATTTATGATACTTTAGACATTAAAGTTTTCTTATAATATATAAAACATCATTAACCATTAATCATGATTCCCTTGTGGTATATATACGTATCATGATTTAATAGTTTTAATCGCTAAACTCATAAAGCACCTTAGAACACCGTGTGAAGTCCAATTTTGCGAGAGATTTTCTTTTTTCTTTTATGTGTCTTGGGTATAAAAAGAAAAAAGAGAATTGTTAAAAATGTCAATGAATGAAAACTTATCTACATTTTCTGCACAAACTTTTTTCTTCTTCTATCTCACGTTTTATTTATTGGTTCATTTCTTTTTTGCCTTTAGGCTACCTTAATTATGTCACGTTTTTGTAATTAATCCTCACTGTCACATTTATATAATGATATAAATTTTATGTTTTTATACAATATGTTATATTAATAGCATTTTGATAAACATGTATGATAAAGTCATTTAAAATATATAACAAACATACAAAATTGATAATATGTATTTTGACATAATATCAAGATGATCCATTAATAGTATTTATTTAAAATAATGACATCGAAGATAAGGTTTTAAATAAATAAAAATTAGTTTGTTTAATAGAAAAAAATCATTTAGTCCTATATAAGAGAAATGCAAATTAATGTTATTGCATATATTCAGAGAGGGCATAATTTTTCATTACTTTAAAACATATTTTTTAAAGATTTTGTAAACATTATATATATTGTAAATAATTTTTATTAATTGAATTATAAAAGATAATTTACACACCTTAAGTATTGGCAGACAATTTTTATCGTTTTGGCGTCATTGTAATAAATAAAAATTAAAAATACTTTCATAGAAAAAAGAATTAACGAAAGAGCAGAGAGAGAGAGAGAGAGAGAGAGAGAGAGAGAGAGAGAGAGAGAGAGAGAGAGAGAGAGCAGAGAAAATGCGTATTATATATAAAGTTAATTCACAAAATGAAATTTATATTAATATTTTTGCACCTAATTACTTAATATTTTTCTTAGTATTCTGCAAAGAACTGCCACTACAAAATTATACGTAAACTATGCAAAATGCATAATTAAATTTTGTATTTTTATCCTATAGTTTCAACTTAATAAAATAAAAGTATAGAAGTCATAACTTTTTTTCAAGTATCAACGATAGTCAAGTTTGTATGTACAGTACGAACTATTTTTTTTGGAGACGTGTTTGAACTTTTGACATCTTTTTAGGCCACATATTTGCTTATCGTCTTTTTTCAAGTATCAAACACATGACCTCGGTAACAGGTATACATAAAACGAGAGAGAAATTTTTGCTTATAAAATATGACGGCATGCCAAAAAAAAAATAGTAATATTTACTCTATTATGCTTTATGCTAAAATATGAGATGATCAAAAGTATAGAGAGAGAGAGAGAGAGAGAGAGAGAGAGAGAGAGAGAGAGAGAGAGAGAGAGAGAGAGAGAGAGAGAGAGAGAGAGAGAGAGAGAGATGAGAGATGGTATACGAGACGAACGAAAGAAATATTCGTTGCAAAGTATAAAAGAAAAGAAGAAAGAAAGGCTTCTTCATGAATTATGCAGCGTGTTGGAAGAAGCATGAGCAGAAGGCGCATCTTTTTTTCGATTTCTAACAACCCACCCCCGAAAAAAAAAAACACCACTGTAGTACACCACCCCAGAAAGAGAGATGAAAAAAAAAAAAAAAAAAAAAAACTCTGTTTTATATATAAAGGCAGCAACCGATGTAAGTCTTTGGTATATATATTTTTATTCTAAACTCATTCTACCGCAGAATTACGCCGATAATCTTCTCTCCTTCTCTTCTATATATTTTTTCCATATTTTTTTTCTTTCAAGATAACACTACTAAAGAATAAAAAAGAAAAGAAAAAAGTTTTAAGGATGATTGTTATAGTGTTCATCGTAAGTTGTAAATCATCATAATCTGTTTCTTTATAACAAAAGTTATAGAAATAAAATTTTCATGTCTATCAAAATAAAAGAATAATAAAAATTCAATGTCAATAATGGACTACACCCCTGAAGAAAACATATTTTTTAGATTATGATAATGATAATTGAATATACTTAAATAATAATATATTATTTTTTATTGTCATTCATTTCCATTTTTGGTATATAATAACTTTTCTTACTATATGAATTTTTATATCATTTTTTTTTTATTTATGATTTAATTTAAATATTTTAAGAAATAAAAATGAATATTTTACAATGCTTATTTTTATTGTAAAAAAAAAGTGGAGGTGCCGGGGATTGAACCCGGGGCCTTTCACATGCAAAGCGAACGCTCTACCACTGAGCTACACCCCCTGATAATAATTGTTGGAAAATAACAATATTTAATCACTAAAATGTGCAGATAAGTGAAATTTTCACGTGATAAGCGAAGCGTGAATTGAGTTTCAATGAGAATTTTGATGATAGTTGCAGAATTTTAATTTGTACAACAGTGAGTAATTAAAATTTTTTTTTACATGACTCATGTTAAGGATGAATGACATTTGAAAAAATCATTTATCACATTTTATATATCAAAGAATCTTTTTGTTTTTTTATACATTCCCACACTTCTCCATACGCCCTCTCCTATTAACGTTTGTCTGTCTGTGTTTTAAATTATAGAAAGAAGAAGAAGAAGAAGAAGAAGAAGAAAAAAAAAAAAAAAAAACTCTGACTCACGAGTGAGAAAAAGAAGAACAGAGAGATAGAAATGTATGTAAAAATAATAAAGTAAATTACATATAAAGAGAGTGTCGAAAAGTAGCTAAGGATGATGGTCTTCAAATGGACTCCCTCCTCGTTCTCTCTTCAAATCTCAAACAGAGAGTATAATATTATGAACAGACACAGTCTCTGGTGTCTATCTGTTAGAAACATCACTTGAAACTCAAGACAGAATAATTCATATATATACTATATAGCTCAAGTGAGAGATGATGCTAAGTAAGTAAAAGTGCTGCTATATACGTCTTCATGGATTTTTAGTATACAGAATTCTCATAGGACATACTGTCGTTTTTTTTTAAAGTACCATTTATATAATATATTATCAATATTCAATCACTTTGATTTCACGTTAAAAAAAATTTGAAGCATATAAATAAAATATTGACTATATATATATATATATTTTTTTTTTTTACTTCAAATATTGCTATGACAGTATTTTTTATTATTATTAAAAATAAAAAATGTCAAAACTGTCTTTGTTGAAGTACAGTTTTTCTGAAGCCTCCAGCCTCCAGCCACATGGGAGAAGAAGTAATATATATATAAAAATATATATTATATATTATATCTGCTGATGCAAAAATATAATATACACATACAGTACTTAAAAATAAGAACAATAAAAACTCTTAAACAAAGAATCCATATAACATGCATATAAAGCAGGGAAAAAAAAAAAAAAAAAAAAAAGTAAGCATTATCCGGATACTAAATTTTTTTATGCATGCATAAAGCTTTCATCGATCAAAACAGTTTATACATTTTTAAAATGAAAAAGAAAGATTTGTAATAATAATATATATCTCTAAATGAAAATCCAGACATTTTAGCTTTTATTTATTTTTTTGCCCTATTTGATAAATATATTTTTCTTTGTAAAAGACAGAATATTAAAACTTTAGTTATTATGTAGATTTTTATTTACAAATATTTTTTGTTGAAACATCGCGTATTTGATATTGAGTAATTGATTTCGTTGTGTTGTGTATAGTCTTTTTAATAAAATTTCAAGATTACAATATCAAATATATATAAAAAAAAAAAAAAAATTATATGATAAATAAAGAAATGAAATAGTTATAAAAACTTACAAAATTTTATATACACATACTATACAGAATATTTTGACATCTTTTTATATATAAAAATGATATTTTTATTAAAGCCATTTCAAACTAATAAAAAAGGCTTTAAGAGGATAATATTTTTTTCTTTAAAAAAAAATAATCTTTTATTTCCTTTGCTATACCTTTAAATATGCATAATTTATATATATATATGTTTGCTTCATATATAAAAGTATGATTAGCTTATAATGGTAACAGCTTCTGTAAGTCTGGCAAAATATATAAAATAAAATTTGACGTGAAAAGAGAGAAAATTTTAAATATATAAAAAGAGAGATATGTATTATATATTTTTTTAAACACGTTTTAATCTGACGTATAAGGAGAATGTCTTATTGCTGTCATTAAAAAGTCTGTGACGTAATTATAAGTTAATAAGTAATATACCCTACCTATCGTCAATTCACACCAACGTTTAAACTATGACAAGTATTTGCATTGCAGCTTTTAATATAATAACTATATATAAGAAATTCTCATTACTTTTTAATTAAGTTTAAATGTAATTTTTTTAACTAAGCTTTTCTTTTTCATATACACAAAACATAATTATATTTTGAAAAAAAATAAGCTTTTTTTGATTTAATTTTTTTTTGTTCATATTTTTATATAATATATAAGATTCTCAAGCATATAGTATGAAATTATAAATTTAATGTAAAATTAAGTTTAAAATAAGCAGTTTTTTTTTAAAATAATTTTAATTAAAAATGAGTTTATACACTTTAATTAAAATCTTTTCATGGTTTATTTTTAGTTTAATAATATCATATATACGTTGAGTTTTTATACACATTTCTGATTTATTTATAAAATACTTATAAAATATTTATAAAATAAGAAAGATTAAATATTATATATATATAGTTTGCATTATTTATACTATAACTCTTTTTATTTAGGATATTTTTATTTACCTTGCTTGACCAAAAGGGTGTAACCACTATATTCTTCGTGTAATCTTATGCAAGATGAGGTGAGGAGGGAAGAGGAGGGGGGTCTGTCAAAATGAAGAGACAAGCTAATCAAGTTCTTAAACAGATTACTATCACAGTGCGCAATCACAACCTGTCTTGTAATAAAGGCGAGACATCGGTGAGTAGGAATAACAAAACCAGGGTTAAAAATTATGATAACATAAAAATTCTTGTCCGTATCACCTGCGGATCTTCAACTTTATTATATTATATATAAAGACTTCATTTATATGCACAAAACATTTTAATATAATAAAATTAGTTATAATATCATAAGATTTGATCCATTTTTTTTATTATACTTATTTGTAAGGTATTTTAACACTATAAAATAATTGACTATATAATATAAAATAAAATAAAAGTAATAATCTTTATAATTAAATTGAGTATTATTTTTTTATTATATTATGCATACCCTTTAAAATAACGTGTTTATTATTTAAACTATATATAATCAAAAGAAAAAGGTGCTAAAACAGCTATATACAAAAAATTAATATACTTATTTATTCAAAGTTCTCTCTCTCTCTCTCTCTCTCTCTCTCTCAAGTGGTGTTACAATTTTTGTATTATGAATTTTGATTAAAAATAAGTTTTTATTTTTAATATCTTTATACCTAAAAGATAAATGAAATTTTAATTAATTGAGGGTAACATTAATGATCATTTTTCTCTTTTCGGCTTTCTTTATTTATAAAGACTATGAACTAAATATAAAACTATTTAAATTTACATTTAAATTAACTGCATTACATATTTAATAAATTTATAAATAACATATTTTTTTAACTATAAAAGAAGTTACAATAATTAAAAGTATTTTATATAAGACGAGTATTGCATACTAAAATAAGAGAGACAAAAAAAATGTGTAGGTTTTTTCAAATTATAGCAAAATTTATAACATTGTAAAAATTTCATCAAAGGTAGTTTAAAATTTTTAATTAACAATTAACACAATGGCAATTTAAAAAATAGTATATAGCTTTTGTATTTAAAAAACTACAACCTATTAAATTTTGTTTGATTACATTTATATTCAGAGAGAGAGAGAGAGAGAGAGAGAGAGAGAGAGAGAGAGAGAGAGAGAGAGAGAAGAAAAAAGAAAGAAAGAAAAGAAAAACTATATATAAAAAATAAAAATAAGACAAACACTAAACTTTTACCAAGTAAGGAAATACTTGAATTTACATCCTTGTGTTAAAAATGTATTGTAATTCAAATTAACAGTTTTACATGCTTTTTATGGTATTTTATTTTTATTTTCTTAAATAAAACTTTCTGTAAGACGAAACTCTCTTTAAGACAAAGAAAACAGAAAGTATATATACAATATACAAAAACTGATCATTTGAAAGAAAGAAAAAAAGTTGTGATCCCAATGTACTCTCAAGTATACCTTAGACAGACATTGCCATGGTATGTCCCAAGTATTTTTATAAAAAATAATAATAATGAATAGAAATAAATAACAATAAAAAGTTTTAATATTTCGATGAAAATTTTATGCGGTTAACCACAACTTTTATTGATTAATCTTATGTATTTTTTTATTATTTTCGCGAAACTGTATTTAACGAGGATGGTAATTAATTGCAATGTATATATAATTAAGAATATTTAAAAATTTACAGTGTAAAATGTTTTTATAACCAGGTCATACAATGGACAACATAATAATAATAACTATTATTACTTCCATTTAATAATATTCTTAAATGCATGCACTTTCATATATAAATTCAAATATATGTGCATTGCAATTATAAGTTTACAAAAACACAGAAAATTTTCTTTCAAACTTTGCTGTTTGTTTGCTTATTTTTAACATTTTTTTTTTTTCAACTTTTTTTTTTCTAAAGGGATCCTGAATTCTCGACCTGTTGAACTTATGGCCAATTCGACCCTCTGTCAGAGATCTTTTAAATAATTTGCATGTAATTTCTTTCTATATACTTTGCTTTTTTTGATAATATATATATATTTTTTTTTACTTTCAATGTTGCTGTGTACATTTTGAGAGACAATGCGGTATTGTCGTTGTTTTACAAACATGAAATAAACTCCCCGCAATAACAGCAAGAGTAGCAGTAGAAGAACAGCAGGGTTTGGTCATGTAAGCTGAGGACCGAAGTCATGACCTTTTTTTTTTTTTTTTCTGCACAAGAAAAAGGATACCCCTGAATTGTTACAACAATCCTTGTATATTTGCAAATTTATTTTGTAGCTACTGTAACAAACATATAGTTACTTTTTTGTAACAAAAGACGTTTAAATAATAAATGTTTCTTCATATATTCCCATGGTATATTATTTTTGAATAAGATTTATTTTTACATGCAAAAAAAAAAAAAAAAAGTATCTTTTTTAAAGTTAAATCCACCCACTGTTTTGTATAATCTATGTTTTTAAATGCAGTAAACAAAAGTACAATCTTAATTTATGGTCACCCGGTGAATTAAGCGTGTGTATATACCATCTTGACATATTTAATAGTGAATCTCTCTTTTTATAATAAATATATTTCTTTTCATTTTAAGTTTTTATTTTATATTATTTTATTATATACCTTTTGCACACGGTAGCGTATATAATATTTTTTAACTTGTAGACATTTTTATATAAAACATAACAAAAACTTTTTTATTGTTCCGCATGTAATAAAAACAAATAAATTTTTATGTTTATTTTTTTTTTATATTTATGAAGGTGTTGATTACATTACATTTTCACGTCTATATATCAGTAAATAAAAATTATGAAAACTTTTTTTTAAGATGTATATTTATATGTGTTTTTTTATTTACAAAAATTTAAAGTATAAAAAATTATAATAGCTAGGGGGCAATTTTTTTCTTTTTTTGAAAGACATGAATATTCATGAAAATAATTTTGATTCATGACAAAATTAAGCCCCGGATACAAAATATATTATATAAATATATATTTTTTTATTTACTAAAAAGGACTTAATCGATATCTATATATATACTTATATGAATACTTAGCTAATGCATAATGCTCTCCACCCTAAAAAAAATAAAAAAAAAAAAAAAAAAAAAAAAAAAAAAAGACCAAGGGCAAGACCATTCATAATTACTAGTATTATATGATTGAAGGATGAATCGAAAGCAAATTTCGTTTAATAACTCAATAAATCATATAAAATAATTGTATGGGTCCACTAAATCCGTGTATATGCAATTTTCAAGAGAAAAAAAAAATATAATGTATGATTATTGACCGTATGAATATAATGTACATAACTTCATATTATATATTTTTTCAGCAATATGGTATCTCATATAGTAAAATAATCTATATAATTTAGCTATCATTTACATAAGTGCAGAGTTGAGGAGATGATTTATAAAAATATTTTATAGTAAACATGTTGTATTTAATAAAGTACTTTGTTCTGAGAATTATTTTTTTATATATAAAAAAAAAGAAGCAAATTATGATGATTTGATGTCGTATATTTATGTTATATTTAACATTTTAAAACGAGGCAGAAAAAAAATCTAACAAGTAGTAAGTTGACAAGTAGCATGGAATAAAATATGCAGGATTTTGAGAATTTAAAATGTAAATTTTTTAAAAATATTAAAAAAAAAAAAAAAAAAAAATTTGGTACTTGTGTATACAACTTTATTTTTTCCTTCCATTTATATTTCAACCTTTTTGAGACAGAGACAGAGAGAGAGAGAGAGAGAATACATTTTTTTTAATCCCAAACCATTTGTTACAATAAATTAAGTAAATAGGATATAATTTACGTAATATATAACCCCTTTCCTGTAATTTAGATATGCTGAAAGAATGGTATAATAAAAAAATACCCATTTTACTATAATAGTAACTATAAGTACCATTTCACCTTGAAAATCTTTTGTTTATCTTTACTCATTTAAATGTTCTTTTCTTTACTATTTTAGTAAAAATTGTGAAGTAAACTCTTATTATGTAAGATTTAACTTATTTGGGTGGTATAAACGAAAGTATACAGCTGGAACTATAGTATTTTTGTTGTTGACTTTTTGGTGCAGTCAAGGCTTATCTGAGATACTTTGTGTATATATATATATATGTGATAGTCACCCCCTTATTCGCCCTCTGACTCTCTCTCTGCTTGCCAACAAGATAGTGTAAACTTTAGGGAAAAAAAAAGTAAAGTATATGACAGTCCCTGATGCCTTGTATATATATGTAATAGTACAGATGCTGACAAATAATTTAACCCCCTCAAGCAGATTTTGAAATGGAAAGAGAGATTTTTTTTCTATAATAATATATTTATGTATATTTCTGGCCATTCATATAAATTCTTTCATGAAACCCTTTTGTGTAAACATACGTGTGTGAAATGTATGTTACACATGAGATTTCTAGCTTTTTGTGTTTGTTGTATAAATAATGACAGCACAACTTCCTTGGATATGATATACTCAGCTGGCTTGGTGTCTAGTAGTTGTGTGCATATTTATAACTACCTGCCTATTTATTAGCTATAGGAACAGGTCATATACTTTACTAAATACTGAATTAAACAGTGTTTTTCCCCTTTTAGATTATACTTTATTTTCTCATGCGCCGTAGTCTCAAATATAATATAAGAATTTTACATAAATGGTATAAACCGAATTGCTTTGTTTCTTAATTAAGTAATTATCAGTATTACAAACGTGAAGTTACTCGCCTTGCGCCCGTATGCACTGCAGAAGTGTTCAATTCTCGCCACGCGCGTGTACGCACGGGTAAGGCTTATTACTGCCTGGTGCAATTGCGCACAAGAGGTACCGATACTCTAGATCAACCTACATTAATCTCAGTGGTTACACCGCAAGTGCACTCTCAGGCACTGGGCTGCCTTTGGTAGGAAGCCGCTCTCTGTCAGAAGACTAGCCACCGTTGCCGGTGGCTGGGAGAGTGAAGTTTAGTTCGTTTTACCGAGTTCTCTACACCTCGTTATTTCCCTCAGCAGAGGAGAATATTCCTAAGCGCAAGCGCAACATCTACTTTGGAGATGGAAGGAATAATACTTACTTTTCTCCTCTTTCGCTGCAATACTGAACACCTTCTAAGCAATGCGAAGCATGCAAATAACAAAGCAAACAAATATTTTCTTACCAAATAACTGTTGAGTACAAATAAAATAATATACATATTCTGCCCAAAACCCAAATTCAATATTAAAATGATTATGAATGCTAAAATAAATATATAAAAACTTTACCTTCAAACCATAGTAAAACACTATCTCAGTCGTAACTATTATGTAATATACAAATCACAATCTACATACGCAAATCCGTTCATTATAATACCTAACTTTGCTGCATACGCCGTAGCGGGTTAATTAATGAAGTACGGTGCATTTACATAGCTTGCAAAATGATAACGTATCATTTGGCGATGTAATTTTACTTGAAACTTCATATTTGCGAAGTTTGACCAAACACATGTAAAAACAATACTGTTTTTATAGCTCCTGTAAGTTTACTGTATTCTTATATAACAGTCAATATTATATAACCGTCAACTTCAAACTAACCCTAAATAAATGCTTAGCAAAGCGGTGCATTTCACTACCCCAGCAACAAAGAGAGACACTACGCTGGAGAAAAAATGTGCATGCAGATAGGACAATTTTTTAATTGAAAATTTAGCTTGATATTAACCTTTTACCTTAACTGAGACAGTAGTTCACTCTAATTTGAACTGTTTTTTTTTTTTTTTTAAAAATTGCAAGACAAATAACACATTTTGACCAAGGTTGTGGGCAAAATAAACGTTTTCTATATAAAATGAGACACATTAGGGTAATATATAAAGCATAAAACATATTTTACAAACATGACAATTAAAATACAAATATCACAAATTAAAATTGGACTTGCGTGGTCAACAAACTTCAACGTAGTTGCAGTACTGGGTCAGAAGCCGAAACGCGCAGGTTTAGTTCTAGCTCGCCTGGGCCTCGTGCTAGCGGTGGCTGGAGGTGCTGGCTGCGCTGGCTCGTCATCATTCTCGAGAGGTTCTACTGCCCAATCTGGCTTGTAGTGATGTGGCTTTAACTGGTCCGCATTTCTGCGTCCTCCACTCTGGCCCTCGAGAGTTCGCAACTCATACGAGTTTGGAGCTATCTGCCTATGTATGATGTATGGACCTTCATACGGATGCGCTAAACTGCTAACAATACCGCGCGCGGCATCACTGAGGATGTTGGTTTTCCGCCACACCATTTGCCCTACAGCAAATGTGTTTTCCTGGCGTGTCTCGTCATATCTCTCAGCGCGAGCCTTTTTTGCGGACTCAATGTTAGAGTTTGCAAGATCATAAGCTAGCTGCAGCTCACTCTTGAGCTCTGTAGCATAACTCAAACGTTGCTCATCTGTGGGATGAGGCAAGTCACCTCGTGCGCTTAACGCAAATGGTGAGACAAGCTCTCTGCCTAGGTGGAGTTTAGCTGGTGTGAGACCCGTCACAGCACTTGGAGACGACCTCAGGGCATAGCAAAGTGCTGGAAGGTACTTGTCCCAGTGCTTATGCACCTCAGCATAAGCTTTTATGCACTGCTTCACAGTCCTAATATAACGCTCCGAGGGGTTACCTTGTGGACGGTATGCCACTATCGTTCTGTGCAAGATATTTAACTCTTCGCACACTTTCACCCAAGCATTACTGATATATTGAGGACCATTATCAGTTCTGATCTGTGTCATAAAACCATTGCGACAGCAGTAGTCAATGAGTTTATCGACTACTGCTCGTGCAGTTGCAGCACGTATGGGGAATACTTCCACCCATTTGGAGAAATCGTCAACCATGATAAGAGCGTACTGGTTACCCTTAGATGATGTAGTGAGAGGACCAAAGAGGTCCGCACTAACAGCATGGCCAGGCACCGTTGCTGTGTCTGTAGCCATGAAACCGACAGGTTTCTGGTTCGACGGTTTTACTCGCTGGCAGATTTGACAGCCGCGTATGTACGCTTGCACGTCTTTCATCATGCCGCGCCACGTGTATAGAGCACGAACTCTGGCTAAGCTCTTGCGCACACCTAAGTGAGCACTAAGGACATGGTCATGAGCTGATTGCATTACTGCGTGACGTATGTTGCTTGGAACTACAAGCCATCTTTCGTCCTTCTTACCTAGCTTGTACAGTACTCCATCGTCAGATAGCGTGTATATACCCCGCACGTGCTCTTTGTTTAGCGACACATCGGTCATGAGTTTGCTTACACTGTCGTCAGCTGTTTGCGCTGCCCGCCACTCATCTGGTGTGGCTGGTAATGGGGGGTGCTTTAGAGGCAACTGCCCACGCTGCCCTGGGGGGTCAGCTGGCGTTTGCTCTATCTCCTTGTTGCGCTCAGGCACGCTGACAGCGATTACGTCATCGCTCTCGTCAGAGTCAGCAAATAGCAGGTTTAAATGCAATGCATCCATTGCTGCAGGCTGCTTGGCACAAGGGCACTTGGTGCAACGACTGCATGAGTGCGCAGACATTGGTATCTCACCACTTTCATACTCCTTGAACTTTAGCTTGACCTCTCCTGGGGGGTCCTCGATCGGCACGACATCGTCCTCATGTCTGTTAAACAGCTGAGAGTCAGGACCACAAGGTGCGCGTGACAGGGCGTCAGCCACATGCATTGTGGAGCCCTTACGATGCTCGATCGTAAGATCCATGCCCATAAGTCTTAGGGCCCACCTTCTTATACGCCCAGAAGGTTCTTCCATAGTCATCAAGTTCTTTAGCGCAGCATGGTCAGTCCAGACTGTGCAATGCTGATAAGCTATGTAGTGCTTGAATTTTGCAAGGCTGTTCACTAGCGATAAGCATTCGAGCTCTGTGATGCAATAATTGCGCTCCGCAGAGTTGAGAGTTCTGCTTGTGAAAGCAATAGGACGCAGTCCTTTATCTCCTTCCTGCATAAGTACAGCTCCAATCCCCTCGATAGACGCGTCACACTGAATAAAAAATTCACGGTCCATACGAGGTAGCATGAGTACAGTATCTGACGTGATAGCAGCTTTGAGTGCGTCGAACGCACTTTGCTGTGGTGACGACCAGATCCACGTGACTTCACGCCTCAGAAGGGTGGTGAGAGGTTTTGCAATGATCTGAAAGTTATGCACGTACGATCTGTAGAAACCAAATAGACCAAGCATCTGCTGTATATGCTTCTTTGTCTTAGGTACTGGATATTGCTCTATAGCACGTATCTTCTCAGGGTCTGGTTTAATCGAACCCTTGGACACTACATGTCCGAGAACTTTTACCTCGGTACAGCATATCTGCACTTTAGAGGGGTTTATGGTCATGCCGGCGTCTGAAAGACGTTTAAAGACTTCCTCTAGATTGCGAGCCATTTCCTCTGCATTCTTTGCCCATACAATACAGTCATCCAAGAAGGGGATTACGTATTTGTATGCGATGCCATCGAAGATTTTATTCATTAAGGCTTGGAATATCCAAGTTCCTGACTTGAGACCAAACGGTAGACGTTTATAACGAAAACAGCCCCTATGCGGCGTGATGAATGCTGTTATATCACGGTGCTCAGGCTTAATTTCTATCTGATTATAGCCAGAGCTAAGATCAATCACAGTATAAATGGCACTGTCACCCATCTGTGCGAAGATATAGTCCATTCTTGGCAGTTCAAAGGGTGCGCATCGCAGCCATTTTGAAACTGGGCGGTAGTCCACAACTAAACGCCAATTAGGCGGCAAGCCTTGCTGTTGTTTTTTCTTCACCATCACTGGACAGCAGGCCCATAAATTGTTAAAACAATTTTCAACGATGTCATTGTCTAGGTCCTTGTCTATTATGCTGTCCATCACCTCCATCTTAGCTAATGTAGTGGGTCGCGACCGTGCTCGATGAGGTTTAGCGTTGGGGTCCATGTCGAACTCGCACTGATAGTTCTTTACTTTGCCAGGCTTGCTGGAAAATAAACCTTTATGCATGAACCGTCGCATCACGCGTTCAATACGCTGTTTATCAGCATCCGAGCCACTGGCGTGCTCCATCACTGCTGCGAGCCATCGCTCATCAACTTGCACATAGCTGCATGATAAAAACAATGAAGCTTTGGCGAAAGGGATAACTTCTTGCGGCTCACTGCCAATAGTCCACCCTCCTTCACTTATATTTAAGTTCAGTTTAGTACCACGCATGAAATCACGCCCAAGCAATACTGCTTTGTTTAGGCCAGGTAAAACAAAGAATCTTTGTTTTCTACTGTAGCCAGACCACGTAAAGTGCGCTGTCACAACACTAGTGATCTTGGTGTGTCCCTGCGCTAAATTCAGCGGTATATCAATTTTTTTAAATTTAAAACCTTTGGCTCTGAGCTCTTCCGCTATATCAGAGCCAATGAACGAGTGGCTGCTTCCACTGTCTAGCAGACCGAGGCGTTCTTTACCTAGCAGCTTAAGAACAATAAGCGGCTCATCATCTCTGTGCTTGACCTCCTGCTTACTCTGATTAACACCTGTTGTTTTAATATCAGAAGTCTGATTGACTGTGTCAGCGGAGTGGCCAAGCTCAATATTATTGATCTCTGCTACTACTTCTTTCCAGTGGTTTGTACGTACATGTACACTGCTAGGCAGAGTTAATTTACAATTAATTACATTTTTAAAAACTGGGAGAACCTCGATGTCTAAGCCTAGTTCCTGGAGATGACGTAACTTTTTGTTCCGCCGGTAACGTCTATTCTTTAGAGCGCGCTGGCGGCTCTTCCTTATTTCTTTACGTTTAGCTTCAAAAGCTTGCATATACATAAGGGTTGCTTCTGTACGGCGATTTGTAGACAGAGTGCCTCCCTCGCCACACCTGTTTAGTGCTGCGAGGGAGGTTGGCCGTTTTTTGACACGGGCGGTGTAGCTGACTGATCACAGTCGCGTGCTATGTGCCCCGTACGTCTGCATCTGTAGCAAATCAGAGCGGTACAATCGCGAGCGCGAGGTCTGTTGTCACGTGTTTCACGTGCCTCGCGTGCCCCACGTTGACTTCTGTTTGCACCATTATAGCTAAATGAGTGCTGTTGCTGTCTAGACCTTAAAGGGTCTAATGCATTGAGACTGACTTGTACAGGTGACAATGCTGAAGTACTGAAGGTAGGACTGGGCGTGGCTGATGCAGAGCCAGCACTCGCATATGGACGAGGAGAACTGTCTGTGTACGCTTACGAAGGCTCTATGAAATGAGAGGCTGATGGCGGTCTCACATACATACGTGACTGAAGCACAGCATCTTGTATACGGAGCGCCTCGAGAGATAAATCTCGTAAAGATGCAAATTCTCGGCCATAAGTATAATGGCGATACGCTGGGTGCATCTGTGCAAGTACTCTCTCTATTTGCTCTTGCTCAGTAAAATTGCCACCGAGTCTTCTATAATACTCGGCAATGGTGTGAACAAAAGATGATAATGGTTCATCTGGATGCTGAGTGCGAGCAGATAAATCTCGCATCAGTCTCTGCTTATAGCTAATTGAAGCAAATTCAGCTAAAAATATTTCAGTGAATTCATGCCATGACTGAATGTAATTATGCAGCGACCACCTTCATGTGTGTGCTAATCAAGCTGTCTGGTGTGCGTCCCAAAGATTTTGCATAACGCTCAAATTCTGCAATAAAATCTGCAGGTGAGCGAAAGTCGCGCCTTCCTATGAAGCGTGGCATAGGCAGTATAGGCATATCACTCGCCTGCAAGTAGCTAACTTGATGAATAGCATACGGCATCATACTAGGCGGGTAGAATGATGGTGTGTATGGCGGTACTGGCTCATACGGCATCCTATATGGAGTAAACTGCCCCGGCACTGGAGCTCTTGGCTGCAAGAATGGTACTTGCAGCAAACTGCTGACAGGTTGCGTGCTATGAACTGTGGTGGCGGCAGGCATAGTAGCTGCCGCTGGCAACGAGGCTATTGGGACAGGTAGTACAGCCGGTAGCTGAATGACACCCGTATACATGCCTGACGCTGACGCCGCAGGCACACTGCTTGGATGAGTGGCGAACTGCAAACCAAAGTTGAGATTTGCATAACTCTGTGTGGGCGTTGTCACCGCTAGGTTGGGTTGCATTCTTACAACTGGCAAACTATTAATTATAACTGGATATACAGGAACATTATAGTCAACTAATGACTGAGAAATTAATTCTACTGGTGCCGGCTGCGACGCCTGCACTGCTGTGTTATTGACATTCAACAACGCAGCTGCAGCCTCACCACGTAATGTACTATTACACACAGTGCAATTAGCACTGTAGGTCCCATCGCATAATCTGCACTGATTACTGCTCATCGCCGTACTCATCGGCGGAATACTCGACGCCGAACACATCGGCGTGACGTCACTACCAACCCTCGTGGTTGGTGTGCCAGTAGCGGGCACATTGACATTGGTACCAATACTACTTCCCGCTACGCTAGCCGCGCTAGACGTAGCTACTGCTGCTGCTGACTCCGGAATAAGTGGCTGGTTCACGCCAGGTCCACTATCCGCAGTGCCCGGTTGGGTACCATTGCGGGTTATAACCATCTTGCTGAGATGCACGAAGCTCTAATACTCTTTACTAGGCGAGAAATAAAACGCTTGTTTGCAAGCTGAACGTATTTCTTTACTGCGAGGTGAAAATAGTATATAAAATATACTATGAAGTTTTTTTTTTTTTTTTATGTAGAAAAAACTATTGCTTTTTAATAAAAACCAATTATTGTAGAATTAACTGTAGAATTTTGAATCCAAAATCTGTTGTGTAGACTGCAATATTGCAAAACGCAATTTTTTTTTTTTTTTTACTCACGCAAAAATTAGTTGCAATATTTGAGACTAATTAGGCACTAATTAGTTAAAACTCTACTGGCCGAGAGCCCCCCCCCCCCATATAAATAATGACAGAGCTGCACTGTTAATTAGCCGATGCCCCCATATAAATAATGACAGAGCTGCACTGTTAATTAGCCGATGCCCCCATATAAATAATGACAGCACAACTTCCTTGGATATGATATACTCAGCTGGCTTGGTGTCTAGTAGTTGTGTGCATATTTATAACTACCTGCCTATTTATTAGCTATAGGAACAGGTCATATACTTTACTAAATACTGAATTAAACAGTGTTTTTCCCCTTTTAGATTATACTTTATTTTCTCATGCGCCGTAGTCTCAAATATAATATAAGAATTTTACATAAATGGTATAAACCGAATTGCTTTGTTTCTTAATTAAGTAATTATCAGTATTACAAACGTGAAGTTACTCGCCTTGCGCCCGTATGCACTGCAGAAGTGTTCAATTCTCGCCACGCGCGTGTACGCACGGGTAAGGCTTATTACTGCCTGGTGCAATTGCGCACAAGAGGTACCGATACTCTAGATCAACCTACATTAATCTCAGTGGTTACACCGCAAGTGCACTCTCAGGCACTGGGCTGCCTTTGGTAGGAAGCCGCTCTCTGTCAGAAGACTAGCCACCGTTGCCGGTGGCTGGGAGAGTGAAGTTTAGTTCGTTTTACCGAGTTCTCTACACCTCGTTATTTCCCTCAGCAGAGGAGAATATTCCTAAGCGCAATAGCGTGGTATCCTCGACTTTGCAATCTGCAAAATGTGATGAAAGCAACACACTTTCAGGGTTTGTTAGACTGATCCTAATGAACATTTCTGGAATACCATCCCAACCATCAGGTCACCCTTGCGACCTGGGGCGACCTTCAAAGGTGGCGCTTAGGCCCTTTTGCGTTTTATTTTTTCCTGGTGTTGCTTTTAGTCCAATTTGAAAATTCTTTTCAATTTTCATTTCCGCATATTATGCTTAATAACGTGAATTTTTTTCAAATTTTTAATTCAAAAAACTTACCCGGAAATCGAAATTAAAGGGAGAATGGGCATACCTGATGCACCTTTAATTAAGAATAACATAAAAACTACCGGCACTACAAAAAAATGCTTCAAGTAAAAGTTGTAGAACTCAAAATTTGCTAAATTTTGAAGTTTTTTGTTTTTAAGTAGTGCCCATAATTTTGAAAATATTTTAATTTTAGTGCCATTTTAGGGTAATTTTTAAAGCAATATAATGCATATAAATGCTACCTACAAACAATAAATGTGACTAATTTTATAGGAAATACATTGATGGGACTCAATTCGACAATTTAAACCCAAAAATGAGTACTCAAAATAAAATTTCAAAATGTCCCGGAATTTCGGGACACTTTTTTTGGGAAAATTAATTTTTTTTATTATTATTTCGAAACTTTTGAAAGTTAATAGAGGGGTTTTTATAAGTTTTTTGCGTGTCCCGGAAGTGTCCCGGAATCCAAAAATAATTGCTTTTGACCAAATACTGACTCGTATATAAATATTTATATGTACGCTATAGGGCTTTGATGTATTGTGTATATGGCTTTTTTTTTAAGTACAGTACGTAATTATTTACTATTCATAGTATATAAGAGTTAAAAAAATAATAAAGAATATGACCTTATGATGGTAATGCATTATTTGTGCATTGATATATAATTATTTTAAATATTTATATGCAGAATACTTTACTTTACATACAATATTCAGATTGTATGTGACAATTTTCACACTTCAAGGTACAGGTTATTTATTTATATATTTTTTTAAACAATTTTTCTCATCACATCCCTTATATTAGCTTTCTGTAGTTCAAATCATGTGTTCAAAGTAGTTCAAACCTTCATACATGCAAATATTATTATTATAAAAAAAAAAAAAAAAAAAAAAAAAAAAAGAACTTGCATTCAATTTGTCTATTTTTTAGTGTTATTTAAAGTTTCTTAACGTCATAATATTCATCATAATATCCATCGATTTAATAATTTTTGATTGTTAAAATTATAATATAAACTTATGCTTGTTATCAAACTATTATAATACTAATTGTGGAGGGGGAGTAAAAATAGAAAACTACTATAATATAGAATACAGTAGTAGATTTTCATTGTACTATAATTATATTATATATAAACTCAACTACACACTGAAAACATGCAAACAAGCACGTAAAAAATAAGTAATTTTAAAGATTGTATTAATAAGAAGAAAAAATCAGACAAAAAATAAATAAATATAAAAAACGCAAGCAAAGACTGTTTTACAATATATATATTTTATATATTATATATATATATATATATATATATATATATATATATATATATGTGTGTGTGTGTGTGTGTGTGTGTGTGTGTGTGTGTGTGTGTGTGTGTGTGTGTGTGTAACACGATTGTGATAAAATAATTATTTAAATCCAGTGGCGCTGTTTTTTCTCATAATATAACATTGCGAATAAAACGTCAGTTTTTTTATTGCGGTAAAACATATTTATATAATCAAAATCATGTGTACAAGAAAAAAGCCCTAAAATATATAAGAAACGTAAAATTATATAAAATATTATAAGTTTCGAAATCTAAAAATAATGTTATTTGGCATGAGTGACTATAAGACTTTCTGTGATTTAAATAAAAAAAACTGTTCAATTTAGAATTGTATAGGACAGGGTTATTCTGTCAAATATTATATTTATAGTAAAATGTACAGTACTATATTATATTGAATTATAAATATATGTATGTGAGTGTGCATGCTTAAATGCAAAGCAGAACCATAAAACCCTAATATAAGGGATGTGATGAGAAAAATTGTTTAAAAAAATATATAAATAAATAGCCTGTACCTTGAAGTGTGAAAATTGTCACATAAAATCTGAATATTGTATGTAAAGTAAAGTATTCTGCATATAAATATTTAAAATAATTATATATCAATGCACAAATAATGCATTACCATCATAAGGTCATATTCTTTATTATTTTTTTAATTCTTATATACTATGAATAGTAAAAATAATTACGTACTGTACTTAAAAAAAAGACATATACACAATACATCAAAGCCCTATAGCGTACATATAAATATTTATATACGAGTCAGTATTTGGTCAAAAGCAATTATTTTTGGATTCCGGTACACTTCCGGGACACGCAAAAACTTATAAAAACCCCTCTATTAACTTTCAAAAGCTTCGAAATAATAATAAAAAAAATTAATTTTCCAAAAAAAAGTGTCCCGAAATTCCGGGACATTTTGAAATTTTATTTTGAGTACTCATTTTTGGGTTTAAATTGTCGAATTGAGTCCCATCAATGTATTTCCTATAAAATTAGTCACATTTATTGTTTGTAGGTAGCATTTATATGCATTATATTGCTTTAAAAATTACCCTAAAATGGCACTAAAATTAAAATATTTTCAAAATTATGGGCACTACTTAAAAACAAAAAACTTCAAAATTTAGCAAATTTTGAGTTCTACAACTTTTACTTGAAGCATTTTTTTGTAGTGCCGGTAGTTTTTATGTTATTCTTAATTAAAGGTGCATCAGGTATGCCCATTCTCCCTTTAATTTCGATTTCCGGGTAAGTTTTTTGAATTAAAAATTTGAAAAAAATTCACGTTATTAAGCATAATATGCGGAAATGAAAATTGAAAAGAATTTTCAAATTGGACTAAAAGCAACACCAGGAAAAAATAAAACGCAAAAGGGCCTAAGCGCCACCTTTGAAGGTCGCCCCAGGTCGCAAGGGTGACCTGATGGTTGGGATGGTATTCCAGAAATGTTCATTAGGATCAGTCTAACATACCCTGAAAGTGTGTTGCTTTCATCACATTTTGCAGATTGGATTGGAATATATTGACGAGGAGACCCCGCTACAAGCGCAACATCTACTTTGGAGATGGAAGGAATAATACTTACTTTTCTCCTCTTTCGCTGCAATACTGAACACCTTCTAAGCAATGCGAAGCATGCAAATAACAAAGCAAACAAATATTTTCTTACCAAATAACTGTTGAGTACAAATAAAATAATATACATATTCTGCCCAAAACCCAAATTCAATATTAAAATGATTATGAATGCTAAAATAAATATATAAAAACTTTACCTTCAAACCATAGTAAAACACTATCTCAGTCGTAACTATTATGTAATATACAAATCACAATCTACATACGCAAATCCGTTCATTATAATACCTAACTTTGCTGCATACGCCGTAGCGGGTTAATTAATGAAGTACGGTGCATTTACATAGCTTGCAAAATGATAACGTATCATTTGGCGATGTAATTTTACTTGAAACTTCATATTTGCGAAGTTTGACCAAACACATGTAAAAACAATACTGTTTTTATAGCTCCTGTAAGTTTACTGTATTCTTATATAACAGTCAATATTATATAACCGTCAACTTCAAACTAACCCTAAATAAATGCTTAGCAAAGCGGTGCATTTCAGTTGTAATAATGTATATAAATACGTACGTTCATTTTTCTTAGTTATAATTTTAATATGAAAATAAAAATAAATGTACTTTATTTTTCTTGATGTTATAATTATAAGTTTCATGTTCTCTTATCTTTACAATTAGGTAAAAAGTTCAATAATTTTAGTCTTGAAAGTAATAAAAATATATAATAAAAGATTTAATATCCAACTTTATCAATTATTAATCAAACAATCGATTAAACTAATAAAAATTTAAACTTTTTAATTGTAAGTAGAAAAATATGAGTTTATAGAACTATATGTTTATGTTAAAGCCATATACCACTTAAAACTACATGTGCTTTTTAATGAATAAACACGAAATGAGATCTTCAAAACTGATTACAATTTTTACCCGAGTGTTAATGTGGCCCCACGAGAGAGCGTGAAAATACTGTAAAGTATGCAATTTCCGTGACTATTCACTTTTCTGACGTTAGAAACATACAAAAATTAGTAAAAAAGGTTGTGCGGGTTGCATAAATCTAAATATTCTGATCACTGCTACGGAGCTACAGTTGGGTTTTGAGACAATTAACTAAAGTTATTTATGTAAGTTCCATCAAGTGTTTTGTGATATAAATGTTTTCTTCTGGTCTATTCCTTTAATAAATTTACAAAAAATATAAATAACAAAGAGAAAAAATTGTAAATAAATGAAATAAACTCACATACAATCTTTTGTTTTATATATAGGCTAAAGAATATAACATATTTTGCAAGTACAAAAATATTATTCCAACACAAAAATTATACGTTTAATAATTCAGCAATGACATGCTTATAAATAAGCTTTTACTTCATCATTATTTACATTTATCCGATTTAAATATATATATTTTTTTTTTGACTTAAAAAATTATTCTTTTTTAAAAACCCCACACAAAGAATAAAGTATGAAAAGAAAAATGTGAATAACCATTAAAATGTTAGAAAAATATATACTTAACTAACTCTATACTTAAGAATATAATGAAGTATACAACCATAAATTAAAATTGAAACACCCTGTAATTTTTATTTTTCTTAAAAAAAAAAGCACATATTATTATACATAAATTCAAGGTAAAAAAAAAAAAAAAAAAAAAAATCATAGAGTGTGAAAAATATAAATATAAATCGATCAGTCATTAAAACACATTAAAAGAAAGTTTCAAAACTCAAATCGTTTCTCAGAAACAATGGTATTATACTCTATTTTGATTTCTACGTTGTTTTTTTTTTTTTTTTTTTTTTGTATTTTTTTTTCTGTTTATATTTTGACATGTAAAGGGTGGAGTGTGAACTCACGACCCTGGTAGAACATAAAGGTCTGGTTGATCTTGTCCTTCTTGATGTTTTACCTGAATGGGAGTGGTTTTACAATGTCAATGATTTAGCATACAGCGAGTGATTTTCTGCACTAAAACATATGGTCACAAGTAATATATGATGTCACACTATTAATATATGTGGTGATCATTTTCCTTTTACAGGTAATAAAAAAAATGTACAAACATACGTTAATTTTTCTCTTATGTTCTTCAATTTATGTTTTATACACATATATACAAAAAAAAATTAACTAAAAAGATTTCAATCTTATTTCTGTTGTAAATCTATTCGATACGCTTGTATGAGATTAAAAAAATGTGTATTATTTTATATGAAAAATAATAAAATTGGTACTCCTCCCTTTTTATAATAATAATAAAACAGATGAGATTAAATTTTATAAGATTTTCTTTACTTTTTTATTATTTTTTTTTGAGTGACACTTTTATTTTAATTTTTGCATCTTTCATCTCTTATTCATCTCTCTCTCTTTCTCTCTCTCTCTCTCTCTCTCTCTCTCTCTCTCTCTCTCTCTCTCTCTCTCTCTCTCTCTCTCTCTCTCTCTCTCTCTCTCTCTCTAATTCATGCTAATTTTTATCTATAGATAATTTTAAAATTTAAATATTTAAAAAAAAAAATTATATTTGATGTCAAAAACGTTTCATATACTAATACGTGATGAAAGATAATGAAATAAATTGACATAAATTTTTTGAATGGTATATGGCAGTTATTAGTTCTACTCATATCGTGAATCGCGTAGGTCCCGTCACTAATCACAACATATAGAGATAGACCCCTCATTCTCTCATATATGCTCAATATCATACGTGGGTCGCTGCGATATGTGTATGACAGACCAACTGAGCAATGTGCAGTACACAACGCCCTTTTTAGTGGGTAGACAACTTTGAAATTAAATACTTTATACTTTTTTTTTCTCTTATATTATATGAATTTAAATCACAAATAATACAATCATCGACAAAATGATTTTCAATTTAAAAATAATAAAGAATTCTATAAACATAACAATAGAAAATAGTATTTTTATATACAGAGAATAACTTATATAGAGAGAAATGAAGGGCAAGGTATATAGTTATAATATTCATTATTTTAAATTATTTTTGTTATAGGTTTCATCCAAAATTTTAACACCCATTTTGAATTATATTGAAATAATATTTTGACAATGAATTTACATTATTATTCAGAGATAGAGTGCATCACCTTTATTTTTAATGGAAAGGTGTTCATATATTTCCAATAATGATTATATTCTTTAGTGATTTTATTATTTTCCTTATTATATTTGACATATTTATGATGCTTACAGGCACAATTATTTTTCATTTTTTAGGGGAAAAACTTGAAAATATAATAACAAAGTCAATTACTTTTTGTTTTTTTGTAATATTTTCAAATTATTAACTTATATTATTTATGATGATTCATTTATCAACGATATGTTTATGACTATATTCATTGTGTGCCCTTAAGGTAAACAAAATAATACATAAATACGTATACATAAAAATTAATGATTTTATAATTTTTATAAAAATCTACTATGACAGTAAAAAATTAAGTTATTTTGTTTTATAAGTTAATCATATTGTTATCATTTTTGTATAATATAGATATTAAAATTATAATTTTTGTTTGGCTTATTTTGACATTATCTATATTATATTTTAAAATAATTCAAATAAAAGTAATGAGTAAAAATATGATATATCTACTGACATTTTTATCTTTATGTCAAAATAATAAAAAATATTACACTCCAACTTCCGTCACATGAACGCATGACCTCCTCTAATTTTTCTCTCTGACACAAAAAAATAAACATCCTTTTTCATCAAACAGTAGGAGAGTGATTCTGAGATCAATATATCACCCACTTTGAAGCAAAATCACACCTGACGTATTTGAAACTTGATATTGAGTGACATATACACGTGTCAAAAATCATCATCTGTTTCCTAAATTATATATAAGTAAAAATATTTTAGGATATAAACAATAGTGACCACATAATACTTCCTTGCTGTATTGCGTGTGTCCTTGTCACCCCAATTTAATTTTAATTTTTTTTACCGGAAACTAAAACAGAAGAGATGCATCTTTTACCAGCTGATTTTAAGTCTTCAAGTCACGTGATAATGTATATACAATAGAACTCGTGCCGTGTCATATCACCACGCCTAAAATCAAGAGGGGACATTTTCAAATAGTAATTTATGACAACATATGTGAGACCTTTAGATTTGATAAGACAAGAAAAGTAAAGAAGAAGAAGAAAAGATGAGATTCATAAAATTTTAGTATATAGTATACTTTTTTTATTTTATATCAAAATTTATTTTTATATAATATATTATGTGTATATATAAAAAAAATTGAAATACGAAGGAAAACTTCAACCACACGTTGCTATATATAAAATGTTACTCGATCATAAAAATATATAGCAAAATTTTTATCGTGCATTGTTTGAAGAATAAAAATATTCATAACAATAACGACGTATGTCAAGTAACATGTCTCTGTGTAACAATTGCTTATGTATATAACCAATCTTATTATTATTTTTGTTGTTATTGTTGGATGCATTAACTTTTTGACTTATCTTTACGCGTTATGTATAACATGAAAGTTCATACTTTTTTATTTGAATGATATATGAAATACAATGTTTGTATTTATGTTAACCAATCTCTCTCTCTCTATTTTTGAAAAGTTAGTGGGTGGAAAAATGTCAGGTTTAAATTGAGTGATAACAAGTGGGTGATGAATTAGTATTTATTTTATACAAACATTATATATAATAAGTTTATTTCATAAGTTTGTTTAAAATAGTCATGATACTATATAGAACAAATTTAAATTTACATATTAAATGTGTGTTTTTTTTTGTTATTTACTATATGGTTTCTACCAAACTTAAAAAAAAAAGTAGTCTTTCTTATAAAGTGGGTAGTATAGATTGTATTTTTTAAAGAATTTGATATTTATAGACCAATTTTTTGGCCAAAGTGGGCGTGGTTACCACCCTATGAATTTTCTTATTTTGACAGAACTCGCAACCCTTAACCGTTAAGGGTGAAAAGAAAGATATCACAATAAATATATTTTCAAATTCTTTTTTATATACAACATGTTTTTTTCAATTCAAATTTATTGTTATTTTTTTCCTTATCCCTTTCTTAACATCATAAAGTAAAAAAAAAAAAAAAAAAAAAAAAATCTCCCCCTTCCTAATAACAGAAGATATATAATAAAAAATGTAATATAAGAAAAATATTGTAGATATTAAATGATAATTACATTTATAACTTTTATGTAAGCTCTAAAGGTGTAGAAAATATCATAAGGTTTTGTTTTTGGGATATATATATATATATATTATATATATATATTGTTCCGAACTCCCTTAAGTTTTGTTCGTTTCCATAGAGACCGCACGTGATATGCTTGCTATATAGTGATGATGTTGCTCATATATAGAAGAAAAGTTGCCCCTGAGACAAGCGATATCTAAAGCAAAAGAGAAGAAGAAGATGATTGTGTTGGTTGCATGGAGAACGAGGTGTAAATGTGTGTTCACTGCATCGCAAACTGTTTTATATGTGTGACGACACGAGCTTTTCTCCTTTTATAGTTTACCGTGTTGCAATAATGTGAACTGAAAAGATATAATATCACAGCAGCAGCAGCAAAAAAAAAAAAAAAAATAAAAAAAAAAATAAAAAAAAAAAATTCAAGATGACAATGTATGCATGCGCATGTATGTATGCCATGATCTTAACGACATACATGAAATGCTTTCAACTTAATGAGATGTATAATGTATGATTTACGCGAACATTTTTTATCGTCGTTTGAATTATTTATGAAAGTTTTCCTCATACTATTTTCAATCAGCAATCAATTTGATGACATGAAGTCTTCATTGAAAAGCATTAAAATTACACTTAAAGTAAAATAAATATTGCATCGTTTGAACAGAACGTATAATAGTATACATCGCAAATATAAATACATACATAAGCTAAAGTTATCATTTCAAGCCCCCCGAATATTATATAAGAATGAGAATTAAGTTTTTCATATGGAGTTTACAAAATAATATAAAGTTTGTCATGTTTCGGAAAATTTAAAATTTGTACCAACTGTCTTTACAAAACAATTTTGATTACTATAACATATGACTTTTCAAACTATTACGTTTACAAATAATTTTAACGAGCAATTTTTTAATTATAATATTCACTATAAAAAACACTTAAGTACTAAAACATATCACTTCAAATAAAAAAGACATGAACCCCTTTCAAAATTGTTTCTCACTGGAAAATAAAAATAAAATTTATAAGCTTTTCAAAAGAGTTATTGAAGATCTCCTATAGCTGTTGTACAAAATGTATACTTTTTAACAAACTCGTGATTTTTTTTTCTGCAAATGATCCATTACAAAAACAAAACAAAATTTATAGGTTTCTTGAATAAATATCCTTTCTCTCTCTCTCGCTCTCTATCTCTCTCTCTGTTATATATATATATATATATATATATATATATATATATATATATATATATATATATATATATATATATATATATATATATATATATATATATATATATATATAAATTTAAAATGACAACATATTTGTTACTTCTAAATATGAACACTAAATGACAGCTGAATAAAGAAAATTACTCATTGAAATAAAGATTGGATAACAATAATAAAATGTTAAATAAAAACCTCAATAAGTGGTACTATTTAAGTGTACATAATATACTTAATAGTGATAAAAAGTAAATGACAGAGAGTGACTAACACCTGCTTTAATATTAGATCACAACATATCACCTCACAACCATATATACATATACACACATCAAGTACATACACATTTCATACACATTATAATATACGAGAGAGAGAGAGAGACGTTTTCTTATCTTTTCATTCGCATCTCTTTGATGTGTTCTCTATATATAATATACTTTCGACTCTCGACACATCCACGCTTCAACAGCACCATGAGAGTGTGTTCAAATATCAGTGACGCCTATTGACATCGTACCGACACAGTCTCTCTCTCTCTCTCTCTCTCTCTCTCTCTCTCTCTCTCTCTCTCTCTCTCTCTCTCTCTCTCTCTCTCTCTCTCTCTCTCTCTCTCTCTGTATTTTATATATCAAATGATGTAAAAAAAATTTGTTAGAGTAGCTTTTCAATGAAATCGAGAGGTTCAAAGTAAAATATGTATATAAAAAGATCCAATGTCACAAAGTAAAGTTAAGTTTAATCCACTCTAATCTCTCTCTCTCTCTCTCTCTCTCTCTCTCTCTCTCTCTCTCTCTCTCTCTCTCTCTCTCTCTCTCTCTCTCTCTCTCTCTCTCTATACTATATGATGACAGTGATCAAGCTAGTTTCATGTAATTTGATCTTATGTATATTGATAATTTCAGTTGTTCAAAGTTAAATGTGGCTTTAGTTTATAAAATAAATTCCATATCAAAAATTTTTGCTTTTGGATTGCCTGTAAAGATACCACCAGCGTGACACAATGTACTGATGTGCTGTCTCTGCTAAATATTTATTTTTATGTTTTATATATATAGCTTTTGTTTATTAGTATTATTATTATCTATCATTTTATTTTTATATAACTCATTCCTCATTATGCATTATGTGTCATTTAATTAGATTTTTTAAACTCAAATCTATTGTATTTTATTTTTCAAAAATTAATTTAATTTTTGAATATGCGGACCTTTCATTTTCAGAAACAAAGATTGCCTGTCTCACAGTATGACATATTTCACTTTTTGTTAAAAAAAAAAAAAAAAAAAAAAAAAAAAGCTAAACAATAAAATAAAAAAATCTTGAGCTTTATTATATAAATAACAAAAGAATTTAAAAAATAAAAGCTAAAAAATATAAACAAAAGTCATTTCAAAGAGAGTAAAGTATAAAATCTCTCTCTCTCTCTCTCTCTCTCTGTTGTTTAGAATACAATTTTTTATACTTTAATTTAAAGTAAGGTAAAAATAAAATGAAAAGTAAATAAAACATAAAACCATATATAGGCCTATTCAGCAACATATTACATACTACTATAATACATAAAACCCTTATTCTCTCTCTCTCTCTCTCTCTCTCTCTCTCTCTCTCTCTCTCTCTCTCTCTCTCTCTCTCTCTCTCTCTCTCTTTTGTTTTAATTCACATAATAAATTACATATACGTGTAGAATGTAAGTATGCTTAAACTGCTTAAAGTGTATATAGAAATCTCTTGTTATTTTCGGGTTTATCTCTGAAATTTACTATATACAACTTTTCTCAACGTATATATATTTTATACGGGCCACCCTATATTCTCTCTGTCTCTTCTCTTAAAGTTTTGTATATATATACATATATGTGTAAAGCAAAAGTCTTTTGTTCTATACAGAAAATGAGATAATCAGGTTGTGTTTTGTTTTGTTGTGAGATGCTGTTACTTACGACGTACGAGAGAGAGAGAGAGAAAAAAAAAAACGGAGAAAATTGAAGCGATACACACAAGCAAAAGTTTGTAATCAACTCTGATATAAAACGCATTGATTTCCCTCTCTCTCTCTTCTTTGTTATATAGAGCTTGCTTATGTTCTTCTTATTATTATTTCCATTATATACTTAGATAAAATTATATCAAGATTGAACTTAACGAAGCACGTCTCAAAATAATTTGATTTTTCTTTTAATTCTTTCAATAACAAAATACTTCTCTAAAAAAAATATAGAAAAATAAGTGATTTCTTTTTCTATTTTTTTTACATTATGATTTTTGAAGTGAAGTTTTATGGTTATTTACATAAATTTGATATCAGTGGCGGTCCTACGATTTTTGGGCCCGGGGACAGAAATCTGACTGGGCCCCCTTAATAGAGGCGCGAAGCGCCAATAGCCCGCCGCAGGCGCGATTTTTTTTACCACGTGACTATTTACTGGCAATTTAGTATAATTGTCAGTGCAGATAGCTTTAAGAAAAAAATAAATAATGTTCTTTTTATTTTATGATTTTTTTTATTGTTATTATTATTATTATTTTTTTAAATAGGGGGGAAATGCTAAATTTTATTTTAGAGTGAAATATTAAAAAAAAAAAAAAAAAAAAGTATTCAAAAATTCATAATGAAAAATCACTTATTTTTAATTACTTTGCAGATTTAGGCCAGATTAAGCGAATGGAAAAAATGTTTCCTTCATATTCTCAAAAAGCTTTTTTTTTTTCTATATTAGAATTATTTTCAATTTTCCAAAACAAAAGTGTTGTTCATAAACCCTGTTCTCTTGCACAAAAAAAAAAATGCACATATTCCATTTGAATAACCAAAGTTGATCGTCATCATCATTTTAGGAGCAGAGGACAGGGTCGATTTGATGAAAATTTAGGAAGATCGAGCTAGTATTTATTTATCATTGAAAATTTTTCATCTACGCCAGGCCAAGCAGGACGACTAAAAATGTTTTCAGGGTAAAATTTTATTTTATATTCTAAAAGAAGACATTGTCCTGAATCGATTTATTTGCAAAATTCTAAATTTTAAGTTAATTAAGCATTTCTATTAAAAAAAATCGATAAATGTCGACACGCAATACCTATATGCATGCGGCCATAGGAAAAAGTTACTGACTGTTACGTCATTTTAAGACTTTTAAAAATTAATTATAAATTCTCAATGAACTCAAAAATTAGAAATGTCCGTATATGTATCGAATGGCCCTCTTTTAGAATAAAAATGCAATAAAATAACACCCTGAATTTTTTTTAGTCTTCATTATAATTCTAGTAAGTAGTTTATTTTACCTTTTTAAACCAGGGTAGCCCTTATTTAAAAAGATAAAAAAATACTGAATAAAGTTGTAATTATCATAGTAAATTAAGAGATATTGTATTTTATCTGTAGATTTATATGCTTTAGTTTTTTTTTTTCTTGTTGTTTTTTTATATATTATATTATAATTTTTTTGGATAATTTGTTTGTTAGGGATAATTTTATTACTAAAAATCATTAAATTGGTTCATAAACTTCTCTCTCTTCTTCCCGTCCCTTAACTTACTTTTTTTTTTTCTTTTTTTTTTTTCGTTTGCTTTGAATTTTTTTACATGTAGGCCTCGTCTCGGGCCCCCCAAACCTAGTGGGCCCGGGGATATCCGCCCCTCAATCCCCCCTGTAGGACCGCCACTGTTTGATATGCAATTTAGTACTTCTCCATTATGCATATTATTTTACGTATATATATATATAGTGCGTTATAGTGAGCGATATAAAATTACATTATGCTATATATGTATGCAGAGTATAATAATAAACAAAATGTAGTGATCGTGAAACATAATAATTTTTTAATTTAATTTTAAACATTTTAGTCATGAAATTATGTTTTATAATACAAAAAGTATATTTTTGAGTAGAACACTCTCTTACAATATTGCTACTATAAAATAGCTATTTCTGATAACATGAATTTTATGTCTTTGCTATATTATACATATTGTTGTAATATTTTTTATCACTAAATTTGTTCGACACAAAATAAATTTCTGTGTATTATATTTTTTAATATACAAAACTTCAGTAGACATTTTTTTTATCGCTATTGGAGAATTTACATAGAATTTTAAAGTATCCACTTTACTTAAATTCTATATAAAATGATTAATGATTTATTATACAAAGGATTTTATATATATGTAATGTATACCTTTATATAAATTTACTAGTAATTTATTATTAATAATAATCGTATTAAATATAATAAAAAAGTAAAACCCTTATGCCACATTTATTAAATGAATATAAAAAAAGAATAAAAACTCATCTCTGCACTTATTCCATCTGCTATTTTGTTCTTTGATGCGTATCTCGATTTTTCCTATGGGATTCATATATGGAACTATTATATATCCAGATTTTTTTTTCATTGATATAATGTTCACTATTAGCAATGAAAAAAAAAATACGTCACACCCTTTTAGTTTTCTTTAAAAAAAAAAAAGAAAGTAAATCACGTGATTGAATGAATGAGTACACATCACATACTCACTAATGGCACCATAAGTACCTTCGGACCATTACGATATATAAGTACATCATATTATGTATTGCTTTACTGTATTATATATTATTTTTCTTTGTAAAAATGCTAGAGCAATTTTTCTTTCATATACATGTACACAATATAAGCCATGTGCCATGTTGGGTTTGTTCTATAATGCGAGTTACTGATGGGGCACTCTAAGCTTTTTAGAAAGATCCCATTTCATTTTTTTATTATATGTATTTTTATATAAAAATGGGGTAACAAAGAGAGAGAGAGAGAGAGAGAGAGAACAATGAAGAATATATATATTTTTTAAAAGCTTCCTTTTTTTCAGACCTAATAAAGTATTATTAAATCTAAATTATATAATAATACAAAAATATAGCGATAAAAGAGATAAAAGTAAATTTC
The DNA here is from genome assembly GCA_949318235.1 of Ecdyonurus torrentis. Lineage (NCBI taxonomy): Eukaryota > Metazoa > Arthropoda > Insecta > Ephemeroptera > Heptageniidae > Ecdyonurus > Ecdyonurus torrentis. The sequence goes on along the minus strand of OX439130.1, from coordinate 20,903,296 downwards.
TATATATATACTGTGATTTTTTTTTCTTTTGTGTTTAAAATAAAGACACAAAGAATTTTGTATTGTAATTTCGATTAAATGTCCAAAATAATTAAAGTAAAATATAATTTATTGTGACATTAAAATAAATTTTATTTGTCTCATAAATACTTCACACAAAAAAATAAAATTTAAATTGATAAAAATAATTTTTTAAACCTTAAAAAAAAACTAATTAACAAATTATTGTTGAAATTTATTGAAATTATCACACACGAAATATTCAAATAACAAAGTTAGTGATAACAAAATAATTTTATAAAAAAAATAATAATAAATAGTAGCTGAGTTAGTATTAAACAATAAATCAGGTTAAAACAGCTGATAAGATTTTTTTTTTTTTTTTTTTTAACTATAAATTAACTCCATATTAACGAAAATGATATTCCAAACAAAAACTCGCCAACTCGATCACATAAAAAAAAGTAACACACGCAATATAGAAAAATAAAAATTGTAGTTCACAACTTTTTGATTTTAATCTTTTTAAGTATAAGGACAAAATTTGAACTGGATTTAACAAACTTTTAACATGCATGAAAACAGTGTTTATTTAAATATTTTTAATATATTATATAACATTTAAAAACATTTGGTATATTAGTATATGTATTTTTTTTTCTTACTCATTGTTTTAAACAAGAAGAAGTTTTGTTTTAAAGTTCAATAAGCAATAAAAAATAATAGAGTGTAAACGACTTACATTATTACCCCTTTTAAACTTATATAAGATTTGCATATAATCGAAACTTTAGTGAAGATTGTTTTTTTCACACTTTGTGAACAAAACTATTTATAATCAACACGTCTGAATAAATTTTACATTTACTATTAACAATATATAAAAATGTATTTTTAATGTATATAAGTGATGTGATGGAATTATCTTATATTTTAATGACTTATTTATAGTTTAAGATTATAAATTACATTTTTTTATGGTATATAATTTTTTGAATACCTTTTGTACTAAAGCCTTAAAGACTAAACATTATACATAAGATTTTTTTTTTTTTTTTTATTACGATACCGCATTTTTTTCCTTCTTTTTCTTTTTCGTTTTTGTAGTCATCATATATATGTATTGTCGCTTATATGTCAACGTTATATCCAAAGTTTCATTTTTTTATTTGCTTTTATTCTGACATCACAAAATGATATACCTTCGTCCAGTTTATCTTATACCAAAAAAGGGGACACTTTTTTAAAACTTAAATTTGAGTATTATGTAAAACATATAATATAATATCAAACAAAATGTCATCCCTCAAATGATATGGAAATAAATCATATTTACAGATTGAATACCAAAGATTTGAATCAAAAAGTATACCCACTTTTCATAACCCTTGTCTTATATGTGGTATCTTTTTTGCGTGGTGTATATAATAATATATATCAAAATGATATTTCCTTTTTTTTCCCTTTCTTTTAAATAAAATAAAAACTATAATATATAAAGAAAAATTCAGGAAGCAAAGACACATAATCTTCCGGTTTTCGGACACAAAAACACCCTTCAACAAAATTTATTATATCACTAAAAATACATAAACCCCTTTTTTCTTTCTTGTATATATATGTAAGAAAATATAAATATACGATATGAATACACATTTTATTATATACGTCATATATAGATCCGTGCTGAAAATATAAAGTTTTTACCTTTCAAATTCATCCACTCAAAAGTTATGAAATCTTTTTCTGTCGTATGTGACATTTTGCCTTCTCTTTTTTAAAGGTGAGATAAAAAAAGGTCAATGTTTTTTAACTGAAAAAATATATAAAATATTTTTATGGAGCATGAAAATATATTTCAATTTTTTTGTTATAAAAATATATAAAAATAAGAATAGTAAGTTTTAAATTTGCTATGATTAAATCACGTATAAATATTGGAACAAAAAATAAAATCAAAAACATAAAAATTATATAAATATTTTACAATATAACATTAATTTATTGGTTTAATAAAAATGTACAGACTTTATTAGCATTTTTTTTTTTTCAAAAATTAAAGCTTTTTTTTTTTTTTTTTTTTTTTTTAACTTTTATGTTTCATCATCATTTTTTTAACTAATAAATTAGATCAACAACATTAAAATTTATTGCATAACATAAAATTTTCAATATAGATTGATAAAATATCCCAACTCGCACTCACTACATGCATAGAAATTTTAAATTTTCATTATAAATGTGAATAGAATAATATACATTTGTCATTTTTATTTTTCAACATTTATTCAAATTAAAATAAAATTTGTATGCGTTCCCTTCACTCATATACATACTGTATATGTACCTATAAAGTTATAGAGTTGATTAAAAACTTCATTCTCTTTATAATACACACACAACAAAAAATTCATATAACTTTAATAAAAAAAAAGGCTTAAATTTTTATTGAACACAGGGAAAAAAATATGACATAAAAAAAATCTCATAATTTCATTGGTGCTGCATATGTATATGTAATGTTGACTCGTTAGGAAAGGATTATATAATATGCATTGTATAATAATTCAATCATTCATACAGAATATTATAAAACCATGGAACTGCCCTCTGGTAAAATTACAACAAAAGTCTCTAAATGTCACATTTATATATATTTTTTTTAAATGTGGCTTTTTTTTCCCATTGTGATCTTTGCATAATATCTCTGTTATAATATGTGACTGTCTCGGTGGAATCATTTCTAGTCTGGCTGCCTTTATATTAAAAAAACAATAGCGAAAAAATGTTTGTGAGTCCTCTCTCTCTCTCTCTCTCTCTCTCCTTTCATCCAAAAATAAGAACAAAAGACAGTCAGATATCATACAGTTCATTTTTTTTTTCTCAGCCACCATCATCATCATTTCTAATACATTGAGAAAATTATTTTGTAGAAAAAAATAATTCCTTTTACTGAATAAAAATTGAAATTTCTCCTGAGACAGAACAATATTTTATAATAAAAAAAAATGATGAAAATTTTAACATAAATATATTAAAAAATTTGAAACATTAAATATAATAGAATTTACTGTCTCTCTCTCTCTCTCTTTTCTTTATAAAAAAATTATATATATAAAAATATGATTCTTTTTAGAGAGAGAAAAAAAGTAAGATTTTATAATATTTTATAGGACTTATATATAAGTTAATTCCTTTCTTTATTACATAACTTCCTTTTTTTAAAACCAATTTTATAGATCCTTTTATTCGCTTAAGTGCATGCCTAATAGTATATATATCTTATTCTATTTCTTAAAATGTCTTCTTTTTTTGTGTGTTGCCATTTACATTTTTATTATTATTTTCAAAAAATGATAGTATTCTCCTTAAGATATTTTGTTTTTTATACACGATGATTTTCATTTCTCAAGTATTTAATAACACTCTTCTTCATCATTTATTGAGATAATAATAAACTTTTAAAACATTTTTTCCCCGTTACACTTTATTATGCGAATAAAAGGGGAAAATTTTCTTTTTAAAGAAAACTTTTATAAAGTGTATAAAACTTGAAAAAAATAAATAATAATAAAAGAAAAAAATTAACAAAATTTTATATTTGTTTACGACTTGAAAGTATAATGCAGTTTTGTGTAACTTTATACAATACAGAAAATGCAGATTTTGTGTTTTGTAAAAGCCTGCAAAGGGGCTTCATTTTTTTTTCTGTTTTATTATGCTGGTTTGCATACAAGCTGTTACAAAAATAATATAAAGATTTTAGAAATATATAATTAAAATATAAATAAACAATGAACAGATGCAACAGAACTCATAGGGTCACAGGAATTGATTAGAATTGGAAATGGTTAGAATCGGAAATGGTTAGAAAAAATAAGAGTGGTGGGGATGAGTTCGATGAGACGACGTCAGTGGTGGGGGGTGTCTTATTTTATAATAATATGGCAACATTGCATTGCATTTTATTTATTACATAGTGGAATTGATTAGTATGGGAATTGGTTAGAATCGGAACTGGTTAAAAAGAAATTTTCATTTATTTTATGGAGTGGAATTGATTAGAATGGGAATTGGTTAGAATCGGAACTGGTTAGAAAGAAATTTTTATTTATTTTATTGAGTGGAATTGATTAGAATGGGAATTGGTTAGAATCGGAACTGGTTAGAAAAATATTTTTATTTATTTTATTGAGTGGAATTGATTAGAATGGGAATTGGTTAGAATCGGAATTGGTTAGAAAGATATTTTCATTTTTTTTATTGAGTGGAATTGATTAGAATGGGAATTGATTAGAATGGGAATTGGTTAGAAATATATTTTTGTTTATTTTATTGAGTGGAATTGGTTAGAAGGATATGTTATTTACGCGCGTCTTATTTAAAACTTTATTTAATCGTTATCTACTGTATTGTTTGCTATTTAAAAGCATCAAACTATTATTCAGAATATAACTACAGAATTTAAGCATACATATTAAAGCCAACGCCATGTTGGATCAATCAATATCATACGCCGCATAGGAAAATGACTCGTTTTGCCAGTTCAAAAATAGTAAACAATATTTTTGAGAGCATTATTGCTGTTAAGAGGATAAATTAGAATCTCAGATATGCGAGAAAAATAATAATAACAGAATATTGACCGTTTTCACAAATAAAAGTGCAAAAACTGAAGTTTGTTCTATGCTCAGCAATGTTGTTCATTGATCCAGTATGGCGTCGAAGCGCAATCAGTATGACGTCATGCGAAAACTTACTCTGTAATCTATTTTTATCGCTTAATTTTATTGCTGAGGGCTGAGGCTGTGCTGTAGAAATTTAGACTTTAAGTAAATTTAGGGCACATAGTATTGTGTGTTTTCTGTAAAATATATTCTTTCATGCAAACGCCGCATCATACATTTTTTTCTTCACTTTATGCTTTATATATTAATTATACAGTGGGTAATAAATTGGTTATATTTTGTAATATTTTTTTTATTTTTTTTTCCTTCACGGGAAACAAAAATTCTACAAATTGTACAGTTACATAGATGTAACTCTTCAGTACAAACTAACAACTGAATTTCAAAGGTTTGAACCGTCAACGTAACTTGTTAGTATAAATGTTATTTCTTCAGTGGGAAACAGTTCAGTTAGCTCTTCATATCATAAATAACATTCTATTGTATACATATAACAAATTTATTCTTAAAAACGTCTAATAAGTAATTTTTAGCTACTTTTCTACGTGTAGACTTACGATAAAAAATAATAAATTTTACTTGTTACAAAAATAAAGGTGTAAGGTTCAGGAGCGTAGCCTGGATTTACACTGGGACGGTGGGAGGTTGGTCGGTTACAGCAAAAGCTGAAAGCAACACTTAGTTACAAACAATTTTTTGTGCCCTAGGTGACAAATAATTGTGTGTGTGTTTTGTAAAATATAATCTTCCATGCAAATGACAAATAATGCAATAATAATTGTTATCATTATAATATTATAAATATATATTTTGCTCTTTTTTTTAGATGCTTTTTTTTAAAACAGTAATTAATCAGAATCAGTGGGTAATATGTTGCTTTTAATTATTAAATAGTATATTAAAGTAGAAAAAAAAAATAATAAAAAAATGTACTTGGTAAAAAAATAAAATATTATGCTAGCCCATTTTAGCAATAATATCGTAATTTATTGCATTGAAAAATATGCAAGTTGGTTCTTTTATGTTTTATAGCTTTTTTTCCCCAGTTCTAAAGTAACAACATATTTATGAATAGAAAATAAGTGCATCTTAAATTACGTAATTTATGTTGTCCATGTAGAGAACACAGAAAAAAAGTTATCTGCTCATAACAAACTCTTTTTAATATAATTGTAATAAATATTTTCATAATAATTTGTTATCTTTAAAGAATTTGACTATACTTATGTATAATAATAATTTGGCCTATAATAAATAAAAAAAACAAAATAAAAGAGAACAAATTTGCTGAAAACCCTCAATTTTCTATTCTTGCAGCCAAAAAAAGAGACAGAAATATACCCCACGCTCCCAAAAGGGGGAGTGTATCTTATGCACATCATAAACTTATGTGGCTCTTTCAGCGTTTGCTGTACCCGACCAACCCCCCACCGTACCAGAGTAAATCCTGGCTACGCTCCTGAACCTATTTATTTCACTCTTATTTTTGTAACAAGTAAAATTTATTATTTTTTTATCGTAAGTCTACACGTAGAAAAGTAGCTAAAAATTACTTATAAGACGTTTTTAAGAATAAATTTGTCATATGAATACAATACAATGTAATTTATGATATGGAGAGCTAACTGAACTGTTTCCCACTGAAGAAATAACATTTATACTAACAAGTTACGTTGACGGTACAAACATTGATTGATCCAACATGGCGTTGACTTTAATATGTATGCTTAAATTCTGTAGTTATATTCTGAATAATAGTTTGATGCTTTTAAATAGCAAATAATACAGTAGATAACGATTAAATAAAGTTTTAAATAAGACGCGCGTAAATAACATATCCTTCTAACCAATTCCACTCAATAAAATAAACAAAAATATATTTCTAACCAATTCCCATTCTAATCAATTCCCATTCTAATCAATTCCACTCAATAAAAAAAAATGAAAATATCTTTCTAACCAATTCCGATTCTAACCAATTCCCATTCTAATCAATTCCACTCAATAAAATAAATAAAAATATTTTTCTAACCAGTTCCGATTCTAACCAATTCCCATTCTAATCAATTCCACTCAATAAAATAAATAAAAATTTCTTTCTAACCAGTTCCGATTCTAACCAATTCCCATTCTAATCAATTCCACTCAATAAAATAAATAAAAAGATCTTTCTAACCAGTTCCGATTCTAACCAATTCCCATTCTAATCAATTCCACTCAATAAAATAAATAAAAATTTCTTTCTAACCAGTTCCGATTCTAACCAATTCCCATTCTAATCAATTCCACTCCAATGCCGATTCTAACCAATTCCCATTCTAATCAATTCCAATATGTAATAAATAAAATGCAATGCCATGTTGCCATATTATTATAAAATAAGACACCTCCCACCACTGACGTCGTCTCATCGAACTCATCCCCACCACTCTTATTTTTTCTAACCATTTCCGATTCTAACCATTTCCAATTCTAATCAATTCCGATGCCCCAACTCATATTATATAAAAATTAGAAAAATAAAATAAATAAAAACAAGTCGTGGAAAAAAAAAAAGTACTCTATGCAAAACTTTATGCACGTTTGGCTACTTTGGCTATATTATGTATAGCAAAATCTACAATACTTAATATGCATACTGTATATTATGCAAATACACAGTGCATTTTTTTATATGTGCAATAGTATAGTTAATAATGTTGTAATTGGATATATATTATAACATTAGTGAATTATTAGTTGATTCTTAAATTTTTGAACATACCATAAATATGTACTACATGGAAAACTGTGTTTATATACTGTATATATATATATATATATATAAATTTAAGTTAAGCAACGCAAATGCATTTTCATTGTTTCAATGCAATTTTTATGATCTCTGCATAATAATTTTAATATTTACTTTATAATTTATTTTACTCTAATTTATTTATTTATAATTATATAAATAAATATTCATTATTTTATTCATCGTAAGCATATAATTTTTTATATTTTTGGCACAAAATTTAATGATCCACTAATTGAGAGGAATTATATAATTGAGTAAAGGCAGTTTAGTTTTCCAATATATAAATTTCTACATATGAAATGCAGCAGTGCTGATGAGTCTCTGTTATATCAATATAACATAAAACACATTGTGTATGTGTATAATATTGTATGTTATATTATTATATACACAGTGTTTCTGTTGATAATATTACTGTCAGTTACACACCATTGTTAGCATGTTTCACAAATTAGTCGCCAGTTTTGATGCTCGCGGGGGTAAAGTATAAAGTTAGCTTCATATATATATATACATAATAACACTGTGCGAATATAACAATAATAATATACACAATCATATACATGCAGTTAATCATAATACATAGATATTAATTTACTTCTATATATTACTGTATATATTATATATTGTATTGTTTAGATATTATTAATGAAAAGGGAACTTTGCTCATATGATAAGCAAAGGCAAAAGGGTTTAAGTATAAAACAAAAGTATATTACACACTGCTGTGCATTTATGAACAAATACAATGTGTGTATATATATATATATATATATATATATATATATATATATATATATATATATATAATATATATAATATAATTATATCTTATTTTTCATTTTATCGATCTACTCTCTCTCTCTCTCTTTCTATGTATGCTGTATGCATGCATACATAAATGAGGTTTCTCCCAAATGAAGAGCAAAAATACTATATAATACAAGTATTATCATATTGTAACATTTCTATATGCATAATTTTCAACCACAAAAAAAGCAAAAACATTTATTATGATGTAGAATTTTGAGAAAACAACAAAATGAGGGTATATAAAAGGAAATACTTTACTAACATAGTTTTTGGTCTAAATAATATAATAAAGAGACCCTCAGCTCTATGGTATCTTGCAGATTTGATATATATCATTATGACCCTTTCTCTCTCTCTCTCTTAAAATTTTATACTGCAATGCAGAGTGGTTTCCTGTAATATTATTAATTTTGCTCTTTGAAAACAATAAAATACTGCATATTTACTGTACAAAGTTATTAATTAATAATTAGATGCATTAATTTGTTTCCATATTTTATATGTTTCTATGACAAGCTGTTACTATATTACAATGTACACATTGCATTGCCATAATACTGTACTGTATAATAATAATAATTTTTTTTTTTTTTTTAATGAAAGAGATTTTTTGTCAATTTTACTTTATCATATCATAAGTAACATAAGTGATAAAAAGAATATCATGTATATTAAATGTTTTCTTTTGGTAAAATCCCTTGAAGTCACAAATATTTTTAATATTTAAGGCACCATACCACTTATATACCATATACACAATAAATTCATTATTTGCAATTTACATATTTTTTCTGGCAAAACTCACAATATTTGACCCTTGATAATATCATTATACTTACAAATAAACATAATAACAATAAAATAATAATGAATTGAAAAAATATATAAAATTAATAAAAACTACAAAAATGCACAACTAAAAAAAAAAAATATATACATAATAATAATGTATACTGCACTTACTGTAATAGATTGATAAAAATAAAATTAGTATAAATAAATTGTAAACTAAGCATGAAAATTGTTAAATTAACTTTACAAATTAATTCGACCATTAAAAATTTAACCACATATAATGTTATGTTTATGTGAATCCCACATCAATGTAAATATATATAAATTTGAGCTTGTGGTTATTTTTAGCGCATGATAATTATGTAAATATTTTAGATCGTATAATGTGAGTGAGTTTATATTATATGTATAAAAGTGCGCGGTGCATGACTGTGGTGATGTATGAGAGAGTGGCTTGCAGCTCATGCAAGAGAAAACGCAAAATATTATAATACAACAATATAATATACACGCTATATTAATGTGATAAATAAATCCAAAAAACGGTGATAATTTTAGATATACAAAAAATTTATGAAAATTACCCATATACTGTACATTATATAAATCAGAATAAAAGAATTAAAAAGATAATGTTATATTAAAAAATATAAGTAAAAAAATATGCAATAAGAATTATTACTTTGATTTTAAAACACGCAAGTTTTTTTTTTTTTTTTTTTTTTTTTTTAATAAAAAATGAATTTAGGTCAAAAAGTAATAAAATATTCAAAAATGTACAACAATAAACTATTATCTCTGTGAGAATAATTTACAAAGAAAATATGGAAATTTATGGACGTGATGAAGAAATTAACTCTTCATATTTTCACTTCGATAACTATAATCATAGTATAGCTATAAACTAATCATTTTTGAAATATGTCTATTTAATTTATATAACTTTTCGTATATAGGGAAGGAATTGTTTAAATTTTGTGCTCTAGATTCCAGATATGATTATAATATTTTGGTAAGAGAAAATATAGTGTATTAAAATTTGTATAGTATGTTAGGTCAGAAAAATTATAGTTTTGAAATAATTATGATGCAATACACTGAGATTACAAAGTATAGTATTGTGTGTGGCTATAGTATAATTAATATCTGGTACTTAAAGGAATATAGACCATAGACCATTTGTATTTTTTTTTTTTTGTATGTACTATTCACAATCTTAAGCCCAATAAAGAACTATTATTATTATTATTATTATTATTATAGAGAAAAACATAAGCATTTATATAACAAAACACTTGATGGGATTAACATAAATAACACTAGTTTGTCTCAAAACCCAACAGTAGCCCCGTAGCAGTGATCAGAAAATTCTATTTATGCAACCCGCACAACATTTTCATACTAATTTTTGCATGTTTCTGACGTCATAAACATGAATTTTCACGCAAATTGCATACTTTACAGTTTTTTCAGACTCTCTTGTGGGGCTACATTAACATTCTGGTAAAAATTGTCAACATTTTTGAAGATCCCATTCCGTGTTTATTCATTAAAAAGCACATGTTGTTTTATGTCGTCTATGACTTTAATATTTTCTCCATCATCATCTCTAAGTAATATTCCATGCTCATATTATGTTTTATATATAGTTTTAATGCACAGAGAAATGATCCAAAAATTCACTATAGAGATCAAACATTTATAAAAAAAGTTTACTCTCTTCCACTACACCAGTGCATGCATCAGTATACTGTATAGTGAAATGCGTGTTGTATATCAAGCATTATAATCTAATATTTACAGAGAATTCATCACTTATTATACTCATCATATACTTGCATCGACATATACAGTATAGTTTGAATGAGTGAAAATACACTCATGCTTTGATGCAAAACTAATTCATTTCATAACTCCCTAAACATTTACTTTCTGAGTGTAGTATATTTTAATTTGAAAAAAACATTGATCAAAATGTTTTATAAACTTTATAACGATTAAATTTTAATAGCTTTTCAATATTTACTGCATTCTGTGTATAGGAATATAAAACGAGTTTTTTTTATACATTTTTCTTTATATTTCCATATGCAAACATAACTTCTTTTTTTTATATATTCTCTGACTTAAAAATTATAATTTAATGCCACCTCCATAATGTGCATGCATTGTACAAAACGCATAAAATGCAGATTACTGCAAAGTAATATATAACTATAACAGTATTTTTGTAATACCAATAAAAAGTTATACTTTTTTTTTTTTTTTTTTTTTTTGCTTCATACAGCAGTAGCTTTTTCTATCTGGTATTATTATTATATCCTATATTATTCTTATAACTCCTAAAATATATAAAAATTCAACATACGGATTCCATTTCAGAATTAATGCGGCTTGTAATGGCGCCACTCTAAAAAAAAAAAAAAAAAAATAGAGAATGGGAGTCATGGCATCAGGTCTTATATATATTTTTTATTTTTTCCCCCTTCTATTATAATATGGAGCGTGCTCTTTTAGGTTTATAATATCGCGAGTTGAGATCCTCCATATATAAGAGGGCGAAAAATTCCTTGCGGCGACATCGGGCAAAGAGTTGCAACCTCCCATTTACTCTACACACAGACCTACAAACCCACCACCCATGTTAAAGCCACTACTATACATTTATTTAGATGATAGTAAAGTAGAGAAGCATTTGAGATTTTATCACACTAGAGAGATATATATATATGTACGCTTTCTTACACTCAAACATAACCTATCATTACTTAAGGTATAAAACGCTCCAGATCTACGCAAAGAACGTTACTCCCATAAGTCTTCAGAACAAAAAAAAAATGCATTTTATAATATATAAACATATACATTTTATTTCACGTCATGTATAAAAATTTACAGATCATTATCTCTTTAAAAAGGGGTAACCGTTACGAAAGAAAAAAAAAATACTTGTGGTATAATTAAATATTTATTTAATTGCTTTTATTTCAATTTTGCAAGTACTGCAAAAAGAGGAATGAAAAAAAGGGGGAGGGGGTGATTTTGAAGTTGTAATTTGACTGAGATATCACGAGGGTGGATTGAGAGTTGGGGTAGTAATTTGAATACGTGATGATGTAAGCTGCAATTATATATATATATATAAAGAGAAAAAGTACATGTACGTACAATTATAAGTTTGTAATTACAGTCCGCCTTTATAAAGTGATAGTCATTATCACGTACGGATAAAAAAAACTCTTTATAATAATTGCTTTTCAGTTTTATTCTATATAAAACTAATCTAAACTAGCAAATTTAGCAAAAAATTTATTTCTTGTTAATACTTTTTAAAAATATATTGGCATACATCTTTGGCAAAATACCAATCTATATACAATGAAATTTTCATTATAAAAATACAATTTCCTATTTACATTTAACACTATGACTTTTCTTGATAAAAATTGACATCAACTTTTCATGATTGTATTTTTTTTATAAATCATCATGTTTCCAATATTTAGTTTGCATCAACAGAGGGTGTGAAAATAGCATGGCAATTTCTCTCCAATTTTCCACAACATATTGAACGAAAAGAGAGAGTGTGTGTGTGAGAGAGAGAGAGAGAGAGAGGGATATATAAGGGATTGATGAGATAGAAAGGTATAAGCTTGTATATATTATAAAGGTGGCTATATATGTATTTACAAGTGTGACAAATCTGATCAATCAATTTTAATGCATGGAGATGAAATCATTTCCTGTTTTACGTTGAGTAATTTTCATCAGCATACTTCATTCTCTCTCTCTCTCTCTCTCTCTCTCTCTCTCTCTCTCGTCAATCTTATGAGTATATGATAGAACTTGACAACAAACTTATGTTCTTTCATGCAAGACTAAAATCACATCAGCATCTTCCATATATGATTTTATAAATATCATTATCATATCGCTGATATTCAGTAATATATAATATATAATGTTAAATAATCTCTCTTCAAGTAAAAATAAGAGAAGAGCTTGAGAAGTTATCTCATCTGAAATGATTTTATGATGATGTTGTGTATAACTCAATAAAAGGAAATATATTGACGAGTTGAAATTGTATCAAAATGTAAAACAATCACTAATTAATTTGATTAAAAATGAATAAATATATATATTATATACTTAGCTATAAAAGTGGGAAAATAAAGAGAAATTTGAGGCAATAATTTTTGCTGGTGTATTTAAAATATAATGTTAATTAAAGTATTAGAGTTTAAAAAAAAAAAGGCTCTTAATATGCGCAATTAATAAATTCAACATAGTCACTAAATATATTTTTCTTCGCAATTTTATCGGAAATTTAAGGATAACTGATGTTATGTTTCATCCTATATACTTTTGAGGAAAGCCATAATAATGAAATACTGAAATAGTCACGAGTCTTCAACTATCTATTTGTTAGTTCGTTTCTAAAACATTAACTCACTGTCAGTACTTTTGAAAAAAAAAAATGCTATAATAAACTTGTAACAAACAAAAGCAACTTTTACAACTAAAATGTAATTTAACAAAATTTATACTCTTATACATATTAATTAATGCAAACTTTGAGAATAATTCAACTTCAAGGAATGCAATTAGAGCTAAAAATATGAAATTTCTTAACATTTATTAATGCAATTGTTACATCATCTTCACAAAAAAAAAAAAAAAAAAAAAAAAAATGTACCTTTACAAAGAGGGGCGTAACCTTTAAACGGAAGTGCTAGTGACTCGCGATGAGACAAAACGCATCCATCATAAAAACAAACGTCCTCGCTTCACTCCATAAGCTACTGCAACATCAAAAGTGATTAACAGCAAGCCATTATACCATGGCACCTCTTTTTTTTCCCCACTTAGATGAGAGTAAACGCGTGAGGTGGTTTAATTCTCAGACCTCACACGCTGGTAATAGCGGATGTCTCCAATAACTTTAAGTTGTAGACTATCAATAAGGTGCCTAATCAGATTAACCTATACATAATAAACCGTTAGTTTTATAAATATTTTTTTTCTATATATATATATATATATATATATATATATATATATATATATATATATATATATATATATATATATATATATATATATGCTATATTAAATTTATTATACGAGTATTTGATATGCAACATGCTTATTTAAGATAAAAATCACTTCATGCACTTAAAATCTTGATAAATTATGACATCATCTTCCATAATAAAAATAATATTACCTTTAATGCATAAACAATACAACAACAAAAAAAGATTGTTTTGATTGTATAACTGGCTTAACAAAATTTGAATAGCTGAGTTTAAAAAGTATGTTGTGGAAAATTTTTATCGCAGATTTTTTTGTTCTTCCATACCATCACACTTTTTTTTTCTCAAGTATTTTTTTATTTTATTATTCAATAAGTTCTTTTATAAATATCTCAATATTCAATAGTATCTATAAAAACGATTTAAAGTTTATAAACAATTGGACAAGAAAAACGATGTTGTTGTTTTCTGCAAATAAGATTCAAACACGATACTTATATGCAACCCGCTGAGCATATTTTGAGAGATATAGAGAAGAAAATAGAAGACAAGTGTTTTCAATCTCAAGCTGATAGAATTCTTGTTGTGAAAAAAAAAAAATCAATAATAAATATATATAAAAAATAATAAAATAAAAATTGTGAGGGTGTGGTGAGAAAATTTGTAACAGTCAGCAGTATAGAAAGAAGAAGAAATACCTGTGTTACTATATTATACTTCACATGCTATAAGGATACCATCTTTTTTCCTCTCTCCTGTTGCAGAGATTTTTTTTCCCTCTAAAAGAAATATTTATTGAAAACCATTTTTGATATATTGATATTACTTTACATATATATTCAAAAATAAATACTTGTCGATAGAATAGGATATACGTAGATTTTTTTTATTTACAGAACAGGTGTAAAGGTAACTTTGATGGAAGGAAATGTTTCATAAATATTATAATTGAAAACTAATGATTTGAAACTTTAAAATGCAGTAGAATTATTATCATTTTTTTTATTTGAATTATATAAAAATGTTTATAGCAATACCAAAAATGGTATCCTCATTCTTTCATATTAAAAACACTCCCATTTTAACACTTAACAAACTAACAAAATTTGTATATATATATATACAAACAATAGAAAAAAATATAAAATATCGTGTAATAACAATAACAAGTAGGCAGGGTCGAATTTGTATTGTCCCAGTTTAAAATATATAACAATAAAGTAATATCGTTTTCCAACCTACAGTTGTTAGAAAGCTTCCTTATCGTCTATTAATTCTATGTCATAAATGTTATAGTTTTCTTGACATCTACCGCATATGAAAAGAGAGAAGTCTAAGAAAATTCTAAAAAAAAAGAACTACTCCTACTAATAATACATACAACTTGTTATGTGATCTAAATAAGGATACTGAAGCTATTTATTATTTTTATTAAAAAAAAAACTAAACTTTTATTGTAAAGCTTTCGATGAAACATAATCTTTAATATATATATATATATATATATATATATATATATATATATATCGATCTTTTCGCGTCAAGATGAAGCTACTACACTTTACAAATTTCCGAAGAATGAACGATCTACACTTTACAAATTCGCGGCTACCTGAAGCATCTGCTATATAAAACAGGTAGGAAAAGCTCCAGGTAGCCGCAAATTTGTAAAGTGTAGATCGTTCATTCTTAGGAAATTTGTAAAGTGTAGTAGCTTCATCTTGACGCGAGAACATCGATATATATATATATATATAATATATATATATATATATATATATATATATATATATATATATATATATATATATATATATATTTAACTCGGACTTTGATTTACTTTTGCTTCACGGGAGGGATTTTAAAATTTTCTCTCTGCTCCACTGGGGGTTTAAATACAAACAAGTAATATAAATGTAATTGATTTTAAACTATTGAAATATAGTTAATTTATTTCATTTTAGAGTTTTTAACTTTTAACAATAGCTTTATTTTTTCTCTCTAAATGTATTTCCATATTACACGTATATAGTATATTTATTTAAATCTGTGGTCCATGTCATATTTGGTTATATCATAATTATATATACCTTGTCAAATATTTACATCTAAACACACAGGATGCTAAAAACTAAAAATCATTATTCTAAAACGATTTACGTTATGGAAATAAAATATTAATGTTTGACAACCAGTCATACATATTATAGAGTTATATTTTGTTATATATATTATATATAGTTCAAAATGTTTTTGAAATACAAAATGTCAATTTTAATGTTAAATTGACCACATAAATTTGATTTTCATGAGTATTTCCTCCGGAAATATGTTTTTCATACTAACATTTTATTTCTATTGTTTATGGTATATATTATAAAAATAATGAAATGAATTATTAATGTATTGGAAAAAAAAATGTTGCAAAAGAATGTGATGTGTGACCAGTAATAAAGAATAAAATAAAAAAAATCTTAGAAAAATATGTACTTAGAAAGTTATATAGCCTCATTTTCCTTAACCCCCTTAAGGGTTTATTCTTGTAAAATAATAATATAATAAAAAAAGGGGTGGATCCTTGTAAGTGTCAAAAAGACCAACATTCATATCTTAGATTACATTTTTTTTTCTTTTCTTGTTAAAAAGTTGAGATGAAAAACTACGAGCAACACACTTGTTGTTTGTCTCGTTAAAATTTCCTGCATGTATGCAATGAACGAGCAAGTGAGAGAGAAAAGTTCTAAAAAAAAAAAAAAAAAAAAAAAAAGTATGCATAGAGAGCACACAGTTTGATGGAACGAAGCCAACGCCTTTTTGTAAAGTGATTTTCAACTCTCTAAAGAACAACCAGAGATAACCATTTTACACACACAAAATATATTACGGTACATGAATTTTAATATAATTACCTTACAACACTATAGTATTGTACCCGTGTCGGTAAGTTAAATTATTCAACAACAACAAAAAAAAAAGGTAAAGAAAGAATAAAAATACTTAGTTTATGACTAAAATAATATTCATAAATAAGAGGAATAATAATAAGAAAAAAAAGAGCTTAATTTAAATAACAAATAATATTTAATGATTTATGTATGCTAATTTGTTGTGATTAAGACATCATAAATATCAGCCTTTCAAAACATTCATGAATTCTAAAAATAAATAATAAAATAATAATAATAAAAACGACACAGAATCATTAAATATTATAATATTTTTTATATAATATGTAGAATGTAAAAAAAAAACATGCTGTAATTATCCATGTTTCTAAAAAATAAAAAACCACACCACGCATCCCCTCTGCATTCTCTCTCTCTCTCTCTCTCTCTCTCTCTCTCTCTCTCTCTCTCTCTCTCTCTCTCTATATATATATATATATATATATATATATAATATATATATATATATATATATATATATATATATATATATATATATATATATATATATATATATATATATATATATATATCACGGACAGAAAAATCAACAGGGCAACCTTGTTACTACACATGTCAATAGGAAATTTTGTTGGTTCCAACACGATTCCATCTTATTTTTCATAGGAATATCGTCTTACTAGCGAGTGTCTTAAATATAAGACACCTTTTTATTAAATTTAATAAGCTCGCTCTGTTAAATTTACGTTTAAATACTCAAGCGTGTAACATATAATAAATATTTTTATTTAACCTTACAAGTTGTAGGTTTATAAGAATCTACAAAGTAAAGTTTGTTAATTTTTAAACTGCACTTTATAAATATTAATATGAATTCTGTGTAAGAAGTAACAAAGCATTAATTGTGAAAATCTATATTTCGGTTGTCTCTTAGCTTTAACAAGGTAAACCTGTTACAATGCATAGCGCACGCGAAGACTTAAATATTTAATAGCTTTTTAACAGGATTTACCTTGTTAAGGGTGAAGCGGCGCGAGAGGGTGCGCATAGGCACTCGCCAGCCCTGTAGGTGTTATATAGCGAGTGGAGTGGACCTTGCGTTATGTGTTTTACTTGTGCGGACTCTTGTTTTCGACCAAAAAGTTTAATTTGCTATATATTAGTGCACCAATTAGTCTTTACATGAAAGTACTATGTAATAAAATTCAACTTTTCAACTTATAAAAGTGACTCGTGAATATGGTGTGAAATGTGAGCACAAGAGACAACTTCACGCCGCTTTTGACTACACAGCAGCCATATTGTGCAGACTGCAGACATAAATATACCGGAGATTTAGTTGTAAAGTATTTTAGTTTATTATTTTTTATTATTAATTGTTTAATAAGGAACCATGTATAAACCTGGTTATTTAAATGAAAATGGGTGAGTAAATAAATAAAATTGAATCTCATGTGGTATTTTTGTTCTTTTCACAGATTTCCAAGATCGCCTATCAGAAATAATTGAAGAGTGATGTTATCGTAAAATTATTCCGTGTATATATTTTACAAGCTAGTGTAAAAGCAGTGGTGAATATTTACTGTATAGACACAATATTAGTATTTTTAAATCAAATCTGTATGATATGTGTATTTTGTTTTGTAATATATTATTTTTGGACTTATGTAATTTATCTCATTAACTAAAAAGTTGTATTGTTATTTAATTTCTTTTTAATAAAAATATTTTGACACTGAATTATGTTACATTCTAATTACTACGCCTATAGTCTCATATTGTATATTTTAACATATTTTTGGTACATCATAATATTTCAGCATTATAGCATCTTTGATCGTCGATATTAATAAATTTTAAGCATGCTTAAATTGTAACACTCCGAAAGATGTTATTTGTAATAATTTTAAATATATAGCATTTAACAGAGTAAAAGTGTATAGGTAGTAATAGAGCAAACCTTATTAAAATACTACATGATAGTAGTATAAAAACTTAAATATAAATATTTTTAGATCTAATATGCCAGTCGTGTAAGATTTTAAATACCCGCGTTATTATATCTAACAAACTTTACCTTGTAGAATCTAATACTGCTCACCATATAAGATAGAACAGAGCGGGGAGTGTTGCTTTCTATATAGTCACATTTTAAAATTCAATAGGGTTTTCTCTGTTAAGTCTAATATTCTGCAGTTTTAAATTTAATAAATATGAGCATATTATTTTTAACAATGTTTTAGACGTACCTACACTTTCAACATGATAAACTTGTTAAAGTTAACAAAAACCTTGTTGATTTTTCTGTCCGTGATAAAGCACATACAATTTGTTTTAATCAATATAAATGCAATAAAAATTTCCAATTCTGAGAGGGTACAACAATATAAAAAAAAAATAAAGGGAGCATACATGCAAATTTTTATTTTTAGTCTCTTTGGTGTGAAGTATACACATGTTTGGTTGAGTATATAGCTGGCTATAAATCGCAGTAGGGGCTATATACATATACACACGTCCAGTCAGAGGCAGAAAGGCTTATTTGCCTACACAGTTTAAAGTTATGTGTGCAGGAGTAAAAGTGGTGGGTGTTATAAGCTTTTGGAGTGAGACAATCTACCGCACAATTTTAACTTCTTTTTTTTTTCCACGTGCAAAACTAAATAACCAACCCCCCTTTTTATTTCTACTTAAAATTCTACATAAAATACTTTCCATATATAAAAATCTCTCTGATGTAAAAAAAGTATTATACTTAACATTACAGAAAAATATATACAATAACAGTAGTCATTTTTACTGTCACTGATTATCACATATCATATATTAGCCAATATAATATGAAAAAATACAATATACTATCATAAGAGTTAAATTGTAAAATATACAAGACATTTAGTACAATATATTGTTCTAAAAAAACATAAAAAAGATTACTTATATAAATAAAAATAAACGATTGATGACAATTGTATAGAGAGCATTTTTAACGATATATAAAAATATCAAAAATTGTAATGATAATTTATATTTTATAATATTTATAACTTTTGTTACTCGAACTACTTGTTATACATAAAATATACACTCATGAGATACCAAAAAAAAAAAAAAAAAAAAAAATTGCGTAACATGACTTTTTGTCTTTTACTACTGTTTTTACGATGAAGTTCATTTATATAAACACCCCCGCTTGTCAATTTAATGTTAAAAAGTTATACACTATGTGTTTTAGAATCATAAAGTTACAATTTTTTTCAAAGTAAGAAAAAAAAAATTTCAACATTTTCACAAAGACCATATTTTTATATACATATTGTCAAATAAATAATATACAATATTTTTCAGAGTTTAAATCTTTGGTTTCAATGATATAATTTGTTTCCCCCCAATAAAATGAGCTTTACATATTTTGAAAAAAAAATTTTAATGAACATTGTAGAAAGTATTTTTTCAATGAGGAAAATAGTAAAAAAATAATAATAATAATAAATAATAAAAATTCATATTATATAGCTCACGTAATTTTATAAAAAAAAAATCTGTTAAATATATAGCAGTGACATTTCACCAGTGAGTGTGGTTTATTTATTTAGAGATTTAATCAAAACTATATGTATATAATATTTATTCAATTTAATATTTTTTTCATATCAAACATTACATCAAAATGCAATGACATAGTATTTTAAAATAACCAGACTGGTATAAAAGTAAACTAAATTTTGATCTATTCGATCAACATATAATCGGATTAACTAAAATGTATTTCGAAAGCTCTTGATAAAACATATATATTATTATTAATTAAATTACCCCTCCCCTTTTTTTTTGTTACTTAACACGTGAATGCATAAAGTACTATACTTCATTAGTTTGAAATACAGTATCACATAAGATAAAAAGTTATTTTTAATAATTGCAAATATATACTCACTGAACCTTTTATATATGTTAAAAAAAATGACAATTATGGAAAACTGGTAGCAATATAGTATATCTTTACTAAACATGTCTTTTTTTTTCATACAAGGTATGGAGAAATTTTCCATCTGAATTTATTGCAAATTTTTAGCCTTAAATTCAGATACATCGTAAATATTTATGTATAGTTAAATAAATATATGGATATTACAGTATATACGTACTCCCCTTTTTTCATCTATAATATATTGTGAGTATGTGTTATTTTTTGTGTGAAAGGTTTTTCTTGTTATACTCATAAGCTGTTCAAGTGAACCGATGACGTAACGCAGTAATGATGAGTTTAAAAAAAAAGAAATATAACATTATACTAATAATCGGATTATATTTGAGTTGACAATTTTCTTTTTAAAGATATTATATCCATATCAAATTTATTATTCTTTAGAAAAGCGATAAAAATAAGTATTAAAGTTATAATATGATGCTATAATATTTATTTAATATTATATTATTATATTTATATATTATCAGATAAAAAAAAAGATACTTAATGTCACTCTAGGCTAACTTTGTTTAAACTTGTATATTAACATAACTTATTAAAATGTAAAGTTTATTAATTAAAATATCAATGAAAGCTTGATACAGCAGATATAATAAGGTGCTACAGAATGTTGTTATTACTTTATACGTGACGTATATTAATGTTTAAAACCAAAGACCACATGAAACATGTTTTTGATGCTTTTAAATGGATTAAACACAAAATAGGATCTCCAAAAACTGATGACAATTTTTACCATGCAGAATGGAAATGTGACCCCACAAGAGAGTGTAAAAATACTGATGTGAAGTATGCTATTTGCGTGACAATTCCTGTTTCTGACGTCAGAAACAGACAAAATTTAGTATAAAAATGTTGTGCGGGTTGCATAAATAAAAAAATTCTGGTCCCTGCTACGGTTACACATTTGGATTGATAAACTACTATATTAATGTTATTTATGTAAGTCCCATCAAGTGTTTTGTGATATATAAATGTTAATGTTTTCTAATGGTCAATTTATAATACAATTAAAATTTATTCTTTAAAGAAATTATAAGTATATTTCAATATTATATTATTCTAAAATTCTTTGAAACGAGAATTTTACCTCAAATTCAAATTTGTTTGCACACTATGTGGACAAATTAAATCTATACTAATTACAATTATGCTATATATTAATAGCAACATAATGTATGCTATATATTGACTATAATATAACTATATATTATGTTTTGGATATTATTCTATACAGCATTATTGTTCATGTTATTCCCAATTTAGCAACAATTGTGCAGCAGAAATGCAGCAGAAACTATGTAATTTCTTCTTTCCGTTTACAATTCTCTAATAATTTTGTGTACGAAAATAAATCTTTAAAAAAAAAAGAAGAGAGAGAGAGACACACACAACAAACATCTCTAAATTTTGTCAAGTGGAAATGAAGTACTTAAAGTCTCCAATAATTTCTTGTCACAATAAAAGGCTGTAAAATTTCTTACAAAAACCATCAAATCAAAACAAAGTTGTTTTCTTCTTCTTCTTTTTCCATTTCAGAATAAAATATGAAGCCTGCAATGCTGTATTATGTTGGTGGTCTTTAAAACAATTTTTTTTCTTTTAACTTAAAAATATATACATAGTAAATTTATGTATGTACTACTTGACAAAAAATGTTCACACTTTTGAGTACACAAAAATGGAGACAAAAACCAGAGTCGTTTATATTTTCAAGTCACAGTGACAGATAAAAAAATTTAAACAAACCACAAACCTAAAAGCTTTGAGGCAGGAAAAATTTACTTTCTTGTTTATAAATGTTTATTATTTTTTACGTTATTTCTAATATTTATGTTTATTACCACATCTTGTTCTTTTTTTAATATATATATTTTTGAAAAATTAATTATTTATATAAAAAAAAATCAGATTCAGTATATCATGACTAAAACGCAGCTACAGTTTATTTATAATAAAGAACCTGGTATAGTTTATTTATTTACATATTTTTCTTTCCAAAGTAACATGAAAGAGCATTCAATTAAAATATTCATTACTATAATATGCTTTAGCAGTCATCTATATAAAAGCAGGAGTGGTTATTGGATCTTCCAAATTAGTTTCTTAACGAAGCACGTAAGTTATAATACTTCTAAAATAAACATTTTATAATACTATATTGCCATGGACTTGAAAATTTATATAAAAATCGATTTAAAATAATAATATATATATTTTTTATATATAAATACCACGCAAACTGCATTATTATATATTTAAGTGTATTATTGAAAGATGAAAATCACATCATGTACATATATATATGTTGATTTTATCTATATGAAAAAAAAATTATAGTCTTCTGTCTATACAACACTTTTGTATATATTTGAGGTCAGTATATAATTTATTTTGTACTGATAGCAGAGTGGTATACCAGAGTTATAAAGTGAACATTACTGTAACATAAAATTAAATATACGCGCCGTATTATTATAGGCTCCAAAAAGAAACATACATATAACGCCCCCTTTTCTTTTAAATTGCTTTTATTCCGGATACATAGATAAGCAATATGAATAGGGGTAATATAATAAATATAATGCAAAATATTTTTTTAAATGCATTATTGAATTTATACTATAAATTATTTTAAATGTTTTAAAAAAATTAAATTCTATAGCAACAGATCGTTCCATGATAAGTTTCTGAACTATTTTTGATGCTTTATAGATATACGTATATATATACATAGTTTCCTTACAAATAAAGGTAAAATTTTGAACATTTGCCAGTGGCATAAAACGATAAAAAAAAACTTGAAAAAGGGTTTAGATAAAGATTGCCTATCTTTTCCTAGAAAAATGTCTCTCTTTTGCCACTCAACATGCAAAAGAAATGATGCATCATTAATAATTTTTATAGAATAGGAATTTTTATGTGAAAGGGTATAAAATTTCACATAAGCTAGAAGTATATGCAAAATTGAAAAGAACAACCCATAATAGAAAATAGCAATTTCATTTCAATATTCAGAACCGAAATATATTTTATAAAATAGTGTCAAAGAAAAGACGAAAAAAAAAAAAAAAAAAAAGTGTATATAGATATCTATATAGATATTGAAAAAGGTTATTGAATATCTCTTATTTTACTTTATTTGATATTTTCTTTTCTTGTACATTTTTTTCCGATGTTATAGAAGTGAAGAAAGAAAATCAAATATTTGATACAAGCTTTAAAAAAATGCGATCAATTGCAAAATGCGATATTGTTCAATGATTTCTGATACTCATGTTATCCATGAGTTGAGTGTGAGAGAGAGAGAGAGAGAGAGAGAGAGAGAGAGAGAGAGAGAGAGAGAGAGAGAGAGAGAGAGAGAGAGCAATTGAAGTGTCACATGATGGAATGGAATTCTGTTGTTAAATCTGCAGCTATAGGGTTGAAATCATGGAACGCATGATCACCATTTGAGCTCCATCATCTTATTCTCTTGGTTGCGTGCGTGTACCTCTAGTATAAGAGATCCCATAGCATCCAAAAGCTTTTGGTGAACATCGGAAATCGTGTCCGGACACACAAATCCGATTACTTTGAAAAGCCATAGCAACCATGTATGTATATATATATATATATATATATATATACTGTATATTATATACTATCAACAAGAAATGTTGCTAAGGGGCAAAAGTATAATAAAAAAATACTACGTGTCTTCTTCCTACGCCTTTTTAGTAAAGTAATAATACCAAAATAAGATTATCTTTCTAATAATATCAACAGAACAGCGGCATATAAGCTTATAAGAAAAAACCTTATTATTTGTTATATGTAATTTGTATTCTTTTATATATAAGGCGTAAATATCTTGATGTTTATTGGAAGACTTTTTGGTCATTAAAAATAAGACTAAAACTATATAAGATAAATCTTCTTGTGGTTGGAGATATTAGTTTTATGGCAGAAAGTGTGCATCAAAACGTAGGAGTATTAAACAAAACTGCAATTATACCAAATTAAGCTTAACAATAATCTGGTTTGTCATCAGAAACATTGTTCTTATTATTATTATTATATTTAAATATACAAGTGAAAGTTAAAGTTGAAACTAGTTTTCAATTTTTATCAGATAAATCTCTATATGGCAAATCCCATTTTTATTTTGTTTTTGTATATAAATAAATAAATAAATAAAATTACATTTTACAAATACACATGAGTGTATATACGAGGATCAAATATAAAACATTTTTTGTTTGAACTTTTATTTTATTTGAAGTATATATTTATATTCTTCTTTTTTTCTATCTTTTTTTTAGAGTTACGGATGTGAGTCACGAAATTTTTTTGAGTCACCCACAGGTATCGAACTCATGACATCGGTGTTGTAAACCATCTTCTTTTTCTCTGGAGTCTAGACGTGCTATGTTTGTTGACTTGTCGTGTGCCGCGGTGCTACACATAACATGTGCACACCACACCAACTATATGCCTCCTCACACCCCTTTATTTTCATACTAAACCATTCTCCGTGCCTCACTAATCAGCGTTTACTTTACACTAATGAAGATCACTTTTGAACACTCGTCGACGTTCACTAATTACCTGCTAATTTTTCACATGATTAAAAACAAAGCAAATGTTTCATCCATATTGCTGTCAGGAAAATTAAAGCATGATATTATTTTACTTCCTATTTGCATCTAAAATATCTAAAAATAATTTTTTTCATATTATAGTAAATTTTTTCATCTCATCTCAAAAGAGCGTAATTATATGAATATTCATTCATATAGGATATGTTGATATATTTTTTAAATTATTGAACTTTTGTGATAGATATCAAAAAGGATTATTTTTGTTATCTTTTATTTAATAGATCTATTTAAAAAAGCATTAATTTTTTACTCATTAACATAGTACAAGGCGCTGAATTAAAAGTATATTTAAAATATAGACTAATAAACTTTCTGATTAGCTGTCTATTAATAAAGAGATAACAAATTAATCTATCGTAAATCCTTTCTCTCTATATATTTTATTTTATAATAGGATGCCTATTAAATAGCATCATAATTTTTATCCTTGACTTTTTATGTTTTAAGGGTCAAATAATTATATCTGTCATAGTTATACTTGTTTAAAAAAAATAAAACTTAAACAGGTACTTGGAAAAATATTAAGATAATTAGAACTTATAATAATTTTATATAACATTGGATAATAACAACCTGTTTATCATTATATTGAAGCTACTATATTTACGATTGAATTATTGATATATATAGAGTAAGATTTGTTATCCCAATTATCATGCAAATTTAATTATATTGGTAGCATATTTCTTTTACAGTTTATAAGACTTAAGGTAATTATTTTAAAATAAAAAGTTGACATGACAGTAAACGTTGTGTAAAGAGAAATAATATACAAGTCTTGTTGAAGTCTAAATACACCCACGAGAATATACATATGCCTTGGTAAGTTTTAAAAGAGAGTGTTTGATGCTGCTATATAATATAATGCTGCATTGGCTTCATCAGGAACAATAAACTAAAGCCGCATAACAAACTATAGAGCACTGCAAGGCATATATAACAAGCAAAATACTAAATAAACCCCTTCTTCATATATATATATGTATAATATATACCATCATGTACCATATAGGCTACAAAACATCCCTTTACTTTCACAGGAAGTGGTGGGAAAATATTACTCGACCATAAAATATTATATAGCCCGTATAATATACACACAAAAATGGAATTAACTCGTCTATAGAGAGTAAATAAAAAAAAGGAAAAATATTATATAACGTCGGTACCATATGCTGCTGTATAAACGTTCATAAAAGTAATGAAAACTCTCGTTCAAATTTCATTTCTAGCTCTAAAATTATGCTTTTTTGTATAAATAACCAAGACTTTATAGAAAGTGGAAGAATTTAACGTTTATAGATGATATTATCTATTCTACATGTATAAATTTTGAAAACGATTAAGTTGTATAACTACAGGATAATTAAATAAACAAATTACATATAAAAAAGGATAAGGAAATCATAACGCCCAAACAATCAAAAGAAAGTACCAACTTTTCATGTTATAGATTATATGATATTTCAATTTGATATATATAAAATTTATATTTGACATTTGAAATAAAACTTTATATATATAAAATAATACTGTTGATTTACATAATAGATTATACGTACAACACGTATATAAGGAACTTAAGGAGACTAAAAATTTCTTATTGGCATATATACAAATTTTTTTGCTTTTATCTTTTGGTATTTCTTGACATAAACAGTATAGAATCTTTTGTTTAGATTATAGTAAATCAGTCAAAAAGTCTTTCCATTTCAGTTTTAAACTAAATTTTATTACCAACAATTTATTTTTTTACAGTAAAATAACATCACGTAAAAAAGTTATATAGAGAACTTGATGGTGATACGGTACAAATTTACTCAAAAATATATTTTTATTCCTCAACGTGAGGTAGTTCTATATGGTTGAAATGTATCTTGATATGTCTTATAGATAAGACTTGTTCGTAATTTCTGTAATTTATACAAGAAGTTTTATGTACAGTGCTCTAATTTGAATACAGACTTTTCAAAATTGGTATGAAAACAACAAGTATAACTTATCGATTTAGAGTTTTTAATGTTATACATAGAAAAATAACGAAATTTTATTTTTTATATATAAAGAAAAAGAGTATATATTATCCAAAGTTTTCTGCTTGAATCGATTTAAATTTATACGCTGAATTTTCCAGGAATTGAGTTTACGAACTTTACTCGCATGAAAACGAGGTAAAGCACGAGAGATGATCTCTATTATAAAGTAAGCAGGAGCAGAAGAGAGAGAGAGAGAGAGAGAGAGAGAGAGAGAGAGAGAGAGAGAGAGAGAGAGAGCGATGATCCAGAGATAGCCAAAGTTATGACCGTAATACCCACAAGCCCACGTCCAGCCTTCCTTCTCATATTAAACCTTATTTTCTAAACGAGAACTCTTTACATTACATTCAACATGTAAAAAAAATATATAGGCATAAAAAAGAAAGAAGCAAAAATACTTTATGTTGTTTGTTACTTATTCGTCTGCTTTTCATATACATTAGAATGAAGAACCCTTTTTATAAATATTTTTCCCAACCCTTTCTTTTTTTTTTATTTATATAAATATACAACTTGTTGACCTTTATAAAATACTATTTATATGATTCACTTATTTTACATAACTTTTTTTATTTAATTTGAAAAATATCAACTTACATATAAAAATAAAAATGAAAGTTCATCTTGAATACTTTATATATACAATTTTCTTTATAAATGTAATTAAGTGAAATGAATCGTTAGAAATTAAGTTGTGGATGGAAAAATATACATTTCTTATAAACTTTTCCCCTCTCATTTTTAAAATATAACCAGTGTCAGTATAAATTTTAAAGACAATTAAAAGTTAAGTTACTTATCTTATAAGAATAAGAGAGGGGCTATTAATTAAAAGAGAAGACCCTTTATTGGGAATTAAAATTCCATATTTTTTATTATTTTTTGAAATGTATATAGATATAGGTTATAAGGGTGTGGTTATAAAAATATTGCAATTAATCGATTTATTGTTATTATTATTATTTTTTGCATTTTGTTTTGATTATTACAAAAAGAAAAAAAAACTGACATCTAAGAAAAAAAAATATATATCACCTTACCTCGACCATAAAATTGCTTTTGTATATAAAGAAAAGTTAAGACTTGAATATCAATATCTTTTAATCGTCCGTACATATTGGATCATAAATTTCAAGTTGACAGTATAAATATTAAGATATCCAAGTCAAAGTTTTTATATTATTGTCGTATCAAATAACAATATAGCAATGAACCATGAAATTTATCATTTTTGTTCTTCTTAGTAATTCATTATACTTTGTAGTTGTTTTTTCCTTTAAGATTGTTAATTTGCATAATTTCTTTTGTATGACGCATTGAAAAAAATGTATTGTTCTTAACAAAGCAATTACTATTCAATTGTTTACTAAAATTACTCAAGGAAATTAGTGTATATAGAGGTAAATAATTATCTTTTTTTAAAAAAAATGTCCTTTCAATTTAAATATTTGGATGAGGAAGTGGATACTCATGCATTCTCTCTCTCTCTCTCTCTCTCTCTCTCTCTCTCTCTCTCTCTCTCTCTCTCTCTCTCTCTCTCTCTCTCTCTCTCTCTCTTTCAAAATCTTGAAAATTAAACTTTTTAATCATAAAAAGCTTAACCTATATTTTATTTGAAAAGTTTGTATATAATATAATTGTATAATATATATATACAAAAATAAAATGTATCTTTAACTTCTTTATTTAAGTTTTAAACTAGACAATAAGTAATCTTCTCTTTCTTTATTTGTAATTTATTTAGTTACTCAGCAGTCAAGTGTTGAAAAGCTTTACTAAAGTATATAAAGTACACAATAGTTGCATAACTTCCAGGCGTTAAAAACAAACATGGCGTTCTGTATACACACAATCTAATTATTTAACTCATTTTAAAGTACTTACATAGTAAAATAAACATTATACATTCATGATAAAATAACTTTAAAAAAAAAAACAACTTTTATATTGTGTAATGTATAAATGAATTTTAAATTATATAATTGTATAACATTCCCTTATGGTTTAACAAAAAAAAAGTATTTAATTTTAATTTCTTATTACTACATTTTTCATAGTGACACTACGCTTTACTCCCTAAGCAGCTGTAAAATTTACTTTATATATAAAATATATTCTGTGTACACCCAAACTTTGTGTACATAAGACATTATTCATTGTCTTACTGTATTTAAAGTAACCCATTTTTTTATATCATAAATCTCCATTTTTGTCACTCTTTACATAATAATTAAAGCCTATGAAGTATTTTTTTTTCGCAATTTCAATTTTCTATAAATATTTTTTTTTTCGTATGTATATAATTACGTTATTGTTTGGTGACTGTCTGACAATTGGGTGGAGTTAAATGTAAAGAGAGGAGGTCTTTTTTTTTTCACTAAACGTGGCTAATTTCAACGGAGAAAACGTTTGTGTATAAAAGGTAAAGTCAGCAGTTATTAAAGACTTTGTATATATAAAGAGTGCGAAAGAAAAATATCACATAGAAAATATAGTGTGCAGTAATTTTTTAGCTCACTTAGATATATTGACTATCATCTAATTTTTCTTTCTAAATCACACACCTGATTTTTTGACGTGTCCATTTAATTATGTACTTCCATGCATGATTAACTACATTTGATTTTTGTAATAAGTGTTTGTCAACTCTAATGTCTTTGACAAAATTGTCATTAAGAAAACAGACGGTTAAAGCGGTTAAAGCAGAGGCGAGGTCAATGCAAGTCACTCGAGGTTTCTTTTTCTTTTTTTTTTCTTTTTTTTTTCTCTCAAAATGAAGCTAGCACCATAGCTCACGTGTGTAAACAAAAAGAGAAGAGAGAAAACAATTGACACCCACGAGGCCCGCACGCAGACTCAGCAAACTTGAGAGAGAGAGAGAGAGAGAGAGAGAGAGAGAGAGAGAGAGAGAGAGAGAGAGAGAATAAAAAAAGAGAAGAATGAAATTACTGTCATTCAAAAAATATATTAACTTTATATGCACAATACAAAAATGGTACTTTTTTAAAATAATAAAAATTCAAAGGCCTATTTTTTTTTTTAGTACAGCACGTTATAAAATGTACTCTGTATATGTACGAGTATAAGGCCTTATTATTATACAAAAGTTTATTATACATGCCCACTTTTGTTTATAATTAATTATAAAACAAACAAAAGTACATAGTACAAAACACACTTGTTATAATAATTACATTTAAAAAAATCATAATGAAAATTTGGCTGAATATATTTTTTTTCTAACAAAGACCAATTTCATATATACGTAAAATAATAATGGTATAGAATGAAGAAAAAATAAAAGTAAAGCGTTATTTACTTTTTTTTCCTCGCCTAAACAATAAAATACATTGCTAACAAAATGAAAGTACTATTTATATATATAAATATACATATAAAAATATAGAGAATGAATATACACAAACACAAGGCTAAAGACTGAAGTAGACAAGCTAAAGTTAGAAAAAGCACACAGAGTGCAATCAAGTTCAAGAGTAACGATGTGCGCAAATATAAGTAGAGAAAAGTAACAGTATGGGAGCCTAAAGCTAGCCATAGCCAGTTTAGTAGTACGTGTCCCTTACTTACTTTAAGTTTTATTATTATTGTAGAGAGTATCACGTGACATGCAAGTTAAGGAGAAGTTTAGGCTTTTCTCTCTTACTTTCTCTCTCTCTCTCCCTTATATATTTTATCGTCATCTCTCTCTCTCTCTCTCTCTCTCTCTCTCTCTCTCTCTCTCTCTCTCTCTCTCTCGTATACTCGTTGTATATAGTAAATTTTTCCCTCATTGCTGTACTTTCTGGGTAGACTATATATACTTTTTTTTCTTTCTTTTTCTTTCTCCTGAGGGGTTGATTCTTCCTAGCAGTTCAAATTATCTACCACCCCTCTCTTGGTAGACATTTATTTGCTGGCGCCTGGCACTTTAATTGTGGCGAACATTGCTTCGTGCCCCTCCCTTATCACGTTCTCTCTTTCTCTTCTGTCTCTCTGTCTTTCCCTTACATACTCTTTCTTATATGCTATACATACCAAAGTCTATCCCTTATACCTTAACCAAAAGCATCAAATTATAAGTAATGAACAAAAATTCACCACTAATCAATTTTTTATTATTATACTATTATATATATATAATATAAAAAAAAATAAAACGATCTATCACTATATTATATATAAAAATTTCTTTATAATATTAAACACAAAAAGCTGAGAATATTCAATTTACTCAATTTAGATCAAAAGAAAATCCTCTTATATCGATTTATAAAATAAAAAAAGAGAGAAATTTCTTTATACTTAGACACTATATATAAAGGCTTATTCTCCATGCATAAACGCTGTCAAGCATTAAAAAAAAGTTCTTTCGTATTTTAATTAAGAAAATAAAATACTTTTCCAGAATAATTAAGTGGTGAAATATTATTCTCTTTTATATGTAAAAATGTTTGTTGTGTTAATTTAATATTCTTCTTGCGTTTTCTTGAATATAAATAAAATATTGATTATTTTATTTGCAAATATAAAATATATAAACATAAAATCAAGCAACATTCCCTATAATGCACGTCACAGCTGCACTATCATGCCATGCTTTTTGCATAGTAAATGCTCTCAATTAACCTATATTGTGAAAGAATATAATGCATATTATAGTGAGTGAGTGCATCATTATCATTAGTTTATCAAACTAAATTTATAGTACCATATTGAAGACTATATTACATATGCATATAAGCAATGGAAAGAATAACCATTAAATAAAATTGTTCAATGTTACATATACGTATATAAATGATTACGTTGTATTAAGATAACATATTTAGCACTATTTGATATGTTTACTACATATTAAAATTCAACAGAATTAAATGTTAAATAAAAAACTTACAATGGAAATCGATTTGTGTTTTGCTGTTACTTGATAAAAAGTTTAAATGTGATGTTATGGGAGTTTTTATCTAAATTTATGGTTTTCAATTTTGTTATTTACTTTTAATGCTTTTGAACTTATTTTTTTTTAAAAAGGTTGATAACCTTGTATCTTAAAAATTACAATATTTTAATAACTTTCATGTTAAAATATATACCATAAGACCTACAGCAAAGTATAATTTAATATTTTAAAATTAAATTTTTAAATAGAACCTAATTGTGAATATAATAATATATTTAAGAAAGAAAATAAAAAGTAATTATATTTTAAATAGGATGGTTACCATGAAGAAATTACTGTGTAAATTACATATATCCTGTCATAAGATACACTGTAGGTGTAAGTGTATATACATGTGTACATATTTATATTGTTAATGCTTATACTAAATCTCGCCCACGTGTAAGTAAATAGGGCCGGTTTAGGATAATTTAAATATGACAACAGTTTTTAAATTTTTAGTATTATCATAGTAACTACTTATATATGGTATTATTTTATGTGTGTTGGGAACAGATATTTGTGACTTTATTTTGTCTTAATTTTTGTTTCAACCTTTCATGTACAGTCGAAGAAAAATAAAAGGTTACAATTGAAACTTGTTTTTCATTTGCACGCCTCAAACTTTATGTTGAAACGAGATTTTTAAATTACATTCGCACGTTCTTTTAAAAAGTTGATGAAAAAGCTCACTAGAGGTCGCTTCTCACGCTCAGCTGAAAACGTTCTCAATCACCTGAGCGTGAGGTTTATTTAAATGTTTTGATAGAACGTGAATATAAGGTAAAAATCTTGTTTCAACATAAAGTTTGAGGCGCGCAAATGAGGAACAAGTTTAAATTGCAACCTTTTATTTGTCTTCGACTGTACATACGTACGTATATTATATATATAATATATACACTTCTCCCAATACTAGTTCGAGCGGATACAGTGTAATTAACTACGTAAAGTCAACTGTGATTGGCTAGTAGGTTTATAACACGCTCTCTGATTGGTTTAGCACCGCGGATACAGCTTTTGGCGGGAACGACCTTGTTTTGGCCAGAGTGTATATATATATGAGAGATGAAATTCTCTGTGTTATATAGTTTTCCGTAACATAAATTTAAATACTTTTAATTATAAACTCAAGTTCATATTTATGTAATAGAAAAAAATACACATCAAAATGTTTATTTCAGCAAAAAAAATAAGACAAATGCAACCACTTCTCGACTTTATACAACAAAAATTGGAGTAAAGTACTTACTTAAAAAAAGAAATTCCCAGTCTGGTCCTATTTATGCAAAAAAGCAAATCCTAATGTTTTGAATACGAGTTTGCTGAGCTGTCATGTTTATGAAGCTGTGGTTCAATAGCGACACGATGGTGCCTTGGTGTCTAAAAAAGAAAAAAAAACTTCACATGATTTCCCTGCGGGGTGACAAGAAAACAAGAGCATCAAGTCTATATAAGAGAAAAAAACAGAAAGAAAAAAACTTTCATACATTGAAATATAGCAACGAAAAAAAAAAATGTAGATATACACAATATTAATGAAACAGAATATTAATAATAAAAAGAAACAGAAAGAAAAACAAAAGGATTATTATATGTATATATTTTTTTGTTCTTTCTTATATTCACTTTTGTGAATCCCTCTTTTTTGTTACATTTTTTTTTCCCAACTTGTCAACTTTTTATTCAAGACAATATGAAAATGAAAAAAAGAGTGAAATGTTAGGCTTTTGTTATCATGTCTTGATAATAATAATGTTCTCTATAGAGTTTATACTCTTTTGAATATCATTATAAAGTTTCTTTTTCTTTTTTTTTTTTTTTTAAACTTGAGACACATATTTCATGGGTAATTTTGTAGAAAATGTTGTAAAATTTTATAAAGCATATCACAAACGTAGTTCTAAAGTAACATCAATCTTTTCAGAGATTCTGTTTAGGGTTCTTATATTATATAATACTCCATAAACATTTCGCTTTCAGTAATTTCTGAATACTTATCTTTTTATATATACGTATTAAAAAAAAAAATGAATTGCCCTTTTTAAAATTTTTACATAAATTTATCATTTAAATTCATTATGAAAATAATAAATTACTTGTTTATTTACATCATTATTTTGTATATAAAATTGTTTCTTTACATTTTCATTAGAGATATTTTCTTTGGATGCTTTTTAGAGAGAGAAAGAGAAAGAAAGAGAGAGAGAGTGAGAGAGAGAGATTTAACAATATTTTTGCTACAATATTCATTGAGTGGTTTTCCATGAGCAGGAAACGTTATTTTACAAAAACATCGAAAAAAATTATATGACTCAAAATGACACAATTCATTATTCTTATATAAAAGATAAGTATGTATTGTTAATAATATTCCTCTTAAAGCCATAGACCACATAAAACAACATGTGATTTTTAATGAATAAACACGAAATGGGATCTTCAAAACTAATGACAATTTTTACCAGAATGTTAATGTAGCCCCACGAGAGAGCATGAAAAAACTGTAAAGTATGCAATTTGCGTGAAAATTCATGTTTATGACGTCAGAAACATGCAAAAATTAGTACGAAAATGTTGTGAGGGTTGCATAAATTGAATATTCTGGTCACTTTTACGGGGCTACTGTTGGGTTTTGAGAAAAACTAATGTTATTTATGTAAGTCCCATCAAGTGTTTTGTGATGTAAATACTTATGTTTTTCTCTGGTCTATTCCTTTAATTTTGTATGTACGTATACATAGATACCATGACAGAAATACTCACTATAATTACTTCCTCTTACTATGTTACTAAAGCACAACTATAAACAGAAAGGGAAAAATAAAATAATCTCTTTCTTTCCCTCTTATATAACATTTTTATAAATGAAGATACCTGTTCCTATATATCAAATATAAAAAAATTGAAGTTAATTGTATTTGTCATGCGTAAAACAAGACATCGGATTCGCGCGTTGTTTGCTCTCCCTAATATATATACGCTTAACATAACACACAATTTATACTTAAATTAAAATTAAATATGACAAGGAAGTATACAAGAAATAAATGTCATCGTCTGTTAATCATAATCCTACCTAATGAGATTTCTATATTAGTAACTTTTTTGTTGTCAATTATAAAATTGATGATAATGGAAGATAATAATTATTATATAAAATAATATTCAGAGTACTGGTGTTGGGGAGTTAATGAACATGACTTTCATTATCATATTAATAAATTCATTACGGACATATATATATATAATATAGAAATGTGTATTTCTATACATACATAATAGTAGACTATTATTTGATTTATTTTATATTAATTATAAATCCATTAATCTTAAATTTATTTATTGTTATATGTCTACAAGGGAAAATTAAATTTGCATTTATTATATAACATACGCGATGACTTGCATTTAAGTATATTAATATAATATTATAACAAAATGTAAATAGCTTGTAAACATTTACTATAATATACATAATGTTTTAATTAACAATTAAAAATCATTTTATTATAATTAATTAAAAATGTTAATGTTTTACTAAAAAATTATTTTAATTTCTTTTTAACATGTAATAATACTTTTTATTTTTCACACAAAAAAAAAAAACTACAAAAAATGTAAATATATAGTTTTGTTTTTCTTACATTAAAATTGAAAATTAATTTTTTTCTCAAAGAGAGAGGAAAAAAAAAAAGTTATTCTTCTTTTATAATATTAAAAACAAAACAATGCGGAAAGGAATTTGCCTTTTTTTATTTGAGGCAATATTTCAATGCCAAAATATGAAGTTTCTATACACAAAAAAGCGTATAAAAAAGTTACGAAATTTAATATAGAAGACAAAGACGTAAAAAAAAAAAAAAAAAAAAAAAAATGAAAAGAAAATCTTAAGTCAATTTAAACGTCACCCTCATTTTTATTTACCTTATATATTAACAAAGATTTTCTTTCTCGCTCTTTTTTTTTTTTTAGTCTCTCGCAGATACAATTTTTCATTGTATTCTTTGGTTAAATGAAAAATTATAAAGTGTAGCAAAACTTAATCCTTTACAATCCTTGTGCTATTTCTTGCGACGTCTGAATGAATGCTATGTTGTGATAAGATGCCAAAGTCCTTTTGTCTGTAGCAAAACACCATAGCTTTGAGTAGGATTAAAGCGTTAAGCAGAGTCAAATCAACGCAAACTTATATAATATATAATACAGACTCAGCTTTTGTATATTGTATAAGGGATGGTCATGCTTCTACATACAAAAGGAATTATCATTCGGAAACACACAAAATAATTTCAAACACAAAAACAGAGAGAGAGAGAGAGAGAGAGAGAGAGAGAGAGAGAGAGAGAGAGAGAGAGAGAGAGAGAGAGAGAGAGAGAGAGAGAGAGAGAGAGAGAGAGAGAGAGAGAGAGAGAGCATTAAGGGAGCATTTCACCATAATATATATACTATGAAATAGAATTATCCTTAAATAATTCATTT
Organism: Ecdyonurus torrentis; assembly: GCA_949318235.1. Classification (NCBI taxonomy): domain Eukaryota; kingdom Metazoa; phylum Arthropoda; class Insecta; order Ephemeroptera; family Heptageniidae; genus Ecdyonurus; species Ecdyonurus torrentis. Next base: position 20,866,167 of record OX439130.1, on the reverse strand, counting down.
TGTAAGGTTTTTATGATGTTGATGATATTATGATGATGCAGGGAAACTATCTAACCAAAAAGTTACATGAACATATTTAATTTTATTATAAATTTATGAAAACAAAAAGTTCCATATTCATATTAATACGTATAAAGAAATAATTCTAAATAAAAAACAATACAAATTGGAAAATAATTCTATTCAAACTTGTTACAATATAAATTATATAGCATAATTTACGAAATGCTAATATATATGTATATAATAATAAGATCTTCATTATGGAGTCAATTTGTTTTATTTCAGTCATAAAATTTAACCATAATAGACAACTTCAAAAGTTCCATAAATATTCATGAAAAAATTGTTTTTATAGCTTAAAAAATAATATTACAATTTTTGTGAAGAAAAACAATAAAACGACAAATTTAACTTTCAAATTTTTTTTTTACAGTGTATATAAAGGTATAAAAAAAGTTTTGTGTATAATAGAGAAGTGTAGAATAAAAAATAAAATTCCCTCTGTTATATTAAGAATGATCCCCTGTATATATGCAGCATGCATTATGGATGACCTTTGTATATATATATATATGCAACCAACTTGGTGTCAGCCAAACACTAACAGTTTGAATGAGATGGACAAGAAGATGGGGAGCACGAGAGAAAAGGTAAAAAAAAAATGTAATCAATTCAGAGCAGTAAGCATTACTTTATTATAAAGGCGCGGTGATATATTTAGTATTAAAGCTACATCAGCTGGTCTTTCTTTGGTGATGTGATGACTTGGACCTCCTACTAAGTCTTATTTCACCACACAACAGGGTATATAAACTTTTATACATATCACCACTCTCATTCTTTAAGTCACGCCCTTCTTAATAAATATTATTACAATAATAATAATATGACGAAAAAGAAAAGAAGATGATTCAAAATTAATAAATGAATATACAAATAATATAGGATTTTATATTATTATTTTTTTAATTTGAAGATTTAATTTTGATTTAATACTTATAGAAAAAAGGAGTGTCAATTGATACAAGTCTATATAAAAAAATCAATTCCATTGAAAAATTGTCTGCTGACAATATAACAGGATCAATGTAGGAAGAAACGATTCAAAAACAATTAAATTCGACGTAGATTTATTTATTTTTCTTATGATATGACCATAAACTTCATAGCTTTTATTCCAATTGATTTGATATAACAAAATTGATAATAATAATAATAAAAAAATGTCCTTGAAGAACTGACCATTTTCATCAACATTTTATTAAGTTTATATTAATTTGTATAAGCTGACTTTCAGTATATTATATTGATGAAAATTTTCCAATAAAGCTTAGCTTACTTTATATTGTAATCTCCCTATATATAAGACTCTTTTTTTCTTTCTTTCCCTTATAACATTCTGAAAAGATATATGTTATTATTTTTATATAAAAATAATCATTATCTCGATCACGCGATCGTATTCTTATAGTCATAAAGTTAGTTTCAAAAAGACAATCCGTATTATCGGTAAATGTGGCGAGTTTGGCATGAAGAAGAGTTTGGCTCTCGCTATCTTCTTGCTGCAGCCACTATACACCCCCGCATCTACACCCCCCCCCCCCTGAACATCCACCCCCGTTAATCTAATTGGGCGGGGAGAGACGAAGCAGAAGCTCAGCCAGCGTGGTGATAGAGAACAAGTGAAAGAAAGAGAAAGAACGACGCACTCTGCTTGATGGAAAAAATGAATTCGCTAAGGGAAAAAAAAAGAAGGCGAGAAACAAAATATATACGTAAAGCAGGTGTGTTCAAATATTTTACCCCCTATACTCATATTAAAACCACATATTTTTACTGTAAATATTATTTACTGTTTGGAAAAATTCTCTCTCTCTCTCTCTCTCTCTCTCTCTCTCTCTCTCTCTCTCTCTCTTATGTCGATATAATATGAAATAACGACACAACCCTCGATATTTTACGCAACACATATTTCTTCTCACTGTTATTAAAAATTAACAATGAGAAAAAAAATCTAAATTTTTATTTACTCAAAACGATAGGGTTAGTTATCTATACGTGCATATTTGAAATTTTTGTACTTCCATTACCTTTTTTTATTTAAATTACTTTTCCATATGTTTGCATGTATACGTTTTTTTTTTCGATGTCATGTTTTTTTACATACACTATTGATAAAAAAAAATGATATCAGTACTTGAAAAAAAGTTTTAGTAAAATATGCGAAGTGATCAGAAAGTTTTTTTTTCTTTCTTTTTTTGGTATGGGCAAAAAGAAGTAAAAGTCATTGAGGCAAGAGTCAAGCTGTGTCAGACAAAAAACGTTCAGCACTTGCCCCCTCTTGCCATCACCTACAATTCCTCCCTTATAGTAGCTCTCTGGTGATAAGAAAAGTGCAGTAAGACAGGGGTGGTTGCTGGGCGGGTAGCCAAAGACACAGGGGAAACTTATACAGAAAGAGAGAACATGCATCGAATACGCGACACCGATTTTCCCCACAACAATATTATACAAAAAAAAAATCCTCCTTTGCAATCTCTCTGTTCAATTTTCTCTGTCTCTAATATAGTTAAATACAAAGTGAGAATTACATTCCTTAATATAATTGTCGTGTACAATCAGAGTAAATTTGATTCCAGTGTTAGCTACATTCTAATAATGGTTAATCTATATATTATATACTTCCTATCTTCCAAGTTGTGTGTCCGCAAATGTGGTGTTAATTATCTTGTAAGCTAGGGAGACTTACGAACAATGAGACTATACAGAAATATATATAAGACAAGAAACAAGAAAAAAACTTACAACTATTTCTTTGATAAAATGAGAAATACTCTATATAAAGTAATTTATTTCCTAGCTATCAAAAGTATATTATTTATGTTTTCCAACGTAATTGAAAACATAACTTAAATTATTTTCTCCAATGGAAAAGCTATATTGCAGTATAGGATTAAAGAATTCTTAAAATAATGCAACAGAAATGATTTATTCTCTGTAATATGTTTTCCTATAATGTGAAAAAACAAAATGTCTTTTTTTTTTTGTGCAATTTAAATTATTTGTTCTTTTTGACACCCATGAAGCAAAAAGGAACAAAAAAAATGGAAAAATAGATTTATATTCAATGATTTTTTTATATTACAGTATTTTTGTCGATTTCTTTTTAACTTCATCAATCTTATTTTTCCTTTGGAAGTTCAACAGCTCCCTTTAAAGAATATACGTAAGTAAGTTTGGGAGGTGGAGAAAGATTCTTAATTGAAGCAGAAAGCTTCCTTTCTCCCTCTTCTCCAAGACGACGATGGTTTTTCTTTCTCTGATCGATCTTCTTGTTGCAAGTAATGTAAGTTTGCACCCTCCTCATTGTAATACTGCAGTGCAAAAGTGTGTTATTTAAGGTATATACTTGCACACGCAAACATGGCGGGAGCTTATGTGACCATAAAAAAAAAAGATTATGACTGACATAGCGACGTAATATTTAACATTGTGCAAATAAACATAAACTTAAAATATTTCTTTTTCGGTTTGGCGCCGATGTTTGGATCAAGCAAAAACCTTTTACTTGTTTGTGGAGCCATGGTCTTATGTAAACCTTTGAAAGGATTTCTGTTCCCCGCATGCATATAACATAACATATATAAGGGAGGAGATAAAGAGAAGTATTTAAATAAAGTAGAGGTCAAATATTGATTTTTTTTTCCATTTTATACCATTCATTTTAATTATTTTTCTTTTTCATTTGTGAATGGGGCTATTTTAATATGATACTAATTTACTACCTTTTTCCTTTCAAATTGTAACTACCTTAAGTTTTTCTGTATCGTCTATTTTTAGAACAAACGCACGACGTGAAACACGCAATGATATCAACCTCATTAAGCCTTATTATATTAAACCAGAGGTATATATATATATATATATAGTTTCTTTGATGAATTTATGTGAATGTTCTCACCCTTATAAAAGTCATTTACTCGTTTAGTATTCGTTATATAAATATTTTACTTTCTATAACGTTTTGTGCAAATTCATTAAGCAAATCTCCAAACACTAGATTATATAGCTTTAATTTTTAGATATTTTTTTTAGGTAAGATTTCAAAACTAGTCCCCAAAGAAAAATAGATTATTATTGACAATATATAGTATTGCTATTTTATAATAATTGATTTAAATTGAATCCTCAGCTACAACAATATATAGGTTTATTTATATAGCATTCAAATGATTTCAAAGCTAATTTAAAGCTTGTTATACATCACACAATTAATTAACATCATTTTCTATTTCCACTGATGTATTAACTAATTTTAAAAAAAATTATTAATATTTTTCACTATATGCGGTGAATATAATATATACACCACTATATACCGTATACGTATACATATGCAGTGAAAAGTTAAAGAATATGCAATTCATAACCAAAAACTAATTTGAGTATAGAGAAACATCACCATTTTATAGAAACTGAAGTATATAAAGTTGCATTTTAAAACAGCTGTTTATAAAGTCACTTTTATCCTTGATAATCTAATTTTTATTCCCTTAATAAACCTTTTCTCATTTAACTATATACTATATACTGTGTATATATAAGACTATCACTATAGCATGCTTAAAAAATATTTAAAAATGTTATCACGAGAGTAATCTATATAAGTCATAAAATAAAATTTTGCAATTTAAAATCCATATAACTTTTTATAACCCTTCATACTTTATATATAAGCAGAAGACGTTTTATACTTTGGTGTTTAAATTTAGCCTCAGTTATACTGTCATAAAAAGTGAGATGACAGAGAGACAATTTCCTGCATGGGGTCCTTTCTCTCTCTCTCTCTCAACGTTATTTCACATGCATGAGTAAACACCCAAGTACTCTAAATGTTTTGGTAAAGTGTTTTATACGCTAGAAAATCGTTTTGTTTTTCTCGCACCTCAAAACTGACCATCATCAGAAAAAACGAGTCATAAGAAAAAAAGCTTCTAGTGTTCAAAAGCATAAATTAGATTTCTAGCACTGGAAAAAAATACTTTTGTAGGGCGGTAACTTCTTATACTTTTTTTTCTTTTCCCAAGTTTTTGAGTTTCCCGAAAAAAGCTAACTAACCACGAACCATTTGTTATCTTGAGTAGGGCAAAAGTTTTCAGCTGCATCCATATAGCTTAAGGCTAACAAATATATATCAGGGGGGAGATAACATTAGGGAAACCACAAAGAAAGCAAAACAACACAAATAAATGTTTTATATTTGATATAAAATGTGAATATAACAAATTACAGCGAGGTACAAAAAAAAAATATCTGTTGTTTAAGGTTTTAGGTGTGTAAAAAATGTGTGAAAATTAAATTTATCTCCTTAGGCCTAATTATATGTTTTGTATCCATAAAATGAAGAGAAAAAGAAAAACACAGAAAAGAATAAGATAGATAACATATTTTTTCATTAATTACACATTAAATTATAGGTATATGAAAAAAATGTCAGATAAATGAAAAATTTTATAATCATGTAATTACTATTTCCACTTATACTTCAATTTGTATCTTTAGTTCATAGAATTGGACATTAATGATAAAAGTTTTCACTATATACATAATTGAGACGATCAGTGTCAAAGGCAATAATTATGTTTATATAAAATTTGAACTGAATTCTTCATGTTTAACGATCTGCTTATATTAATAAACAAAAACTTCAATTTGAGTAAAACATATGTAAGAAATGATCAAAGAAAAAGCATATCTTTATTTATTTTGCAGTAAAACTTTAGTCTTGTAATCTCTCTCTCTCTCTCTCTCTCTCTCTCTCTCTCTCTCTCTCTCTCTCTCTCTCTCTCTCTCTCTCTCTCTCTCTCTCTCTCTCTGAATGAATCCCTCACTTCAAACTATACAGTAAGTAAAAAAAAATCTTTCAAGTTTATTTTATACTGGTTGCTCACAAAGCCGGCATTGTGTGACATGTGAGTTACACGTGGAGTGGAGGGGTTGGGGATGGTGGGTGACATCACACCTCAGTGCCAAAACTCTCCCCCGCTTCAACAACTCAAAGTTCTCCAGTAGTAAATAATGTTGGTGTAGACAGAGAGCGTATGTATGCGCGGATGAAGCTGTGTTACGCACGTTACCTCAATTTCTGGCCCGTCAACCACGTCAGCCTCTTTTCTTCCTTTTTTTTTCTTTAGTTTGTTGTTTTACTTTAAGGTGGATTTGTAAGAGATCAAAATATTTATTTTTGACATTATGCCATTCACTTGAAAAAGAGAATTTATTTCGGTAACAACGTTTTAAAATGGCTTTATATTTCACTTAAATTTCCACCCACATTAGGCAATCATATTTGATAATCACAAAGAAGGGGTTTGAAGGTTTTTCTTTTAATTTAAAAAAAATATATATATATATATATATATATATATATATATATATATATATATATATATATATATATATATATATATATATATATATATATATATATATATACATATAATTAAATATTTAAATTAATGTTGAACTTAATATTTTTATATATAGTCAACTTTAAAAACAAACTAGATTTTCAAGTCCTGCACGCATCAAAGAGGCTGAACATAAGCCAGCTGCAGTAAAAGTTTACGCTGGGCAAACTTATATAGCTCATAGTTGTGGCTCAGACGTTCTGATAAAATTGCTCGGATTTTTTCACTAGTTTCTGGATGATTATTTTTGTTTTTCAATTGATCTTTCTTGCCTGAAAAATATCATTATTAATAATAATAATAAATACATATGTAACTCTTCAGTTATTTAGTTACTATGTGGACTTTTTTCTAACAAATTTGTTAGATACAAAGCTATTTAAGATATAACGAACTAACTATTTACCACTGAAGAAATAACGTATCGTTTATAGACCGGTTGCACTTATATTTAAGAGCCGCCATTTTGCTGGTTATGAATACATATAGGCCAGCATAGGAAAAAATTCATTTTTATTTTTTTATTAGCAAAAGAAGCTTCAAACCTCAATCAAAGACTTATTTCTAGCTCCTAATAAGCTCGAAGAATATGAAAAAAAATCGATCAGTTGAAATAAACTCTTATTAAGTAAAAAAAATTAGGAGAAATGATGTTTCCCCTATGCTGGACAATACATTAGGCACCGCAAACATGGCGACAAAGCGCAAGGATGTGAAAGGGATCTATACTAACGAGTTATACTCTCTTTAAACTTTTGTCAACCAAGTTATTGGTTTGTACTTGGAATAATTTCTTAAAATTATGTTTTCCGTGTAAGCGCAAAAACAAAAAACAAAAACAAAAACAAAAAAAACAAACAAACAAACGTGATAGCCCCAAATACATTAAGAAATTTTCCATAACAATAATATTCCTTCTAATTTTCTTCCATTAAAAATACCGACTGACAATTATAAATATTTTAAAATATACATATAAGAAATTCTTATATATAATATTAAATACCTTGGTTCCAGTAAATATTGAAACTATCTTCAAAAAACCTTGGCACATATGCTTCCATGACTTGCAGAGTTTCATTCAAATATTCGAGAACTCCCACCACAGAGTATTGGGTCTCTAGATTGTATTTTGCCATTTGAAGTGCCTGGTAATTTTGCACAATCCTGCGGAAAATCTTTATTTTTTTTGTATAACTATGAACTGATAATTTTTATGATGTGTTTGAGTTTGTACAATTCAGCACCCAGCATATTTACACGGGAAGGTTTAAAAAGTAAGTCTTTGTGTTACTCTATGTTTTTTTTTTTTTACAATGCATTAAATGAATTTAAATGTTAAAAAGAAATGCTGCACCTGTTTTTTTTTTTTTTTTTTTTTTTTTTTTTTACTAGGATTCAAACACATCTCACAGTAGATGATACAGTAGTCCAGCTCCTATACTGAGAATGTCAGATCAATGCGCGCCATAATTCCGACTGGGTGAAGCGGGCTGAAATACACGCGTAACGTTACTTCAGTTACTTTTAGTTCAGTCCGCTTCAACCAGTCGGAATTATGGCGCGTTTTTTGATCTGACATTCCCAGTATAGGAGATGGACTACTGTATCATCTACTGTGAACACATCTTTGGTTTGCCAAGCTACTGTTATAGCCGCTCAACTTATTTTTACATTCTTATGATATTACTTTGATTCAAATCAAATACCGTACGTCAAATACTTGTTGACTATAAGGACTAAATAGTCCATGTATCATGACTGCAATTATTTCCACTAAATCGTAGTAGTCTAACCTGCAGATTGGATCACAGCCGCAGAAATAGGTCACTGCTGATTCCATCACACTGCCAGGTTTGATCGCACATTCAATGTCATTTTCCAGAACACAACTCTCAAGACTGCGATTCATCCGCTTCGGTGACAAAACCTGTGCATCATATAATATACTATATCGACTATAAATCTGAGCAATACTTATATAATTCTTATAAACAATAATAACTTTAATAATAAATGAAATAAAAAGTTAATAAGTATGAAAGACTTATTTAAATTTATGTAAAATTTATATGCACTTAAAATAAATAACCTTTGAAAATATATTATATATATATATTATATATATATATATATATATATATATATATATATATATATATATATGTGTGTGTGTGTGTGTGTGTGTGTGTTGATGCGTTAAGCAATAAAATAATTAAGCTGTCAATTATAAACAGCTTGTATATATTTGTGTATCATTTGTTACTTCTAAAAATTTACATTATAATAAAGACAGGTCAGGTAAAAAAAAATTCATTGATAAAAAATTATTGATGATCTTAATTGCAAATATACTAACCAGCTTAGGATTCTTAATGCGCCGGCGTCGAAAGTAAAATCTGGATACGAAATTGTCGACTGGATCTCGTATTAAATTAAAGTATATCGGTCTTTCAGCACCGAACCTATCAGGTCAATAACAAAACAATTAAATTAACAAATTAACGAATAAGGGAGGGAGGGAGGGAGGGAGGGAGGGAGGGAGGGAGGGAGGGAGGGAGGGAGGGAGGGAGGGAGGGAGGGAGGGAGGGAGGGAGGGAGGGAGGGAGGGAGGGAGGGAGGGAGGGAGGGAGGGAGGGAGGGAGGGAGGGAGGGAGGGAGGGAGGGAGGGAGGGAGGGAGGGAGGGAGGGAGGGAGGGAGGGAGGGAGGGAGGGAGGGAGGGAGGGAGGGAGGGAGAATGCAAAGTCCAAACAGCCCGCCTCAGTTCATGAGGTAGTTCATGAACTAGTTCATGGTTTAGTTCATGAACTGGCTTTTGAACAATTCGAAAGTTTGAAAACAGCCCGCCTCAGTTCATGCGGTAGTTCATGAACTTTATTTCTACTGTCATTTTATATTTCTGAACAGCTGATTTCTAGTAGTTGGGTCATGGCTGCTTGAACTTTACTGCAGGACCCTGAACTCATGCTAGCTGTTGTCAACCAACTTGATGCGAACGAACAGAGTGCAATCAGTCGTAACAACAGGAATAAAAATTATTTAGCTTAAATTACAATTTTTTAAATACTTGTAATTTTGACATTTTCAAACAAAAGTATTATTACAACACGGTCCGTCGTCGACTACTTAAATTGTCTGGTGCTATACACTCAACAGTAAGATTTTTATTTTTTCTCATCCACTTTTACAGTTAACAGGCATGGCCATTTAGTTTTATGAATTGAGTGAATTTGTAATTGTATTTCAAACTTTATGAATTGAAAAGCAAATAAAGAAAGACGTCAGTTCATGAACTAGTTCATGGTTTTTGTGAACTGAATCTCACGTGTAAACTAATTTATTTATTATTTCTTTTTAGGTGATAAACAATCAAGCCGACGTGTTTGAAGCGCGTGGAGGCGGAAGAGGAGGAAGACCAGGAAATGGAGGAGTTACAGGAAGAGGACCTGGTAGAAGGAATGAAGAAGGACAAGGAGATTTCGTTGCAGGAAGGAGGGCCCAACGTAGAAGAGGAGGAAGACATGGAAGAGGACGAAGACGTGGAAGAGGAGGAGGAAGGATCCTGGAGAGATCCTGGAGATAATGGAGATGATGGAGATTATGGAGATGATGGAGATAATGAAGATCCTGAAGTCCCTGTTGTCCCTATAGCTGATCCTCCACGCCCAGCTGAATTACATACAATTCCACTTAATTATTTCACATTTTTTAACAATGAGTTGGAAGAAGGTATTCGCGTCTTCCGATTGGCAGGAAACAGACACACCAGGCTCATGAATGGTGAAGATGTCAATTTCGACGGAGCTGCTGAAGAAGATGCGGTGGACATACAGGGAGCTGATGGAATCTTAGGACAACAGGTGGATGACTACCAAGCAAATGATTTTTGCATTACGATCAGCTTCACAGCTATGGAAGTGTACACGGAATTTGGTAACGGGGAAGAGAGGACTTTCAAGAAGTGGCTGAGGGACTTGCTGAGACTCAGAGTTCAGAATCTACCTGTCCTCGAAAGTTACTGCATAAGCCTTACATTAAACTCAATGGATGCTGATTTTGCCTACGATTTGCACGTTTATCTGAAGTACGCAGACCCCGTGTTCTGGAGAAAAGTAATAACTGAAATTGAACTCGTGATGCCTGAAAACAGAAAAGTGCACTGCAGAAGGGTAAACAACTTCATGGCTTTGATGAAGTGCATCACCAAAGAAGACTTTGACCCCGTTACCAACTTGCCCAAGAAGTATTTCCATCCTTCTGCTCTTGTCATCAGACAGATGATGAATTACGACCTTCTGAACGCAAGGGACTACATCAGCAAACCCCATTCCTACGTTGCAACCAACCGTCTTGGAGCTGAACCACCACAGTCTGCAGTGACGGCGAGCTTAGCAGAGGAGTAAGTACTACCCTCCCAGCACGAAGTTGTTCACGAACCAGTTCATGAACTTGTTCACGAACTCGATCACGAACTTATAAATAAATGCTGATCATATAAATAGGTCTGCGGTACGATATGTACCACGAGGTCGTGTTCCGCAGAGAAGACCTCCAGTTGCACGACAACAGTCTGCAGTGGTGGAGTTGAGTAGGAGGATTGGAGCGTCACGAGCAAATCGAGCAGCGGGAGCAGAAGATGGGCCACAAGAGGCAGGCCCTGATGTCCGAGTTCAGCCTTTGAATGCAGTGTGAGTAAATTAAATGCACTTCATGCACATTATGGATTTGTTCACTAACAATTTCATTTATATTGTACAATTAATTTTTTTGCAGTGCTGCAGGTGATCCTGGAGAATCCGGCGGGAACTTAATCTTCGAGCGTAGAGAAATGGAAGCAGCCATGTCTCTAATATTACTATCCAATAGTAATAAAATGTTAAACTAGTTCATTACAATTGTATATTTTTTGTGGATATTTTTTTGTAAAAGATCAAGTTTAAGTGACATTGAAAACATTAACAAATTGTGAAAACATTGATTTTATAGTGAAAGTGTCTTCGCATCATTAATTTTATTGTGACTATGTATGTAGACTTGGCAATATTTAAGACTTCAAAGGCTTAAAATTAATAGTTGTTAATGAAAATAAAAAAATTAAAGGCAAAAAGGATGTTAATTATTTGTGCAGTTCATAAACGAGTTATGAACTAGTTCATGAACTCATTTATCCATTCAGGGAGGGAGGGAGGGAGGGAGGGAGGGAGGGAGGGAGGGAGGGAGGGAGGGAGGGAGGGAGGGAGGGAGGGAGGGAGGGAGGGAGGGAGGGAGGGAGGGAGGGAGGGAGGGAGGGAGGGAGGGAGGGAGGGAGGGAGGGAGGGAGGGAGGGAGGGAGGGAGGGAGGGAGGGAGGGAGGGAGGGAGGGAGGGAGGGAGGGAGGGAGGGAGGGAGGGAGGGAGGGAGGGAGGGAGGGAGGGAGGGAAGGATGAAATAAAACAGTAAATAAGCTACTTACTTTCTAAAATCGACAAACCAAAAATGACGAGAAAACGAAAGAGGTCTGTCTGCGTGCTGCAACGAGATCATTCTTACTTTTTGAGTGAAACTGAGTTGTTCAGCGATGCTAACCTCTTTTGGTTCTTCGATTATTTCACTTTCGTAATTTTCAAAATTACGCATTTTCGATAACCTAATATTGAAATTTTAGAATAAACTATAAAATATTAATCATGTCATAATTCGATGTATAATATTTCTTTTATAAGTGTGAATAATGTTTGGATACAAAGGATATATAAGCAAAGCAGGTAAGCATCATGACGCCATACTTTCGGTGTAGGCCAGGATTAAGCCTTTTCAGTATGGGCTTCTAATATATGATCTGAGGCTTACCAGACCTCAGGCTCAACCCGTTATCACACTCTTCTGGGCTCGACTACCAGATCTGTGCAACCCGGACCACTGACTCCCGGTAAACCAAGAGTTGACAGCACTCGCGTTAGCAAGCAGTGGCCAAACTGCCAGCACAGCCAACGCCGCCAGTCTTTGTATAGTTTTACCCATCCAAGTATTGACCACGCTCGACGTTGCTTAACTTCGATATATAATAAAGGATATATAATATGATCATTTTGTTTTGTAAGACACAGAACATTAAAATATATACAAACACTAATATTTCGTATTAAATATCAAGTTTAGTGATTGCAACCATGGAAAATATTATTGCTATAAACTTACTTTGAAAATAAAGCTACGAATGTTGAGCTGCCACATTTTGGAACACGATTGTATATAAAAATATTTGTTTCCCGTGTTCTATTGGTTCCACTTGGCTCTTTTAACGTAAAAGAATCATCTAAGCAGTGAATAAAAATATTGATAAATAAATAAATAGCAACATTGTTATGTCTTACTCTTACCTTTATAATATATTGAAGAGTAAAAATAAAGATTAAATAAAAAAGTTATAGATCCCAGTGCTAGCAGGATAAAAGGTTTTTTTCTTATTAGTTCCATTATTTTAGTATTGAAAAAGGGTTGGCATAATATTATACACTTGAACGTCGTGTCTTCTGGTTCTTACTGCTTTCGTATAAGTTTTACTTTTTTTGTGATTATATAACTATAAAATAGATTGTGTTTATCAAAACATTGAAAGTTTTTTTTTTTTTATTTTTTTTTAGAAGTACAGAGTGGCAGTCAGATAACAATTTTACACGTACTTTTTTTTTTATCAAATTTAACACTTTTTTTCTTTACTTTAAGTTTTTTTTCTTTCTTCCGGAAACTATAATGCCATAAGTAGACTATTTTCAACAGATGCGAAATCATGACAAATTATTTTGGCTATTCGTTGATGATTTATTTATTTGATTCTCGTGTGTATATATATATATATATATATATATATATATATATATATATATATATATATATATATATATATATATATATATATATATATATATATATATATATATATATATATATATATATAATATATATATATAAAATAAACTATTTGCATAAATATTTTAACTTAATCTTATAATACATTATTATTATTATTTTTATATTCTTCTTTGATTTTTTTCCTCTTAGTTGGTATTTTATAGAGAAGAAAAAAATCAAGATTCCGTTTTGCTTGCGGCATTTCCTTCCTTCACGTCTTTTTCTTATTTTTATTCTTCGCGAGCTAATATGAAGGCAGAAGGGACGTCAATTCACTCACTCTCAGCACCAGAGCAAGAAGACTAGCCATGCTTTTGTGCTTTTGCTTTTTGGTTTCTTTGCTTGAAGACGTAAAGAGACGTCTCGAGTCAACCCGCCACTGCTGCACTGCCAAGCGAGAAATTAAATTGCAAAAGTAAGAAAACAATAAGTCTCGTTCTTGTCTGAAGATGAGGAAGAGAAAGAGAAAAGAACTTAACAACATCAAGACACAAAGAATATTACTTTTTTTTTCTTCGAAAGACAAGAAAACAATTTTAGATTTGTCACTCTCTTTTCCTTTCTTTATTTTAGTTTTTATATGTCTTTATTTTATTTCACCAGATTGTCATGGGTTTCTTAAGGGATTTAAAATCATCAGCAGAAAATCCTCTTGTTACAAAAATAATGAAGATTATTTTCTTAATAAATTGAATAAAAAAAAAAAAAAAAAAATGAAACAGAGTGTCGAAAATAATATTATGCGATATTTAGAATACACAAATTAATTTTTGGTTTATTAAAAAAACAGTATGACTAAAGATTTTATTTCTGATTTTGGCTGCAAATATTACAAAGATTTTTTTGGAGTATTAATTAAATTTTATATCGGGAGAGAAATTTATGCTGGGTCCGTATATTGGAAGTTAATAAACTTTTCTTTACAAGAACGTATATTTCTAAAAATATATAGAAACATCATTCTTCAATCTCTAAATTATAAATAAATTTCTTTGATATACGTTATAGAAGAAGATTTTTATTCTTGTAGAGTATAAAATAAAACCACACAGGAAAATAAAGTGTACCAATAATTCCATGCCAATCCGATAAGCAATAAAAATTTCCACGTTCAAATGTGATACAATGTGTGTAAGTTTTTGGCACATTCAATGTGTCGTATCATGGACCATCATGTTTTTTTGTCCAAAGAGAGAGAGAGAGAGGTATGTAATTGTAGAGGCTACATAGCAAAGTATAGTCAGACATAGGCACGGGCGAGTAGTGACGGATGGCGCGGGTCTGAACGATATCTCAACGACGCAATGGCCCGGAAACAACGACGCGAGCCACGCGGGACATTGTGTATAGCCGATTGCAAAAACCCGCACAGGGGCGAAATAACAAAAAATATGCCACTGTTCTGTAACAACAGATGCTTTTTTTTTGTACACTTAAAAAAACTCCAGTTCAGACAAAAAAAAATCCCTTTTGTTATATATCGTGTCAAACATCACATATAAAGATTTTTTTTTTTTTTTTTTGTTAAATCACAAAAGTTTTGTTTGCCCTTTTTTATATTACGTAAAAAAGCAGGTAAAATGTTAGATACGTAGAAGAATACTTTTATATAAATTGGCAAATATCACAATAAATTTTTTAAAGCTATAAAATAAATATATGAAATTGTATGATGTTAATAAAAGTCAAAAATATAAATGAAGTACATTGAAAAATACAAAACCTACATCAAAAATTTTGACAGTAAGACAGTTTTTTTTTATTTGTATAATTTAGTTACAAATATACCAAAAAAATAAATATGATTTCTGCAGATGAAAGAAATAAATAAAATTAAACCCGTTATAAAATATGTTGCTGAAAAAAAAAGTCAGTTATTTTGGTAATTTCCTTCGAAAAAATTTCTTGTATAAATTTGCATTTAACTTAAAAAGGTGGTTAGCCAAAGAGGTTTTGACATTGACAAGCCTTGTGGCTTTTATGCATAATTGTATGACATAATATATAGAGGGCGATATTTCTGCTTTGGCTTTTCTATCATTAATCACATTATAGGACAACGATACTCTAGAATTATAAAAGAAAATGGTCAGAAAAAAAAATGGACATTGTTATTTGCAAAAGCATTTTCTTTTATTATATAGAGCATTACATGATGTATCCCCCCTTTACAACAATTGCATATTATAGTTGATGAGATGAAGAGGGAAGTATTAAACGTATTTTTACATCATATTTCATCTCAGCAGCTCTATCATATCATGTCCACACCATCTAACACATTATTGATGTATAGAAAAAGAAAGAAAATCTCAGATACTATTTACTGCCCTAATGTAAAAATCTTAATAAATTAAATTATAACTTAAGTTTTTATGTAGACGCTTTTAAATTATATATTTATTTATTTTCTGTTGATATATATATATATTTTATATATATATATATAGTATATATTATATTTCTTTGAACAACGCTATATATATATATATATATATATATATATATATATATATATATATATATATATATATATATATATATACATTATACTATATATATATGTATAAGTCATCTAATTGGATTAGTTTTGATCATTGAGTTATATAATTGAAAATGAGAGAGAGAGGGTGAGTTTTATATGCTTAAAATAACAACTTTTATATTATTTGATGACAAGTTAGTCAAAAAGTCAAAAACATAATAGAGAATATTATGAGTCATAATATCTCATTATATTTAATGATTATTAAGCATTCAAGAAGAAATATTGTAATTTTTTTTTATGTATACATTATGTTAATAGCTATATATTCCACTTAAATTTCAGTATGCTAATTTAATAAACAAGATATAGAAAATAATTCGTCATGCAAAATATTTGTATATTTATATAGAGCACCTAACGTATATACAAACCCGTACTACTTTACTGCATTTAAAGTTGCATACGCTTCAGGGGCTATTTGAATTTAAATGTTTAACAAGGCTTGAGGGCTGTCATTTACATTCATTTAGTTAATTTGTGGGTTTTAGTTTACAATATATTTTCAAAACATAGACAATATATATATATATATATATATATATAGAAAGAGAGAGAGAGAGAGAGAGAGATACGTCAGAATGTTTCCGAGACTCGTATCCGAGTCATTGGTTGTTCGTCGAAGTGAAACTAACTTAATGCTATGTTAGTGACTAGTCACATAATAGTACGATACACTTTAGCACAATATACTATCACAGTATTATACTCCATTACTGCATTGAAAAGTATATAACATACATGTATATATTTATATATAACGATAATACTTCATCACATGATTGTATGTCAAACTATATGTATATATATACATATAATTATATATTTGTATAACACTGATTCATATATGCACAAATCACTTTAGCGTTTATAATGTATGTCTATTCTAATTTAATATTATTATTCATTTCGTTTGTATAAATTATATTATATTTATTTATATTATATGTAATGTAATTTCAAACTTATATGTCTACAATATTCTTGGTAATTAAATTATTATTTTCATTAACATAATTTAAATTTTACATTAAAATTAATTATTAACAATAAATAATAATATTGATATTACAATATATTAATAATTCAATTAATAAATAATTTAATTTTGTTATTTATTAAATGTATGTTTTTGATAGGTCTTTATTATATATACCTTGTATAAATATATATATATATATATATTATATATATATATATATATATATATATATATATATATATATATATATATATATATATATATATATATATATATATATATATATATATATATATATATAGGAAACTATTTCAATTGGCAGGCAAATTTTGATTTCTACTTTACATGTTGCCTTGTTTTATTTTGTTAACTTTCTTTCCCTTCTAATGGAAATTCATGAATCAATTCTTTTATTTATTATAAACAATGTTATATTCTTTGTTCTTAAATTAAATTAAAAATTTAAGTATTTATAGAAAATTTAAAAACATGCTTGCATTATTGCTACATAATATATATATATATATATATATGTGTGTATGTGTGTGTGTGTGTGTGTGTGTGTGTGTGTGTGTGTGTGTATGCTTGCATTATTGCTACATATAATATATATATATATATATATATATATATATATATATTATTGTGTGTGTGTGTGTCAGATTCATATTTTTTTCTTTTTCTAATTAACAATGAATTAAATTTCAGTCAAAATATCACAATCATAAAGTAGACAGACCCTTTTCAAAAAATTAAAATTTCTTGATAAGTCTTCCATATAATTTTTTTCTCCTCTCATGTTGTGAAGTTTAATAAAAAAAAATTTAAAAAAAAATCAGATTTCCAGAACTTCCCAGCATTTTTTTATTTTATAGAAAACCCCTTTTAATATAATAATCATACCTGTTTATTAGAAATACCTTTATATTAGCAAAAAAACATATTATCTGAAAGTTTAATTAAGCCATCATCAAACAATTTCTTTGTACATGTATTATCTCTACTCTCTAGATGTGTAAGGCCACCCAACTTGAAAGGTAAAATGTCAGATGCAGTATTAAAGAAAATCAGCGGCTGCATGAACACTAATAATAACACGCCTAAAAGAGAGCGCCTATAAATTTACTGCGCTTGATTGCTGTAAGGAAAGCTTTACCTGGATTAACCTTTTTATTAATATGTGTTTTTTTTTATATATAAAAAAAATTATATAGCGTAACAACTTTTTTTTCTTCTTCTTTTTTTTACAGGCTGAGTATATTTATATGAAATTAATAATTATTATACCGTAGTACTCAGAATTCGTTTTTTATTTTGTCCTTAACTAATTGACATTATACCTTTTACGCATAGAAAGGGTGTCTTTAAATATAATGAAATGTTTAATGCTATTCAATTATATAGTATTCTTTTATTTATTTTAATTCGGAACTAACGTTCAAAAATACAGTTTTTTTTAAATAAATCAAAATATTAATATTTTTCATTCATTCATTCATTCATTCATTCATTCATTCATTCATTCATTCATTCATTCATTCATTCATTCATTCATTCATTCATTCATTCATTCATTCATTCATTCATTCATTCATTCATTCATTCATTCATTCATTCATTCATTCATTCATTCATTCATTCATTCATTCATTCATTCATTCATTCATTCATTCATTCATTCATTCATTCATTCATTCATTTACTTATTTATTTGCTTATTTATTTATTTTATTAACCATAAACACGGTACAAAATATTGTATTATGCATGTATATTATACTGTACTGTACATAAAAGTGTTTAAATATTGTGAATATAAATTGGTGTTAATATTGTTTGAAACAATTTGTGTAATCACAGTTAAGCTTCAAAGGCGATAAAATTCACATTTTACTGACAATTAGAGTCCTTTCTAAATAAATTATATACTAAAATTGCTAAATATATAGAATCAAAATAGTGGCTTTTATTTGTTAATGAGAGAATAATAATTATACATTTATATAGTTAATATCTAAAGAGCCCACGAACATTCTCACGCAATATAAATATATACTAAAATAATAATATATATACTCCAACTATTAAATTAATATTAAATGTTTGTTCTATTATATTATAGAACAATAAACATCATTAAAGATTTTCAATGGCACGCCCCGTTGCTATTTTTAAACATGCAAACTAAAAAAAAAAAAAAAAAAAAAAAAAAAATCTCATTTGTCATAATTGCTAGTGTATGTCATTTATATTATTATGTATAAAGTGGTATTAAAATTCTTTTGTCTTTTTATAAAAAGATTTTAATTTGCTTTATATATATTATGCTTTATTATTCGATATAATTTAGCTCTTATGTTTTTTTATTTATTCAAAGATGTTATGGGGTTGTATATATATTATAATAAGACTCTTATATCTGAAATTTAAAAGTTGACCCTCTACTTTATTTTTAAGTACAATATAGTTTGAAAGATTTTTTTTTATTAGTTTAACTATAGTACCATACAGTGAAGAAAGTTTCAAAACCCGGTGACCATCAGATATCAGAAAAAAGCATATACTGTAGGCTGCGAATGAGTGTAAAATTTCAAAATTTTGCATGGATTAACCCTGCAACATTTTTACTTATAGTTCATTTTATATAGTTCATTAAATATATAACTGCAAAAATAAGAATAAAGAAGAAGAAGAAAAACAAGAACAAGAAGAAAAAACTCCCTTTTTACAACACTTTTTCGCATACTGTTACTTGATCTTCAGCCTTTAACTAACAAGAAAAATTAAGTGGAATAATTTTATATAAATAATGTTTTTTAATAAGATTATATTTTCTTAAAATTGTTATAATATAAATTTAAATTTCATGAATTATTAATTTTGCAAGTACACCTTTTTTCTAAGTAAAATATTAATATTTTTAATGTTATACGGGAAATTATTTTTCTTCTTCTCTTTCTCTTCTTTTTAAATATAATAATTTCACGTTAATATTTATATTTAATGATAAAAATCTGGTATAAGGATTTAATTAAAAATTTCTCACGTGATTATATTAAAGTATATATAAGGAATAACATAAAATATTTTAAATTTCAACATAATATTATCATATATTATAAGAATGCATGTGTGCTGAGGGGTTAGAAAAGTAAAGATTTTATTATTCTTCTTGAAAACATAGGCTTATATTATATTATATGCTAGAAAACTTGCATATTATATCAACGGAAAGAGAAAAGAAAGAGAATATTACAAAAGTGCGAGAGCGAGTAAGCATTTACAGTCAGGAAAACGAGGGTGCGAGTGCGGGAAATGGTAGCTCATCTTTCTTCCAAAGTGTCTTTTCTCCTTCCCACAGGAGCTCCCATCTTGTTTTCTCCTTCTTTCTACCGGGTCTAAAAAGTGAGGGTGGATGGAATGGAAATACTGACTCGCCACCACCACCTCAATCAATTCTCGCACTGCTACACCCACACGTAGAGAGCATAAGGTGCAATATTCATTGCTCACTATATTTTATTCTAAGCAGAAGCATTTCTCTTCAGGCTTGCCAAAAAAAAAAGCAGAGAGAGAGAGAGAGAGAGAGAGAGAGAGAATGAGAGAAAGGAGACGAAGTAACGCACGTCCTGTATGTATATTTTTTACGTCGCGTGTCCTAATCCAAAAAACCACCGCACCTCTATTTTCTTTTCTTTTTCCATACTCATCCGTGCGTTTCAGCGTGCAATGTAAACTCTGCACTCACATCCAGCCAAGTTTTTATTCAACAGAGACTATATATATATATATATATATATATATATATATATATATATATATATATATATATATATATATATATATATATGTATAAGAATAGCAAAGAAGAGAAATGAGGGGGCAGGGGGCACGGGGAGAGGGCGCGAGTTGTAGAAATAAGAAGGAAAAGTTCACTCAGCTTGAAAAGATCGAAGAGACATTGTTGGAAAAAATATATATATAAAAAGAGAATTGGAATGATATTTGGTATATGAAAAAGGAAGAATATATATATAAAAAAAAAAGAAAAAAGATTCTTTTCAGGTATTTATACGGACCAACTGTCGTTCTTATCGAAAAGAAACGTTTTTAAGCTGATTTTAATGAGAAATATTTTTAATCGAATTTCCTTTTCCTCTTCCATACTCTTATTATTTTTTTATGTATAAATATATAAAAAAAGTTTTTAAAATAAAATGTTTTCAATGAAAATCTAAATTATATAAAACTCCTATAGAAATAATATCATCGAAAATTAATTCCATTTATTATTATTGGAAGACAAAAAGAAAGAAAGAAGTAATAATAAAAAAAGATTATAGGATATATAAAAATGAAATATTCCTTTCTATTATTTCTTTTCTTACTTGCAAACTGCATTAACTTTTAACAATATTAAACTTTATGATAAAGTGTAATATATTTTAGAAAAGTGCAAGCTCTGCACACAAAAAGACATTTTTTCTTTCTTATATATTGAAAATGATTTACGTTACACTTTGTAATAGGAAAAGTCAAAAATTATTTTTTATGACATCAAATATCAAAATGCATGCATGAACTGTAGATTTATATTGAAACATATATTTTTATAGATTAGGTCGGGTTACATTTTACAATGGGACTTTGGTTTGGTATAATGTGTAAATTGAGGAGCAATATACTATTATGTTGTATGCTCATGACGTCATATTTAATGTGCTTGGGCGCCATACTGGAGTAATAATAACATTGCTCAGCATGGGACCGTTTTTGGCTATTTTCTTTTGGAAATTGCTTATATTTTTTTATTAATATTTTTCACATATACTGAGATACTAATTCAAACAATATGTATATAACAGTTTTAATGCTCTCAAATATATTGCTAAGTATTTTTAAACTAGCAAAAAGTTATTTTCCTATGCTGCCCATGTTATTGAGTGATCCAAAACATGGCTTCAACTTTAACAGGATGCATATAGATCCTATAATTGTCTTATGGATATATTGACTTCATTTTGAGGAAAAGATCTGCAATTCCTTCTTCTTCTTCTTCTTCTTCTTCTTCTTCTTTTTTTTTTTTTTTTTTTTTTTTTTTTTTTTTTTGCAAGTTTAGTTTTTATATAGTTTTTGAAGTGGGTATAATACAGGACCATCTTAATTGTATACGGGCCGGGGACAAACTTTCAGGTATAAAAGGGTCTAGGCTGACCGCGAAGCGTTTTATATGGACCCTTATGAGATTTAGACCAAAGTTAGTTGGTCCAGATCCCTAATTTTTACAAATTTCATACTTTGATACTGAGATTAAGCTCATCATGCATATTGTGAATAAGATTACCTCGAAAATCTCATCTTTATATCATTTTTTGTTCTCTACCTGTAAAGCTTTAAAGTTTTTAAAATTTTATAACTTTAAAGTAGGATTCCCATTTCTTGAAAAAAGCTTGTTTTTCAATACAAAGTATATACCAAGGCGGCGAACAAAGAGATATTGGCGGCGACATTGTGTCTACATATGGGATGTGCAATAAAATTTACAACCCCTACCTTTATGTTGAATAGAAAGACTAAACAGGAGAGTGAGAGAGAGAGAGAGAGAGAGAGAGAGAGAGAGAGAGAGAGAGAGAGAGAGAGAGAGAGAGAGGCGTATTATAGAGAGTATTATAATTATAGAAGAGATTTGTTTTCTGTAACTGTACACTACATACATATACTTACAAATTTAAAAATAAGAGTGACAATTAGTATAATTAATACTTAAATTTTAGGAATTTTATTTAATAAAATGACCAAAAAGACCAAACGGCAGAGTGAGTGAGAGAGAGAGAGAGAGAGAGAGAGAGAGAGAGAGAGAGAGAGAGAGAGATGTATATAGAGAGTATAGTAGAGAAATATTTTTTTTTCTGTGACTGCACACTATACACTATGCATACTTTCAATTTTAAAACTAAGAACGACTGGTTTAATGGACCGTGTTACGTTGAGTCTCCCTCTAGCGGATTTTTTTCGAAACTATTGAGTGTGGGAGGAACTACGAAGTGCCCTATGCCGCGCGTGTATTTTAGGCTGAGGAGAAAATGATTTAAAAATGCTTTTAGGCAAAAACATAATTTATTTAGTAAATTTTAAAGTAATACATTATTTTAGCTACCGATTATAAGAAAAAAGAAATAATTTGGATGAAATTAAATGACAAAAAGTAAATTGAAAAGAAACGACTTTTCTCTTCAATATAATTTTTTACGAGAAGATAATATAAACCAGAGTAAGATCAGAGATCGAATTGTGAAACATAATAAATAAGTGCAATAATAATAAATTATTTGTACTATCATTTTATATGAATATTACTATGAATAACATAATGATTGATGTGTAAATTATGACTCAACCTGTATAAAATATATACATATAATATTGCAACTTTTAAATATTTTTTCTTTCAGTGTATGAATGAAACCAAAGTAGGGTTCGGATTAAACCCGTTTTTTTTAATAAAACCGGCTGACAGGTAAAACCGGGTTTTTTAGCCCGTTTTTGTTTAAAAAAAAAAACGTTTTTTTTAAGTAAAAAAACGTTTTTTCCCCTAATTTCACAATAATAACATAAAAAAACTCGCATGCTTTTTAGTCATTTGAAAAAAACAACAACAAAAAACACACATCAAATATCAATTTTATATCATAGTAATTATAGTAATACAAGTAAATTAAGAATTTTGACTGTTATTTATATAATATTTTGGCCTATTATTGATAATATTGATAGGTGTATGTTTACTACTTTATGAACTGTGAACTACTATGAACTTATAAAAATGTTACGAAATTTTAAGTTTTAGCATCAGCTTAATGCTTAATAATATTTTTTTATTTCTTTAATTGCAGCATAATTTGCTTCTTTTTTTAAAAAAAAAAAAGTTTTTTTAAAAATCTTATTGCCCGTTTTTTTATAAAAAACCGCCCGGCAAAAATCCAGGTTAAAAAACCCGGTCGAACCCTGAACCAAAGGCATATTTTATTCACGCAATTGCAGAATTTTTTTTCTTTTGAAAGTAAACGAAGTTAATATGTATTTTATATTAATATCCTCTTCAGTCCCCTACTTTTAAAAAAAATTATTTCAGTGTCGTAATACATTTTAACGTGCGGCTCTCAGAATGATAAAATATGTTTCTTTGGTCAAAAAGGTATCCTTGCTTTTGCAGAGCCCCTACCCACTCTAGAATACTCAAACTAGCGTTAAAAATCGTATAGATTCTGGGGCGTTTTCTGGTCCAATTTGTGTTTTTTTAATCTCAAATGTTTCAATTTTTTGTCTTATTTTTTATTGAATTATCTGATGTCCACTGTATTGTATGCTGGGACTGACGATCAGGATAATAACTGCATATAATTATGCAAATATTTAAGTGATATACGTAATATATATATATATATATATATATATATATATATATATATATATATATATATATATATATATATATATATAGTTGTATATCGGACCCGTAAATAAAAATAATTTTTTATAATTCTCTCTGTCTCTCTTTCTCTCTCTCTATATTATATATATTATATATATTCAAATTACACTCGGTGCACACGCAAAATGATGAGAATAAAACGTTTTACAAAATACAAGCGAAATAAAACCATATATACGTCTGCTAGTTCCGATTAAGTTTTAATAAGTAAAAAAAATATTAACTTGAAATTACGAGTATAAATATGTGCACAGTGCGCACAGTGAAAAAAAAAAAAAAAAAAAAAGGATTTATGAAATGTGAGCCATTTCAGGTTTGTATTTACATGGTTTGTATCTCAAAATTTCAAAAGCAAAAACTTGCAAACTTTGTAATGTTATTTGGAAGTTAATAGTATATATGATAAAATTTTCAGAACCCAATGATCCGATAAGAGAAAAAATAATTATTGAAATTAACATGGGCTCTTCAGAAACTCAAATTTCAAATAATATATATAATAAAATAAATAAATCTAACATGGTGACCCCTTAATTTTATTTCATTATTAATCTTATTTCATTCCATTTACTTTATTTATAAGACCTGATTATTCTGTAACGTACAAAACGTGCAAAATTTCAGATATTCGACTCTCTCTTTATATAACAACTTTTAAGTCAAATAATCGCCGTAAAGTAATACAGCCATATTATAATTATAACTTTTTTATAAAAATAATAAAATATTATATCATCAAACATATAATATTTTATGTTGTTATCCCCCCCTTTCTATTGAATATATTTATTTCAAAATTATTTATTTCCTTTCCTTCTCCTATAATACAAAACAATGTATACTAAAGTCTGCTAAAGTACACACACTATACAAAACGCAATTTTAAAATGCAACTTTGCGTAACTATCAAAGAAAAATATCACTTTATATTTTAAATATATAATGATTAAAAAATATACATTTATATGTTTTTCATGTGTACGTTTAATTTGGATGCTTAGTATTTTTTTTTTATATATATAACATAATATAACATATATATAACAAAACAAAAACAAGACATATAGGATCTGGATATATCTTTAAAATTTCTGATCAAACATTTTCATCTCACTGATGTGGCTGCTATATCAAAAATCCACTCCTGGAACTGATTAAAATATAAAATTTATGTTGCCAGTCCACTATACCTGGTAAAATTGTATAGTGACTAATGGCATTAATAACCATACACGTCGCGACTCGCGAAAAGGATTTTGTTAAAAACTTCTTCACACAAACGTATATACAAATAAATACGCGACAATGAACAATAAAGTTGTTATGGCGATGAAAAGAGATTTTAAAAAGGGTTTAGAAGAACTGTTATGAAATGTCTCGTGACTCGTGATTGTACGTACATATGGGCCACCAACAATAAGGTTGAAATGGTTACCTGCACGTGAATCTGAATATTTTAGCTAAAAATAATAAACATTTATATAATATAAAAGAAATTATTTTTTTGGTTTAATATGAAACTCTAAGAAAAGTAATTTTGATTGATTATATTAAATAAATCACTTGATATTGAAAGTTATATGTTACGCAATAATCTTGAATAAATTTAATAAGTTGTGTCAATTTTAATTAAAGATTTTCGCGTAATATATAATTTAATATCACATGCTTTGTATATTATACACATGTTTTTTACTTGAAAAAAATAATAACTTAAATAATTAATTCTTTAAAGTATTTTAAGAAACGATGTAATATTTAGTAGAAAATTTAGACGAAATAATATATTATAAAAACTGACTATTTTGTTTTGATAAAACTATAATTTACTATAAAGTATATTATATAGATATACAATAAAGGTCAGATTCTTAATTAAATCAAAGTATTATTTTAATTCTGTTTTGTATTAATTGAGTCATTAGGTCATTACACTCATTACTTTAGTACTTTAGATTGAAATAACAAGAGCATAAACGCATGTATATAATATTATGTACTGAAATTGAACCACTTGTTATTTCAACACTTTAAATCTAAGTCTGTGCTTCGGAAAAAAATGAAAAGATAAGCCAGGTGTGTCTAAAAAAAAATTTGCACGCATAAATAAAACACAATACTAAACAATTTTAATAAATATTTGGTAAAAAAATCATTATTAATAATTATTATGTACTATCTCAATGTTCTTTCTATGCTATTGCAGTGCGAGATTTTGAGCGCTCTCCCACACTTCATATAGCTCCGCCCCTAGTCACGTGACTGAGTGTCGCAAGGGGGTGTAACGCTACCCGGTCCATTAATAACTAAGTTTTAGGAATTTTATTTAAGACAATGCTAATTAACGATTAATTACCAATTATGTTATCCAATTTCCAATTTAATTAATTAATTAATCAATAAATAATTTCTTTGTTCAATGTATATAATAATAGTATGAACGTTACAAGAAGATTGATAAAAAAAAAATTTCTTCTAATTTATAGATATAGTATAGTAAGGTAGATCAATGTGTACACTTACGCGAGTGGAAGTATATACCTGCTATGTTCCCTGTGTTAAAGAAACTAGTAGGCTGAAAAGCAAAAATAGTAGGCTTGATGTTATAACTTTTGAACGGAGTGGAATAAAATCATGGGACTTTCGAGATTGAAAATTTGAGAATGTGCCTGATTTGCTGATGACATAAGATCAAGGGTCATCTTTGAACTAATTAGGGACCGCAAGCCCTAAACATGGCTCGATAGCCCATTTGATTACGGGTTAATTGGATTTCTTTCAGCCTACTAGATTATACCTGGAACGACAGTTTTATTGCCCGGATAGGCCCGTCCCTATTTAGAAGGTGCCTGGTATAATATGTTATATACTCAAAATTTTATAACCTAAGAGTAACTTGACAGCAAAATTTCAAAACTATATATGTAACTAAATATGATTGAATAGCTAGACTATATAAAATATATTATTACGATGTAAATGAAAATCACCGTTGCAAAAAGTATTTCTTATTATTTTGATATAAAATAAAGTTGACATTCAATGTGGTTATTATGAAACAGCTGCGCTGCACCATTGCAATATATATCCAACACTTATACTTATATACATTGTTACCATATTATCATTGTATTGGGTTTTAGATGATTCGCTAGCTTGCTTAACAACAATTGTTTGATATACGAAGTTTAGTTTCACTTGGTCGCTTCTGAAGAGGTACAACCTCACTTCACCTTCCTTATTAAAGAATAAAAAGATTTCTATAATATATATGTATAAGTTACGCAGCTGCATAAGATTTTTTTATTTTATTTTTTATAACAGGTAAAGTTCCAATTCAGAAGCACTCAAGAGTAAGATTATAGGATACTTCAAAAATCTCTTTTCAATACCTTTTTGCATGTTATATAACTAAAATATAATCTATATGTCGTATATATAAAAAAAATAAAGGTCAGGAGTTCGATTTTGTTCGATTTTTATTTATCAATATTTTATCTTTTGAATACTTAATAAGATCCCAACTGATTTTCGCTATAGTGTATATGTGTGTGAAAAAGTAAGGTATATAAAAGCGTTAATAATCTTATTATAGTTTGGGTTCCAATCTTGATCGTAAAACTGGACATTTTAGTATACCTTCATCACCATTTTCTCTCTCTCTCTTATCTAAATTGTTAAATTTTAAACCTCTGCAGTCTTATTACAACTAAAAAGTTTTTTTTTATGTCATTATGTATTTTAATTTTATACTTAAATGAATTTTCAATACAATTTTAATTTTATCTCAATTTTATTTTAACTGGTTAATTTAAAACGATAAATTTAATTTTATTTTTTAAAGTTTTTATTTTTTTTTTCAGCAAGAAATTTAAATTTTAATGTAATAAAATATATATATAAAAGTAAATAGAGATAATTAGTTTGTAAAGTTATAAATAACTCATTTATGTATTTCTCTCTCTCTCTCTCTCTCTCTCTCTCTCTCTCTCTCTCTCTCTCTCTCTCTCTCTCTCTCTCTCTCTCTACCAACAGAGATCATAAATTTTCACTCCCACGACACATAAAAAAAGTGAGAGAATTCTCTGTGGATTAAGTCAAGGTTAATCTGATCAAATTAAAATTGTGACTACTTGTATAGACTTTTTATTGTATAGTAGTTTATACTGTTTTGTGTGTGGGATGTAAACACTCTGAGTGGAGTATGAGAGAGAAAGAGAGAGAGAGAGAGAGAAAATTTCTGTGGTTTTGCATTTTACAAAAGTCTCTCTACAACAAGTAAACATGACAGTTACGAGTGTGCTTGTTAAACGATAAAAAATTTATATATACAACTATAATAATTCCCCTATATATAGGTATTATTATAAATTCAAGTATATATTTAAGCCAACCTATTTTTATTTTCTCTTTCGTTATATTGTTCATTGAATTTCAAAAGAAATTGAGGTAATATAATATATAAAATCATCTTCATCAAAAAAATAAATTTTGACATATTATTGGTACTTGTAGAAATTTTTATGTGGAGCTTATTTCAATGAAACATAATTGTTTATTTTATAAAATCTATTGGCTTTAGTTTGTACTTTGTATACGAAAGTAATTACAAAGCATTGCAAAGTCGTTCTTAAAGCCCTTGTCAACTTATTTTTTTATCATTTAGAATACTAGATAGATAATTACTAATTTAATTACCATACCTTATTATTCATGAATTAGACACCAACATGTTAATTTTGTAATCATTTATTTTCATATTAACGGTTACTTCACGTATCTGACGTCACAATGTACTGATGGGGCCGTGATAGGAGTAAAGAACTTGAGGGAGCAGCTTAAATTTATCACATGATCAGAGCGGTGAATATGATTGGTGGTGGTACATTGTGACGTCAGATGCGTGAAATAACCGTCAAAATGAAAATAAATAAAAATAAGTACAAAATCAACGTAGAGTTGTCTAATTCATGGATAATAAGGTATGGTAATTATCAATATAGTATTCTAAATGATAAAAAAGTAAGTTGACAAGGGCTTTAATACGTTTGTTATCTTATTGATGTGTCTATATAATATAATGGTTTTCAATCGTAATATTAACATTTATATGTTTGGCATATATATAACTTGATAATCATTGTATCTAGAATATTATACTGATACACTTTATTGTAATGTATTTACACATTATATCAATAATGTGCAGCTCCAAAAGACTTGTTCATTTTGGAACGTAATGAAGTACGAGTACATGCATACACTCTAAAAATTGGTGTATTACTGTAGTTGCGACTCCTAACTTATTTAAGATAAACACTTTTAAGTTATTATAAGTAGCTAAAATAATGCATTTTAGCAAGTTATTAAAAATATATAATTTAAGTCGTTTTAAGTTTTTTAAAGCTAAGTTAAATTAGCTATTGTTAAGAATTTGCTAAAATGTATTATTTTAGCTATACTCATAATAACTTAAAAGTGTATATCTTAAATAGGTTAGTATTCGTAACTAAAGTAATACACCAGTTTTTAGAGTGTACACATATCGTATACTAAATTAAACGTTTATAACATCCATAGCATTGTGCTGTAATTGAGCTGGAATTGAATCGCTATAGTAATATTACTGGTAAACATAAACTGTCGATAAGAAACTATATAGATTGCGTGTACATTATTTATATTAACATTATCTTTATAGATACTTGTTTATATATAAAAAATATTATGCCAATAGAGTGCGAATTGAGAACTACAGGATAATATTTAATCGACCTGAAACATTATACATGCCCACGTTAACTTGTAATAAATTTGTAAGTAAAAAACAGTAAAAATCATTATTATAATATATTGTGAATTTATGTTCTTTGCGTATATATATAGAGCTATATTTAGAATTTACAACAGCTTCATAAAAAAATGAAACCCAAAAAAATAATTGTTTTTAAAAATTTCTTTGTTGCCAAAAATTTGAGGCTATTTTCAAAAGCTGAAATTTAAAGCTTATTATATTTCATTTCAATTATTATAACGTATTAAAACACATAATTCATATAATACTAATTAGTATAGAGGTCATTGTTTTCAATATCGTGTGTTTTATACTATGTGAGTATTATACTTTATTTTTGTTGTATGTTATTTGCTTTTATTTTATACTTTTATATAGTTTTCAAAACACATAATTTCCTCACAATTTTACCCTCTTGATGTAAATTAAAAATATTCCAAATGCATAATTTTAAATTTTAAAAACCTGCTGGGAGTGCAAGAGAGAAAGCTTGGCAGATGGAGAAATATGAAATATAAATTTCAACTCTTTGTATAATGAAAATGGAAGAGAGAGAGAGAGAGAGAGAGAGAGAGAGAGAGAGAGAGAGAGAGGAAAAAACAGTTGCATTTTAACCTAATACTTCACTCCATAACGTAACTTTCTGACATGGAGCATGGAGGGTTATTTTTTTTTTGTCTCTAGAAGAAGTATATTTAAATATTTCATTTACAATGCAGGTGAGATGGAGAAAATATTCAATTAGCATCTACCTCTCTCAGGTATGAGTTAAAAAAAACATCTTTAGTATACTATACCCTCTTAAGTAAATATGAAAAATAAAATTCATAAAGTTAAAGAAAAAAAAAATCTTACAGGGTTATGTATACACAAATATTAAAATGAAATAAAATTATTTTATATGTTTATTAAAGTTTATGCTAAACATTTCAAAACATTATTTTTAAACATACAAAATGTATATTTATAGTATGTTTTCATTATATATTGCAGAAGTATGTGTATACTGTGTTGCTTATTACGTGAATGTATAAAAGTAAAGAATAAAGTGTCACTTGCGTATGTCACTTTTTAAATGACATGACAGCAAGAGCTTGTAAGACATCAATGACGTCACAATAAATTGCAATTAACAACATAATATATACTCTTGCATTAAACTTAAAACTCATTATAATAATTACATACAAATTTTGCACGTGCAACTATATATATAATTAATTTTAAAATCGATTATAAAATAAATCGATTATTTTCATATATATACGTATATATATAAAGTTTTATAGTATATGTATAAACATATTATTTAGTTTTATTATAATGATACAGTAATTTTATCTATGGTTTTAGAAGTCAGTTAATTGAATATTAAATACTTTGATTACGACATTATAAAGAGAGTCTATATATATTTTCTATTTACTTGTAGTTAATTATTTATATAATTAGTTATATAAAGTTATTATTTTATAGAGAGAAAACAAGACATGTAATTATAAACTGTTTATCAGAGTCAATATTATAAAGGTTTAATCATATTAATTATAATGATATATATATACTGTTGAATTATTAACTGATTTAATGTTATATGAAATTGCTTTATTCATGAGTTTAAAATTAAATATTAATGACAGTTACAGATTGTGTTTGGTATTTTTAATAAAACTTCAAAACAGTAAATATAGTTTGTTAATATTATTTTGGAATTCCTCGTATATGTATAACATTTTAAATAATTTAGAGAAAAGATTTCCGCATATTCAAAAAGTAACGTATGTAGCTAAGTATGCGTAAGTATTATTATAGTTTATTATTTTGTTATTATTATTATTTATACGATTTAAAAAATTTAGCAACAAAGCATAAAAATTTAAAAAAGTATAGAGATAGAATTTATAGTTGAAAATGACGAATACGCCTGCAAGTTTGATAGTTCGGCTTTTTGCTCCACAATCTACCGTGTATTTATAAAAAATTGGTTCGTCACATCCACAGCTACAATCTAATAAATAACTTGTTATGCAAATTCATAGTAGGTGGTGCAGGCAAAATTGCAACTTTTTTTTTTTTTTTTTTTTTTTGCAGGCGCAAAAACTTTTTTTTTTTTTTTTACCTAAAAATCCGGTCTCTACACATGATAAGCACGCAATAAAAATACACAGGCTACTCCTAGGGGACTTGGAGGCCTATCAGCAATTTAAGCCTAGGGGACCACTTTTGGGTTACTCTCACTTTTGGGGTCGTAATCTACCCAAAAAGGGATGAAGAGGGCCGTAACTGTCCTTCAAGGGGCCAAAAATCCAAGGAGCAAGTCAGCTCTTGCCAATATAATCTTATATATAGCCAATCCGATCCTGTATTTCACATTGACAAATAATAATAAAGAAGTATTGAAAATTGAGACTTAAAGAAACAAATAAGTATAAATATGATGATAGTATTAATGGTTGCCACTGTAGATAATTAAATCATAATTGATACTATACCATTAAGATCCAAGTTAAAACATTCTAAGTCCAATTATAACATTGAAAGTGAAAAATGAATAAGTAAAGAAAAGAAAAGAAAAGTTTTCCCTATAGTATAGTTGTGCTAAAGTCGAATGGTGAGATATTTCAAGTGTGTATATAATTATTTGTGTCATGTCCCTTGCGGTATGACATGCGGGCAAGCAAGTATAGTAGTAGTGTAAGTAATGTTTACATTGTAATTAGTGACACCAAGTGTCATACACTAACACAAGCTACGTATATATACACAACAGAGCACTCATTAGAGATTTCAAAAGTCATGACATAAAACTAAACTTTTAGTATGTAATTTTAATGTTGACATTTCATATCAAGTTGTTAAATTTCATATTTTCTAACAATGTTTTATACAAAAGACCCACAACCAAAAAGAAGAGAACTTATATAATAATATACGTTTATATAAAATAGCATTTAAAGGGGTAATATATAAATGTGCATTTATGTTCTTTTATATATAATAATAAAAGTAAACGAAATGAGTTTATAACTGCTATTAAATTGTAATAAAATGGATAATGAAAATTTTCTTGTTTATATATTATAAATTCTTAAGACAAATAAAATTGTCATAAATATTGATATGACAAATCATAGTTTTATAATGTGATATATTTAAATTTTACAGAGATAAAAATGAATTATTATAGATATGAAATGAAAGTATAATTTATATGATATAAAGGGCAAATTTTAGGTTAAAGTACTTGACCTTTGAAGAATATCAACATTGGAGAAACAAAGTTATTATCATCAGTATAATATGGTGACAATCATCATAGAGAGAGAGAGAGAGAGAGAGAGAGAGAGAGAGAGAGAGAGAGAGAGAGAGAAAGAGTGTCGTGGGTCGTGGCTTGGTATATAAGTAAAGGTATGAGATCAACTTGAATTGCCTCTGTGTAAATAACACAAGGAGAAAAGGAAAGAATAAGAGACTTTTGAAGAGAGTCAAGAGTTGAAGAAAGAATGAGAGAGAGAGAGAGAGAGAGAGAGAGAGAGAGAGAGAGAGAGAGAGAGAGAGAGAGAGAGAGAGAGAGAGAGAGAGAGATGACTACTGAAGAAAAACATGACGACTTTTTTTTTTTTTTTTTTTTTTTTTTTTTTTTTGCTTTCATCATTCTGTATGACATTTCCTTCTTACATTCTAACAATGTAAATAAAAAAAGTCCTTGTCTTTTTCTTATAATAAGTTTTATATAAATAATATTTTTATTTAATTAAGAGTGTATATATTTAAATAATATAATAATAAATAAAAATGGCAAAGAATAGTTACCATGAAAGATTTTTATATTATTTGCAATTGTATGAAGT
Source organism: Ecdyonurus torrentis (assembly GCA_949318235.1). Taxonomy (NCBI): domain Eukaryota; kingdom Metazoa; phylum Arthropoda; class Insecta; order Ephemeroptera; family Heptageniidae; genus Ecdyonurus; species Ecdyonurus torrentis. The sequence goes on along the minus strand of OX439130.1, from coordinate 20,832,138 downwards.
CATGAAGTAGCACTTTTTTAAATCCTTTATCCTGTATTTATACTCGAAAGTTCTGTTAATTATGTTAAATAAGTTGAAGTTTTTTTTAAATATATAATTATATAAAATTTGCTTGCATCTAATGTAATATGTAAGCAACTTATAAAAATAATTTAAAGCTTTTTTTTTATCAAACGCTGTTGAACATCAAAGATTTATTAATTTAAAAAACTTTGGTACTTACTGCAAGTTAGTCAAGTTAATTACTTACAATTAATGTTCAATTATTTATCATCAATATTCATATAATTAAATAATAAAAACCTTGTCTTATAAGCTATAGGTATAAATATTATATAATAATAATGCCCACCCGCATAAATGAATAATATTACATATTCTTCACTTACAAACATATATATAATTGATTTTACGAGTAAATATTTATTTAAAAATAAATTTATAATAAGGTATTTTATATGTCATCAAGGATACAGGATAAAGGAACTCCTTGCCTATTTTTGTTTTAATATTAGATAGATAGCCATTATATATGCTAAAGATATAAACTCCCCATCACAATGATGTGATGAATTTTACATGACTTTTTTAACTATTGTTTTCTTATAAGTTTTGATTTATTTCTTGTTAAAGCTCACACTACGGGGAGCATTGTATTTATTATCAAGGTGTTTTATGAATATACAATAAAACATGTATTATGGTTATTATTTATCAATTGAAACTTTTATAATCAGGGTCGGACTGGCAATCAAGGGGCCTCGTCCGCAAAAGGGGTGTAACACCCTCTTTAGGGGCCACAAATGGGGCATAACACCCTAGTTACGCCCCTTTTTGGGACTTAGGGGCCTCCAAACAGGGGGGGCCACGTCCGCAATTGCGGACTTGCTCTTATGGCCAGTCCGAGCCTGTTTATAATAAACTATCTCTATAAATATATGCTTTTAGAATATCTTAATTAAAAAAAAATATTAAATTGATCGTATAAATTTATTATAAATTGAAATCAAAAAAATTTATCAAGGGCGTTTTTGTTTTCTTTTAAATTTTTTTTTTGTTCCATAAGTAAAATTAATTACGTTAATTTGCACTTTAAAGTTTTATTATAATCTATCTCTGTACTGGTGGTATTTAATTGACTTATTAAATTGTAGTTAACCCTAATATTATATAATATATTTTTTCGTATACCTTTACAGACATTATTACGACTATTATCATAAATAATTTCCACCTTTTAAAAAAGATTTTAACCTTGATTATTATAATTAATGTCTCGATTTTGTCTGGAACAACACCTTCCAAATTTTCTTATTCTACGTATACATTTTTACCTTCTTTCTGTGGTATGATAAAGGAACAAAAAAAATAAAAACTTGCAGCTGGATTTCATGCACCTGCCATTTTAATGTGCATGGGAATGCATTTATTTTTATATATTTAATTGACATAAAGTGGTGTGAAAATAGCCAATTAATTATTAACCCCTTTTTTAAAGTTTTATTTATTAAGGGTTGTGTGTTTTCTCAGACAATATCTGCCAGCCATATATATTTTTGAGTATAATTTTATGTCAGTTTGTCATATTATAATAAATTGAAAGTATTTTAATTTGAGTTTTGTAGTTTTTATCACGATGAAAACTGATGTCAAGCTCATACTTTTAAATAAAATTATTGCCAGATTCAAAAACAATCTTCTTGGCGATGTCATTTTTTTGATAAAACTGAAGAGGAGAGAGAGAGAGAGAGAGAGAGAGAGAGAGAGAGAGAGAGAGAGAGAGAGAGAGAGAGAGAGAGAGAGAGAGAGAGAGAGAGAGAGAGAGAGAGAGAGAGAGAGAGAGAGAGAGAGAGAGAGAGAGAGAGAGAGAGAGATGAAGTTAAAATTAATTGTTATTATAAAAGAAAGCAATTTACAAATAAGACTGATGTTCCATCTTGCATTTACGTTACAAGAATATAAAAAAGAGGTTATGATATGATATATAAGTATTTTAAAAAAAAGTATAAGGATAGCATAAAAAAGAGTAAATAAATCAATGAAATATTTTATAACATAAAATATTTGAAAGAGAATTTTTGTTACACATAAGAAGACATCAAATTTATGTGAATGTAAATCGCGTGGGACAAGACGTCACGAAAACAAATTGAAATTTCAATAAATCATATTGAGAGCATTAATATATATCTTTTTCTATATATATTATACATCTCCTTACAAACTCATGCAGCAAAAGTTTTAGGTCATTAAAACCAATACGAACCAATTACGAGTTGAAATTCATAAGATTAATGTGAACATTTTATCAAGCGAATGAGAGAGAGAGAGAGAGAGAGAGAGAGAGAGAGAGAGATTGCAAACTTTTCTTGTTTTATTTTTAGCACTTTTTGCAACTTGATTGTGTGAGCTTAACAAGGAAAACTTAAAAAAAAAAAAAAAAAAAAAAAACTTTGGATAAACGTCAATTAAAAAAAAAAAAGTTTTTAGTACTTAAGACTTGGAAATAAATTTTCCATGAACGTAATCAACAATGCTATATCAGGTTTTATACAGAATAGTAACAAGAAGTTTCTTCTATTATTAATTTAAGATTAAAATACGTTTTTTCTGTTTTTTATATATAATTAAATTTGTTGACCTTTGAAAGTTTTAGTTCATTCTTCTTGTTTTTTCTGTTTTTGATTAAAATAAAGAAAATTGAAACAAAATTAGTTGCGGTAAAAAAAAAGTATCAAGTACTGTATACACTGTATCTCCAAATTAATGTGATGGCATGAGCAAAAAGAAAAGAAAAAAAAACTGTACAAAAATTTAATTAATTCTTCTATTTTGTGTATTATACAAAAACATCTTATATAATAAAAGTTATTAAAATTTATTTTATATATGAAATAATATAAAATAAAATTTCAAATTAAGAATAAAAATTCTTTGTTATTGACGTCATGGTGGTGTTCAAGAGAGAGAGAGAGAGAGAGAGAGAGAGAGAGAGAGAGAGAAACATCCCGGGTAGCCCAGCCTCATCAACAACGTGTGCGGGGGTGGGGTGTGGAACACTATGGGTGGGGTACACACACCGTGCGCTCAGACTTTATAACTACAAACATAGTATACAAGGGGGAGGTGTTGGGTATTCGTGTGTACCAAAGCTACCTGGAAAATATAAAGTAACAAAGATGGGAGCCAAGCTTTTAATTGAAAAGTTAGCTGAATATATTTTTATTTATTATTTGTTAGGAGCAAACAACGGAAACAGTAGATATTTATATGTACATTTTTGTTATAACTTAACTTACGTTTGTAAATTGATAAAACAAAAAGCATTTTAATGATAAGAACAAACAAAATGAATATATATATGTATATATTATCTATCATTTTTATTATAAAAATGCACAGAATACACATAAATGCACTTAAATTCATTAAAATGCATTTCTCACGGTTATATTTAAAATGAGATTATTTTATCATTAAGTAACGATAAAAAAAAAATCGTCACTTTGTTAAGAGAGCTAATTGAAATTTTTTCACATGAAGAAAAAAACAACTTTTAACGGTTTAATTAAATATTAATAATTTTTAATATGGAGCATATCTAAGTTTTATAAAAAAAAACTATTAAATTTGCTCTATATTATACTGTAAAATAAAAACAGTTTTAACGTATGAATATTTTGAAACATTAAAACATTCGAAATATCAAATGGATTTATCTATGTTTTTTTTTTCGCTAAAGGCATCTAAAGTATATTAAAAATAATAAACAATTGAAAATATTCGAATTAAAATGAATTACATAAAAGATACATGTCAAGATAAAACTAAAACATCACATATATACATATTAAAACTAAATTTACTCCCATACAAAAATTTATTGTTAGTTAATTGTTATTAGATGTTATTTTAATTTTTAACCAAACTTGGCTAAACTACTTTACTGTAACTATACTTTGGTGGTATAACGAGCTACTGCTATATGTTTTGTTGCTCCCACACTTTTTTTTTCCATGGTCAACGACGTGTGTTTTTATCTACTGTGGGTCTCTCTCTCTCTCTCTCTCTGCGGACTCACTGAGCACACATATATAAACAACAGAGTAAGCACCAATTAATTAGTGGATTCTGACTGCTGTATGTATGCTACATGTAGGAAGCATCAGCTCTCTCTCTCTCTCTCTCTCTCTCTCTCTCTCTCTCTCTCTCTCTCTCTCTCTCTCTCTCTCTCTCTCTACTATGTCTCTCTGATCTCATGTTTTGAGTATTGGCAATCCGCCTGGGTGAATGAATCATTACTAATCTCCGCAACAACCAATTGTTTGCTTAAAAAAAATCAAGTGTGTTGTATATACCGGTTTCAACAATCTCGTATAAAAACTTTTCTGTATATGTTTTATTAAATATTATTATGTTGTCAAGAAAAAAATATTTATGAAGTATACCACTCAAAATATCGACCTGTGTTTTTCATTTTAATAAAGTTGTTGATTCGAACGTGGTGTTTTTTTTTTTGTATAAAAATAAGTCATCATTTTTTTTTTTATTATTATTGATATAATATAATATTAAATTAAACATATATACAAAAATTGAAGTTGTTATATTATATTTTTTGAATACATCATACTCTATATAAAGTTGTATAACGATACTCAATATTACATATATATTTTGAAGAGCTTATTTAAATTGAAATTCATTGAACCAAAAATTTAATCCACTTTTTTTTTAAATAAAATAAAATATATAATATAAAAAAGTTTGTATCAGAATAAAAAAAATGTAAAAAGAATAAAGATAAATTATAGATGTTTATAAAATCAAAATGTAAGCAAAAACAATAGAAAAAAACTTTAAAATAAAATAAAAGTTACCTTTATCGTTTTTCTCCAAATATCTCGATATGTATATCGTAAAAAAGTCAGGTAGTGACAGAAAAATTAAGCTAAACAGCTGCATCAAGGTAAAACAAAAAATGATCAAAAAAATAGCGAAGGTGGCTCCCACTGATTCAGTTTGACATAAAGAACCACGCCCCGCACGTTCCAGCACGTGTGAAATAATTACCCCCTTCCCCCAGCTTTTCTCTCTGACCCCCTGTATGTCTCCCTGTATAGTGTAAACTTTTTTTTTTAATTTTTGCAATTAAATTATTAACAGACCTCAGTTCCCACGCGTCAATGTGTGTGTGAGTGGGGGGCTTCATTTAAAATAAAAAATGACATCCTTTCTGCATTGAAACTTTTTTTTATACTTTTGTCATTAGTTTTCTTTATGCACGTTATTTGTTATAATGATCAACACTTTTGATTCATTTACAAAATGTCATTGTGCATTAGTATTGATTTTATGTTATATATATATATATATATATATATATATATATATATATATATATATATATATATATATATATATATATATATATATATATATATATATAATAATAATAATTTGAACCTTTTTCTATTGTACTAAAATGGAAACAGGACTGGAAACTTTTTTTTTTTCGTACAAAACTAACTGGTATGTGCAATATTTGAAATAATAACAGAAAAGAAATTTCAACCATATTGTTTAACATTTGGTATGTACACACATACAGTATAGAGTACAGTACGTACATCCTCAAATATTTTAATTGGTTCCGGACTCATAAACTTTCACTTTTCTATTAAAAATATGAAATAAAAGTACAAATTTTAAAACAAAGTATAATAACACTTAAAAATTGATACTGCTTAATATAAATTCACAAATAATTACTTTTTTTTATTACTTTTAAAAAAAAAATTTAAGACTAAACAATTATTTAAACAAAATCAAACATAAAAACCACAAAACAATAAAATATTGAAATGTGAGAAAAACAAAGCATCATTTTGTATATAACTTATACCATTATTATTATTTTTATATTATTTTTTTAAAGTAATAATTTTTTTAAAGTAATAATTTTTTTACAAAAATGTGAAATATTAGCTTTATATATTTTGTCCTCTGAGTAGGTTGTTTATTCAAAGAAATGAGTTGGTTGGTTTGGTTTTTGTTCATTATTATTATTTATACTGTGGTACATTTTGTTCATTCAGGCTTATACCATTATTATTGTTCATACACGCAAAGTATAACATCATTATTTTTGGTCTCGAAGTCATTTCATATTTTTAAAAACAATAACAATTTATAAATAAATGAAAATAATTGAACAAATAAAAATATAATTGCTATTTTTATTATAATATTTTACTTTCACTTTCACTTTCACTTTTTTTTTTTTTTTTTTTTTTTTTTTTTTTTTTTTTTTTGCCTACAAATTGTCCTATATTACATAGTAAAAAAATAAAATATAGTAATCATCAAATTTATTTTATTGATTGTTTATTCATATAATGTGATCTTTCATTTTGAAATTTGATTGGTGTTATATTATATTATATTAATTCTATCATCAAATATACAATTTTGTTTTATTTAATTTTATTGCTAGCTGTCACCGATGCAAATTATTCGCCGCAGAGTGTGAGTGTGTAAACGAGGTATTTAACGTGGTCAATGAGTGGGTAGAAAAACCAGCAACCCAACCCAACATATTATATAGAAAAGAGAGAAGAAAAAAATTGGAACTAAATGAAAATAAATATATTATATAATATAAAATATCTTATCCAATAATAATCAATGGTAAATTTCAACTAAAAGTTCTTTTTAAACACTCATTTACATGAAAACTTGTCTCAAAACTATTTCTCTATACACTTTTATACCTTTCAGACATTAAATTTCTTTTAATTTTTTTTTATCTGTTTGCAAGAAACAGAAAGAAAGAGAAAAAGAGAGTTTGCAATATGAGACACACCTATTTTTTAGTGAATAAATAAAAACTGATTTTATTAGTTGGCCACTTTATCATTTAATGTATATATAAAAAAAAAGATCATACTGACCATATAAAGAAAACGTCACCTTACTTCCAAACATTATTTATTTCATTTTAATTTATATTTAGTGTTTATAAAATTTACTATTCATTTTCTCATTTTATGATCCAAGATTTTTTTTTTATGTTGATAACATATTTTTAAATGACTATTTTGTAATATGAAAATTTGTACTTCAATGGGTAATAAAATGTGACAAACTATATAATGATTTCTGTATTATGTTATTTATTTTATTTATTTGAGAATATAATGGAAGATAAAAGTGATACCTTTCTTGTAATTTTATATTTTATATATCAGATCCAGTAGCAATCAAAATGAAAATAAAAGTATAATTTAATAGCTTCAATTTAAAACATATTTACAACTTAATATTATGTAATATTTATTTATTATTACATTGCGATGAAAACTTTTATACAAGTTTAAAATTTTTATTTCAAATAAATATTTGTTATTACAAAAATAAAACTAACAAAATACATTTTAGGAGAAATTTCATTACTATTATAAAAAAGTAGAGAAAAAAATAGTGATGGTGTTTTATCTATTTCATTTATTTTATTAATCTAACTTTTTTTTTTATTAGTAAACTGTTACTGGAAAAAAAAGTTTATTCCAAGGATTTTTTTTTTTTTTGTTGCTAAATCACAAAAGTCTCTTTAGTAAAAAGGATTTAAACTCTGATACTTACTAAACTAAAAGTTTTTTTAAAAAAAATAAGATCTATATAGTGTCGAACCAAGTTCTTTTTCTAGATTAGATTGGTGACATTTTATAAAGCTTTTGTCGTTTTTTATTTGTAAGCTACGCAGCAAAGGGCATCGAGTTTGTATAGTGACAGACATAAGAGACAGAAAAGAAAGAAGAAGAAAGTGGAAAAAAAAGAAGGAAAAAAAAAAAAAAAAAAGCTTTTGTTAGCTATACGTAATTAAGTTGAATCTTGGGCAAAGGATAAAGCTTACAAACTTTGCGTTTCGTTTCAGCGCGTTTTTTTTTTTTTTTTTTTTTTTTTTTTTTTTTTTTTTTTCCAATTGCTAAAAAACAGCCACCCTATACGTGGCATGATCCCAGTTAGCCCCTCAGGTCACGTAAAAATTCCTCCATCATGTTATACATTTAAAAGCAATCTAAAATTTAGTTGAAAGAGAAAGTTAAAAGAAAACAAAACAAGAAAGAGAAATAAATTTATTTAAAAAGAAAGAAAGAAACAACATTTATCATTATAGAAGTGGAAATAAAACATGATAAGTATTCTAGACAAAACACAAAATGTATAATATTACCTTAGAGAATTGGTGTGAAGCAAAGTGAACCTGTTTTATTGTTATTATGCAGACGTGAGTGATGGAAATATGCACGAAAAAGTAAAAGACTCAAGAGACTTTTGCAAAGAAAAAAGAAAGAAAAAAAAGTTGAAATTTTAAGTCTTAATTTTAATAAAATTTTATTATATAATATAAATACAAGTATGGATGTAAGACATTAATTTTCTTATAATACTCTCTCTTTTTTTGTACCAAAATGTTTTAACAAAAGATATCGGTATATTAAATATGCATAAAAGTCAAGTTCTTGTTAGCACCGATGTTTTTGTCTCAAAGATAATAACTTCTTTTTTTTCTATTAGCTATACGAGAACAAAATTTTCATTACTTTAAAAGAATATTAAATTAAATTTTTACAGGTGCTATAACAAAACGTGTTTCCTGTATATAAAATTTTACGATTTTTTCCTTATTTGAAATGAAATATTTATACACTTTTTTAAACATTAATTCTATATAAAACATGTTGATTTGTCTAATGAATAAGTTTTTCTGCTGTACCCTTGAAAATTATAAAAAAGTTTTTTTCGTATTCAAAACAAAAGAAGTTTTTTTTTTTTTTTAATGTTTTCATATTGAGATATCAAATCTCTTGAGACAAAGGTAAAGCGTGTCTATACCCTCCCTCGCAAGTTCACCTGGGGTGCTATAACAACGCCATAAAACCCTGTGACTTGATGGTAACAAGAGTACCATTGCCTGAAGCAATACTTGTACTAAGGGACTCATATAAAGTTTGACACATCAAAAATTTGTCCATCAAATCATATAATACATCCCCCTTACATATAGTCATCTGTAAAATTGAAGTTTTTTTACAGTCAAAAAAAGATACGTGTGCAGTAGAAAATATTTTTCAAGACAATAACATACAAGAAATGTATTATACGTTATTCTGAGGGAAAATTTTACTATTATATAATCTCAAAATATTAGATTATATTCATGAATATGTCACCATATCAGTTTTTTTTTTTTTTTTTTAGTTTTTTTTTTTTAAGAATAAATTTTATAACTTTAATAGGAATGGAATATAATATAGGATGTAGGATGATATATAAGATATGATTTTTGAAAATCCGTATTAATATTTCTGTTATCTCAAACAGCAGTTCGTTTTTGGTTATCTATAATGAGAAAAATATAAATCATATGTTAGTCAAAAGCTTTTAAAATATGGTACAATATACGTAATTTTAAGAATTAATTAATTTTTAAAAGTGTCAAATAAATTCTTAACCAATAAACTAAAGTTTAAAGCTTTAATAACAATATATTAAAATATTATTAATAAAATTCAATAATGATCATGAATATCATAATATAATAAGTATATTTTGGTTAAAGCCTGCTTGGGATTATTGCTTCTTTTTTTCTTTTTTTTTTAACATTGAGAATTTGGAACTTTTGTTACAAATAACAATGCGTTAACAATGCATGTTTTTTATTTATTTATTTTTTAATAAAAATAAATAATACATACATAAGTCCCACCAAGACAATGAAGCCTTATCGGTGGGTGCTTAATCAACTTAATATAAAAATGTTAGTAAGCATTAAAAAAATTACAATAATAATTCAACAATATCAGCACATTTTACTTTTTTTTTGTTTTTAACTACAAGAATATAAAAATATTATTACTATCATTAGAACAAACAAAACAAATTATATTATGTACACAAATTTTTTTTACTTTTGCTTTTAATTCTTTTTTACCATTTGCATTCTTGATATATTTTGGAATGTCATTAGATTAGCGTTATTACAAATTATCGTTTTATATTGCTCAATAAATAACTATTATTATTACTATACTACTCTTTTATATATAAAAATACAATACTTGATCTAATAATGGCATGTTCCTCAGAAAAATTAAATAGATTAACAAATGATATATAACAAGAAAAAATATTTATGAAAGTAAAGGACAATAAAAGAAACAGTATATCAATTTACACTAGAAAACAATGTTATTTGATATAATTTGACATAAAGAATGTGTGAAAGTGGACATACAAAAGCAGTAGAGGTTTGAGACTGTCAAGTTGAATTTTACTTAATGTTCACTCGGGTAAGAAAGAGAAGAGAGAGAGTATGCTGTGCGGGTCTCGGAGCTGTCAGGGGGCTTTTCGTGTTCTCCAAGTTGCCGGACTTTGCGTGACCGCAGGCGAGCAAGAGAGCGAGTAAAACAGGCGAAGACGAGAAAATAAGAGGGTTGCTGATGTGATACCCAAACATCTTCCTCTCTTGTTCACTTTCAGTTTTAAAAAAAGGAGAGAGAGAGAGAGAGAGAGAGAGAGAGAGAGATAGAGAGAGAGAGAGAGAGAGAGAGAGAGAGAGAGAGAGAGAGAGAGAGAGAGAGAGAGAGAGAGAGAGAGAGAGAGAGAGAGAGAGAATGACAACAAAAAACCCGTGACGTCACATAAAAAATGGTAGGTCAATCATCGTTTGTGCCACCTCAGTGATCCTTTCGTCCGCTATTTTCGCATAATAGCTTTCCAATATTTTCAACACGTAGACTTTGTGATTTTTTTTTTCCATACCAAACCACGCATACACACAGGAAAAATAAAATGTCATTTATACAATGGGTTATCGACCTTCCATTTTTTTTTTTCTATTCATAACCTTTTTATATAATAATATAGTTTATTGGGTCAATGGTGTCAACTTCTATTTTTATACATTTTATGAATATTTTAATATCAGCTGCTAAATTTTTCAAAAAGAAAGAAAAATTAATAGTTTACTTTTTTGGTACTACAAAACTTTAAATTAAGGTGTATTTGAATAGCAATTAAATAGCTTTGTGATATACATAATTGAATTTTCAGTTCAATGCGATATATATATATATATATATATATATATATATACTGCAGCTCGTTTCTTCATCCTCATAACTTCGTAAACTAAAATTTAATGGAAATGTTGATAATCGACATTATCATGGTATGTACTTAGTTTGTAAAGTATATTGCTGCAGTTTTGCAGTAATTGGTAATTAGTCTTTTCTTTGGAATTACTATATAATTTCAAAGTTTTAAAGTGTCCCGCAATAACTTTTACCCTTTTGCTATAGTCGAAAATGAATTTAATAAGCGAGATATTATTATATTGCAAAATGTGGTCTTTAACAAAGTATATAACTAAAACCATATCTTATACGAACATAGTTTTAGTGGTTACCAATTTAGTTAGCCTAACATTTCACAATTGATCTAAACGAAAAAACAAGAAAAGGAAAGGAAAGGAAAAAAAAACTTTTTTTGTTCTAAAAGACTAGTTTTTTTTTTTTCTATGAAAAATTAAGTAAAGCGATAAAAACAATCCATAAAAAATGGGATTTTTTGTATAGTGCAACATATTGCAATGAAAAATGATTCTTTTGCTTGTAAAATATAAATGTCAAACTCAGTTTGATTAAATCAAATCATTAATCGTCAAGTTTTTGCTTGAAAACACATTCAGAATATGATATACATTATTAGTCAAGAAGGCAAAACACATATCAAAATTGAATTATATAAATAGTGTTTTGTGCTTTTACATTTGAAAAATAAACTTGAAGTATAGAATCAATGCAGACAAGAACTTTTATTTATTAGGTTTGAAAAATTTGTATGTTTGTTGTATATATATTATGTATATATATAAGAAATAAATGGCAGTTAATGGTACAATCATGTTGTAACTTCATCCATCTCAATTAATTATTACACAGTAGCAAGTTTGAAACACATCGGTATTCCCAGCATCTACTCTCCATCAATATAACTCAACAACTCACAATGTTATATAGAAACTTTTTTTTTTAGAAAAAAAAAAACTCCTGATACATTCTAAATAATATAGCTTTTCAGATTAACTAACAAAAAAACTTTTGTTTCTTTTTTTTTATTTTTTTTTTAGTGAAGTATTTAACCAGATAAAAATAATAATAAATCTAATTTTCACATACGATCATCATAAATTTACTATATAAATACACCAACGTAATAAATAATAATACTTTTTATTTAACAGTAACAAAAATACAACTTGCAAATATATATATACTACTTTTCTCATTAACAAAAAGATTTACAAGTGCGGCAAAAAAAAAAAAAAAAAAAAAAGTATGTATGTATGTAATGTTCATTACTCTCACACTCATGTGTATACACATACTACAGTTATTTTTAGTTTGTTATATATATATATATATAATAAAATAGAAATAATGGTAGGTAGGAGAGGTTAATGATGTCCAACCATTATTTCACTACACAATGGGTATAGTAATTAAAATACCATGTCGTTGTATATAACTACATAGTGATATTTTTTCTCTCATTTCGTTAGCAATTATAAATCTTTTCGTGCCCAGTTTCTCTCTCTCCTCTTTTGTATATATGTGCGTATATGAAGTGCACCATGAGATATACACATTTGCGCACGAGTCAGCACGCATAAAAAGTCAGGTACTTCACAGACAAAGAACAAAACAAAAAGTGGACAAAGAATACAATATTTTATTTAAATTAGTGTATACAGATTTTTAATTAGGTTGGAAAAAACTAAGCATGCAATAAATAATAATAAAGATCAAAAGATGCGTGTATAAATATATATAAATATATATTATACATAAAACCAAACTATAATGAGAACATTTTTAGTTTTAGAAAATGCTTACTATATAGAAACCACATGTTTAAATGTTTTGGTAATTTTTGGTTATGTTATAAGCATTATCATTATCATTAAGTTTTTTTTTTCTTTTTAAACAGTGCAAAATTATTATTGTAATTTTTATTCTTTCTTTCTTTTCTTCTCTCTCTCTCTCTCTCTCTCTCTCTCTCTCTCTCTCTCTCTCTCTCTCTCTCTCTCTCTCTCTCTAAGAATTTTATGCTATAAAAATGAGATAATGTTACAAAGTTAACTGAACCAAAGTAATATTTTCATTAATTTATCATTTTGAAACAAAAGTTTACCCTTTTCTGTTTATATTATATAAAAGTTTTGTACGCGCGGTGTACACTATAGAATGGTACCGGGTGTGCAAGCGAGGTCATTTCATTAGTTCCGGGTAATGTGATACGTCGTGGACACACATTACTAAAATAACTAGTTAAATAAACGACTGTTACCTCTTCATACTGGTATGTATATATTTTAGAATATTGTATCAGTCAAAAACTAAAAATAAAAAAATTAAAATATATATAAATATATATTTATATATAATAAAAAAAAATCTACCAAAAATTTATTTGCCTGAAAACAAAATTAATGAAACGTATAATTTTTAAAAACACACACACAACAAACAATATAATAATAAATCTATATTATATAATAAAGCATTGAATAATGATAAACATGTTAAAAAAAATAATGTTGTTACTTTGTATAATTATTTATTCTATGGTTGAATTAAAGTTAAATGAACCTAATGACAATGTCTGGTTAAAAGTTAAATTATGTATTCATTGAGAGAGAGAGAGAGAGAGAGAGAGAGAGAGAGAGAGAGAGAGAGAGAGAGAGAGAGAGTACAGTATATTATAGAGAATGCAGTGCAGGTTGTAAACAAATTGCAATCATTGTTCTGCGGTTGCATTTCGTTTACAAATGTCATACCATCAGGTAATCGTGTATAATCTGTAATATAAATAAATTAACTCGAACATCATTGTATACATATGCACGCACTCACACACATATACCATGTGAAAAATTAATATAGCATTATTATATAATGTATTCATGCATATATAAACCAAAACTAATACTGATAAAAACATAAAACATTTACCACAGTATGATTATACCATTAAGGTATTTAGTATACGATAAATTGACAATACTGTATATATAATAGCTGCAAATCTTATTATACAAACCATATTTTTATCTTATATAATCCGAATCCTTTAATAATAAAGATTCTTATAAAAGCTATTAAAAGTTATAGATTCATGTAATATAATTTAGGATTATAAATTTATACGTGATTCAAAATTCAAGTATTTATTAAACTGTTCATATAAATTTAATCTTAATTGCTTTTTCAGGTTATTTAAAGAATTAAATGCTATAATAAAGTCAATTGGCCTCTATATGGTTAAAGTCAGATATTACTTTCATTTCAAATTAAATTACGACATTTATTTTTGTTTACTCGTTACAAAATAAATGACATCATTTAGATTGTAATTTTAAATCGTAAAAAGATGCTCTATAATAAAATTCTACTTCAATTGTAATTTTATTTGGAGTATGAGAAAAACTCATTATTGTATATATAAGGCCAATCACGGTTCAAATATTTTAGAGAAGATTAAAAAAAAAAAAAAAAAAAAAAAAACTAAATTGGTGTACATTTACAGGAAAATGATCCAATTTCAGCGGTCATTTCACGATTTTTTTTAGATAGATATATATAGATAGCAATGAGAGAAAAGAAGAGAGAGAGAGAGAGAGAGAGAGAAATAAAAGCTAAAGTCTTTACGGTCACTTAAACCAATACGATAAGAGAATTGTAAAATTTTCGATTTATAAAAAAGCACCCTCAAATCAATACTGAAAAAAAAAATCTATGTACTTCTGTTTATTTTTGTACGGTCTTGTACAAGCAAGGGAGTTGAAACTGTTACCTATTACATCCCTTCAATGACAGTCACTCGAAATAAATGACCTAACTACGTGACAGTCATTAATTTTATAGATTAACATTTCAACTTTTTTTTCTTTCTCTTCTAAAAAAGAGAGAGATTTTGGAAAAAAATACATCTTGATATTTAGAGAGCACAGGTGTGTTATCAAAAAATGAGTTTAAAAAAATATATTTGCTGTGTTTGTGAAAGAGAGGAGACGTTTTTCTCATTTGTTTTTATCAAATCTCATTGCAAATTGCTTGCGTGCTAGGGGCACGTTTATCCTTTATTCTTTTTCTCCTCATCCACAAATCATGAAAGCAACTTATCAAATATAAATATATAATAATAATAATAAAAAAAAGAAAAAAAAAAGACATTCACCAACTTTATTAATGTTACAATTTAATGTCAAAAATAAAACATGAAATAAATTTATTACTTTTTTTTTTTTATTTATCTCACCTTTTCTTTTATTAATGTATAAAATAACAATATTTTATTAGTTGAAAAAATAGATATTAGTATATATAGAGTAAAATTATTATTTAAAAAAAAAAGATATTTTTTATAATTATTATTATTATTGCAATAAAATATTTTGATGACATTTAATCAGATTAAATTATGTAAGATGAAATTTTGAAATTAAATAGAGAGCCTAAATGACAAAGACAAAGTATAAAGGAGATTGCCATTCAATATTGAAACTGATGTAAAAAAAAAAAACAAAAAAAAAATCATGAGATATACGTTATACAATTACACCCCGTTTTTTTCGTCTTATTTACACGCATGAGTACTCTCTTTACTTACCTGAAAACATAAAACCATGTTAAAAATAATTTTGATTTTTACTTTGAAATATAACAGAAAGAAATATAATTAAAATTAATTAAATTTACTATAAAGGTAGAGACAGTGGTAAAAATATCGCATTTTTATGTGACAGCGATAGTGAACTAGCCCTCTGATTGGCTTGTGGGTTCCCTCTAGCGAATCAGAGAGCTACTTTACTATCGCTGTCACAATAAAAACGCGATATTTGTACCACTATGGTGTTTTTCACTTTTTCATTCACTTTTATTATTATTGTTTCATTACAATCACGCGTGCATTGCAAAATAATCCCAACATATTGAAATTGATAAATATGTAATATTAAAATAAGCATAATAAAATACGTAAGTATGATTTATGAATCTTAGTCTTATACTTTTTTTTTTTTTTTTTTTTTTTGTTACAAAAGTAAAAAGTTGGCCTAAAGTAAAGTAAATTTAAAGAAAACAAATTCAAAACACACAACGTAGTAAAGTTTAATGCGGATATTAGCTTAGATATAAACTGTATAATTTTACATTATATGCAATAACATACTATACTCTCTATAGTAACCTAAGTATCGTATATATTAGAAGTTATGTGCAATGATAACCATAAATGTAAGTTTACATTTAATAATATGACCCATTCAATTTTACTGCCAACGGCTACTTATATACACATACTAACATGTCCAAAATATTGAATAAAAAGGACCTTGGGGATGTTATACAATATATATGTATAAAAAATAAATATGATAAAATTTTACATTAAAATGGAAATGTAACCTCTATTTTTTATTGCATGTACAAGAATGTAATAAGATTTGGTAACTCAAATTTTTTTCCTCAAGTATAGTTTTTTTTTTTTTTTTTTTTTTTAACGTTTAGTATCTATAACTGTTTATAAGAAGCATTTTCAAATGTCTTGTAATAAGGGTGAATTTGGTATGCTCTTGGTATAGTATAAAATTTTGAAGATATTTTGATGGTTATATATAGAGAACTTGTTTCCATAACGTTAGAGTGAAAATTAAACCATTTGTTTGTATATAATTCTTGAAGACAACAGAGAGAGAGAGAGAGAGAGAGAGAGAGAGAGAGAGAGAGAGAGGAGATGAACATTATTTCAGCAAAACAATGAAAAGAACAAGTGGACAATTTTACGCCTGAGAAAAGTTTGCATTTTCTCCTTCTGTTTTCCTCCTCAACCCCCATCCTCCCACCACCCCACTATATAAATACAAGCAAACAAGACACATAATTTAGATATATAATACAAGAATTATAAAACAAATAAAAAGACTTAACAACGCTTGTATTATATAATATTTTTATGTCTTAATTATACAAAATAAAATATTTTAATATCATTTAAAATGTCTTACTTATTAAATTATTGTCTATAAACTTTCTTACATAAATTACTTTAAGAAATATAATTAAAAATATATATAATAAAAATATATATTCCAGGTAGTTTTAATAATGAAATTTCTTAAGTAATTAAAAAATTTGCATAAGAAATTACTTGTAATTAAATGGATAATGATAGCATCAGTTTCTTTACTTGACTATCACGTAAAAAAAGAAAGAGATCTTAATTAAATTGCTTATGATAAAACGTAAGATTATATTATGATATAATTTCTACTTTGTATAACTTCAAAATAGGTATAGTTCAAACCCATATTAAAAGTTTGATATGCTACCAAAAAAAAAAAAAAAAAAAAAAAAGTATATATAATAATATAAACACGACAAAATCAAATTACATTTTCATGTCAATGTATATATATTTTTCAATGTTTATTTCAATGAATACGTACTTATATGCTGTTATACATATACAAAAAAACAGGACACAAATTACATATTATTATAATAAATTTATATATACAATCATTATATATACAAAACTTATTTCATATAGAATTGATTCGTCTCTATATACAATATAACCAATGAAAATTCAGAACGTATATAATATAATGTAATATTTTTGCTGGCTTATCTCTATACTTTCACTTGAATAACTTACTTTATTATAATATTAAAAATATGGCATGGCATGTGTTGTAAAATTTATATGTATACTCCGTGTGTTACAATATTTTTATTATACCTTTCGAAAGAAAAGAAAAAAAAAAAAAAGGTTTTAATAATAATTCTATATAACAATAGATTATATTATATAAATTTTTGAATTGCGTATACACGTATTATATAGTAATAATTTATGATTTGCTACGGAAACTGTTATGGAAAATTTACCTCATTATTATTATCAAGTTATGTGTATGGTAGTTTTATTTCAGTAAACTTCAATTAAGTAAATGCGGTACTTATAAAAATAAAGATGTTTTTGTTTATAATTTTATTATAAACCTTGTATTTATTTATTTATTTACTTACTTACTTACTTACTTACTTACTTACTTACTTACTTACTTACTTACTTACTTACTTACTTACTTACTTACTTACTTACTTACTTACTTACTTACTTACTTACTTACTTACTTACTTACTTACTTACTTACTTACTTACTTACTTACTTACTTACTTACTTACTTACTTACTTACTTACTTACTTACTTACTTACTTACTTACTTACTTACTTACTTACTTACTTACTTACTTACTTACTTACTTACTTACTTACTTATTTGTGTGTTCATATTTTCTAAAAATACCCCCTGGAAATGAGATCTGAATTCAACTCACGATCATACTGCACTGCTCACCAAATAATAATTCCGCTTAACAATTGCAAAATGCAGCACAATAAAAGAATAATATACATTAAATTAATAATAGGAGTAAAAAATAATAACGAGCAATATTTTACGTGATATGTATAAACAAAACCTATTGTTCTTTACTTTAAAATTTTATATCATTGATTACAAAATGTATCAATTTAAAAAAAAACAACGTTAAACTAGAGTTTTGTTGTTGTTTATTTACTTAATTGCAAACATGTTGAACTGTGTTCAGTAATACTAACAAGGTTGATTCTGCACAAAATTTACAAAACAACTTCTTCTTTTGATTGTTTCTTTCCCTTCTGTATATATGTATGGCATGGAATTATTCATATTGTAAAAATACCGCAACTTGATTTATTCTGTCCGAGCACGATTGAATTCTTTTTTATATACTTTTTTTTTTTTTTTTTTATACGAAGAAGTTTAAATTGCACGTTTTTAGTGTTTATATTTAATACAACAAATTTTTTCTTTGTATTTTAAAATCTCCAGGGGTCTTTGTCTACAGTATAATATTTTTTTTCTTTTTCTTTTGAGCATTGCAAATCGTGCCACTCTGTACAAGATAATCTACTAGAATATGAATATAAGTAAATTAATTATATTTATTTTTTTTAAATATTTACATCATGCAATGCTATTTTTTTTTATATTATATATGATAAATTTTTATTCTCTCAGCATGCAGTGTATTATATGTGTAGGGTTATATAAATTAAATTATATTTATCTACTTTTATTTTAATGCTAATTAATGCAATTTATCATTTCACATAAATATTTTTTTTAAAGTTAAAAAAAGAAAAAGAAAGAAAGAAAGAAAAAAGAAAAAGAGTAATTATCTTTATAATTAAATTATTAATATATATATATATATATATATATATATATATATATATATATATATATATATATATATATATATATATATATATATATATATATATATATAATATATATAATGCAATTATAAATGTAATTCATTTAATCTAATAAAAAATTTATTATGGATTCCTTTTTTTTATCAATATCACGCGAGTATATTATAAATTAATTTAAATTTATATTCATAATATTACATTAAAAAGTGATAAAGGGGACTTGATAGAAAATAAAAAAAAGACGAATAAAATAAATTCAAAATAAAGATATATAGAAAATAATTTTATTAAAAGTTCTTCAAACCTTCGTGCGTGATTGAATGTATAAATTTTAGGGTTTTAAGCTTTAAGTTTTATCATATATATTAAGGTCTGTATAAATTTAAATATTTATGAAAATGAAGTTAATTGTCTGTCTTATAGAGAGGTTCCCTGAGGTTATGTCTTGCTACTGCTAATATATATAAAAGGGTTGTTGCTGTCAGATGTCACAGATTTTGAATGTTAGTACATTTAATTTTGGTGTTAATTAATAGCTTGAGGCTAATATTACCAAGCGATGATGATACGAATTACAAAGTGTACTGTAAAACTAAACGGTAAAACCCAACCTTTTAGCTTATCATCATTGATCTGCTAATTTAAAATACACATTACATATAACATTACATGGTCTTATATATGCATGGAAAAAAAAAACCCACCAATGATGCTATGTACGTAACGTACGTTATTTATTCACTTCTAAAAAAGCTATTTTGTTATTGATGGACGTACTGCATAGTGATGTGTACTTTGTATACTATATATTATACAGTATAATATAATATAGAGTGATCTTGCAGTGGATAATTATTTCTTTAGTGGTGAAAAGTAACTTTGCTGTACAACATGGGGTAATTCTTTCGTCTATTATTTTCATGTGGACTGAATTGAAAATATTTGAATGATAATTATAAGATGACGTGGGGAGGGGCGACTGAAGTGTATATCGATGTTGTAGAGGAAAATATGTGTGTCTCGTTTTTTGTCACGGCAAAGAAAATGTGTAACTCGGAGTGCCATCTATATTTCATTCAGAAATAAGTTACACATTTTGCTACCCCCCCCCCCCCAAAAAAAAAAACAAGATACACATTTTGGTACCCGTGGTAAAAAAAAAAATAGAAATTTTTTTTGTGCTTATTCACGTGATAAAAAACGAGATACACATTTTACGTTACAACATCGATATGCGTATGGACAGTGAGGCTAAATTTTCTTTACGTCTTTTTATCTTCTCTCTCTCTCTCTCTCTCTCTCTCTCTCTCTCTCTCTCTCTCTGTGTGTGTGTCTTGAGACTTTTGACTCGAGAATTTGTAAATACTTATAAAAAGAAGCAGATTTTATATCTGAAAATAAGGAATTATAATAAACTTCCACTCATATGTTACTGTCTTTAACCTCATAAATTGTGTTATTGTATAGAGAGAATATAAATGGAGAAATAAAGAACAATATTAAATGAAATGAAGACGTTAAAATGATATAATACAAAAATTAGTACAGATTGAGAAGTGACAAGAATGAATACGACAGAAACAAATTACTAACAATAAATTGCATGTTACACTAAGGTGGTCCACCTGGTGATATAATGAGAAATTAACAATATTATAAGAATTATTATGTACGCGTACGGATAAAATTAAAATTCATAATACTAACATTTCAGTTAAGAATGTAATATTTCCAAAAATTAGAGAGAAAATTTATTAAGTAGTCTATAATAAATATGTATATAAAAAATATTATATTAGTCTGAAAGGAAAAAAAGAAAAAAGTTATTGTTGCGAAAAATGCTTTTAAATTTTGAAAAATTATACTATACACGATCATTACTTTTTATACAAAAAAATGTTTTATTATGTAACATTTTAAATTTAACATACTCTACGTATACATATAGCAAAGTCTTGACTTTTATATAAAAAAGGTTGTAAATTTATTTACATTAAAAATTTCCCCTTTTTTATTGGTAAAAATTTTTATTTGACTTATGTTCGAGTAAAAAGAAATATCCATATTAAATAACGTTGTGTGGTATTATAATTTATATACATATATTATAAAAAAATTTCAATGTATTGAAGCAAAAAAGAAAAGCTCTTTACGATGAATTGAATAAAAAAAAAAACGAAAGGAGAGAAAAGTGCTGTATATGCAAGAGTTATATAAATGAAAGATTTTTTTAATGGTTTTTCTAACGAGATGAAATTCTCTCTCTCTCTCTCTCTCTCTCTCTTTCTGTGTTTGAATAGAAAAAAAACTTCATTTCTTTGAACATCAAACAGGACATGTGAAATTTTAATTAGAGTATCGAGTTTTTATTTTGCTTCTATTTACTTTTTACAATAATCCTTTATACGATTCATTAATTTTTTATATACATCTATATTTAAAATACAAAAGAAAAAAAAAGAGGGAAAAAAATCTTTTGATATTTTAATTCAAAACAAAGGCTCTTTAGTTTATTTTATTGTGATTATTATTTTCTTCAAAGATTGATTTCTTTTAAGATTTTTTACTTTGAAGAATTATATTTTGTTATTATAAAAACAATATAGACCAAAAAAGAAAACAATTAAATAATGTTAAAAATATAAATATAAAATACATTTTTTCCCTCTCTTTTGTATATGGAGAACAGCTTAAATAAGTTGAAATATTTATTTTTATATAAAATATCATACACTGTTGAAAAAAAAATTGTATATTTGAAATACTACTACAAAAATATATCACATTTGAAAATAACATTCTCCGAAAGAAATACTTTAAATTGTATGTTGTATTTTTTTTGTATGTTTTTTTTTTTTTTTTTTTTTTGCATATTTATATTAAATTTTTTATTAAAATATTCTTTATACATGACTTTTTTTCTATTTTTTAATCTTTTTGATCCCTCTACTTGGCAAAAAAAAAATCTAATCATATTAAAAAAATAAGATTAGGTTTGGATGTGGAGGGGGGGGAGGATTATTTTCATGAGGGTGTACACCTATATAACATCATAAGCAAAGTATACGCAAGTATAAAGTAGAGATGTATTAGCCTACCCAGCTTGCACATAACGTAGATATGTTTATAATATGTTGTTAGGGGTGGCCTGATCCAGGCATTCAGGTGAAAAATGACTTGGGAAAAAAGTAGGCTTATCTCTTCTTCCTCCCTTTTTTTCCCATAGAGTACAAACCAAAAGTACCCTTAAAGTACGAAGAGTCCAGAGGGGACATACTATCTTTGCAACAAATCTAGTTAAAAGTGGACAATAGTTCCCAAGGTTCGGGTGTATATGGTACTTGTTCACTCCATTTTCATGATTTTATAGTACTAAAGTTGGAAATAAAGGAAATGAAGGAAATAAGTATCACAATTCATTTTCTAATATCATATATAAGGGTAAGATTTAAAAAAATAAATAAATGATACTTCTCAGCGGATAATCGTTTTATATGAAATTAGTTATTCATTTGGTTGAGCAGAAATTTAAATTGAATATATATTATAAGTTCTCTTGCGTGATAAATTGTAATTCGTATTATTATTTTCCTTATTCGGTAGATATTACGATAATATAATTTCATACTTCAATAAGAGAATTAGATTAATATGCTGATCCAGGTAACTGAATCACAAGAACGTTACTAATATATAAATATAATACAAAAAAAAAGAGACTTCAAATAATCTTTATCTAATACTCAACAATATACTGGCACTTAAACGAAGAAATAGCATTTTTACGTATTTTTTCTTTCTTTTGACTTTCCACGCAGATGGAGCAAACTGATGTGATAAAATGTGGAGCAATTTCCCTCCGCTTGTCCCTCTCAACTTCCGTAATGCTTCAAAATAAACGTTACAAAAAATATTGAATGCGCTGCTATAATATCAAGAAGTATAACACCACACAATCGATTCCTATCTTCTCAGTTTTTACGACATAGCAGCACAAAGTAAAGTACCACTCCATTTTAACACAGATAACCCAAGATTCTATATAACCACCCTCATCTTGTTTAAATAAAACGCGCCCTTTTAAACATCCATATTACTGTTGAATATAATATATTTTTTATATTATATATATAAACCCAAGCAATTTAATAATAAACAATTTTGTGACATGAAATTTGTTTTTATATTGACAATATAATGTGAATAAAAAAAAATGTATTACACACATTATACTTGTAAATAATAATAATAAATATTTATAACAAAAATAATAACTTTCATTTTAAATTGATAAAAAAACCTTTTTTGGTTTGATATTCAATTTATACGGTTCATTGATATATATTTTTTTTACTTTTTTTTTTTTGTGGTCTATATGAGATAGAACTATATACGTAATTTTGTTATGGGTATAAAAAGGAACAGGAAGGTTTTCTACAAGCTTACGGTTCTCATTATCAAAAAGAACAGAAAGAAATCCCCTCATGGTCTTCGAGTGTATACGAGAAATAGATGATATCGTAAGAGATCAGCGAATAAAATCCCTCTCGTTCATATAGAGGCTTACAAGGGTCGCATTTTCTATACTTTTACCATTTTATAAAGCTATAGTTCTCTCTCTCTCTCTCTCTCTTTGTTCCTATTTATTATTTCTCTCTTACAATGATACCACAAAAAAGTCGATACATTTTTTTTTGTCTCTTATATTTCTTTCTCTCTTTTTATTTAAAGACTTGTAGTAAACATGACAATAATAACACACAAAACCTTTACCATCAAACACAACTTTTTTTCTTGTTATTTTGAAGAACTCTCTTATATAACATAATCATCATTTTTCTTTTTGCTTGTCTTATATAAAAAAAATGATAGATGTAATATAAAAAATAAAACTTTATATATAAAAATAGCTTTTAAATGACATAAATATATTTTATACTTAATAGAAAGTTTGGTTTGTTATAATATAAGTGTTTTGTTGTGGTCAAACGTAACATTAAATAAAAAAACAGAAACGTAAGAGATACTTACTTGTAGCAATATTTGAGAGGGGGAGAAAAGTGGAGGGAGTAAAACTTTGATATCAATTACAAGAGTTTCTCAAAGTTAAAACATCTTCTCTCTCTCTCTCTCTCTCTCTCTCTCTCTCTCTCTCTCTCTCTCTCTCTCTCTCTCTACCACTCGTGCAATTCAATGATAACAAAGTAGATAGATAAACTTTGATAATAATCAAACAAACATTAACGTTTATATATATAAGAATCCTTATATATATAACTTCATTACATTATAAAATTATATTAAGACAATTAAACATTATCGAACAAAAAAATAACTTTTGTATAATATTCAATAGTTTTCTAATTTATTTTTCTATAATTTGTTTTAAATAAAAACTCCTTCTTTTTTTAATTATATTAAAGTTTAAATGTAAAGTTTTGAAATATATATATAATATTTAATATATCTATAACTTTCTAAAAATAATTAAGATCTTTTGATATATAGATGTTCATCTTATAATATATTATATACTATAAGACATCTTGTAAATTTTGGAAAATTTAATTTAAACATTAATCAAATTGAATTCATCAAATGATATACGTTTTCTCTTTTATATATATACAAATTATTTCTTGAGATGTAATTCCTTTTTAACATCAAAAAATAAAAGTTAAACATAAAACACAAAGCTAACATAATATTAAATATATAATGCAGCAACACTTTATATTATATACATTACTTTTAAACTTTATTATTATTTAATATATATATAAATTTAACTCAAAGTTTAAATTAATTTTTTGTTATATTGTAATATATCATAAAGGTATTGCATTTTAAAATGCAATATATATAGTATAATAAAAACTTTTTTTGTTTTTAACAGAAGAGAAGACTTGTGTTGTTGGTGAAATTTTTCCCTTAGTTTGCGCGTTGTATAGGAACGCGTTGAGAATAGTTAATGTTAACATGAGAAGGGGATGTGAGAGTTCAGTAGGCTTTACGTTAGCTTTTTCTGTTTGCAGAGTGACTTTAGTAAAGCCCGGGAGCTGTTGATTGAGGCGAGTGTGGTCCTTTCGCGTTGTTGAAAGTGAAAGAGAAAGATCAGTCTTTCCCTCGCGAGTTATATATATATATATATATATATATATTTCCCATTTCAAACAATCCTAGTCTCAAAGTACATATATAAACTAATTAGAATAAGACAACGAAATGCCACTTAACGGTATGCACTATGATGATTTTTCTCCCCTACGCACTGTCATATCTTATGTAAACACACTTAAATTTTTTTTGAAATTATTAGATTCATATCCTTAATTTTATTTTATAGTTTTAATTTAAAATAACATCAAAAGAGTGTTTTGACTTGATAATTTAATAAACGATACGGGAGAGACAAAAAAATATATATCCTAGTGCTTATGCAATTTTGTGGGCATATCTGTTGTCCGGGTTGCCTACTCTTGCAGGATACTTGGTAACTCCGTATAGTGTTGGAGATTGTGATGTTTTTTTGTTTGTTAACGGACCACTTGCAATGAACTTTTTTCAATTGTTGTAACGTAATAATAATAATAATTAACAGCTTTTTATTGTGCGAAATCAGGCGTACAACCTCTCAATTTAACCCAACGTATTTGTGGTAATGATTTTTCTATAAGAATTGCATTAAGAATGTTTTTAACTAGTTTATTCATTGCAATTGGCCTGTTTGTTTGTTTGATAATCTAATATTAAGACTGTATTCAAAAATGTTTAATTTTTATCAGCTTTATTCATTCAATGCATAAATAATCCAAATTATTTAAATTTA
Organism: Ecdyonurus torrentis; assembly: GCA_949318235.1. NCBI lineage: Eukaryota > Metazoa > Arthropoda > Insecta > Ephemeroptera > Heptageniidae > Ecdyonurus > Ecdyonurus torrentis. Next base: position 20,805,909 of record OX439130.1, on the reverse strand, counting down.
TAACTCATAATTTTTTGTTTTACTATTTTAAGTATCTGTATTTGTGTATAATAATATAGTTCTTTTTATCACAATATTTTTTAACAAATTTGTACACTATATAATTAATTTCCAGTGTGTACCACCAATGTATTGGGTAAGTAAAATTGCTGGTTTTTCGTTAAAAATTTACTGAACTAACTATTCATACATTTAAAAAAAATCAAATGAGGAAGGTGAATTGAAATTTTTTGTTGAGTTCATGATATTTTTGGAAAGAGCTTTAAAAAATTTTGAGGCGGTATTTTTTCTTAGAAAGATTGGAGCATGTGAAGTATTTTTAATTAATTTTTGAAAATTGGCCTAGAAAGCCTGTGACGTCATCAGTACACTTTTTTTCTTGGCAAATACTAATCGTTCGAGGTTCAGTAACCAGTTTAATAAAATCAGCTCGTTCTCAGGATTTCAAAAAACTGACTACTGAACCTTCTACGCTCAATACTTTCCAAAATAAATGCCTGATTGATGACGTCACAGGCTTTGTAGGTCTATTTTCAAAAATTAATTAAAAATACTTCCCATGCTCCAATCGTTCTAAGAAAAAATAGCATCTCAAAATTTTTTAAACGCTCTTTTCAAAAATGTCATAAAAAGTGGGTAGAAGAGTAAGGAGGTAGGAGATCGTAGATGGCAGCACACTGAAATTTTTATTAGAAAAAGTCAGCCATATTGGATAACAGGTATTTAAAAATACCGTGCTGCCATCTACACTCCCCTACCTTGTTAAAAAAACATTTACTATATAAAAATATTCCTTTCTACTTTACATACTAAATTTTTCCTGTACACTGTAAATAAAATATTATACACATAGCAATTAGTTTTAATAAAACACTTCATATAATAAATATAGTTTATACAGTATTTTGAGATGTTTATTAATTCTCTTTGATGTTTTATAATATAAAACCACAAAATTATATCCTCCTTTCACAAACAACAACAACAACGTCAATGTAGGAAAATTTTCTCTTTACATAGAATAATTAGGTACTTATATAAAAGTTTTATATCATGATATCGACTTATATAATATTATATGAAAGTTTTGTATATATAAGTAAAGTATAAGTATAGGGAGTAATCTAAATTGATTCGTCCTTTTCCCTAGAGGGCGCAATTCTCTTTACAGACCTTGCGGAAAGATTCCATTACCTCCAACAAACTTGTGCTTTGCGAGGCCTAAAAACCTACACCGTTCTTTCTAAAAACGTACAGTGAGAGGCTTATGATGCACCCCACAGAAAGTATATAGCAAAAAGCACATCGCATCTCCCTATTCTCTCTCTCTCTCTCTCTTTCTCTCTTGGATTAACATGTTGCCATGGTGACCAGTAAACGTTAAACAATAAAACTATTAACAATTAATCGATTTTTAATGATTTCTCAACCAATGAAAAACTTAAAAACAGTTAAATTGATCAAATAAAATGCCACTTTATTAATTTGTTAAGTACTAAATTATGCAACACTGTATTAAATATAATCAATTCTATAATTTCATACAAAAGAAGATATTATATCAATGCAATCGATTAAAAAGTTTATGATTATATAGACTAAGTAAATTGAATAGTTAAATAAGTATAAAATTTATATTATGTGTATTTTGCTTTTAATGTAAAATATTTTTTTTATATGATTTTGAATAGTAAATATTTAACGTTAATTGAAAAAGATAAAAAAAAATGACAAACCTATAATTAAAGCTTTTAAAAAAGTTAGTTTAAATATTAAATATTAATGGTTAAAAGATATTATTATAATTATATGGAAACGTGATATCGTTTTTTTTTTTTTTTTTTAATCATATTAAATGGTAAATTTATGGTTGTTCATTTTGAATGAAATACTATATTGAATATAACCCACGTATTCGTTTTGAACGAGCAAACCTTTACATTTTCTATATGTACTGTACTGTATTATGAATAGCATATATAGAGAGTTATATATATATATATATATTATATAATAATAATAATAAAGTTTGAAGTGAATAAGTTTTGTATCAATGTTCGCAGTAACATACGGTACCAGTTATGAAAACCACTTACTAAATGAAAACACGTTCATATGTATAATAATAAAATAAAGAACGAAGAAAAAATAAACAGTATAATAAGGTGATTTATATGCAATTGCCATTACTATGATATTTTTTCAATGATAAAATATCCAAATGTGTAACATTCTGGTAGAAATATTAGTTTTAAAAACTTTACTTTTTCATATATAAAAATATAGACATTGTCAAAAATTTATAACTTTTTTTTTCCTCTTTTTTTTTTTTACATTGTTTCATAAAGTTTCTTTTACAGTTTAATATTAAGTTTTGCTTTCTGAAACTTTACTACCACATTTTTTTTTCTTCTGTTATATAGTTTGTCACGGAATGTCATTTTTAATATTTTTTTGTTATATTAAAAATAATGAAAAGTAAACCGTAAAGGACAAAACAATTGCAGTATGAAATATTTATGAGCAAGGCCTGTATGGTGGAACCTAAATAAAATGTCAGCAAATTCTTTTTTTTTTACGAGTTTTACGAATGTCTTCTCATGCGGATTTTTTTTAATTAGTAGTTTTCTATTAGAAATGTCGTAAATTATTTCTCTTTGAGGTTTATAAAGAATTGATTTTGCAACAATATTGATCATACATAGAAAATATATAGACCAGTAAAAAATACTATATGGGCAAAATTATATACGTAAAATTATGTTAGCTCAATGCAGCAACATTTATTCATAACAGCATAATGTATGTTATATCTACATAATGACGCCATAATCTCTCACGGGGTAGGCCAGGACGAATCCTAGAGGGCCTTCAATGATCTGTGGCTTACCAGACCACAGGCTATACCCTTTAACACCACACTACTCTGGGCTCCTAATACCAGACCTGTGCAGCTCGGACCACGAAATCTCACGACGGCAGCACTCGCCAATATGGACGAGAGCTGGTCAAACTGCATTGCCAACCTACGTATTGCAGCGGCAACGCACACATTGAAACACACTGAAACTTCACCGTTCTAACCACCACTCTTACAAGCTATTATATTGTATAGCAATTATACTACATGTAAAATAGAAGATTTTAAGCATAATTATTTATGTTACAGAATACCAAAATAGCAACATTTAGTCTCTAGAATATAATAATTCTTCAATGCAGCATATTACGTAATTTATTTTTCAGTGTGTGTATAACTAAATATATGAAGTGAAGTTCAATCATGTTTTTAATTATGAGCTTCATAAATATTATTTCTATCAACAAAATTGCAATCTCTTTGATGTTGAGCCTCATCCTTTGTGATAAAAAAAGTACGTAATAAATGCTGGCATATTTTTATAAAAAAAATAATTAACTGTTTATTTTTAGTGAGAGAAAAATATGTAATGGCTTTAGGGTTAAAATAGTAGATTTTAATCACAATTCTGACCAAAAGAAGACGTTACTTAAAAAAAAAAATTTAACAAGCCAAAATCCGTGGTAAACAAATACTTTTCATTCGTTACAGTTATTTAATATTTTGGTAAGATTTTGAGGTCAAAAAAGCTTACAGAGAAAAGTGTTTATTGTAGTTCAGTGCAGTCTTCTCCGTAAAAGGGAATATATAAGAAGAATAAAAAACATAAACATTTAGTCAGAGGACCATGTAAGTGGGTATGTGAATGTACCTTTTTTGGCCTCTTAATAAAAAATCATTTGCTTTTATTATTAATTATATCACAAAAAAATGGATTGGACTGACATAAATAACAACTGTAGCGCCGTAGCAGTGATCAAAAAATTTCAATTTATGCAACCCGTACAATATTTTCATATTAACTTTTACCTGTTTCCGACATCATAAACAGAAATAATCACGCAAATTACATACTTTATAGTTTTTCCACACTCTCTTGTGAGGCCTCATTTAAAAATTGTCATATAAGTTTTGTAGATCCCACTTTGCGTTTTATCATAATAAAAAAATTAAAAAAACAAAACAAAACAAAAAAACATGTTGTTTCATGTTGTCTATGGTTTTTTAATACATACCTAAAAAAAATTGCCTATATACGTATGATACTAAATATTTCTAATACATGATTTTTAAATTAATTTTTTTTTTCTGTTGCAAATTAATTTTGGAAGTCATTTTGAAAGTCACGCTTCATGCGTGACTTAAATTATTTTACACAGTACACGGAAAAATAAAATATGTATTTAAGGCGGGAAATCAGGTACTACGAGATTTGACTAAAAAATTTTATAAAGAAAGAAAAATCTGAAATTTTGCACATCAGTGATACATTAGGATAAGGTATCTTCAAAAATGTAAAAATTTTGGGGGTTCACCATGCTAGATTTTAAATCATATGATTTTTTGAAATTTTAGTACCATAAGAGACCATATATGTAACTTTCATTAATTATTTTCTCTCTTATCTGATAATCATGAATTCTAAAAATTTTATCATAGGAAGCTATTACTAATGACATAATAAAGTTTGCAAGTTTTTTTGTTTTTTTTAGATTTTGAAATGCAAGCCATCTAAATACAATTCTTAAACTACGTTGCTATTTTGGAATAATTTAAATATCTATGCTATAGAATATATCTGTTACGTTATATTATAAAGTTATTTAAATATGCTATACAACATAAATTATCTTAATTTCAGCAGTAATACAACTATATGACACTGTTTTTGTCAGTGTACATAGCAAAGCAGTAAACACGCTTATATACATTCTCATAAATATTGCACTTGTTATGAGTTAATGTTGTAATAATCAAGTAAAAATAAATATAGGCTTTACTTGCTTGTTTATTTCAGCCAGAGAATAAAAAAAAAACTCGTTACAACACGAATAACCTGACAAACTAAAATAAAAATTTATAAATAAATGTTTCATAGAAATTACACTATAAATGTTCATGTTTAATAGTTATGTTTTCAACGTAAATATTTTTTATTACTTTTTATTAAACTGAGCTGTTATTTATGATATATATTTTTTTATATATAATTAAAGGTCATTTGTTATTGATAATTATAATTACCTTAAATATTTAGTGACATTAACTCTACTGTGCATGATTATTTTTAAATATATAGCTTTTTTTATACTTAACTAAATATAAAATTTATTGTTCTATATCAAAACATCATTATAGTATAGTTTTAGTAATTTACAGACATTTTTAATCGATAGAATGATAGCGATAAATAAAATAATCGTCATACTTGGTTGGATAATGACGTGGATATTCTATTTATATATGTGAATATAATAAAGCCATAGACCACATAAAATAACGTGATTTTTTGAGAATAAACACGAAATGGGATTTTCAAAACTGATGACAATTTTTACCAGAATATTAATGTAGCCCCACGAGAGAGCGTGAAAATACTGTAATGTATGCACTTTGCGTGACTATTCGTGTTTCTGACGTCAGAAACACGCAAAAATTAGTATGAAAATGTTGTGCGGGTTGCATAAATCTAAATTTTCCGATCACTGTTACGGATCTACAGTTGAGTTTTGACTTGAGACAAACTAAAGTTATTTATGTAAGTCCCATCAAGTATTTTGTGATATAAATACTGAATGTGATATTTTGTGTTATTTTGTGATATAAATGCTTATATGTTTTCTTCTGGTCTATTCCTTTAAAATCACTTAATTTAATAAAACAGCAAAGGAAGAATATTGATACACAAATAATAAGTAAATGAAAATATAAAATATTTTCATTTAAAAAAAATTTCATAAAAAATATGAAATAATAAAAAAGTGTAAGTAGTATACAACTTTAAAGCTTCACGCATATAATGTAAGCTATTTTAGTTAAATAGTGTTTTACATTTTATTGTATGCAACAAATAATGAGAATACATAAAAGTGACTTGATTTATGTTTTGTATTTTACATTTTTCTTGTTATATAAAGAATAATAATAAGAAAAAGAGAAGTTTTTGGTGTGCATGTCTCGAAGTATATAAGATTGCCAATTTAAATATCATGTCATATAATATGGTGAGTGAGAGTGAGCTTGCTTGCTGAAATAACGTGTAGTATAAATGGGTTCCAATGTTGAAATATATATATAGAGAGAGAGATGAGGTATATGTATACGATGACTACAAAAGAAGAAATAACGTGTGTTTTTTTCTCTTATTTTTTTATTTTTTTTTGTAAAACGAAGAAAAAGAAGAGGACTTCTTGTAGGTTCTTTTGAATTACTGGTATGAGAGAGACTTTTCTTCATCTTATTTTCCTTTACGTACTTTTTTTCCCTCTTCGACTAACAGGCCGAAAAAGATTCTGCCTCTCTCACTCTCTCTTCTTCTTCAACGCTGCTTGATTAAACCGTCTCGCAAGATGCTCCTCTCTCTCTCTCTCTCTCTCTCTTTCTCCACCATGGGTGAGGGTAATTCCACGTTTTATCATTTTCTTCTTCTTTCACCCCCGCGCATACATACTCTTAAAAAAACCTAACTTCTGTTAAAGAAGCTCATTTCAACCCAGACTTACATACAATATATCTTACCAAGGAACAGAAATTATTATTGTTAGAAAGGGAAGAAAAATATAATATTTTTTTTTCCTGTCATAAACCACTTGGTAATTTTTTCTTTATTCTTTTTCATTCATTTATTTTTCCACAGTTATGAATTACAATTTTTTATTTACAGTAGAAATAAAAGAAATTTTCATTTTGTATATAGATAATATATATAAAAAGGTATATAATATAATCAACGATCTATTTATGCATTAAATTTTTTATATTAAATTTTTATTTTAAAAATTTAATATAAAGTGATGTTAATCAAAAAGGGCGGGAAATGATGTCTAGGGAAACTTTAGAGGGCACATCTTATAAGATGCTCTTGTTTAGATTATTATGTGTATAAAAAATGATTGAGGTATTTGAAAAAGCTGTTGTTATTTTTGCCACTCAAGTAGGATTTTCTTCGTAATTCTCTCTTTGATAAATGACAGTGAATTTTTTTTTTATTATATGCCATACTTTCATAACTTGAAAACATTTTTTTGTAGCCCATGTCAGTTTGTAATTTTTAACAAGACAAAATAAGTCATAAAATATTATTTTTTTCCTCTCGTGTCTTGCATTACTATAATATATAAAAAAATTACTATATGAAAATTACAAGACATATTTTAATATAATTCTAATAAAATGAAATTTACATAATTATTTTTACTTATTTACATCTGCTGCAGGTGCCAACGTATCTTTTCTTATCTTTTGAGTTAAAAAAAAGTTTTCTTTTTATTAAAGTATTATTACTATATTTTGTAAAGAGATGTAAGGATGAGATATATTTAATTTTTATTTCACACCAAGGCACTTTTTTTTTCTTCTTCTTCTTCTTCTTGTTGATGTTACGTTATTCTTGTCATATTAAAAAAAATTTATATATATGACTAGAGGGTAAAAACTTGAAGACAATTAAGTATGGAAGGTACGGAAGAGAAAGAAAGGGACTATGAGAGAGAGAGAGAGAGAGAGAGAGAGAGAGAGAGAGAGAGAGAGAGAGAGAGAGAGAGAGAGAGAGAGAGAGAGAGAGAGAGAGAGAGAGAGAGAGAGAGATGAGAAAGAGGGGTGTGCGTTGTAATACGCAATATAACACGATGGTTAGACACTCTTTGCTTGTTTTGCAAGATGAATGTTGTGTACCACTACCCATAGAATACACCTGCTGGTATTAAATATACACACAGAGAATGAGAGAGAGAGAGAGAGAGAGAGAGAGAGAGAGAGAGAAAAAATGTTAGTCTGTTTAACTCTATACAGCATCCCAAAAACTCTCTGAAATAATAGAAAGGAGCACTTTAGTCAGTCTTCTTATAGCTCTCATTGTTCAAAAACAATAAGAAACCATATACATATACATACTATATAATAATATACCAAGTTCCTTCATTGCTTTTGCTTGATGTAATGTTGCTTTCTTACTATTTGCTTTTTAAAAAGGGAAGAAAAAATTTTAAACAATCTTCTCCCTTCCTTTTAAATAATATCGATTTTATATTTAGTGTACTCATCTTTTCCTTTTCATAAACCCCATTATGTAAAATAAATAAAGAAAGAAAAACATATTTATACTTAAAACAAAAATATTTATGCCGAAGCTCACTCCTTTTCATGAATAATTATATTTATTTATTTAATAAATTAGTATACAAAAAAACACATATATATTTATCAATATTTACTCTATAACATAATTTTACAAATATAATGCAATATACCATTTTGTGATTTAATTTAACTAATATATATTATATTATATGAAAGTTTAATATTAAACTTAAAATTTAATTAAATATATAAAATATATGCACATATTTACCAATTTACTTTTATAGTAAAAACATTTATACTCACACTCCAATTAGTATGCATTGCTTATTAAGCTCTCTCACTCACATGGTCATGTAGAGATTGGGACACATATACATACAAATATTTTAGACTATATTGTGCAATGAAACAGTACAAGTATTTGAGAGATGTAAGGGGTGGTTATACTAGCTATATATATATATATATATATATATATATATATATATATATATATATATATATATATATATATATATATATATATATATATATATATATATATATATATATATATATATATATATATATATATATATATATATATATACTGAACAAGGGAGGTTTTTAGAGGTATATATATGTGTATATATGGGAGGGTTGCTGTAGAGTTAAGTGCACATCAGCAATTTAAACAACCTGCGCTCTATATATAGTTTGTGTATAGCATATTACACCTATTATCCACCAAAGTATTTTCAAAATGTACATTCCTTTATATAAAATTTAGAACTTTAAATATCATAAATTATTATAAACAAAATTATTTTAAATTATTATTATTAGATTCAGTATTATGCAATTATATTTTATATATACAGTTAAAATTTAATTTTAATAATACAATATTTTATGTCTATGAATTTACCTCCCGATAGTCTTTTCTCTCTCTCTCTCTCTCTCTCTCTCTCTCTCTCTCTCTCTCTCTCTCTCTCTCTCATACCTTAATCTCACCATGACTATGCAAATCAAGCTGCAGGCAAAATTCAAAACCATCTCTCTCGCTTTTGCTTCCTTGCTTCCCAGCTTATATATATATATAATATAATATATTTTGCTGTCTGCTGAACGTTTATACGTATACGTATGTATGTAATATGCAAGTATATCCCAAAAAGGATATTACAACAAAAAGCCAAGCTTAATTATGATTACTTGTACTGGGAAATGTAATTAAACAGTCATGCAGCTTGCTGAGTAGACGTTATGTACCAGACAAGGCAAGGTCTTAAGCATACTATCATGTACATTAGCATAAATTAAAATATACAACAGCGGCACATCGTAAATTGTTCTTATTGACAAAAAATTATATTATATTCACTTTAGAATTTACATTTAATTATACCTTTTTTTTATAATTTCTTACCATATATGAATGAAAATTATGCTTACTTTTCATATTAACAGGTTCCAATTGTATGGTTTTTAGAATGATTATTATACGAAAAGAATGAACGTGAATAAGAATTTTCTATTAAATTTTAATAAGGGAAAGAAAAAAGGAGTTTTCTTGGTGCATTTTCTAAAACCCAAGTAAAATTTGCTTTTTTTATTAAATTTTCTGTGATTTACTTTTTAATTTATACTTTCTTTCCTTAAAAATTATTCTTAGTCAAGCAACCCTTCAGTTCCAATTGAAGAAATGAGTGATAGTAGTGTTGAAAAGAAAGAAAAAAAAAACTCGCACTTTATAGGAGGCTATACAAAAACTGACTTGCATTCAAATATAAAAGCTAAAAAATTAAAGGGGGAGAAAGAAGAAAAAAAGAAAGAAAGAAAGGGTTGGTGAAAAATATTTGAAATGGCTTTGAAGGAAAACGTCAAGGAAAATATCACCAGTGCAAATCATCAGCATCAAACTTTTATATAAAGACGTTTGTTCTGATGCTGTTATCAAATAATGAAAGAAAACCTCGCCACTCTCTTTGGATAACGTTTTTCTATAGATTATGATTTCAAAGTTTGTGTGTCTATAGAAATTTTATATCGGCTTTTATATCCATCAATTAGACCGTAAACCACAGACAGGCTTTTTTTGGTATTAAATGTCTGTTATGAAAACTAAAATCTTTCTTTTGATTTTCATCAAGTATTGACTGTCTTTTTTATATAATATATTATTTGATGAGTGTTGACTGCCAAACTTCAAGTTTTTTAGAAAAGTTAAAGTTTATTGAACAAAAAATATAACAAACTTTGTCATCAATAATATTAAATTATATATACATATATATATATATATATATATATATATATATATATATATATATATATATATATATATATATATATATATAATTTAATATATTGATCTTTAGTATAAGAAGAAGAAAAGAAGAATTTTTTATGGTATGTATAAATATATTTATTGGAAGCATTTAAAGGTGTGAACACAGAAATAAAAGTCAAATGAACTATTCTAAAAATTCTTAAAAACTCATTAATTGTGTTAATTATTTTAAAATTACAAAAACGTGTAAAAACAGTTTGTTTAAAAGTTTATTTATAGCTCTTATACTGTACAATTAAGTTGACAGCCTAAAGATATTACATAACAAACCCTTTGTCGTTAACCAAAATGTTGTGTGGACTACACAAAAATTAAAAAGAAAAAAAAAACTTAACTATATAGAATAAAAACCTGTTGTCAGTTTATGACAAAGACGGATCACTTGAAGGAAATTTATAGAAATTTTAAATATGAAAGAACAGAGAGAGAGAGAGAATATTTTTAAATTTTCTGATAACCTCCTTTCCCCCTTTCTTCCTCTTTTAAATTTTCTTTTAACTCGTAACAAAAGCTGAAGGATTAAGTGCGTTTTTTTCATCGTTATTAGTGCATTGTTGATCAGTAAAGAGGCAGCAGAGTAAGTTTGAAGTAACGTTGAGAGAGAGAGAGAGGTAAAAAGAGAGCAAGGGAAAGGCGCTAATTGTGACGGTACATTGTGAGACGATTTATCGAGCCTCTCTCTCTCTCTCTCTCTCTGCTCTCACTCACTGAACTTTTTAAAAAAGAACAGGCAGGGAAAATATACGACGACAAAAGAAGAAAAAATAATTCTAAAGGGATTTGAACACTAATTAGAATCATTCTCAGACAAATTAGTAAAAAACGAATAGGAATTAAAAAAAGAGCTTTTGAAAAGTACTAAAAAGTACAAAATTAATCTCAAACAATTTTGTCCTTTATACATTTATTTCATAAAAATACCATACAGTAGAGAGAGAGAGAGAGAGAGAGAGAGAGAGAGAGAGAGAGAGAGAGAGAGAGAGAGAGAGAGAGAGAGAGAGAGAGAGAGAGAGAGAGAGAGAGAGAGAAAGAAAGTTTAAAGCATTCAGGAAAAGTTTTTATTCTACAATGCATATTATGTGTGTAATTAATAAAGAGAAAATAAAAGTCAATAGATAGAACATTATAATACTCGTACTTCCAGATTAGCTGGTTTTAATTATATTATATTTTAAAAAATTTCAATACATTTCCTTCCTATACATTATTATTATATGATAATATAATAGATAGGTATAGTATATTATATTGATAGGTATAGTATATTTGAATTATGTTCAATATTTCCTTAGCTACAGTTTATTATACAATTTATTCACAAGTTTGTATGAAACTGAACTGTAAGGTTTTCTTCTTTTTTTTTTTTATCTGAGATTGAAGTAATAATGTAGCTTTGGGTGGTAGTTTTTATGCAGGAATGAAAAAAAAAAGTAAAGAAAAAAGCTATATAGAGTAGACAACTAGAAGATCTTAAAAAAAAAGTGGAAAAGAAGTATCGAATAGTCCCCGGAGCAAGATACGTATACAAGTTGGCATCTTATCTCTGAGACAAAACTCATGGACCAAAAACATTTCACGCTCCCTCTGTATATTTCCAAACTCAACCTAGCGTGAAAAAAGAAAATTTCAAGAAGCTTCTTCTTCTTTTTTTTTTTTCTTTTTTCTTTTTTCCTCTTTTTTTATTATTTTTGGCAAACAGATATCATCAAGTAAATGACTATTTGACCTTAGGGAATATTTATTTTGAGTATTTTCATTTATTATTATTATTATTATTATTTCAAACCTCTTTCTCTCCTTCCTCTTTTTTTTTCTTTTTTGCTTTCTTTCTTTCTTTTTTTTTGTCTTATCTTTATCATGAACAATGATTCCAAATTATATACCTTATGACGTCATGAAAATTATACTGTTATTGTTATTATATACATTTTGTAACTTGGATTATTAAATATCTTAAATGGAACGTTCATGTTTTAAATGAATATCTTAAAGGTACATAATCTAATTTACTTTTTGAAAGAGGTTTTTAATATTATATAATATAAAAAAAAAGAAGATTTCTGTTATGCACTATACACTTTTTAAGATAACTATCTTTATTCGGTACGTATATACGTTTAATATTAAAAAAAAAAAGGAACATAATATAATATAAGTACATACTGATTTTTTATATGTATTATATACTGTAGTAGATGAAGTTTAATATTATTATATATATTATATCTTTTTAGCTTACAGGCAAATGAATAACTAGAATTATACATATTTCAAATATTTACATTGCATTTTACAGTTATACTCTCAAGTATGATAAAATAGAGCAAACTCTTTTTTTTTTTTTTTTTTTTTCCTTCACTAAAGCTGAAGTTGCAGTTTTCTTTACATTTCATCGATATGCTGATTTAAGCCATAGAAAGAGATTTGAAAAGAGAAATATGCATGAATTGAATAAATAATTTTTTTTTACCTATATCTTTATAAATATATACTCTCTTGCTTGAACTTTTTTTTTTTTCCTCTTTGAGACTTTAGATTTTTGAACTTTTATATCAAGCCAAGCCATACTTTTCGTTTAATAAAATATAAGAACTGAATTCAATTCAATTATATAACAGAATATATATATATATATATATATATATATATATATATATATATATATATATATATATATACATGCCCAGTATCAATATATAATAGAATACTATAGAGAGAAAATGTAATTTACTTAAAGCATAGTACAGAAATCAAATTCATGTTTCAATGCACGTGTTTAGAAATAGGTCAGCTTTGAAAAATCGAAAATGTTTTATATTTATTTATCATTGGTTTGATTAAAAAAGAAACATAAAAAAGCAAGCTTTATATAAATTTAAAAACCTTGCATAAAAAGTAAGTTTTAAAATTTAATGTAACTTCAGCTGCAATTGATTATAAGTTTATGTATATTAGTTGAAGCGTAATGTAATTTTTATTTTATTTTCCTTCAATCAATTAGCTAAAAGTTTAACACCTTGAAAGATGTTGAGTGGAGAAGTTATAAGAAATGCCTTTAGGGGGACAAAAGTTGTTGAGCATGGAGGATAATAAAAAATAATTTCCCCAACATTTATTGTTAAGGCATGAAACAATTAGAATTTATCATCACTATTTTTTTGTTCTTGTATATACCGATAGCAATAAAATTAATGTCTGAACTTGAAAGAAGCAAAAAATAAAAAATATATAAACAGTACATTCTTATCTGAAAATATACTGTATATTAAATTAACATTGTATGGTATATATATATAGAAGATCTAAATTTAGTTCTAGAGCGTTACGTTTCTCTTTAATATCTAGCTTCCAGCGAAAAACTAAAAATACATTCCAATCAATTTATGAAAACAATACAAATATATTTTATTTTTAATTTAGAGCTTTTTATATATACATATGCTACCTTTTCTTTTGTATGTTTTTTTTTTATTGTTTGTTATTTTGTGGTATGTTAAACAAGTTTGTGGTTATGTTGGCATGAAGGAAGCATCGTCTTGTCTAAACTTAAGTCAAGCAGCACACAAATCTCTGACAGGGTGGTGCCTAAGGGGGTTCTCTCTCTCTTCTCTCTCTCTCTCTCTCTCTCTCTCTCTCTCTCTCTCTCTCTCTCTCTCTCTCATCATCTTCAAGACATCGTCGTGATCGCTTGCAATAACTCCCAAGTTTACAGGCGGAGACATTGTCGACATTTACCGCAAATATTGCCCCATTTATACCCCCCAGCATCACAGTTTATTCCCTTGTCATAAGGGGGAAATATTATGAAAGAATAAAATATTATATACTTTTTTTTCTTCTTTTTTTTTTTTTTTTATAAAGTATACAATATTTATATGTATTGCATTTTTTTTTCTTTACTCTTGCATGTACTTTTTTTTTCTTCTTCTTAAGAAAAAAAGTCTAGACCAAAAATCGTTATATAATATATATAAAATGTATAACACACTTGCCTGTCTTCACATAACTATAACAATATAAGATATTGTGCTATGACCGCAAAAATGTTCTCTTTTTTTTTCTATATCACATCACCCTTATTTCTAAATCACCAATACTTTCAAATCTAAAGAATAAAAAAATGGTATATAATAGTAACAAAAAGAATAAAGAGAGAGAGAAAAAAAAAAGAGAAAATCATTGAACGATGAGAATACTCTATTGTTGTATATGAGTCCAATAAAGTTTGGTGTTTGAGAGAAAGAGAAAGAGAGAGAGAGAGAGATGAGAAATAGTGGCGTCTGGCGCTACCAGCTGGTGCCACGTTTTTATCTATATTTCAACGAGATGTGTGTTCCTATATGTTACATTGTATGGAATGGGGTATACGCATTTATTCGTATAGAGAGGAGTGAGTATACTCCCGATATATAAATGTGTGTGCTTTTGCTCGCTAACTTAATCGGAATTCAATACCAGAGCCCGGGCAAAGTTAGAAGAGCAAGAGAGAGAGAGAGATGCTAGGAAAATACGTGAGTTCTCTCATTTTTAAATTCTAACTTACTGTTGAAAAGGATTTATATTTTATTATAAAAAATAGCCTAACCTTATATCATTAGAGCTAAATTTACTTTATTTATATAAAAAAAATAAAAATATTTCCCTTTTGTCACATAATAGTATAAAATTAATATTTATATTCTTTTCCTGGATGACAACAAAATTTAAACAACAACAGTTATTATATTTATGAGTACGCAGTGTGGTAAAATGCGTAGAAAAATAACATTGAAGTATATGAGTCAGAGGGATGATACAGGAAATATTTAGTAAAAAAGAAATTGTGAAATTGTTTCCTGGAAAATTATTGCTAATATCTCGGATTGGAATTGAGGTTTGTGTTACTCCTGTATACTTTTTTCTGGCTTAAATGAAACGTTACTAACAAATTTTACATTTATTTCACATTTTTCAGCTTTTTTATTTTTTTATTTATTTATTTTTTTTTTTTACTTGCCCCAGATGCTCCGTTTTCTAAATTTTTCATAAAATGTGCATGATTAATGATACAAATTTCATTTTGTGCGACTGAAATTGAACACACCGCCTGCAAAGAGGTAATGATTTAAGATGCAAAGAGCATTTTGTTGCGGCTTCAGATGATAAGTTAAAATTACAAAACTTAAAATAACATTTTTTTCCATCTTTTTCATTAAATCACCACATTGTGCAGACTAAACTTTTTATTTCTCAATTAAGTTTAAACTTTTATACAATTTTTTTTTCTCTCTTCCCTAAGATATCAAAAGCAGATTACTGCAAAAAAAAATACAAACTTTAGTTTAATTTCGTTCATTTTTTTAAACTTTGTTAATTTATTATTGTAAATAATTTAAGTTAAAAAATATTCTACAGGGAAAATAAAATAAAATAAAAAAGTTAAGAAAAAAAGATAAAGAAAAAAAGTGGTTCTCTGTTTTTATTTTTTTGTAATCCTAAAAAATTATATAAATTTTAGTTTTTCTTTCTTTCTCAGCTCAACACGTTTTTATTACTTTTAATTTTTTTATTTTACCCTCACCGTTGACTTGTAATCCTGACGGAAATGAAAATTTACATCAAAAATATAAAGCTTTTAATATGAAAAAAAAAAAAAAAAAAAGGAAGAAGAATAAGAAGAAAAAATCACGTTATTTCTGTGGCTACAATATATATAATGAAAACAAAGAATGAAATCCTAGCAATTTAAATGAGAAAAAGGGCATGTATCATATACGTTATTATATGAGAGAGAGAGAGAGAAAGAGCAAAAGATAATGCTTGCCGAGCTCTGAACAATTATAAAATCCTCATTCCAAAAACTCTGCTTTTTGTGTGGTCTAACTTTTTAACTTTTTGTTCTCCGGCTTCTACTACCGGTGCTTCACATAGTATATCAGCAAAAGCCTCCCAAGCGCTAACGATTGATTTTAATGAACTTCCTACCTCATTTTCGTTTCTCTTCATTAAGCAATTAATTCTTTCAAATCAAACAATTTATGACATTTAAAAAAATAATTTTTATATTTCAACATATAATTTATATTAATCAATTTAGTTCCTTTATATGTTCAACATTCTTTATAGACCTTTTTTTTATTTAATGCACTGGAAGGATATGTCATCGCCACAAAATGTTGGGTGTGGAAAAAAAAAAACGTTCGTATAATTTAAAGTGTTAAATAAAAGGGTTAATGTAAGGGTAAAGTAATGAAAGGGAAAAAATATATAATATAGACTCTCTGGGTCAAAATGTAAATGGTGTGTTAATGGTAATAAAAAAAAAGAACTTATTTAACTTTACAGTATATATATTTTTACTTCCGTGCTTAGTAAATTAGAAGGAATAAAGGAAGCATAAACTACAGGTCAGTGCTGATGGATATCATGTATTCATTATTATCACTTCACATTAGAGTTTATGAAACCAATTAGGTTTTGAATTACCTCTAGGTACTTGCGATCTCTCTCTCTCTCTCTCTCTCTCTCTCTCTCTCTCTCTCTCTCTCTCTCTCTCTGTTTGATGTCAGTTATTAGCAATAAAAAATCAATAAGAAAATATAGAAAATGAAAATAAAAAAATATTTAAACATAAATATAAAATACTAATAATCGTATAACAATGACCATAAAAATATATATAAAAATGTCAATTTATGCGTCAAAACATAAAATACTTAAACAATAAAAGTTACAATATTAAAATAAAATAATGCAGTAAAAAGTAACATAATTAAAATATTATAAAATTAATAATTACATTATAATTACGCAATAAATACATATAATAATATAAAAATTCATTACATATTCCAGTACATTTGATGTCTAAAATACAAATTACATGAACATTTATCAAAGTATGTATATGTGACTATATAGACTCACAGAGAATATTAAATTATTCATTTGTTCATATATAATAATTCTAAAATGTACAAAGGATAATAATGCAAAATAACCAACTATGCATATTATAATGAAAATTATGTATAATTATACAAACTTTAATGTATAATATTCTACATAATTTATATTATAACAAAATTGTTAAATTATTATAGGAGTATAGAGGCTATACCTTTAGTATCAAACATCAATAATACTACTAAACACCTATGTATATATGTTATTTATGTGTGTATATAATATATATATATATATATATATATATATATATATATATATATATATATATATATATATATATATATATATATATATATATATATATATACGCATACACACATACATAAGTACTATACGTGTGTAGTATGGTATTATTATATATATACCGGTTAGCCACAACAATAAGCATTATAATATAGAGGTCCAAATGTATTATGATGTATATGTATGTATTATATATTATACAGTACTATTATATGATCATGGTAAAGTTGTTCTGATTATATAACGTTATTCTGTCTGCTTGTATCTATATATATATGAATGTTTGTACATAAGGCTAGAATATTATATAGTAAAAGCAGCCTCATGGTTAACATTCACTATAAGAGAGAGAGAGAGAGAGAGAGAGAGAGAGAGAGAGAGAGAGAGAGAGAGAGAGAAGTTAGATTCTGGTATGTTATATATGAATATTATACATCAAACCACAGTACTAATACGCTGACGTCAACATTTGGTAAACCACTACCATATATGTATATATATGTATATACGAATAGGGATAAATAAATTATCAAATTAAATTATTAGAATAAATTGTGTATATATGTATATAATATTGATATGTCAATATAGTTTGTGGTTTAACATAAACTATTTGTTATATATTTCAAGTTATATGGATTATTGATATTATATTATTAAATTATTAATGCAAATTTAGATTGCTTATCAATTTCTGAAAATTGATATCATTTAAGTGGTGAGTAAATAAATTCATCACATTTTATGAATTAAGGCACTCCATTAGGATTAATTCCAAATATATGTATCTAAGCAGAATAATAGTTCTTAAAAAAGTAATGTTTACTATACGTGACTCAAAATTTTAATAACCAAAACTAAATTTTTAGGTGTCAATCAAATAACTATAGGTCAAAATTCCATACAAAAAATTAGCTTTAATTTTGATACCAAATTTGTAATATAATTTTTTACTTTCATATATACGCATTCATCGTTATATAGTAGAATACTCTTGATTAATAAATGACGAACAACGTCCATGAGGTACTTGACATGAATTGAGGTAGAAAATGATTTCAGTTTCAAACAGTATCAAATCCTATATTGTGTGTATATATTTAGCAAAAAGAAAAGTAAACATTTTTCAAATTTTATGCTTGTGAATATAAATGTATTCTATAAATACACAAAAGACTAAATAAATATACAAAAATATGCTGGATGAATGTAAATATTAACAAAAAATTTAAAAACAAAACATAGAAGAAAAAGAAGTAAAAAAAAAAAAAATCAATATTCATCATGTATTTTATTTACTATTGTTATTTACAGTCGAGTCCAGTATATGCAAATAAGGCAATTAAATTAGTTCAGTGAATAGCCAATGTGTGCACGTGACTTTAGTTTCATCATTGAATACAAAACTTTCTATATATCATCATCCTCTCAAACTGACGTAGTTCTCTATTGTGATGTACTTATTATTGTTAGACCAAGAGCTTATATAGTTCATTATAGCAAAAAAGCCTTTAAGATATAAGTATGTAACAAAGTATATAATTTGAGAAGTTATAGCATACATAAAGGAACTTATTACGTAATACAAGTGTGTTTTTATTTTTTTTTAAAGAGAATAATTTATTTTAATTTATATATAAAAACCTTGACATTTATATTTATTTCAATTGTTCTACTTATTTAAAAAAGAAAATATACGTGAACGTTTATTGTTAATATATAGAACATTTTATTTCAGAATATAAAAAATTATATATAATAATAATTTTTGTAATGTACTATCTCTTTTTAATTTTTAAAAGATTCTTATATAAAAAAATAAATTCAATATGAAACATAAAATTCATATTATATTATATATCATAAAATTTTAGTCTAGGGTTATAATACTGAATTATATATTCTTTTACCTGGACATAATTTAATTATTTATCAACTTTGATCATGAAACGTAAATACAAAAGCTTTTTTTATTTGAGCTCTTTTGTATTATGTTCATATAATACCATGATACAAAATCATTTGAATATCAAACAGAATGCAATTCCTCGTGGGCATTATTATGGGTTAAAAAATCGATAAAATGTTTTTTTTTTTTTTTTTTTTTTTTTTTGCATTGTCCAAAAAAAAAGTGTATAACATAAAATTAAATTGCATTCATTTTACTTAAATATATGTAAAATTCAGGGTTTAATTTTCAACTTTAATTATTTGATACCATAAATCGATTATCCAGTGCGGAAAATTTTTGTGTTGAAATTTAATCAGTCTGTGAATGTATGTATGTATATACTGTGTACTGCATGTATACTGTATACTGAACGTTTGTATACCAGCACACTATTTATACACAGTTGAGCTAGGTGGATTTAATATAATGTTTCATGAATAACAAGCTAGATAAAATCTCGTGGGTTAAAATGTGATATGGAATGTCAACACAACACACGTTTAATACATGACTTATGTACTTTAAGGTTATATTAGGGTCAATCGTATATAATATGTGTTTATAATATATATATATATATATATATATATATATATATATATATATATATATATATAATTGAAATATTCATTAATGTTATTCTAATACAAAATTTACATATAAGGCTATTTTATTATATTCAAATTATCATGAATATTTTTCTGTGTTGAAATAATATTATCACATTAATAAAAAACAGTCTTGTAGTCGTTAACGTAAAATCGTTAACGTTAAGTTAACTATAACGTTACTTTTTGAAAGAAATTTTAACTTTATACTGACTAAAATAACAATATCAAAACTGACGAGGTGAGAGAAATAATAAATAAAATTAAACTTTTATTAATATTTGAGTAAATATAAGTAAAATATTAACTTTGTAAATGATTAAATTATGAATAATCATAAAAAATACATTTCGTCTAAAAAAGCCGAACGTTATTGTTAACTTTAACGTTAAAGGTAACGTTATAGTTGAGGACAAATTAGAGTTAACGTTATCGTTATAGTTTTATATGCAATTAACTTAACGTTAACGTTATAGAAAATTTAGTTAACGACTACAAGACTGATAAAAATTAATGTAACTATTAAAAACATATCCAATAATAATTTTATGATTTAATATTTTTAATGTCACGCAGAACTTATATTATATAATTTCATGAAATATATCAAACTTAATAATTCATCACATTAATGGCATAAGCAGAAACTACCCGTCCTGCATATTTTTTATACATCTATTAACGTTAACTAAATATATTTTTAATATATTATATGTATTAAATTTTATTTTAAATTATAGCATACGTGTATACGACGTGTTCTTTCTGAATTCCCGAGCGCGTCTACCTTACCCCCTAGAAAACGTCTGAAAAAAATATATGTGGTTTAGGGACTCAATACAACTACGAATATCAAGTTTTACATCAATCAGATAAATTTTCGAATTTTCAGGGCACTTAGAAAAAATTCGGTTGAATCGAGCCATAGGTAAGAGCTCATTTTTTAACGTTTTGGAAGGCACTTTTCTCTGTAAATGTACATTGCATGCCGTCATTTGTATTTTTTGTGCATTGTAAACTGTTATGAAAGTAAACTGGCGTGATTAATTTTTTTTTAAAAGTACAGTTTTTTCATAAAAAAATCCCCAAAATGGCCCGCGGGACGATTTTTTCGACTTTGGATTTTGCTATAACTGACTCAAATTTTCATATTTTTTCAACAAATTTAAATCACAGTTAAAAGAGTGTATTAGCAAGCATACTGAGCAGAAAAAATATTTCTATACCAAAAACTATCCTGGTGGTGGGGTCCCGAACTTGTCACCAACCCGAAAAGGTGGGTATGTAAAACCGCAAAAATAAAAAGGTCGCTACAAACATTTTTTCTCAATTTTGATGGAAAAGTGTAGCCTAGGATGTAAGAAGAATGCTATTATGGTAGACTTAATGTATATTTTGTTTTAAGTATTTTTTACGCTAAGTTGAAAATTGTGATATTTTTACTTTTTAACGTGCATTACGGAGACACCTCAAATACGAATTAAATAAAGGTTTGAACTTTTTCTTTTGCACATTTGACTAAAATTTAGCGATGAACTGTGTGCAATTATAAAAAAACGTTTTAGGCGCAAAAATGTTGCTCAATGATAAAAAAAAATCGGAAAATTGAAGCAAGAAATGAAAAAAATCGATTAAAAATCATATTACAGATATGTTAATTTTTATACCATTGTAAGGGCGCTAAATGTTATTCAAAAGTTAAAATATCATATAAATAAAGAGGTGCCGGGATAGCTGAGACCAGGCGGGGGGGGGGGGGGGAGTGGCGGATGACAAACGTAACTTTTGTAAAAGTTATGAGCTTTTTGATGTCAGATTGTTATAACCAATTTGAAAAAAAAAAAAGTTTCAATAAAATATTTTTATTTTATGCTCTTATGAAGACAAATAAATAAATGATTTTTGCTAGCCTAATGTAACAACATTTTTACGCTATTACATAATTTATGATATAGTAAATAAAATACTAAATAACATGATAGTTTCGATGTTACCATGATTATTTTCCGAGAAAAAAAATGTGATAATTTAGAAACTATTCAATGCAGTATCAATTAAGTATTTTATTTTCCTACATAGAATATTAACGTCCCACATAAGGTAACAACGAGAAAGAAAAAAGTAGTAGAGCCGAGCCGAGAATCGAATATTTTGATTAGCAAGCAACGTTATTTTATATTTAATACCACAAGCTCTGCTGTTTATTATGCATACTATAAAAAGTATTATTTTTAATTGCACATTTAAAATTTTGAGCTTTATAATTATTGTTTTAAATTCTGAGAGAATCAATGGAATCAATGTAATAATAATTCAATATACCCAGGCAGGAACTGGAAATCCAATTGATTAAAATGCGCTTGTCATATATAACACTTCTAATTTTTAATATTCTAGTTTTCCTGCATCTAGGAATCACAACAAACTTGCAAAAGTAGTCTTAAAAAAATAAAAAAATAAATAAAACAACGTGTAATCAGTGTCTTGCTTTCTTCTTGTTCTTATTCTTCTCTCTCTCTCTCTCTCTCTCTCTCTCTCTCTCTCTCTCTCTCTCTCTCTCTAATTGAATTCACATCATTTATATTATAAAACCCAAAACTTTAAAAATACCAGTCCTTGATGGCAAGCACAGAATGCTACCAATTTTTATAGGACAAATCATATCTCAAAAAGATCTTATCAAATTGTCATCCTTATATGTCAAATCAACTTAATTCGCTTACCCCATATCCTTTACATCATAAAATATTTAATTTTGGCATAGTACTTTTCAAATTGAGTTATAAAAATCTAACATCAAAATTACTTTTACAAAAATTACGTCTGTCATCCGCCACTCCCCCCCCCCCCCCCCCCCGCCTGGTCTCAGCTATCCCGGCACCTCTTTATTTATATGATATTTTAACTTTTGAATAACATTTAGCGCCCTTACAATGGTATAAAAATTAACATATCTGTAATATGATTTTTAATCGATTTTTTTCATTTCTTGCTTCAATTTTCCGATTTTTTTTTATCATTGAGCAACATTTTTGCGCCTAAAACGTTTTTTTTATAATTGCACACAGTTCATCGCTAAATTTTAGTCAAATGTGCAAAAGAAAAAGTTCAAACCTTTATTTAATTCGTATTTGAGGTGTCTCCGTAATGCACGTTAAAAAGTAAAAATATCACAATTTTCAACTTAGCGTAAAAAATACTTAAAACAAAATATACATTAAGTCTACCATAATAGCATTCTTCTTACATCCTAGGCTACACTTTTCCATCAAAATTGAGAAAAAATGTTTGTAGCGACCTTTTTATTTTTGCGGTTTTACATACCCACCTTTTCGGGTTGGTGACAAGTTCGGGACCCCACCACCAGGATAGTTTTTGGTATAGAAATATTTTTTCTGCTCAGTATGCTTGCTAATACACTCTTTTAACTGTGATTTAAATTTGTTGAAAAAATATGAAAATTTGAGTCAGTTATAGCAAAATCCAAAGTCGAAAAAATCGTCCCGCGGGCCATTTTGGGGATTTTTTTATGAAAAAACTGTACTTTTAAAAAAAAAATTAATCACGCCAGTTTACTTTCATAACAGTTTACAATGCACAAAAAATACAAATGACGGCATGCAATGTACATTTACAGAGAAAAGTGCCTTCCAAAACGTTAAAAAATGAGCTCTTACCTATGGCTCGATCCAACCGAATTTTTTCTAAGTGCCCTGAAAATTCGAAAATTTATCTGATTGATGTAAAACTTGATATTCGTAGTTGTATTGAGTCCCTAAACCACATATATTTTTTTCAGACGTTTTCTAGGGGGTAAGGTAGACGCGCTCGGGAATTCAGAAAGAACACGTCATATATATAAAAAAAAAAACTTTGATAATATATTATATATACGTGGCATATAAGGTGATAGATTTTTCTGATAATTTGAGCTATGATCTTTCGTGATATTATAAGGCACCAAAGCAGAGTATATAGAAGCAACCTGGCTATAAAGTAAAAAGAAAAAAAAATCCTACAAAGCACGTTACATAGGGTGTGTTTGAGTTATAGTCAATTTAGTTCATTTTCTTCTAAAAACGTTCTCAACTTGATGTATATTTTCTAGAGCTTGCTCACTCGTTGGTAAAGCTAAGCTTTTTATATTCCATGGAGACGCCTTTCATTACCTAAGGCATACTTTATTTCTGCTGAGTTTTCTCATTTATTTGCATTGCATTTTATCTCTTAAATGCACTTTTCTTTCTTTTTCTTTTTTTAATAAAACCTTATATATATTACCATTCAAAGGAAATATAAGTTAGAAGAAAGTTTTTTTTTGTTTGCAAAAAATATTAAAGTTATATACTTTATATAAAATTGATAAAAATAATATTAGAAAAAAAAAAGAGAAAAAGTATACTGACTACATATTACTTTAAGAAATAAAAATGAAAAAGCTAAAATTGAATTCTTACTTTAATGCTTTTTATAGTAGAAGTTTTCTTCTTCAGCTAAATGTAATTTACTCAGACAGATATATTTCCTTCTAGAGTAAATCAATTAATTTTCATATATATATATTTAAAAAAATTCCTTGTAGAGAAAATAGTCGTGCGCTTGGTTTTTATAGTTGAAACTTCTCACCTTTTTGTTGGGAAAAAATTCTTCAAAGAAATTCTTTTACTATATAAAACAATGGTACTGGTTCATTAATGCAGCAGCTAATAATTTACATCAAAGAAAATTTTCAACTTAAAACTTTTTTTTTAGAATTTTTCAACTAAAGGGTTTATAGAGAAAAGCATGCGTACCATATACTCAAGTTTTGTACTTTAAAATATATAGCTTGTCATAAAAAATATTAGCTATAAAATATTATGGCAAACTTTAAATATATATATATACATATATATATATATATATATATATATATATATATATATATATATATATATATATATATATATATATATATATATATATATATATATATATATATATATATAACACATCATCATTGCTTCAAGTATGACATATGGGAAAACTCAAACACTTTTCTTAACTAAATCTTTTTGCTTTAGAAAGATTTTTAAGTGCAAGTGCTTTAAAACTATCATCACATAATTCTAGTTTGTTTCATAGCAAGTTTGCTTTGACTCTTTTCTCTCTCTCTCTCTCTCTCTCTCTCTCTCTCTCTCTCTCTCTCTCTCTCTCTTCTTCATCTCCTTTATATATACTTTAACTTCTGTCTTTTTGAATTAAGTGTAAAGTTAAAACGATCTCAACACTTTATTTATAAACAATATTATGAAGGGTAGGTCATGGAACCATGGGAAGTATTATAAAGAGAACAAAAAAAATTTTCATCCTTTCTTGATCGAAAATACACGTGGTACCATACTGTCATCATGTATATGATTTTTTTTTCTGTCTTCAAAAAATATATATACAATACATAAATAAAATATAACACACGTTCTTTACGATTTGATAGTAAATTATAAACTGGAATTTCTTCAAGATGAAGAGAGGTAGTGAGAGAAATATTTTTTGAACATGCATGTGAGAAAATTTTCATAAATATTGTTTATTATATTTATAGGGGGTTTTGTATAAAATATGGTGGGAAAGAAAACAGCATTTTTTTTTTCTGGTGTAAGAAAAAAAAACTGATAGCTTGCACTTAAAATATATAGTATGAGATGATAGGAGACAGAAAACAATAAGCTTTCCATGTTAAATAGTTTAAATTTTGAGAGAAAACGTAATAAATCGGTATAAAAAAATACTCTCATGGCAACACATGTTTAGTGTTAAAATTTAAGCCGATGCATATAATTAAAGTTTATATATTATGAAATTGGATATTATTTTGAATTGTTCACACTTTAATTATTGTTTTGAGTCTGGAATCTCTAAGAATAGATTGTAATATGACATTTCTTTTACTCTAATGTTTTATATTACATTTCCTGTGTAATTTACGATATTATGCAGTGAACAGAGATAGAGATAGAGAGAAATAGGAAGAGAGCAAGTGTAATGCATTCTATAGAAGTAGACAAGTGATTTTTTGCTTTGAGGCTTGCTGAGTGGCGCGGCGCCTCTATTTCACCCCCACACTTGTGAATGTCACTTTTCTCAACTTGATTTACGTCCTCTCAAAATGTTAAGCCTTCACAAAAGCATAAAAAACTATATGTAGTGTTTATTAAAATAGTTTGAATTATCGTCAAAATGCTTATAAGAATTCCATATTGCTTATATATTTTTATGTAAATTTTAAAGTGTTAGTTCGCAAGTAAACATATGGTTTTTTGTTTTTTTTGTTTTTTTTTACGAACTGATTCTAAAGAATTTTATATTATTTTTATATGTACAGTATATAAGTTTTGCTTATACTTTAAATTTTAAAATGAATAATCAAATAATAGATTTTGCGCATTTATTTTTTACTGGGAGATCTGACGCATACATACAAATACTATAGCCATAAAAATATATATAAATTTAAATATTAAATTTAATTATTAAATTTAATTATTTAAATTATCCGTTACAATATATAACTATTAATTAGTTTTTAAATTTAAAATTTTATTATTTTAAAGTGTAAATATAAAGAGAGTAATTCTTAAAGGAAAATATTCACAATGCTCGATGTAAAAACTTTCTACTTCATTCAAATTACTTCATTACAGAATGTTTTCTCGTATTAATATTTCAACAATAAAATATTTCTTCTATATACAAACATGAGAGACTCATCTTAAGTATTATAAATTATTACATTCCATTTTGTAAATTATATTTTGTGAATATACATATGTTTGATATGTTTGAATAATTATGACAATTCATATTATGCTAAAAGTTAGAGAGGATGACAAAATGAAATATTTAATCAAGATAAGAGAGAGAGATTATAGAGAGAGAGAGAGACAAGCTGGTGACAGTTGATGAGACAAGCTCTTGCCAGCAATAAACCTAACTATAATATGACGATATACTAAAGTAGCAGTATATACTATAGCATAGACACATTGCTGAGTGTACTAACTTTGAATCCCCCGGACACTAATTAGAAGGGGAGTTGGCTTATACTATGTTGTAAATACATAAAGCAACAAATTGACATTAAGCTACCAAACATGTAATACGGATGAAAGCTACCTGATAAATGAATTTACTTACAAATAGAATAATTACATTTACAAATAAAATAAAAAATGTCATTACATTCTATCTTGTTTTGCAAGAGTTTTATATCCATTTATTTTACTTAGAGTTTGATTAATGTTTCATGAAACTATAATATTTTTTAGTCAAAATTACACTTAAGCTCTTAGAAATAATTATTATAAGCGAGGGTCATATATGATGTATTCTAAAAATTAAACTTTTTTTTTTTTTTACAAAACTCGGGTATGAAAACATTGTAAACAACCGTGCAGCTTACTTTTAGCTTTTCATTTGACAGTTTAAAAAGCTTACTTTTCAAAAAACGTTGTAAAGTGAAACATAATATTCAAAGAAGGAAAAAAACATCAAAAAGAAGATTTTTTGATGTTTTTATATACATTTTTTAAAATAACCTTTTAATTAACCCTGTTTTCTCTTATATAAATATCAAAAACAAAAGTATTTATGTTTACTTTTTTTCTTCTGTAAACTGTCATCAAACAACACAAAAGGATTCAAGTTACTTATTTTTTTTGAAGTCACCTTTTTTTTTTTTTTTTTTTTTTTTTTTTTTACATTTACTATGTGTAACCAGTGAAGCACATAGTTTGAATCGTGTCCAGTTACATTAATTACATGGAGTACATAAGCTTTTAGTTTGGGTCATTCTGTTGGCAATTAGTTTCACAAGACTAAAGCTTTAAAAGGAGAAGTAATTAGTTTGATGTTTGAGCAGCTTTCTCTCTCTCTCTCTCTCTCTCTCTCTCTCTCTCTCTCTCTCTCTCTCTCTCTCTCTCTCTCTCTCTCTCTCTCTCTCTCTCTCTCTCTCTCTCTCTCTCTCTCCACCTGAAGTGATCTTTCTTCTTGTTGTTTGTTGTTATTGTTGCTCTGGTTGCCTACATTGCTTTTATTTAAGGGGTAATTCTTGTGTCCTTTTCTCTCGCTACTCAACTCAACTCGTATAACAATTTATATTCATTGTTAT
This sequence comes from Ecdyonurus torrentis, assembly GCA_949318235.1. NCBI lineage: Eukaryota > Metazoa > Arthropoda > Insecta > Ephemeroptera > Heptageniidae > Ecdyonurus > Ecdyonurus torrentis. Next base: position 20,777,517 of record OX439130.1, on the reverse strand, counting down.
AATGTTTGTTTACAATCGTCGTAATTTTAAACTATTATACACTTCTATTAATTAATGTAATAGCTTTTTGAGTATTATAATACCACTGATAGTATACGTAACAGATCGCTGTATATTCCACACAAAATAAGCAGAAATTAAGTTTTTTTTTTATCATTTACCCTTGTGTAATTAGAATTTAATTGCTATAGAATTAATTAATTAGCATTTTGTTATATTTTCTTGCACATCTTAAGTATTTTTTTTTTCTTCTTAAAATGTTTAATTAATTAGGTTTGGTTAATTTCAACAGGGATTTATAATATATCCAAATAAGTGAAAATAAGTGAACATCGCAATAAATAAAACACAAACATTTATTTACATACATGCAGAAAAACGTGTCAAGTAACAGTTGAAAAAAAAAGCAAAGAAAGTTTGCGTGAACTGTATTATAATTTTCAAACCATCCATTACAAAAAGTGCTTCCACTTTATATTTTATAATACAAGTGGAGGTAATTTTTTCCATTGTTGTATCAATTCTTCTGATGTACAGAACGTTATTTCATAAGCTAATAGTAGTATTCATTTTTCTTTTCATAGTTTTTTTTTTTAACATTTTATAATACACAGTTCCTCTTAAAAAAAAGTTAACTTTAAAAACAACTATGAAATAAAACATGAAAATAAGAATTATTAATTAGCAAAAGTACTGTTTTCGTAACAAACAAGAAACCTGATTAAAAATAAATACGTATATTAATAATTGCCTTTATACTGTACTCTTTTCATATATATATATATATATATATATATATATATATATATATATATATATATATATATATATATATATAAAATAAATTTTTATAAAAGCTATTTTTACTTCTTCTTATAATTATCTTAAATATTCTCTTATAATTACCCTCTCATTTATACGACATTTAAGAAAAGCAATTTTATACAATTTAATATTTAATTGAAATAAAAGCTTAAATAATAATCCTTTAAAAGCTAAGAACATTTTATGTGATATAGAAGAAAGCTTAATATTAAATTATATAAAGTTTTCTTTAAAACAAAATAAAAAAATATTAATAATTAGACATTAAAATGAAGTATTATAAATTATATAATTGTAAATCCTTTTCTTGTGTTTCTCATGTTAAATTTAAGAGAAATAAATGCTTTGGAATTATTATTTAAATTATATTATTTAGACTTTATGGGGAAACAAAAGCAGCATTTTCTGTCTGATTTATATATACACACAATTGAATGTGATGAAAGACGTCATTATTATTTTGAAGTTGATAAGAGCAATGAACAAAATAATGGAACTTATATATATCATGACAACGAAAGTATATATATATTATATGAATGAGAGAAGAAGGGAGGGTAGATTTGAAAACGAACTTGCGTGCTTTCAGTTGTTTTAAGCAAATTTGTCTGTTTGACGAACAAGACAACAACTTTATACATGAAGAATAAGAATAAAGGAAGAAAATAAGAGAGGAAAAGGAAGAGAGAGAGAGAGAGAGAGAGAGAGAGAGAGAGAGAGAGAGAGAGAGAGAGAGAGAGAGAGAGAGGATCAAAACTTTAGGTAAACAAAACAAAACTTCAAAAGTTTCTTCTCTCTCTTTCTCTTGTGGCATGAAGGAATTTCTCACCAAAAGTTTATCTTTCACAATGTTATGTGCAATATAAATTTATATATATAGCGTACTAATTTTTATTAAAACAAGATGAGATTTACCTTGTCATTTGTATATCAAAATTTTGCTTATCTATTTCCACACAATTAAATGCTATATATGAATATTAATTAATTATATATGAATGCAATTTCTACAATGATAATGCAAAGCATTTGAGAGTAATTAAAATTATTGTTTGTAAATATTTATGCGGGTATGATTTTATGCATATCATATCAAAGTAACATTAACTTTGGTTCTCTCTCTCTCTCTCTCTCTCTCTCTCTCTTTCATGTAAACTATTGCTTATGATTTTAGTATCTTTCAATAAAAAAATCAATTGGAAAAACTTTTTTGTTTTAAATTCATGAAATAAAAAAACACTACATTTATATCAAAGTTGAAATTGATTAAAAAAGTAAAAACATAAAGTTAAAAGCATGCAGATAGAAATATATATTATGCTATCCAACAGTATGCTAATCTATAATACTTTTTTTTTATCAAAAATAATTTAAAAATAGAATAATACTTTTATTAATAGCATGTATCAATGCTATGAATAGCTGAATATATTTTTGCATATATATATTAAAAAAAAGATAAAACATCCATTTTTTCCCTCCTTTTTTGATACCATTTGATTGTGTATGTATACCATAAAAATTTAGTAGTTTTAGTCTCGCCAAGTTTTGGTATCTCATTTGATTATTATGCATATTTTATTTTCCAATTATCGATTCAATGATAAGAGAAGAATAACCAATTTGCATGCTAATGAGGCAATCTAGAGTGTTATCTTGACGATATGTTGTGACGAGACACGCGATTAACGTAGCCACGCGGCGGCAACGGTGGCGATACAAGACACATCAGTTGTACAAGAGGCGTGGTACTTTTTAACCCTATCATTACGTAGACATCCCCATATCAATAATGTCACTCAAATATATTTACAATCTAACTGCCTTTAGGATCAATCTTTAACTGGAAATGGGGAAAAAATATGATGTAAAACTATTTTTGACCTTTTCTTCAGTATACGGAAAGAAGAAAACTCCCAAATTATTCTCTATACATATTACATATTAGCCAAAATTCAAATAATTGTTTATAATTTTCAAAGTCTGCTGAAAGCCATAGACCACATAAAACAACATGTGTTTTTTAATGAATAACACAAAATGGGATCTTGAAAACTGATGACAATTTTTACCAGAGTTAATATAGCTCCACGAGAGAGCGTAAAAATACTGTAAAGTATGCAATTTGCGTGACTATTTATGTTTATGACGTCAGAAACATGCAAAAATTAGTATACAAATATTGTGCGGGTTGCATAAATTGAAATTTCTGATCACTGCTACGGAGCTACAGTTGAGTTTTGAGACAAACTAAAGTTAATTATGTTAAGTCCCATCAAGTATTTTATGATATAAATGCTTATGTTTTTCTCTATGGTCTATTCCTTTAACTATGTTGTAAAATAGAGTGAACTTACAGCAGAGTTTTACTTTTTTGTTGGTTAAAATTAATTTTGCTATGCAACATATATATTTGAGCTAACATAATTAACTCTTTGGGTACTTCTTTCCATACGAGTAAGTTATATGCTAATATACTTTAGAATCTTTATTTACTTTATTTTGGTTGAATCTTAGGGTAGTTTAACTATATAATATTTACTAAAACATATCATTTACATATACATAAAACAAACACAAAAAATAAACTTCACTTTTTATTACTTAATTAACTTTTATATTTTACATATTAAATGACATTCATTTTAAAAATTGATTAAAATTTTATTACAGTAGCAAACCATAAAATGTAACTTACAAAATATAATATAGTGTATAACATTTTATTTATTTACATTTTCTCTTATATTATTTTGGTATATGCCTTAAATATAAAATATTTCATTAAAATATGTGAATAAATATTGTAAGGTGTTCAAATCTTTCTCTATATATTATATAAGAGTGGATATATCGTTAAAAGAAAATAAAACGTGCTGTTTTTATTTGTTACGTTTTCAAGTGAGTTGTTATTTTTATTCAAATTTCCATTATATTTATTCAACTCTTTTATGTGCTAATTTATTTATAAATATTTTTAATATTATACGTAATGGTATTCAAATAATGGAAGTTTACATTGAGAGAGAGAGAGAGAGAGAGAGAGAGAGAGAGAGAGAGAGATTATTAAACAAATATTGAACATCACAATTACATAAAATTTACATTTTTATAATTTTAAAAAGAGAATTTTGATTTTGACAAATATCATTGTCATATTATAAATTATCAGCAATTTATATATAACAAAAGAGGGAAAAAGTTAGAGATGGAAATAAATCTTGTTTATTCTGTAGTTTTTTTTTTATATAATGAAAATGACATTCTATCTCATTTCTCTCATATATTTTATCTCTATCATCCAAATATAACAAAATGTTACTGTTAGATCATAAACAGTGGCAGAAAATCGTTCTATATGATATAACAGGGACATCAGTTACCATGTTACTGGTGCATAAAGGGGAGAGGGTATGAAAGAGAGAGAAAATAAATACGGAGGCGCCACATGGGCGGTAACTGAGAAGGGTACAAATGAGGTTTAACTATATAGACAAATCACCCTGACACCATCGTATACAGGATTTGGTGCTCAAATAGTATTACTACACACCTATATATAAGAAAATGCAGTATAACATTTACTGATAGACAATGATAAAATACATAATGTATTACTTGACGTGATAACACATCATCTTATATAAATATACAGTATAATAATATTTTATCTTCTTCATCGATGCATGACACTGAAATGTGATACTATATCAAATATATATCTAGTACACTTAATGAGATTATATCGATCAAATAAGATATCATTGCAAAAATAATAATAATAAATAAAAAAGTTTATATATATATATAGTTCATCAACTTCCAATTCCATTACTTGACCACACTATATATATAACTTTCAAGAAAGAACAGGAAAAAAAATTCAAGATTTTTTCTATTATGATGATGAATGATAATATTATAAATAAAAGACAGTGATATAAATTTATACATATGGTAAGAATTAAGTAGCGGAAAAAATCATTTGACATATAAGTGACGTTATGATTGATTATGATTATACTTAATTTAAGGCGCAAGGTCAATAAAACTTAACTCTTATTATACTTTATATTATATTATAGATATTTTAAAACAGAAAGAAATAGAAATAATGTTATATATATATAAATAAACATTAAAATAACAATCTGTTTAATTCTCAAGATACAATTTATAGTAAGTGTATAATTATAATTACTGTTAATGAAAATCTAAAGCAAAATACAACTGCGGTATATATGTTAAAATTATTATATTTTAATTAATATTCATTACATACAATTATAGTTTCTGTATAGTATCATGTTATTTTATCATTTATTACAATGAATATTTAATTTATATTATTTAAATTAAAAAAAAAAGCTATACGATATATACGTATTCTCTATACATGATTATTGATTATACCAAAGTTTTAAATATCCGCTATATATTATTATGATCAATTTTATCGTCATAATAAAAAAAAAAAAATACAAAATTTAATTATACAATTTAAACGTATTAAAATGTTTTATTATGTACTGATGTTTTATTTATTCCTTTTTTTAGATAAAATACAATTTAATGACCATACATACCAGTGAGAATTGAACTATTTTTTTATTTAGTTATACGAGAGCCAAAATTTGTTTGTCATAATATTCAACAGCTAAAGAGCTTATAATTTAAAAATTTGTTTCATGTCAATTTTTTGTTCCCATAGGAAATATATTGAAATATAATAAGTTACTAATTTACAGGGATGTAACCGGAAATAAGTTAGAAAAGGTATTTTTTGACATAGCCGGATGTATTTTTTAATTTTATATAATAATGTTTTTAAAATATTAATGTAATAATATGTATATTTATTTATTTTATTAACAAGTTTTGATGCAACCGGAAAACTTTAGGAGAGAAAAAAAATTATGTTTTTGGTTACTTCCTGATTATTTTTTCCTGACATTGTGATGCATTACTCTCTCTCTCTCTCTCTCTCTCTCTCTCTCTCTCTCTCTCTCTCTCTCTCTCTCTCTCTCTCTCTCTCTCTCATTGCAATTGCATTTACATTTGGTTTGATTTTCTAATTTGGAGATCTTATTAAAGCTTTAATGAATTGACTTGAGTGAAAGGAAGTCAAGAGAGACACACTGTTTGAGATAGAGAAAGAGAAAATGTTTTTTAGGGGTTGAAATTTGAACAAGATGGATTGTGTATACTTTAAGGGGACACTTTATTGACAGTTAAGAAGTAAAAGAAGAGAGCGAGGGAATCAAAAAGAGTTGAGAAAAAGAAGATGAATGAAAATTTTAGAGATAAATTTTCTTTTAACAATCTTATTTTTTTTGTCACACAGAGGTTCTTTTGTTTACTTTTAGGCGATGCAGCTTTAATGTATTGCAAGATTAATTGAAATCAATTGTTACAGAAAATCTTTTGTTTGTTTTTTGCCATCATTGGATACTTTTATGTAAGTTTTCATTAATTTTTAATTTACTTGTTGTATTGGACTATATATAATAGTGAAGTGAGTGTCTTTTGGTCCATATTTTCCGCTCTCTATACAATTTTTGTGTGTAACAAACAGTAATTTGTTGATGTTGTTTCATACACAATATGTGACTATAATCAAAATTTTAATACAAGCAAAAGCTTTTTTGATGAAATATTATATTATATGTTTGTTCAATATGACCAAAGTAATTTTAGTCTCGCATCTAATGTAAATTGATTTTGTTTCTTTTCTCATCAGCTATATTATACGTATATAGGATTGAGTTTAGATAGAGAAAAGGGTTATATCTATATGTAGTTTGTGGTAGTTCTTTGTTAAATAGGACTGTATATACTGAGGGTGTTAAAGTATATGAAAGGGTTGGAGAAAATGACATAGTCCTCTCATTTCCCGGTCACACCCTCACTTTCTCTCTCTCTCTCTCTCTCTCTCTCTCTCTCTCTCTCTCTCTCTCTCTCTCTCTCTCTCTACTCTCTCTATACTCTCTCACATGACTGTCGCCCAAAGCGCCGCCACAAAAGGGGGTGCCCAATTCTGCAGTTTCTCTCTGTACTCCGGAGATGAGAAAGGTGGAGGGTGTGATGGATGATGTTAGGTCATCTAGCAGTGATAAATTGTTAACAAGAAAATCTTCCCCCCCCCCACACACACACACACACACACACACACACACACACACACACACACACACATACTATTATAGTCTGCAACTATACAGTATTATAATAGTACAATGCATATATACGTAGAGTATAATGTAACCCATGACATTAAATATCATAATTCAATGGAAAACAATAGAAATTTAGTACTTATAGATACACATATTATGATTGTGGTCTATGACAACAGCTGGGTTTCACACCCCTTTCAACATCATACATAGTATATGTATATGACCCTTTTTTTTAATGACCAAATCCTCATCGTGAAACGTAATAATGAAAAATTAAGTTATTTTTAAATTTAAAAATATATTTCAATTATAAAATATGAAATTAAAGTTTTATATATCATATCATACATAAAGCATTTTTCCTATTATACGTCTAAAAATGAGTGCTAAAATTTGTCACGTATAAAATTTTAATGTAAAATCTTTAATTAAAATATAAATTTATTACAGAAAACACAAAACTAATCTAAAATGTTATATTTTATTGCATTGATATATAAGCTGATAATACTATAATATACCTTAATAATTAAATCATAAATTTTATATTATCTCTTTTATATATTTATATATATATAAAATGAATGCGTGATAATATAATGGGAAATATTGCAATTCATATGCAAATAAACAAGAATTTAATCAATGAAAATTATTATTATTATTCTAAAAACAAAACAATATTGTATTTATCTAATTAAGGAATGTAATAAATTTTATGAATATGTGGTTTGATTGTATATAAAACGATAGAAACAATACGGTGTATTCCATCCCACCCCCCCCCCCCCCCCACACACACCCCGCACCACTCTTATATATAAATATGTGTTGTTTAGTTGTATAGTAATGTGTTATAGTTCGGTTTTATACTGTTAGGTTTATTAGTAATACACGATTTTATATGTTATACCTATACAATTGTATACATATGCAATAATATTATAGCATTTTGGTATATATATATAATACTGTATAATGTTACATTTATATTTTACTTCGTACGTATAAACTACTACAACCCTTTCCCTATGTAGCAATCATGTATACGTAAAAGCATAGTATATAGTAACTATTATAGAGGGACATACATATATACATTCCCCTACACACATGTAGAAGAGAATGAGAGAGTTGACTTAATTCCCTAAAGAATGGAATATGCGGGAGAAGAGAGAGAGAGAGAGGATATATACAAAATTATATTAGTGGAAAAGGTAAACCTACATACATTGTATGGGGATGTTGTCCATTGCTGTATCACGTAATTATACTTTTGGTGTGCGGTGTGTGCAGTACACATTTGAGAGAGAGAGAGAGAGAGAGAGAGAATAGGTTGCCTATATGCACGATCATCCACAATTGGGATTGGAATACATACACCAATTTGCATTCGAAACACCTCAACTGTTATATAAACCCTTTTCATATATCGATAAAAGCCAAAACTATATATTTATATATGAATGTTTTAAATGAGATAAAAGCCCACCGCGCGGTAAAACTCTCAATATAAACCCCAATAATATTTCTAAAACAATATAGATTATTTTTTTTGATTATTATATACTGATGGGATTCATATATATACAAATTATAAAAAAAAAAAATTAGTTATATTTTAATGACTTGGGCCGTAAGTTGCAACAATGGTTTAAACTCGGTTTAACTAAACCTGGTTTAACGACTTAACTCGAGTTAATTTTGCACTTTTGGTAAGTTGCAACGAAGTTAAACCAGGTTTAACTTTTTTGTCTGTTGAGCGAATATTTGAAAATTCTTAAATATGGGAAAGAAGATGCTTCTTATCTCGCGCGTTTGAAACTAAATACAAACGAAAAATTATATATATTTGCATGAAAATAAAGTAAATTTAATAAGGAAGCGATAAATATATGATTTATAAAGGAAAGTTTAATATTTGTGCGTATTATGAGTATTTTAAAAATACTTTATTTGTGCATTTTGGTCACTGTTGGTGGAGATTTTTTACAAGCCATCTCGGGAACTAATAGAGATAAAGTAGCAAATCTGGTGTTCATTCTAATTTTTTTCACAAAAAAATCAGATTGGCGTTGGTTTTATTGCGCTATCTCAATTAGGGAGAAAGCTGAAAAAACAGCTTACCGAGGGTCAAATGGGACCGAAGTAACAGCAATGACAAATTTCACTTCTTGCAACTTCTCACTTTTTTACTAGTTATTCCATCGAAATGAAACTTTTATTATTATTTCTAAATTAGAAAAATCTTTAGATTGATATGTGGGTGTCCACACTTTGCTCCACTACAAGAGATAGCGCTCAGCACCCCACCGGAGCCACCCACTGCGGACACAAAGAGGTCCTGCGCGCTATCTCGTTGTAGTGGAGCAAAGTGTGGACACCCACATATCAATCTCAATAATAATAAAAGTTAGAAATGATGGTAAAAGTCTCATTTCGATGGAATAACTAGTAAAAAAGTGAGAAGTTGCAAGAAGTAAAATTTGTCATTGCTGTTACTTCGGTCCCATTTGACCCTCGCTAAGCTGTTTTTTCAGCTTTCTCCCTAATTGAGATAGCTCAATAAAACCAACGCCAATCTGATTTTTTTGTGAAAAAAATTAGAAAGAACACCAGATTTGCTACTTTATCTCTACTAGTTCCCGAGATAGCTTGTAGATATACGTTTTAATGTTGCGGCTGTGGTGACCTAATGCTTAGGAATTGCATTGCGATTTTTACATTTTTCTCCATGTTTATTTAATATTTTGCAAAATAATTATACTGTAAATTTTTCTTTTGTTTTGTGTATAATATATTATATTATTTTTACCATCCTTTGTGACAATTAAATAGGACATAATTAAGGAATGTGAATTTCTCCATTATTTAAAAATTATCGTTTTCCCGCTGTACACGCTGTCATATGGAGAATACAAGCAACTGCATGAAAAAAAATCATCTTTTTTTTTTGCGGAAATGAAATGTTTACCATAATTTTAAATAATGAAAACTATTTAGATCCATGTTCGAGAGATCATACTTTGGTCCAGCAGGTTGCGAGTTAGCGTCTGGTCACTCGCGGGCAGTCGAGGTCCATCGTTTGACCTATACTGGTAAATGTTTCATATCCGTAAAATAATTAAAGTTTTTTTTTTTTTTTAAGGTCGTGATTGCTTGCATTATCCATATGACAGCGTGTGTACAGCGGGGAAAACGATAATTTTTAAATACAGGGGGAAAAAAATAATATTCCTTATCTAGTATAGTAATTTTATTGTCACAAAGGGACGTAAACATATAATATACAGGTTCAACGAAAAACTTTTTTATAACAAACACGAAATTGTTATACTTCTTTTGTAAATATTAGCTAGACGTGGAAAAAACTGAAAAAAAAACTTCCTAAAAAGCATGAATGTCCTAAATGCATCGGCAATGGTTAACGTTAAATATAAAGCTATCACCATAGAAAAAACTTTTTATATATATTTTTATTTTTTTTATTTTTAGGATTAAAGTAGGTTTTGTCATTCATCGCGACTTAATCAAGAGATCGTTAGATTCGACCGCCGATTGGTAAACACGTACATCGTGCGTGTAAAACATGTGACTATAAAACGTTGCAGGTTGCTTCTTTAAATTTTCGATTGTTTCTGTAACTATATATTTACGATATATTACAATATATTTTATATATTAGTATAAACCTCATATTAAAATCCATTTGAATTATGTATATTCCTTTTTTTGATTGAAAATTTTATAATGTCAAAATTGGAAGAAGAAAAAAATTGATGCACTCTTCGAAGGAATCCCTTATTTCACATAAAAAACCTCGCAGGGTGTTATGGCATTATGGAATATATACAAGGTGACCACAAAAATTGCTGCGTTTTCAAGATGCTATTAAAATTTGAAATTTTAATATTTTTAAAACTTTTATTCAGCAAATTGAAGACTGAATTTACACATTTTTAAAACCAAAAATAAATTTTTGTTGCATTGCTTGGTTCTTTTGCGAGACGCCAAAAAGTAAAAGACGAGCCTGGTCTGAAAAAAATCACACTTCTGGGCACCAAATCCAGCTAAAAGAATTTGTTTTTAAATATCTTTTCATTTTTTTTTCTTTTTTCTTCACACAACTTACCTTATGGCTTCTCAACGTGAACACCATTTAGAGCTTGGCACAAGTCGAGACGTTCCTCCAGCTGGCACCATACATTCTGCAAAATGTGCGCTTCTGGGGCACATAGAGACCTGATTGCTCCTGCACTTTTGAGAGGGACAGTCCAAAAATTAACGTGTGGTGTGCTTTACGACCGCATCATTGGCCCGTTCATTTTCAATGAACTAAGTGGAAATTAGGAAGTTTATCTGGACATGCTAGAGCAAAACGCCGTGCGGGCCGTACCTCAGTTACTACAAGCCCAGCAAGAGTGGAATTATACGACCTAATCTTCCAGCAGGATGGCGCCCCTGCTCACTGTGAACTGGCTGTCAGACACTTCTTAAACCAGACCTTCCCAAACAGGTAGTTAGGACGCGATGGGACACTGGTATGGGCACCAAGATCTCCTGATCTTACTCCTCCCAATTTCTTTCTTTGGGGCTACGTGAAAAATGTTGTTTTTAAAACACCATTGCGAAACATCAGACAGGACCTCAAACTGCGCATCACAGAAGCAAGCAACTCTGTCACCCCGAGATGTTGCAGAATGTATGGCGCGATCTAGAGGAGCGTCTCGACTTGTGCCGAGCTCTAAATGGTGCTGACGTTCAGAAGCCATAGCTTAAGTTGTGTGAAGAAAAGCGAAAAAAAAATTTAAAAGAGATTTAAAAACAATTTCTTTTAGCTGAATTTGGTGCCCAGAAGTGTGATTTTTCTCGGACCAGGCTCGTTTTTTACTTTTTGGCGTCTAGCAAAAAAAAAAAAACATAAGCAACGCATTAAAATTGAACTTTTATTAGTTTTAAAAATGTGTAAATTCAGGCTTCAATTTGATGTAAAAAAAACTTTATAAAAATTAAAATTTCTAATTTTTATAGCATCTTGAAATCGTAGCGATTTTTGTAGTCATGGCACCCTGTATATTTTTTAAAGTATCATTATAGAACTTTTATATCAAGATATGTATTTATATTTTAATTTTACATTAAAGCCAGGGTAAACACTTGAGATCGAGGTGCATTTTATTTCATAATATGGTAGGGTGTGTCAACCCAAGTTGAGTGATAGTTTTTCTACATACTCGCGGTGCTGCTGCGTCGTATATCACGTAAAGTTAAAAATTGCGTGCGTTACGCATGACCAACTAGATGCTGTGCTATAGGCGTTTTTCAACAAATGGAGATTTGCAAAAATTGCTTTAGTTTTGTTTTTTTTTATTACAGCGCTTCCAAATTTGGCATTTTATGTTAAAAAGAACCAAAGTAAATGAATTAGGCAATCGTTTGTCGATATCGGGCACGTCAAGTTACCTATGAATCGATATCTTGATGGCTGAAATCGGCGTTTTTTTTTTTTTTTTTTTTGCCCTATCTGTCCCGACAACACCTGCGCAGTACTCGCGCACATCTCACCTGTTTGCACCTCCAAGGCTCGCGATCCACTTAAGATATTGACAAACTATGGCCTAATTCATTTACTTTGGTTCTTTTTAACATAAAATAACAGATTTGGAAGCGCTGTAATAAAAAACAACAAAACGAAAGCAATTTTTGCAAGTCTCCATTTGCTGCAATACGCCTATAGCACGGCATCTACATAGTTGCGGTCACCTCTGTAATCACCCGTGGGTGACGTCAATTTTTTTTTAATTTTTACGCGATATGACCGTAATGTCATGTCGAATGACCATCACTCACACCCTACCACATATCCTACCATATTATGAAATACAGGGGCGAACTGGGGCTCCACGGCCCTTTGAAGATATCTAAAGAGACGGCCCACACCCACTGGGGGGGGGGTCTAGGAGCCCCCCAGCATCGCGCCGCAGGTGAAAATTTTAATAAAAGGAGGCGTGGCATGCGAATTTTACAATCATTTTACGTAAGAAAAAAAAAAAAATAATAAATTAAAAAAAAAAAAAAAAAAAAAAAAAAACAGGGCAAGAATAGAAAATTTTCATGTATAAAAATATTATATTTCTTTGTATGAATTTTATTTTGACAAAGTTCATCCAAAGCATGATACTAATATAATAAGCACAAGACGCAAGAGCATGATATATATTGTAGGATTAGTCATCGCCATAAGATCTTATTATAGTTATATCAATTTCTAAACTATCCATAAAATTCAATAATTTCCTTTCCTTTCTTCTTGCTTTTTTTTTCGGTTGCTGCGAAGACGGCCCGACGGCCCTCTTTAGCCGCGGCCCTTCGAGATGATCTTGAAATCTCGGACCTCGCAATCCGCCACTGAGAAATAAAATGCCCCTCGATTTCAAGCAAACAAGCCAATTATTAAAAATTAAAACTATTATGCACGCTTCATAATGCTAATAAAATAAAATAAAATTTTAACATGCAGTAATATCAAACACACGCGTCTTAACTTATGGCCGCGATATAAATACCACAAATATTTTATTTTATTACAATTATTTTACTCATTTTTCTCTCAACCCTTACACTATGAGCAGCGTACCCACGTCGGATGACTTGATTGTCTCGGTAACTTGGGTCAACCTACTCTACCATATTATGCTGCAATAAAAAATAAAAAAATAAAAAATCCAATTGCTTAGCCGGGTTTCTGGGCTTTAGAACGCAGACAGTTTAGCCCACAACCATAATGAAAGCTATTACAGCGTAATTTATTTGCAGATATTTGCCACTCCTTTTAAACTCTTTGAGGGTAGTTTAAATATTAAACTATTTCATATTTCATACCTTCTAAAAAAGACACTGATCTATCTTGGTACCAATTTTTGTAACTCTACATTATTTTACATCTCCTTCACATGAGTTCACATTCACATTTTGCCTTACCACTATAAATTAATACTATTATAATTTATTTCCAATATATTATTATACCGTATTTTTTTAATTAAAATAATTTCAGAAAAAAATCTAATTCAAAATAATATATCAATGAAACAACATATAATACTAATAGTAATGTTAAAAAAGGCAAGAAATAATATCCCTTAAAAAAAAAAAAAAAAAAAAAAAAAAAAAAAAAAAACTTCGAAAAATATACTCTTTAGACCTCAAAAATGTAGTTAACTCGAACTTAAACGGTCGAGCTCGGTGGTTTAACTTTTTTCACTGTTGGACGAGTTAAACCTGGTTTAACTTGTTTGCAACTTACCAAGAATCGGCTTAAACCTGGTTTAAACCGAGTTTATTTACAACAATTTAAACCTGGTTTAAGCGGTTTGCAACTTACCGATTTGAAAGTTAAACCAGGTTTAAGCCCAACAATACTTAAACCGAGGTTGAACCAGGTTTAAATGTTTGCAACTTACGGGGGCTAATTATAAAAATTATTGATTTTTATAAATAGTTTTTGTTATATGTATAAATGTAATAAACAATATGAGTTTTATATTTTTGCATGAAGGTTTATATTTTGATTTTTCCCAAAGGTATTATGAAAAACTGTAACATCAAAAAAAATATAAAACGTGTACCAAGAGAGATTTATGAATGTTATATTATGAAAAATTTATAGTTATAATTTGTATACAGAGCTGTTTTGGTGTGTATACGTTTTAAAAACTTGAATATTTATTATATGCAATGTCATGGTTTGCTATGTCATTTTATAGTGATAAAAAATGTAAAAAATTATTTATAAATACAATTCTATGGTAAAAAAAAAAATCCACCAATCCAAATGCTACAAATTTAATTATACATCCAATTAATATGTGATTTTTTTTAGTTCGGGGGAAAAAAATAAGAACATTTATAAACACAACAAAAAGTGAAAATTGTAATACTGCCTTTTAAATTTTATAGCATTTCGTAACATTTGTTATATATATATTTTTTTTTCACACATTATGAGAAGAAATGAAGCGTAGAAAAAAAAAATCTCATAATTTACAACGAGAATAAAGTAAACGCCCTGTCGTCCTTTACTTTGCATGCCCGCGCCGCCCCTCTGTATCGCCCGCATGGTCCAAATTCATCATGCGGCGTGCGGCACCGTCTGATTGTGACGGTGCACGTGTCAACACATAAGTCACAATGTGACGTCACAGCTTTGTTCTTACTGTAACAGAGAAGAGAGGTCTGCAAGGACTAGACAAAGTTCCCAGAATATTCAGCAGAAAATAGATCTAGTTTGAGGTTTTATATAATAATGAAATCAGACAGTATAAATGCATCCGGATGGCTTTATTTTTAACACTCTTCAAGAAATTTGATTGTTATAAAAAGTTATCTAGAATTAAAAAAATATATATATCACTTAATTTTTTTTAAATATATATATATATATTGAAACAAGCACGATGTATCAATAAAAAAAACTGCACAATTAAAACTTAAAATTATGCAGAAAAGCTCAAAGATGCAAAATTGATTAAACTATAAAAAAATGATATAAACACGAGAATCTGCTTATGAATAAACAAACTACAAGCACGTTCTCGTCTCGTCTGAAGTTGTATAATAGTAGTGTTTGATATAAAAGTTTGTGAGAGTGTGAAGTGCTCCTTGAAGATATCTACACAACATAAGTCATACTTATAGATGACATCATGAACAATAATTTTCACCTCCCTAACACAACAATGTCTCGCGTACTGCATATACCATTGTTGACGTGCTCATATAGTTTTATAATAAGAATAACCCCCGCGTATATTATCAAATATACTGTAGAAGTCGCGTGCAATACCACTTCACTCTATCGTGAGACTCAAAAAAATATATATACATCGCGCTATAAAAATTTTCTATAAAATATACTGTAGCAATAAATAAATTAATAATAATAACAAGTATTGCTTAAAAGCTTTTTTTAATAAAAATTTAATAAAATAAAAAAATAACATTGTCCTTATAAGTATTAATTAAAAAAAAATCCTTATCTTAAATAGATTCTTATGATAATAATTTGACAAATTGTTTTTAATATCATAAATTAATATAACATTAAAACCAATTAGATAAAAAGTTACATAAAAGGAATTTTATATATTATAATATATGTTTTGTTTATGGTTATATAGAATATAATCTTGTTATTTCATCTTTATTAGTCAGATGTATAGCATACATATATATATATATATATATATATATATATATATATATATATATATATATATATATATATATATATATATATATATATATATATATATATATATATATATATATATATATATAGAATCACACCTCTATTGAATGCGCATAGCTATAGGACGTATTTGATTAACGAGGTTGATAATGTTTCATTATATATACGTATTTCTATCTATAGATGTGTTTACCGACATATAGACTGAGTAAGCAAAAGCCTATATTATATATGCATATATAAACTATATGGTATAGATATTCATCTATATAGAATAAAGCCTAGAGAAAAGTAGTATATATAGGGAAGGGATTTATATATAATATACAGAATCACCCACCATTTAACGATCTATTAGCAAAGCGTCCGGCCGGCAAAGAACTAACGAGGTATAACCGACTTGATACACTCTGCAGGCTATTTTGTATATTATATAAAATAAGAATCAAAGAGCTTTTGGCAGATTATCATTTGATGATTTTTTTTTTCTTTGCTATATATAGCAGTGTGGACCAATTTGCATATAACAATGTGCTTCAGGTGTCAATTTTCTGTAACGCTTTTCTTGTTTTCCTTATATATCGAATAGCTCTTTTTGTAATCAAAAAAATCTTGTTAACTTTTAGAGGATATTTATAAACAAAAAATTGGTTTAGTAGTTTAGTAAAATATCAATAAAAGCATTTTTTTAACGAACAAAAAAATTATTAATTTTTTTTTTTATATTTATATATATTATACTCACGAACAAAAATAACTATACGTAATAATTATGCTAGCTCATTTTCAGCATAATTTGTTCTATAACATAATTTATGCTATATTGCATAATAACTATGTTACATAGCATTCATATTATGTTGTACAGCATAATTACGGTATTTATGTTTTCTAATTTAGCATTATTTATGTTATAATGACATAAATGCAGCATAAATTACTTAATTTATTTTTTCCGTGCTAATATGTTTGTAGAAGTTACATAGGAAAATAAATCAATAGGAAGCACATTGTCGCATAAAAACACACTTTGTTTCATTATGTATACATAAAATTATATTTATCTGCATTTTATACAGTAATATATATTAAAATAAATATTAAATTTAATACATGTATAGTTTCTCTTTTGTTTTTTATCAGTATAACATAAAACATGTTGTAAATTGCCACCATGTATCAGGGTGTAAACATATACAATAATAATAATAATAATACTATACTGTACAGTATTGAAATAACAACGTACCATAAAAGGTAACGGTGCCTTATTATATTATTGAGTATTTATACAAATACATAAATTGAATACAATTTTAATTGTGTAACATTTGGCAAAAATTCAAACTTGTTAAAAAAAAAGAGTAAAATAATTTTATCAAGATTTTCGTTTAGTGAAACTCTAACAAGATTTTTTTTTTTTTTTTTTTCAGACGAAAGGACGATATATAAATAAATTTTTGCTTTATCACTCTTATAGGTTGTAAACCTCATTAATAATTTCAAAGAATTGAATACATATGCCAGTAAAATATTTCAATGAAAGAAATATATTTACATGCAATAAAATGATAAATGATGATTAAAAAAAAAATGTTGACAAGTTTTGTATGATTTCAAATACATGTTTGTAATGATAGTAATAAAAATATATTTATTACTCTGTAATATAAAAAAAAATTATTAATGGACTCACATGAAAGGGGTTAATAACAAACTGCTATATATGAAAAATATATCACGAAATTATTGCATATTGCTGCTGATGTAATAGACAAAGGACATATTGGAAACAATTAATAAAATCTATATAGCAGATATACTGTATATAGTATTGGTATTACTGTAGCTGCATTAAACTGCAAGTGCGGGTTCTATGACCTTCCTCGCAAAACATTTTATGAAAAATTTATAATTATTTTGAAATTTGATATGGGTAACGTAAACGTGCGTACTAAATTTTAGTATTTCACAAAATGCAATCGATTAATGGGTGCATATAAATGTAAATGAAATAAAGAATTGATGATATAATACCATGGAAAATATAATTATATGTACATTAAAATTTTGCAATTTAAATATATTTTTATATAAAAGTTAAAACAGAGTTGAAAAGTCATAGATTAATGAAGTAAAAAGAGATTGGGCAAACATGGACATATTCTTTCGTAATTACTATTGTATCTCATTCTATCCTATTACAAGTATGTGTAATTTTTTAATCTTCTAGAGTTACTTTGTTTTAAAACTCATGTTTTAGATCATGGACTGAATTATTACTGTGGCTTAAACAAAGCTTATTCAAGAGTGGAGTAATTATACAAACTTATATATATTGTACGGAGTTTACCTCAAACAGTTAAAACCTAATTCCTTTCTACCATAATATATTACAACAATACTTTTCCAGACAAAAATAAAACTTGTTTATTTTTTTTTTCTCTTTCTCTAAAGATTTTTGTTCTTCATTTATAGCAAATAAATAGTGGCTAACCATTAAAAAGAAAATAGGTAATTTTATATAAACAACAGTAAATCTAAAAGAGAGAGAAAAAGAGTTTTTGTTTTCCTATGGGTTAGTGGAGAACGATAATTGCGGTCACTTTAGAGGAGATAAATCCCTTGCTGATGTGGATGATACTATGAGATGGTGCAAGGAAAGAGAGGTGTGATCATCGTGGGTCTCATGTGTGTGTGTGAGAGAGAAAATAGAGAACCTACCTCCAATTTGTGGCCTCTTTTCCCCGTCACACCTTTAATTTATCGTTTTTACCACCCAAACTTTTGGGGCCTGAAGGAGTCTTGTGCACATAATTTTTACCTCAGAGCCTCCCACTGTCTTCTCTCTCTCTCTCTCTCTCTCTCTCTCTCTCTCTCTCTCTCTCTCTCTCTCTCTCTCTCTCTCTCTCTCTCTCTCTCTCTCTCTCTCTCTGCAACACCCTTTTGTTATACAATACCAAACAAAAGAAAAACTACACTTATTTTTTCTGTAAAAAAATATGTTATGCATTACAATTTTTAAACATAACACTAAATTTTTATTACCAATAAATTACAATAAAGTTCCACTTTATGTTTCATAATAAATTATAATAACATAATATTAAAGAGATTATATTACAATAATTTTTTTTAAATTTTTGAATTTAAAGAGCAATATACTCTTCAGCCTAAAGATAAAAAAAGAAGAAGACGGTTTAAGTCAAAAGCTTACAAATGTTAAATTATATATTATGTAAAAAAGAAAAAAAAAAGTTAAGAAGTGAAGGTGTTAGATGGGTTTTGTTTACATTGACTTTTGAAACCGCAAAGACAACACACACCCTTTTCTCTCTTCAGTGGTGTGAAAATTATTGATCAATATTGCACCCTGTATATAACCTATACGTGGGTTTTCAATTTTCTTATGTTAATACAAAATATATAGCTGCTACTGTAACTTGATATATGTTTAAACAGGTGTACTAAAGGCTTAAGAAAAAAGAAGAAGAAAAACAAAATCTATTGTTATTTTTTATGTGTATAGGATAATGTCTTACTTTTTTATGTCATGATGTATAAGAAAAGAATAAGACTTACTTTTCGATTCTTTTTTGATACAGCAATGTATTCTTTTGTTCTCTTTATTGAAATATTAGATTTGGTAATACTATAGAGTATACACTGTATGCTAATTTTACATTCAATATAGTATCCTATACTTTATATAATATACAAATAACTTATACGATCGGATAATAATCTTTAAATTATATGGTTTTCTGCCAAAATTTTCAAATATTTTTGAAACAAATGAATATATTACTATGTAAATTTGTACTACTATAATAATACTTTAACATATAAATGGAAAATTTGTACTGCGAGAATACAAAGTATAAATCTGATACTATAGTTCATATTATAAAAGACTCTGCTGATACTCAATAAAAATTTTGAGCATTGTCTCTATGCTAACATATACAAACATTAAATTATAATGCATATTATTACAGAGTATACCTGTAATTATCCAAAATTTGATACTTAAAAATTTAAAATATTTACTCTCTATCAGTGAGTGTTTACTTATCAGGGCATGGGTCATGTCTACAAGTAAAATGGGTATAGAGACTATACTCTAATATTTACGGGAAAAAAATATATCTCTTGTGATCATCATACTTACCTCTACAGGTTTGAATATTTTATAGAGAAAATACACAAAATCAATGCATTTCGTATAGGTACAGTACTCTCGTATAGGTATTCGTATAGGTAAACATTTGTATTCTGATTGTACAAATTTTGTACAAATATACGTACAATAAACAATAAAATTTGAAAAAAGTAGTATCGAAATATATATATATATATATATATATATATATATATATATATATATATATATATATATATATATATATATATATATATAGGCAGAACACTTTATAATAATATGACGTATACTTTGTATAATGTACATACTTTATTATACAATATAAGTTATTTCTGTGTTGAATAGCAACAATTTATATTAACTTATACAAAATATTAAATAAAATAACATTATATTTAAAATTAGTCACATCATGAACAAAATTAACATAAAATACTGTAACTTATAAACTATTGAAAAAGAAAAAAAATTGTTTTATTAAATCAATTTAAAATGAAGTAATTATTTAAAAGAAAATGTTTTATAAATTGTAAAAAAAAAAACATGATTTAAACCGTTACAAAAGAGACTCGCCTCATTTTCTGCACAATGTATAAAAACAAGGATATAATATAAAAATATCCACACCAAGCAGACTATATGTGTACCCTGCGTTATATATTTAAAGTTAATCAGAGTTTATATCCTTTGCATTAGGCGCGGGTAAATGTCACACTCTCTATTAGGAAATACGACTTTTTAGCTTGCAGCAAAAACAGACACGTATGTATATAGTATTCGTTTCGTTATTTTGTTTTCTACAGAGAGTACACATAGCGTTTTATTTTTCAATGTTTCTCCATTTTCATGATATATAATACAAAAAAAAAAAAAAAAAAAAAAAAACGTGAACCATGAAATCAAATAAGTACTTATATTATATAAATTGTCAATTTTATTTCTCTAGAATATATTTTTATACATAAAATTTTATATTATATTCTTTTTTTAACTTATATTGTGAACAATATGATTTTTTTTAAAAAAGAATTTAAAGTGTAGTATACTTTTTTTTTTAATATAAAACGTGTCAGTGCATTTCTTTTGACCTTTTCAGTTCACTTACATTTTCTTAAATAAAGGAAAAGAGAAATTATACAGATATCATAATTTACAGATGAATTAACTTTAAATATGATTTTTCTGAATGTTATTTTAAGCAGGAAATTCGTATTATATATATAAATTTTTATGTAATTCTAGGCTTATGTAGTGTAAAATATATTTAAAAAAATAAATAAATCGATTTACTGCAAAGAGAGTTAGTGACATACTCTATATTTCCAAGCCATTGACACTATAATCTTATAAGATTAAACATTACAGTTTTTCTCACAGAATACCAATATTTGAAATTTCAAAGCGTACGTTTTTATTTATTTTTACTATCATTTTTTGCCCTTATATTATACAAAAAAAAAAAAAAGACAAATATATAGAGCAATTCAAGCCTCTTCTTTATTCCTTTCATGCTTACTAAAATATACAATATTGAAAAAAGTAAGAGTGTATATTTTTTCATAAAAATATTTTGTTTACAAACATGAAGTTTATATATATATAAAATATAGAAAGACAAATAAATATGTATATACTTTCTTCTCGTTATATTTGACAGCTTTACTTTTGCAGCCTGCATGCATGCAATATAGAAAAAAAACATAGTTTATAAAATTGATTTCAAAACGCAACCTTGCATGCTAAAAACATTGAAAATAACATTTCTGATTTAATGATATTATACAATGTTAAATATTTATAAAATATCGACTGTACTGTATTTATGGCTAAAAATTGAATTTAGATAAGCTTTTTCATTTAAACATATTTTATACAATATATTTTGATATATACTGACGCGATTATAACACATAGATATAGAAAATTTATATTGATCTTGATCACAAAAAAATGATAATGATGATGCGGTATTTCAAGTTTTAAATCAATACTTATAAAATGTAAAGTTTGAAAATAACAACTAATCCCATTACATTTTCTATTACATACTCAAACACGGAATCTTAAAATATCACATTTTCACTCTCTTGTATTCTGGGGTTTATTTCTTATTTCCAAACAATAAAACGATTTAGAATTTTAGTCACGAACGAAATAGCGATACTTTTCCCAAACTGTTTGAAGAAAAAACACAACTAAAATAAGTTGTATTTCGAGAGTGTTTTCTTGGTGATCAAAACTTAGTATAAAGTGCCTTACTTTATTGGAAATAAATCTCCAAATGGAAAATAAAAGATTGCAAAAAAAAAAAAAAAAAAAAAAAAAAAAAAAAAAAAAAGGAAGTGTTATAGAACATTCAACCCCTTCAAAAATTTAAATTTCAATTCGTATAGAAATATATTATAACAACATTGAAATAAACTTCCTTTCAATTTATCATGCAAATTACTATTCTGTTGAATGTGCTAAATTTAGTAAATTTACATGACCATTAATGCAAATCAAAAGATAAACATCCCAAAACTAAAACCCAAAACTAACCATATAGATAAACTTAAGAAGGAACTAAATAGAAATGATTTACTTTATAATATAGGGTTTGTCTAAACATGTAGAATAAATTTTTAGTTTCAAATATTTATGAAAAAAAAAAAGTATTGAAAAAAAAAAATCTGTATATTATACAGAAATTGGATATATAGTGTAAGAAATTCATAAATTTTTTATTATTTTTGGTGCAATATTTTGGTGCAGCTGAAGGCTGAAGTACATAGTTGGCACCAGGGATGCATGTTTCCATCTTCACGCTCTCTCTCTCTCTCTCTCTCTCTCTCTCTCTCTCTCTCTCTCTCTCTGAACTTATTTCTTACTCTCCTGTTCTCTTTCTCAAACTCTCTTTAATATCATATAAGGTGCAATACAGTAAAAGGGGGAGAAAATTTCTTGCTTACTTGCACCAAAAAAACAACAACATGCACACACTCTCTTACTTAATGTCGACTTTAGCTTCGCGACATCTTACACATACAAAACCCTCAAATACAAACCCCCATATATACACTTTAAAACGTTACATGAAAAACCAACCCCCATGGGGAAAGGATTGTTGCATTCAAAGTAACTTCTTCTATATACCACCCAACTAAACTCCAACTCCTGATTCTCCATATGTATAACAACACAGTAATGTCTATACTTACTTACATAAGCGTGAAGTAAAATTAAGTCTTACTCAGCATGTGCATAGCAAGAGTTAAGTAGGGGATCTAAATTCGGTATATAGTCGGTAAAAAGAAGTTTTTCTTTTACTATAGTATGGTATGCAAAAAAGGGGATATGTATTTAAGAGAGCAAAGTGATCTCGTAAAATGTTAAAAAGTAAATAAGAATAAACATAAAATGTAACTTGTTATTTCAGAAAAGAGGTTTTTAATTTTAGTTTCTGTGTGTGACGTTAAATGTATTTATTTTTATAGTTATTTCTATCATTTGAAATTTGCTGGGAATGTATTATATTTAATTTTTAATTAAAGTTAATGGTTATATGTTATTACCTTTATTTCTTTTAAAAAGTAAAACATTATCGTTAGAATTTATTATTCTTTGTACTAAAATTGAGTTTAAAAAAAAAATCAGTATAGAATAATTTCATATTATTATTTTTATATACATTATACTTTGAATTTGCATATTTATCAAATATTATTACTTTACTTAACAAAATTCAAAACATTGTATTTTTTCTTTTTTTCTTCTTTTGGATATGTATAAACATTCATTCAAAAAAAAAAAAAAAGTATATTTATTTATAAATTTATTTTATTCCAAGAAAATACAATTGTTGAAAGTTTTACAGAAATCCCTTATGAATTGAAAAAGAAAGATTTTCCTCGACGTCTCTTATTTCTGTGTTTAATCCCCAGAGTGTATAGGTGGAAATCTGACCAGCAAAGAGGGGTTGGGGTTCTAGAGGGGGTGGATAATCAGCTGGTATTACGTGTAGACACAACGATGTATATGCAGCATTTTTGTGAAGCTCAATTCTTATTTTATTGGCTGCAATACAAGTGAGAGCTTTACTGGGCGACGACAAATCTAACGACAAAAATGTAGTTAAAATGTTTAACACCCCACACCCAAAACAATTCCCAAAACTATTTCTAAACTCCCCGAAAGACAAAAAAATATATATATATAAAACAAAAGAAATATTACTATACGCTTCCAGCAGACATATTTATTACAGAAAATAGTTGTTTTTTTCAACGCCTCTCTGTATCTTTTTTTTATCCTTTAACGAACAAATTGTTCTTATTTTTGGCTTTATTCCATAATGGTATAGGCTACTTTAGTTCAAATTAACCTTTTACTATGTTGATGATATAGCAAGAAATATAAAAGAGGAAAATAAAATAAGAGAGGTGATGAAAATTATAATATAAAATATGAGATTACAAGAATTTATAAGCAAATTTATTTAAATTACTAGACAAAACTATCATAATTAAGTTGCCATCAATTTAGAGCAATTTTTTATATAAACTCTGCATCCTACGACTTTTATTATATGAGGAAAAATAAAAATTATATTGTTATAACACGTATGAATATTTCTGAGAAGTGAAAGTGAAATCATCCCATATTATTATTATGAATTTAAAAAAATTCAAATTATTTACTATATTTATTCAGCAACACGCAAGTCTAAATACACTAAAATTATTTAGTAAAATATTATAATAAAAATATATATTATATAAATGGTCAACATACATATTTTTATTCATAAAGATACTATGGTAAAAAAAATTAAATATGTAGAATTTAGTTTTAGAGATTTTTTTTTTTTTTTTTTTGTTGACAAGATTTTTTTTTTTTTTATATTGACAGGGTGGAGTATTTTGTGGAACGCAAGGCAATACATCAACAAAAAAAGACACGATATATGACAGTAGCAAAATTCCGAGATGTAAAACGGGTGGAAAACTGGCACGGGTACTCCCTATAGTTTTTTTTTTTTCTCCAGAGTTAGAAATGTTGTCAGAAATAGAATGAAGCAAAAATCTGTTCCACACGTCATTGTCGGCATCTTGTGTGTAACTCATACACTTTAGACATCACATAAAAAAAATTGTCATGAACTAAATCCGGGAGACATTAAAACTAAAAAAAATATATTAAAAACAGTTATTACGCTTTAATGATTATAACTTTAACGTATTCAGTACATCATAAAATAATAAGCACACAAAAAAATGTATAATTCGACGCTGATTATCTCTTTTAAAAAAACGTTTACTATCTTTTTACTATCAGACATATCAATAAAATTATAATTTATTTCAAGAAGTCGATATATTAAAAGGTATTAAATAAGTATATACAGTTTTAAAAACCAGTATATATAAAAAGTATATACTCTAATTAAAAAAGAAATAGTCATGAATAAAACATGAAATAAAGACAGAAAAAAAAACTAAAATACAAGAGTCTTGTATATCTTTATTTCAAACCATATGTACAAATTTTTAGAAAAGACAAAGAAACAAATTGTTTTTCTTCCCCTGTGTGATGGATTATAGTTTTAATTATAAATGGTTGCACGATACATGCAGGAGTTACACTTTTGTTGCTGAGAAGATAATCCATCAAAAGGTAAAAAAAAAAAAAAAAAAAAAAAAAAAAAAAAAAAAAAAGGACATCTTCCCACGTTTGAGAAACTTGAGCTTTAAGTACAGTACTAAAAACACCGCCCTATGAAACTCTTATTATTATTGCTATATCTCGACACACCTATATAACATCCATTTCAGGAGAAAATAATAAGAAAAATAAGTTGACTCACACCTTTTTAAACGTAACAAACAAATTTAATATGCAAAAATAATAAAGTATATTATAATATGTATAAAAATGAAATATTATTGCCATGACAAATAATAAAATTATAATAATTTGTAATATGAGGCCGCGTATATAATATTTACTATTTATATTCATGTCATATATGTATAGACTAATTAAACTGTTTTAATTGCATGTATTTGAATATATATTGATTATATTTTATAATTGGTACATCTTTCATTATAAACTAATTACTTTCCCATTCCAATTAACGTTAAAAAGTTCCTTAATTACATTATTTTTGTCCATGCTTTAAAAAAAAAAGTCTATTAATGTTGTTTTATATCCATATCTAATGATACATTTTAATTATACTAATTTAAATATGATTATAAACTTATTTACAAATTAATTATAGGATATTAATCAAATACTGAATAAATTAATTGAAAAAAGAACTGTAAAAATAATAAACATTTTTAATCTATCTGAAAATAATAATAACCTAATATTCAATTACAACAGAATTTTTTTAACTTCATTATTTGTTTACATAAATCATATAAAAATCCTTTTTTGATATAAAACACGCATAAAATATAATATATAAGCCTACTTGACAATGTTGTTTATAGCAAACTTTACAACAATACCAAGCGATTTTTCAAATATAAAAATATCCTATTCAACAAAATATAATAATAATACTCTATTCAGGGGTAGTTCATTATTTTTTATATATAATATTTTTATATAATATAAAAGCCACCCTCTTACTCTTATTGTCCATAACAACGTTGTGTACCTGTACAGCTCTCTCGCTTTATTACGTCTAACTTCCGTTCATGAGAAAGCCAATAAAGAATAAAAAATATAATAAAAAAAAAGTATAAGGAAGAAGAGGGGACTCTCAGCTGTTTTCTAT
Source organism: Ecdyonurus torrentis (assembly GCA_949318235.1). Taxonomy (NCBI): domain Eukaryota; kingdom Metazoa; phylum Arthropoda; class Insecta; order Ephemeroptera; family Heptageniidae; genus Ecdyonurus; species Ecdyonurus torrentis. Next base: position 20,750,329 of record OX439130.1, on the reverse strand, counting down.
ATTTACTTTTTATATATATATATATATATATTATATATATATAGAAAAACTTTTATGTTATTATGAAGATGGTGATATTATATCAGGTTGTAGTTGTACTAATATACTTGAAAATCTTTCCATAGTTCTAACCAAACTTTTTCAATACTCTCATGTGTATTGTATACAATAAAATGCAACGAATTGAGTTTTTATATAATATTTATTTACCTCTTCAATTTTTGACAAAAAAAAATCTCTCATAACCTTGAAATATGAAGTATATAGATTTCACATGGGAAATGGCAAAATAAGGGTATATAATAGTATGTTCATATTACTTATAACTTCTTATAAGTATGAAAATCATTCGTATGGGGATCAGCTATAGCTCATGTACAGACTTCAGTTCTGTAGTCACTTTTTTCTTCTCTGATCATATGAGTGACGTCTGTAAAGTCGTTTTCTTTTATTGCTATATTACATGGTAAGCTTAAGTTATGAAAAGTAAAATAAGGTAAGAATATCAATTGTAACATGCTTTGTGATTGGGGTTCAATCTCATATACCGTGTGATCAGAAAAGGTTGATGCCAATCAGTTGACTTTAAAGTTTAAAAAACGAAAAATGCATGCATGATGATTACCATGGTTAATACAAATGGTTATTACCATGGTAATTACAAAACCTCTACACAAGTAGCTTGTATGTAATTTACTTTAAAAAAAATACATAAAAATTTACAGGCAAACTGCATGCTTTTTTATTATGCAATATGCCTGAAAATGTTCTAAATTTTGGACAAATTTGCAGGCAAACTGCGAGTAATATATTAAATATTAAACAATTATATATATTACAATGAATCACATGCAGCACTTTAAATTAATTGATTAACATAAATCATGAAACGTGTTGTGTGTGTTAATCGCTTATATTTTTAATATGATTTATATATAGCTTTTAACGAGACAGATATTCATGCATAAAGAAATAGAATGTTATTCCAAATAAAATATGAAATAAGTAAAGGCTCAATACAATCAAGCGTTTGCAAGCCTTGTTGTGATTGGTTCGGTCACTAAATGATTGAAAAAAGTTGACTTTGCTATGATTATCTAATAATGCACGCCGAAATTATTGTTATAATATTTTGCTTACACTATACGCTTTTGCTAATTTCAAGCACCATATGTTCTTATTTTAATTTCAACTATTTCCTCTTCCTTGTTTACTGACCAACTTCTACATCTAAAGAGATACAGTACAGACACTTTGATTTCAACCCTTAAAATTTTAGCTTCTATGTCATATGTATAAAGATTATTTATTTAGTTACGTCTAAAAGGATCTATATGATATAGTATTATGTTGTTATTATTTGTATTTTATGCTAAGTAAATTTAATATCTCTATACTTTGTCAATATAAACTTGATATCAATAAGTACTAGAATATTTTTTTTAACTGGCCTATATATAGAGATCATAGAGTAGCATAAAGAACAAACATGTATATGTTTCTATATGAAAGGGTCAGTGCGCTTTACGTTTCTCTCTCGCCTTTTAGATAGACTTCCTTTCGTGTTTTGTTTTTGTGTATTTGAACCACGATGTAGGTCTAAAAGTTTCTAGCTTTTAGGCAAACAAATCCTCTCACAAACAATCAAGTAGTATTTTCTTATTTTAAAAATCTATACACGAGCCAGAATAATATATCGCACTTTTTTTTTAATACCAAGAAAAAAGGATGAACCCCATATAGTTTTCATACTAAAACTAAAAAGTTAAAGCCCCTATATAGAAAAAGATATAAAAAAAATATCCTTTAAATGTTTTTGGTAAAATTGATACTATTTTTAATTTAAAACTCATAAAACAAATTACATATTTCCTCATTTTTTTTTCTTCTGTTATAAATTAATTGTGCAAGAAATAAATTATAATTTTTTACTATTATAACTTAAATAAAATTAATTAATAAACAAATTAAAGCACATTAAATAAATAATAAATTTTATACTGCAGTACATATAGCTATAAAAAAAAAGAAGATAACATTTTAGTAGTTTTCATCGTCTTTTATACTTCATATTTTATCCAACGGGTAAATAATAATAATACCTCATATAATTTTTATATGTTACTATAACTAGTAATAATAGATGTTATGACATGAAATATAATAAAACACGTATATATATATATATATATATATATATATACATATATATATATATAATAAAAAGTAAGAAACGTTAAAAAAAACTTATAATATTTAAGACAAGAATAAAAAAAACTTTTCTCTTTCATATAATGAAATGAATTTTTATTCTGTTTCATATATTACAATATATACATATATATATATATATAGGGATGATATATCAGTATTAAAAAGTTTATTTGAAAAGAAATAAAATTTTTAGTTATTTTTCTCGTATATATAAAAGACTATTATTAGTCCCATACGTGTAAAGTAAGTAATCAAAGGAGAATTAGTTGAGTAATAGCCTCGTGATTGTAGGGATAGTTCATAAAATGATGTTATATAGCTTCAGGAGAGATATATAATGTTAAACTGTACTATACACAACACTACATATGTATGCTGTATAGTCAGAGAGTCAAACCTTCATCATTATTATATCAAAATAGAGATCTACAAGGACTTGACGATAAATAATTGTTAAAAAAAAAAACTAAAGAACTAAAAAACTCTTTTTTTGTTTTTTTGTTTTGTTTTTTTCGGGTTGTGTAGATTTTGCAATCTATGCCTTCACAGATTGATGATGACTATCGTTTGAAAAACTTTACTTCACAAACTTAAGTTTTACAATTTGAAATATTTATAAGTCTAATATAATATTTATAATCCAGATTAGTTCAATACTTGAAGACACTCAGAAAACAAACATTTACTCTCAACGCACAAAATGTTTCGAGAATACCTTTACGAAATGCTTTGACTGTGCGTCAAAACTAAATATTCAATGTAAGTATATAGATGAGTACAAAAAATACATGGGTTTTCTGTAAACGTTAGAGTATATAATATAAGCATTTCACTATTATATAGTATAGACAGTACCCATCACTGGTAGAGAGTAAACACTTAAATGTTTAATCTGTATAATATTTAATGGATAATTTTAGGTACAGTTATACTCTCTATGCATTATAATTTGATGTATGAATGTTAAAAGACAATAATTAATGCATTAAAATTTTAGTGCGAGTATCAGTTACAAAATACTATAGCCTCTACTACTTTGTATTCTCAGTGTAAGATACAGTATATTATTTCCAATAGAAGACTTGCAAAAGTAGGTTTAGTGAGAAAATAAACAAACTCACGGGTCAACAATACTATCAAGGTGCTAGCAGACAACTTTGTGGTCCTGTCTACATTTAACATGCTTTCTTATGAAGCAATGAAGCAGCTATAACTCACGTTAGTATTATTTCTCAGAGCTGAAATTTTTACTGTAGGTTACTGAGCCTTGAAATTTTGTTTTCCTGAATTTGAAGTCGATTGAATGGAAAAAATAATTGTTAACGAAATTGATTGAAATTCAGGAAAATAAAAGCTTTTAAGCTCAGTAACCAACAGCAAAAATTTCAACTCTAAGGAATAATTCTAACTTGAGTTATAGCTGCTTTATTCCCCCATAAGAAACCATGTTAAAATTGAGACAAGAACACGAAGTCGTCTGCCAGTGGTTTTTTAGTATTGTTTGGCTGTGAGTTTGTTTATTTTTCTTACTAAACCTACTTTTGCAAGTTTTGAATTGATTGTTGATTCACAAAACCTTTATAACAATGTAATAACTATACCTTCATTACCATTGAGCAAAATAGTGAAGCTGTCGTTGTTGATTTTACAGAATCAACAGATTCTGAACAGATTCTGTTCTGTAGGATTTTGGCTTGCATCTTACGAATATGATTATGCTGCCCAAAAGTTATAACAACAACAATATAGTGAGGTCTAAAATTTCAATAAAACATACATCGATTAATGTAAATCGATTTTTGAACTTTTTAGTGAGTACAAACTTTGGTGAGCATCAGTTGGTATAATGCTTCTAAGGGAGTAGGTGACCGGCTGATATCTGGCAAACTTAACGGTCGCGAAATATAAAATTAACAAGAAGTAAAGATGAAATTGTACTTAAAAGTTTAGTTCGTTATATCAAACACATGCAAACAGGGACAAATATTTAAGTTACTCTACTTTAAAAGATAAATATGTTAATGTGAAAAACCAAATTTCAGCGCCAACTTTTACGTCATATTATAAACATTTTTAAATTTAAAATATAAATAAATTTTATTTTGGCAAAAAATCGTTCCATTTCGTTTGAAAATTATATATTTTTTTATATAGTATTTTTTGTTTTGCTGGATATAAATAACGTATAGAAAGAATTCGTGTAAATATATAAAGTTCCTACTGACTATTTCCACACCAGCTTGGTCAACTTAAAACTGAGTTATTGGGAAAATATTGCTATCAATGGTGCTATAATGGTGTTCGTAAACCTCGTTTTTTTTTTTTGTGCTCCAAACCACTAAAAATGACGATCAGCCAATGTTTTTTAAATGGAATTGCGCATTTTTTGAAGCAAGGGAACAGGATTTACGAACATCATTATGATCGGAAAATTTGATCCAGCGTTGACGTTACAGACCTGACTAAAGTATCAATAATAACTTTGACAAAGATGCATCCCTTGTAGGTCTCTAACTGCGGACCACAAGAGTTGAGCTACTTGGGTCAGTCGGGATTTCTGGCCTTTCCCTGTCCAGTTTAGAGTAGAGAGAAGCGCCGCCGCCTTTTGCCAACTTTACACTGGCCTGCCTGCCTGCCTGGCGTATACAGTATACGTACTGTGCACCACCCACCCCGCAGGCTCAAGAGACAACCAAAACTGATGGAAATTTTGACTGAATAATTTATTACCTACGAGAGACGAAGAGAAATTATATTTTATACGCGTTACGTACTTTCAAAATACATGAGAATTAATGTTGAATCTAAAATAATATTCTCTTCTCTGTGGTAAAAAAACATGAAAAACTATATGAAAAATTAGTGAAGACTTTATAAAACGTATAACAATTTCACCTCATTTGTCATAAATTTTTCCCAAACTAACATAAGGCAGACTAAAATATAATTTTTAACTTCTTTTAGACGGAAAAATATATTTTTAATTTCTACATGACGGGTAAAATGAAACGTTTCTGTAATGTATTTTTTCGATACTTGAACAAAATTAAAATAATAATTTTTACGTCCTTTATTATTTAATGTTTCAAAAAAATGAACAAGCAAACCAAATAAGTCTTTGATATTGGAAAATATGCTTTTAAAATAATTTAAATTTCAAATTTTCAATGCACATATTTTTTTTATTTCTTCAAATTTGTGGAACCTGAGACGTGTTCATGCACAACTTTATCAACACTCTTTATACAATAAGCAAATAAAAATAGAATTTCAACTTAAAACTTCCTTTTGTGTATCATTAAATTTATATATAAACTCTTTTTTTTTTTCTTTTTTTTTCCTGAGTAAAATTTATTTTTCTTTGAAAAATATAGCATTAAATCTGTTTTAGTATATTATTTGATATTAATATGAGCCTTATTGTTTTCAATATTTTTTTTTGTCATACATCTGGTTGAGACGTACTGAAAGGAGGAGGGCGTGGACCACGGAGGCTGCGTCTGTAGCATCCTCGTGGGAATGTACCCACGTGGGGGTGACACGCACCCCATTCCACCCCCCACAGCCTTATTCTCTCTCTTTCTGTATCTCACACACACGCATGTAAGGGGTGGCCACTAATTTACCAGCACTCCGCAATGGACGACAAATTTTTTATTGCTACAAAGATCGTAATTTTTATTTATATATTATTTTAGAGTGTAATTAAATAACAATGGTTCTTCTGCTATAAAACAGTAGCCACATATTGTATGCTTTTTTTCTTCTTCTTTACTGTTTTTATTATATATAACTATGCCATATTTTTGTTTCTATATACAGTATAAAATTAATTAATATTTTAAATTAAACTGGCAAGGGAGAGAGTGAGAGAGGAAAACAATTTTTTTTATAAAATGAAATTTTGCATGTTTAAGTATTTTAATTTCAGTCCTTTATCTTAAAAAAGATAAAATAACCAAATTTTATACAAAAGTGCTTTGCATGCATTTATACTGCAACCTCAAACTGTATTATGGCAATGGCTTGCATTTATATGGACGACTGGAAATTAAACATGATGCATATCTGAAAATACGTAGTTTCATATAACATGATAATATTAATGTTTAATATTTTTGTCTTTTTTTTTTTTAATGAAAGTCGTTAAAATATATTTCACAGATATTATAGGATTATTACATTATGATTATTATAGGATAATATTAACCTACTTTTTTAAAAAAATAAAAATTATGTTATAAAAATATCCTTTTTGAATATATTTAAAATTTACATAAAATATTTAATTAAAAGCAGTTAAAGTGAAGGAAAAAAACATCCCCTTTTCGATATTTTGATTAATACAGACTACAGAGTTCATTATAAAAATGATAAGTACTGTATTATTTTTTATTTTTTTATGACTATATAATTTGATAAATCAAACCCTTTTATAATTTAATTTATTTCAATTACAGTAGAACAAATTTTACAATTTAGCACTATTAATTTAGGAAGAAAATAGTTTACATTATATACTATGATCATATGCACCCCTCTCTTAAATATAAACCTCCCCAATGCGTTTCGCAATAAAATTTACACACAAAACTATTGCGTGTATGAGAAAAAGAGGGTGGATAAAAAAGGGAGAGAAAACAGAAGAAATTTAACTCTCTACATATTTCACCAATTAAATTACACAGACTTCAGTTGTTTATTTATAATAAAAATGTAAAATCACCAACACTTTATAAAAATATTGAATATGTTAAAAAAAAATCATGCACAATAGACAGATGAGGGGGAGTGAGTATGCAATTTATGCAAGGGATGAAAATATTACAATAAATTTTTTTTAAAGTTATAAAAAAGTATAATATCATATAATAATAAATATTATATTATTATAGACTATTTATTTTCATTATTGAATAGTATATTTATAATAAAAAAAAAAGACAGACATATATGTCATATACACTCTGTGTATATGAAAATTGATTGATGGATTATGTAGAACTGAAATGAAAGAGGACAATTAATTTGAAAAAAAGAAAAAAAAATCAATACTTTAGATACACGTACAGCAGTGAGAGAGAGAGAGAGAGAGAGAGAGAGAGAGAGAGAGAGAGAGAGAGAGAGAGAGAGAGAGAGAGAGAGAGAGAGAGAGAGAGGAGAGAGTTGACTATGGGGTTTGAAATATCTAACAAAACAGCTGACTCCACGATAGGTGTCACAAACACATGGGGTCTCAAAGTCTGCAGAGTGGGTGTATATAATACGTACAGTACGAACGTACTTATATAATGTATGATACCCACTCCAAACCATACATATATAGTGAGAGAAAAACCTATATGTACCACCCCTCACTATATAATATTATATTTCATCTTCAGCAGAAAAGTCTTTATTAATTCATTATAAGTCAAACAGCACCAGTATAACTTGTCACAGCTTGTCGTTCAGATTTATTGATTCAATTGATTGGTATATTTATCTTTCTTGTATATAACATTATAAAATATTAAAAGTATAAGAAATAATACTTTATTTAAAAAAAAACTTTTTTTGTTTGTTATTATATAAATTTGTCAAAATATATTAAAATATTAATTTCCAATCTTTTTGTGACAGCTTTTAAATTTTCATTCAATTTCATACACAAAGTTTTTTTATTTTAAATTTTATTTCACGCTCTCTCTCTCTCTCTCTCTCTCTCTCTCTCTCACTCTGAATATATATATATATATATATATATATATATATATATATATATATATATATATATATATATATATATATACATATATATATACATATATATATACGTATATATATATAAACGGTTTTTAGACTATTTTCAATTATACAAACACAATTATAGGTTGTATTTGCTTTTATATTATACACAATTTGTTAATTATGTAAATAGAAATATCATAATCAAATAACCAATTAATTTCAATTATTATATCTCTCTTGTCTCTTTTTAATATTTATTTATTACTTTTTTATTTCATTCAATTATAAATTTATTGATTGACCTCAGTTTTTAAATTAATATAGAGAGAACAAACATGTTTTATTGACAGAAAATACTAATTGTGTCTAATTTTTTTTCACTCTGATCCTAGATTTATATATATATATATATATATATATATATATATATATATATATCAGTGGCGTAGCCAGGGGGGGGTTTTGGGGGTTCAAACCCCCCCTGTGGATTTGGAAAATATATAAAAAAAATATATAAAAATCGAACAAAAATTGTGCAACAAAAATCGTATTTTAGGAGAAAAAATCTAAAAATATTTCTCGCTTCGCTCGAATATGTTAAATGTTTAATTTTTACTAATTTTACATTCTCCACTGATACATAGTACAGTTTCGATCAAATGAATAGTTACCATTTAAACTCGACGTTTTTTACCGCGTTAAATTTTGTTCAATTTTGCAACCTTGTTTATGATTATTCATTGAACTCTATATTCTCAATCACATCTATATTCAAATTCATTGAGTCTATATATTGTAATAGTTGACAAATACACCACAAGAAGTCACCTGTGATGCACTCAGGTAGACAATCCGGCGGATAAATATTTTGCTTGCTTGCTCATTCTCTCTCTCTCTCTCTCTCTCTCTCTCTCTTCTAAGAAATGCATTTAATGTTTTTTTTTATGTTTCAAAATAACTGCTGACTTACCGATTTGCCCGATTAAGAGATTAAAATTAAGATTTTTTTTTTATCATTTATATCAATATGATTTGTAATGACAGCAATTTGATAAGAAAATAGTTCGAAACTTGTTATCAAACAAATACTTGAAAGCATTTCTCACAAGAGAGAGAGAGAGAGAGAATGAGCAAGCAAGCAAGCAAAATATTTATCCGCCAGATTGTCTACCTGAGTGCATCACAGGTGACTTCTTGTGGTGTCTTTGTCAACTATTACAATATATAGACTCAATGAATTTGAATATAGATGTGATTGAGAATATAGAGTTCAATGAATAATCATAAACAAGGTTGCAAAATTGAACGAAATTTAACGCGGTAAAAAACATCGAGTTTAAATGGTAACTATTCATTTGATCGAAACTGTACAGCGGTATAGACACTATATTAGCTTTAAAGCTATAATATCAAATATTTTGTAGTACTATAACCAAATGCGAGTAACTAGCTACGTTTTTTATTTAACTGTAAATTTTCTATTTTAACATTTTCTATTTCTAATAAACAAAAATATTTATAAAAGTAAAAACTATCCAGTTTTCAAGCATATTAAGTTTATACTAGTCCATATTCGATGATTTTTATTTTTGTGTTGTTGCAAAAAGTAAAAAAAAAAAAAAAAAAAAAAATGCAAAAAGATAAAAAACTTGATCCCTATTAGAGACATTCTTTGCAATTTCCCTTATAATTTGTCATTGGTTTCATGGGGTTTATTTCAAATTGACCCAGTTTTGTGCCGACTTATATACTCATTCTCTTTTTAAACTGTTGCTAACAAAAATAGTTTAAAAATACAGAAATACAAAAATGCAAAAAAAAAAAAAGTATTAAAAAATAAAGAGTTAAGGTAAATATTTTTTAAAGATATGAATTAGTTATTACTTATTACCATAATATTTGAAATTTTTGTTTTATCATAAAAAGAAATCACCAGAAGCAGAAGTGACACATAGTAGATTACCAAAAGAACAGGACAGGACAACGTTAGCCAGTTTCAGAAAGAAAATACCATATGAAGAAGTTAATTTAATATAGCAAAAATTGTGTACAAGAGATGCTGAAATTCTCTCTAATTTTGATTGATTTTTATTTTTCCGTAAAACAATATTACCTGATGAGTGTGATCACTGATGAGTATATAGTATACTTTTGAACTTAAAAAAACAATAATAAATAAATAAATTAGACTAAACGGACAAAATTACAGTGCTGTGTATAAAATACGACGAAATCTAAACTATAAAAAATTAAAAAATTAAAAAAATGAAAATGCGTTCTATCAATGATTTGAAGCTCAAAATTATTTTTAGGTTGTAATTTTGAATTCCTTAAAAATGATCTTTTAACAATGTAACGTAAGAAATTTCTTTCACTAACGTTTACTGATATATTTTTAAAGTTTCTATGTACTTCGGGTTGCGGTCATCAGGTGTTTTATGTACTGCGGGCTGCGTAAATGCAGTGCTAAAATGAAATACAGTCAATACTGTAATTCATAATTTTTAGTTAGTTTGAAACTAATTTTTCTATTTAAAAAAATTCTTTAACAAAATGCACTCTTATAAAAAAAAATTCGAACTTGAAAATATTAATAGAATGTGAGATCTGTATTCTTTTATTTCGTCAAAGGGGTTGCCCGATTTAGATTAGATCCATTTAACTTATTTCTTTCTTTCATTTTTATTATTATTATTTTTGTTTTTTTGCTTGCCATATTTTGTTATTGAGCTACACCACTCCATAATCCCAGTCAATACATTGACTAAATATCAAAAAGTTTTGTCTCTAATATAAAATATTAATAATGTACGTAGCAAGGAAAATGTAGCAGTTTTAATTTTTGTATTGTCAAAAGCAAATTCAACTTTTTGGCACGTCCAAAATCTACAAACTAAATTTTGCCTCATTTAAAATCAAATGCATTATAAATACATTTCAAGTGCAAATTTCATCAAAAAAGGGGCGTGGCCTCAAAAAAATTCGCGCCTGCGGCGGGCTTTTGGGGGCTTCGCCCCATCATTTCTATCCTGAACCCCCCCTGTGGTAAAATCCTGGCTACGCCACTGATATATATATATATATATATTCTTTTTTAAAGCTGGTCAATAAATTTGTATTATTAATTTAGTTATTTCGTTTTCTTGTGGAGTGAGTACCAAATTAACTTTTTTCCTACAATTTTTTTTAATGTAATAAAAGTTGCCTCTAAATAAAATATTGGAACTTATGTCTTAAAAGAAGTGGGGTGTGGGGGCTTTATGGAAATGTAATTATTCATTAATGTGACTACTAATAATTATGGAAACTTCCAAGAAAAACAGTTAATAACATTCATAAAAATATATATATATATATAATTCAAATTAACCTAAATGCAAGCTTACAAAAGCTATATTTACCAAGCAAAATCACCTAAATTTTTAGATGTTAATAAACAAAATAAAAGTTAAGCTATTGTTAAAAATTATTTTATATAGCCCCTCGCTGATATGGTTTCATAACATATATTTTGTAATTAGAATTTCAGTTTCATATATGGAATATTATTAAACAAATTTAATACACCATGTTCTATATAAATTCTATGCTAAAATCAACATTATACAAGACCCGGATGTTTCTTGATTATTCACACATATACATAATATTTTGTAATATACATTGTATTCAGTGTGTATATAGCATAGCTATTTAAATATTAAAATGTTGTTAAACATGCGAGAAATGATAAATATCTTTCACGTAACAAGGAACTATAATAATATTCTCTCTCTCTCTCTCTCTCTCTCTCTCTCTCTCTCTCTCTCTCTTGCACAAAAGCATTGTGTGCTTCATCTTGTCGCCTTGTTTTCTTGCTACTGTGTCACATATTATAGTGTATATATCTCGACTACTGGGTGCTAAATAAATCTTCTTATATTTTTCATACAAACAGTATAGCAAACAGGAGGAGCAAAAGCTACCATGATGTATTACATTAAAATTTTACATTCTTGTATTATAAAACCAGTTGACACAGAATATTTCAACAAAAAAAAAATAATATAACACTATGAAGATTTTCAAATAAAAACATTTTATCATTAATATAAAATGAAATGTTATATAAATTATTTTATGTATAACTCTTTCTTAAATGTATTATAAGAAATAACACCATAATATATCAATTTTATGGTGTATAGTTAAAACGGCATGAATGAAATTAACAACTTTTTGTTGATGATTTTTGTTCAAATACTAGTAAATTAAGATTAAAACGGTGGAGACTAAATATACTGTGCGGGGATGTTCGCATAAGACTGCGCGCTAGCGCCATATTATGCTTCAGTATATAAATACGTTGCCCAGCATAGGACGAACTTCAAATTTAGTTTGTTGTATTTTTTTTTATAGTGAAATTAAAGTTTGTTTGTTTGTTTTGTTTTTTTTCTTTCGCCGGGAGTAAACATCTCATAATGGCAATATGAAAAACAATAATAGTTTATGACTTATGAGTAATATTTGTTACCTTTTAATTTGCAAAGAAAATTAGCCCCATACTCATGGTTATAATATGGTCTATGTTATGTAGTACAGTATACTGATCCTGATCCATTATGGTGTCGAAATGCAGGCTTAAATCAATGAGTGAAACAACCCACTAGAGAGAGAGAGAGAGAGAGAGAGAGAGAGAGAGAGAGAGAGAGAGAGAGAGAGAGAATCGACTCATAGATTTCAAATTGTATAGCATTATTATGCTTTTAACGCATATGATTGAATATTGCTGAGATAACTAAAAATAGTTGAATGAATGAAAATAAAAGTTATAAAATAATACTAATCTTTTTCTTCTCTCTCATATATAATGAATAAAATAATATGCTGTATAGAAAATAAATTCAATATGCGCATAGCATAAGTAATTTACCTTGCAAACTAGATAAAGTTTTACATTATACAGTGCAAAGAGAACAAGGGAGAGAGAGAGAGAGAGTTTAGTGCAAAGTTTTTAGCTCTATTATATATTATTATTATTATTATATAGTTTAAAATTAAAATGCAATATGCTGGTATAATATAAACTGAAGTTATAAGTCATAAACATGTCTACAAATTTCACACGTCACTAACAGAAATATAATATTATATTATACCTTTCCATCATCATATAACTACTGTATAAACTTTTTACTTGACAACTCATTACATTAACAACCTTTTAAATTTAAAATAATCAACCAGAAATATAGTGGAGCAGATTATTATTTTATATAACACTTTACATAAAATAGGGAAAATATTTTAACCTTTTTTTTTTTTTTTCCTAAAAAAAAATAATAACATATTTTGCTAAAGTGACCGCTTGCGGGCAAAACAAATTAACGTCATATACTAATTAATTAATTAAGACGTAGTCGCTTAAAGTGATTATCTTTAACCACTTTAATAATATATACAGCCCGGTAGTTCCAGTAACTTTATATATATAGCAAGAGGAAAAACAGTGTAGTAGGAAAACATGTATTTAAAATAGAACTAAAAAAAATGCATATGTACTGCATTATGTATTTTAAAACCAAGTTGCATAATATAATAATATTTCTCTGTAAAAACAACTTCCCTCGCACATTATATACAAACCATGTACTGTTATAAATAAAAATATTTTATTAAAAAAAAATAGATGTAATTTACATCATTACAGCACTTATCTCTTAATGAATTTTTATAATTAAATTATAAAACAACTGTTAATTATATTCCAAGTTAATATTTATTCATGGTGTATAACATTACTTAAAAAAAGTCATTTTTACATTTTTAAGATACAGGAGAAAATTATTAAAAAATAATATAAAACAAACTTGCTTATATTTTTTTTTAAGTTTTTTTTTTAATAGTTTTTTTCAATTTAACACATTTTAAGCAGGCGTCCGTTGATTGGGTCACCGAAAATGTTAATTAAAGGATTTAAGATTATCGTGTATAATAACGGTTGAAATTTCAAGTATATCAATTGATTTATTGGTGTTCAAATAGTATCATGAATATTATACTGATTCAATTTTTTAAACAGTATTAATACAGCATTGCAGGCATTAAAAATTATTTATTTTGTATACTGTGTTAGATACAAAATTTTGTATAAAACAAAATTAGTTTATTAACATTGAAAATTGGATATTCAATAATTTAATAAACAATTATAAACCATGTTATATGACAAACTATATAATAGACATAGTGAAATCATGTTAGTTTAGGATCTGAGGCTTTTTAGTCATTCTCTCTCTCTCTCTCTCTCTCTCTCTCTCTCTCTCTCTCTCTCTCTGTATATACATATAAAACAAAATATTGTATAAAATTATTAGAATATTTAATTATTCCTAAACATTATGAATAAATTTATTACACAACCATCAACAAAATAATGTAAAACTATAAAATTTATTATCTATACAGTATATTATACATAAATATAATAATAAAATTATTCAAAATATAATTTTATAATAAAGCAATTAAAAATTACTCTTATCTATTCTTCAAGTAGTAAAATTTAACCCTTAAACGACTCAATATATTTTATTTGACTATATTAAAATCTCCTTGGAGACTTCTCATATTAAAAAAAAAAAAAGAAATCAAAATGTCCCCTTAATATTACATCCCTTTAGGCGACATTTATTTTAAATTAATAGCGATGTAATCACTGTCATGTAAAACATCTGAGACCATATAGAACTTATTAAAAACCAGTATTGTATGAATATATATGACTCATATATCCAAGAACGTTAGTAATTAACTCATACTCGCATATAACTCCCTATACATAATATACAATATATTTATATATATATATATATATATATATATATATATATATATATATATATATATATATATATATAATATGTATTGTATATTATGCTTCAATACCTATGCTATGTGTTATATAAAGCAATGTATTTAATAGAGAGAGGGGGTGGTATTTTATATTATATACATTATATAGTTAGCCAGAAGCAATTTTAAAAATATCATTTATACCCTCCCCCATCCCCTATTATTTTCACTCATCAGTTTATTAAACTAATCAAGAGAATTTCATATTATACACATAATGCTTTTATATGTTGTTATATATATATATATATATATAATATATATATATATATATATATATATATATATATATATATATATATATATATATATATATATATTGAATATAATGTGAATCGATTTTGTTTTATAAATGAAAATTCAGCAATTATTTTATCAATGTATAGATGTTTTTGGTACTACATTTTTCGAATGAATTTCAGAGTGAAGTTAATTTCCGTAATAATAAAATTCATTCTATATTATACGTTTTGATGATTTTATATCTGCGAATATAATTGATATTAATAGAAACAGTATTATGTAGTTTGTATGCTGGAAATATTTTCATAACTTTTTGAGCCATGCGTCGTATAATTAAGGCATTTGATATTTGTGTTTGTTTACTGTTGTGTTTGAAGATACAAATAATTTTTAAAGAATGGATTGAAAAAAATAAATAAATAAAAACAATAACTTAGATTCTTGTCTGTGCTAAAAACAACACAAAAATTATATAATATATGTGCACAGAAAAACGTCATTAAAGAGCTACTATTTAGACTTTTTTTATAATAAATTTGTTAGACATATTATAAAAAGTTTTTAAAGATCTAAAGAGCTATACCGTTGAAGAAATTACGTTTATACTAACGAGTTACTGTTTAAACCTTTATCAAACAAGTTATTGGTTTGTACTAAAGAACTATATATTATGTATTTATCTGAATAATTTCTATGTTTTCCTTGTTTGTACAGCCATAATATAATACAGAATTCTATATGATATTTTATTCAAGAGTATACCTATTTAAATTTTTCTATTTTATCACAAACTTTAATCCTATAGTGTCGTTTAAATTTTCTGAGCACAGTTTCGTGCTGTATTTAATCAACCCTATCAAAGGGACTCTATGTATACAACGCGATAAAATGTTATTAATTCTTATAAGCTGCGTGTTTAACGCTTTTTTTTTTCTATAGAAATCATGAAATATTTTAGTTTAATTCCTTAATAATAAAGTCTTGTAAATTAAAGAAAAAAACCAACTTCTTATTCTTGAATATTTTGTTCTAAGAAACATAGATATCTTTATTAAAAATAAAGAATAAAATAATATAATAATAATGAATAATATACATGAACTATTTTTTATCATTATTTCTATAATTACACCGCAGTAACAATTTTTTTTATTTAATACTTATATATACAATGTATTATTCACTAAAAAAAATAGTATAAAACTAATAGTTGTATGTATTTAAATATGAAATGACTATAGAACACGCTATATATCTAATATTGAAAATAAAATTAAAAATTTAATAATGAAAATATTTATTATATGATATAAAATCATAAGAGTAAAAGTTAAATATTTTACGTTTAAATTTTATGGGAAGATTGATGAGGATGATTTTATTTATACAGTTGACATGACCTCGTAAAATTTTATCTACCCTCTATATATATATATTTTTTTCCTTCCATCAAGTAAGTCATATAACCATTCAACTCTTTGCCCTCGAGTGTAGCAATGATAACATCAAAGTACCTCGTATTACGTAAATATAAAGTACGCTCGTCAATTTCTCTACTTCCAACATCAATCTCTTTTAAACTTGAAACATAAAAATTTATAACAAAATTGCAATAATAAAAAAAAAGGAAGAAATTTTATTTTGGGTTAATATTATATATATTTTTTTTTCTTCTTATTTTACATCATAATTCTATTGTTGTTGTTTTTTTAACTAATAATTTAGTGAATGTAATTCATTCTTTTTATATACTTTTGAGTTCATGAAAATTTAGAGTTTACGTCCTGGTCTTATAAAAAGTCTTCTATAAGATTTTTTTTAATATGAAAGCTTAATGAGCTGTAAAATTATAAAAATCGTTTAATTTTTATGTAAATTGGATCATGGTCTGCTTGGTACACATCACCGGTAAGGTTTCGTATCTTTATAATACACTTGATTTGTAAACCAGTGTTATAAAAAAAAACAGTATAGGACACATAATCTTTGTATCAATCCAATAGCCTTTAAAATAAAAAATAATTAAACATAAATCGTCTTGAAATGGTTGTTGATAATCTATATATACACCATCAAGAAAGAGTTTAACATTTTTCAAAGTATATATTTGCAATCAGTATCCTTACAATTTATTAAAATAATTTTGTATTACTATCAGTTAACTGACGACAGGAACATTATCATAAAACTTGATATACAGAGAGTAAAAGATACCAAAAGTCTCGTAGAATAAAGCTTATATTTTTTTCTCTCTATCGTAATGACAAAAGCTGCGAGGGTATATTACTATCAAAAGTATTAAATTAACAAAAAACTCCTTTTATATATATAGTGTTTACTGAAGCGCAAATTTTTGTATCTATAAAAAATATATCACATCACATCTCACGTTTTTTTACATTACTGTAAATATAAATACAGTAAATCCTATATGCCTTAAGGATTTATTATTAAAAACCCCTTAAAAAGTAACAAAACCTTAATAAGCAGGGTGGAGTTTGTTGAATAATTTAAAATTAGATTTTAATCTTCAACTACTATTTTTTTTTATATATACAAGTAGAAATTTACGGAAGGATATTTTCAAAACTATTCAATCATTTAACTTTATCAAAATGAAAAATAAAGTACATGTCTAAAAAATATAATTTAAATATTCTTATATATGATCTCTTATGTACGATAAAGTAAATATATCATGTTATTTTTTTAACTTTTTTTTTTTTAAATATCTTATTTTTTATATACCTTAAGGGTGTTTTTTATAAGTAACTTTTGTTATTTGAACATATATTGTACTGCATACTCTATATTATATTATATTTAAAGTGAAACACTTTATAAATGTAACAATTTTGCTGCTGGCTATTGTATTTATACTACAAAGAGGGTAATGAAGCTTATAAACAAAGATGACGCATTTTAAAGAGCTAATTTACTCTTAAAACTATCACATACGCGTATGAGAAAGAAACATGGCCAAAAAAATATATATATTATAGGGTGAGGAGGTTAATTTTCTCTACTGTCACTTAATATATATCTTATGTAAACAAATGACTATCGTATAACAATAGAATGACGTAATAATATGTATAAACGTTGCTGTATTGACCTGTAGGTATACAGTCATGTGTAATATTATTATTGTGTTTATTTAAGTGAGAGAATGAGGGTGTAACTAAAACCCCTCCTCCAATGTTTTTCTACCCCCCACATCAAATAACACCTAAAAATGTATTGTATTGGAGTCTCGTAAAATATAGTAATATCTTTATATTTAATACAATAAGACAAATTAATGACTTAATACTTTGATTTATAACAATAAAATATGTTTAGTTTTCCTGAAAAAAAAAAAATACAATGTTTATACATCTTTCACTTTTTTATATGAATGATAGTTATTTATTTTAAAGATAAACTAATATGCAAACAAAGACTTTCGTCTTTTTTTTTTTTTTTTTTTTTTTTAGAAAACTTAGGGCAGCATAAATCATATTTTATTATTATTAAACATTTTAGGGAAATGTGTTCTGTGAAACAATAGAACACAAAAATTCAATTTAGTTTAAGAAAACCTTATTTTTAAAACAATAAATTACAGCCCACTATATCTTGAGTGTTGAGGTGTGAACTTTTAATTTTTTCACGTCAAAGAAGGTAAATTTAATTTTTGTATTGTCCCACTATATAAAATAATTTGAGTTTATGTCAACATTGAATCTTGTCAAATTTATACTATTAAAATTTATAGACAAGCTGAGTGGTTATATGTTATGAATAATTTATTGTAATTAGATTCGCTATTAACTTAAATAAGCGTAGTAAGCGTGTAATTGAAATGCAAATCATGCAATAAATATAAACGTATTTAATATATGAAAAATAGAACTTAAAAAAATAAAGTGTGTTTTTATCGTAAATCATGCCAGGCTATTTTTATATTTATTTGTAAATACGAAAATAAAAGTTGACATGTATAAGTTTAATGATGAATAAAGAAAAGTAAATTTTATTAAATGAAATCTCTGGTATGGCATGTAATTTAAATATAATTTTTTATTATATAAAAAGTAATTACAGAATACCCACACACACACACACACACAAAATGTATTTAAGATTTTTTTTACTTGATATTAATAATAATTTTTTACGATAATCTAAAATGAAAATCTTTTAGTATAAGGAAAAAAAAAAAGGTCTTAAAAATATAAAAAAGGCAAAGAAAAAAGAAATATAATAAAAAGAATAATTTTTTTCTTCCTAAACAATTCTTCTTTTTGAAAACTATATAAAAATGTTGTATAATATTTAATATTTGAAGCACGCTATTATAATAATAATAATAATGTCTGATATATATTATTTTCTTTTTATTGTTATAAAAGTTATGGTCTTGCTGATGGTATATTTATTATGTAAATCGCAGTGTTTGAGTTGAATGTATATAAGCTTGATGTGGCCACTATGTCTTGGTCAAGCTTGCCAGTTGTCCCCCCCCCCCTCCCCCTCACCTCCCTGTGCTCCAGACTAACTACCGTGTGTCGTGACGTGACTAGAGATATTACTGACTATATATTAGGGTGCATGTTAAGAGAGGGTGCAATTTACCCCTGTAAAGCACGCCAACTGCATTATACACATTTGAAACTTTCACTTTAAACTAAAAATTAATATTAAATATAGGTATTAAACGTAATATTATAAATATACAAGATTTAAAAATATGATAATAATTTAATTTAGCAGCTTTTTTATATTATATAATTTATTAAATAATAAATAGTTTTTATTATTATATTATTTTTTTTATATATAAACTAGTATTTTTTTTATGCATGCATATTTATATGTAAATACCAATACTCTCTCTTTCTCTCTATTTCTCTCATCTTATATTCCATTCAATATCAATATTGTAACATGTTATATGTTTATTATTAAAATATAATGATAATAATAATAAAAATGAAGCTTGCATGATTTAGATATTTGAGGTTATGTCAAGGCATGCTATAATAGAACATTTTTATGGTCTCAATTTTTTATATTAAAAAAATATAATATAACTAGCTCTGAGGTATGCAAGAGAAAAAAAACTGTGTTTTATAATCTACCCAATTTATTTTAGATGAAAGTTTAAAGATAAACATATTATTTTTACATATTTAATATTGGTATACAAAATGTAATGTGTATGTATGTATGTATGTATGTATATATATATATATATATATATATATATATATATATATACACACACCTATACATATATTATATACCCATACATAACTACAGTATCAAAATCCGATTAAATATATTCATATACAGCAAGCAAACATAATAATTATACCATGCTATTTTAATGTTTTATTATAATCTATGTGTGTAGAAAATTTGATTAATTACTTCTCAACATGCATAATATGCGTTTCTTTCCTCTATATATAAGTAAAAAAAAAATATATATATATATATACAATTCGTGACTATAGTATCACGCTTGTAAAGTAAACCTGTCGATAAAATGTCACGAGAAAACGTTTAAGAAAAATATGCCATAAAAAAAAAACTTCTCAATTTAATTGGAAAAAAAAAAGTATAATGAACTCAAAAAATATTTTTGATATAATATACTTCATAAATTTAATTGCCTTTATTTATTATTGATTTTAAAACAAGAAGAAGAAAAAAAAGTTCGAAATTTGAGATGTGAAAAAGAACGGCTGCTGAGATTTTGTTTTATATGAAGGGGGGAAACAAAAAGAAAAAAAAAATAGATATACAGCAGAAGAAGAAATATATCTTTCCCTGTAATAATATCAGTAATTAAGATTTTTTTTGTATTGTATTAAAAGAAAAGAGAGAAGTATTTTTTTTTAGACGGGGAGAAAAGAAAATTAAATATAGAAAAATGAAGTATACTGAAAAAAATGGTAAACATACAGATGAAAAAAATAATAATAATTCGTTTTAACAATAGCAGTAGGCATATCAACAGCTATATAGGGATGAGCGCGATATATATAAAAATAGCGAGTAATCCTGAACACGCAAAGCAATAAGCACGCAGTATAGCAGTAATATTGTGACTGTGTTTTTGTATAATAATATTGCCTGCCTGCCTGCCTGCCTGGTGTGGCAGTTCCCAGATCAGCTTATGTGACTCACAACAATGAGTTTCTATACTGTCACCACGTATACCACAATTAATTACAATATACGCACACATACATTTACAATTGTTGTTAAAATAAAATAAATGTTTTTTTCCTCTCTTTCTCTCTTTTTCATAACACGCACTTTTTTTTTTAATATTTTTTTATAAATATCAAATTGTATTATACAAATAAAAAATTCATTTCAATATACATTAATCCATTTTTAATCCATGGGTATGTCAATATTATAAACATTTTTTTAATATCATTAATAATATCTATTGTATTAATGTCAAATTATTACATATTTATAAAATCATTAATATTAAATGACAATTTAAAACTCGTTATTTTCATATTTAATGATTAGCGTAGAGTATATATTATATTATAATATGTAAAATATAGGAAGATCTGATGTCATTTTAACTATATATAGTTATTTTATAAGCAAAAATCATTAACTATATACGTTACTATAATATAAGATAGACGCAAATTTAATGTTTATTCTATTCAATCACGTTTGCCATAGTCTGCAAATTTGTTTATAATCAGAATTGCTTTTTTAGCGTTAATAGAAAGGCATAATCTATGTATAACAAAATATAATGACAAACAAAATAGATTTTAGATTAGATCAGCCTCATATACGAACAGTTCTTGTGTAAATTTTGCTGCTCTTGTAATATCCTATAATATATAATTTTATATATATATATATGCAATACATGTATTTACTCTTTAATATACGGTATACAACTCTCTCAGAAAGCAATTATATATAGATGATAATTGATGATTCAGCACAAAATGAAAAATCCATATTTCATGATCTCTCTATATATAATATACACCAAAAACTTTTCTGATAGTGACTTTAACTCTAACCATAAGGATAACATATAGAATGTTATGTATTTTATATACCCTGCGGTGATAAGCGAAAAAAAAAAATCTTATATGGTGTACAATGTCGATATATATTTTATTTTGATGACGTCATTCCGGAAATGGAAAGGAAAAGCGTTGAATGCCAGAAGCTTTTTTCTCTATATCCGGAAAATGGAAAGAAAAAACTTATAGGTTATCACGAAGATGGATATATATATATATATATATATATATATATATATATATATATATATATATATATATATATATATATATATATATATATATATATATATATATATAAGTCAATGCTATATACCTTTTATGTGGAATTGCTTCGTGTATTGTAAATTTTTACTGTACGTTGTACTATACACCAATCATAACGGTATATATATGGAATCGATTCATGCGTATTTTTTTCTTCCTCTCTCACTTTTATATTATTCACGATGTTTTCAATTTTTATTGAACGTGTTCAATTTAAGTTGATGTAAGAGTAAGGGGTATAACGTATTGGTGTGCAGTGATGCAATTAGAGCTATAAAGTAAAAATAGTTGCAAAACCAATCTGTTTTGCAAGGTTCATTTCACGCCTGGTAAGTAAAAGAAAAGAACTGAAAAAGTGTATAATTTAGATGGCCATATTTTATCTACATAATTTATATTGATATGAGTTACCATCTAGAAAAAGGTACGCAAATATATATCCATAAAAAAAGCTCAACATCATGGATCTATGAACATTTATGGAAGTTTCATTTCAATATATTAACACATAAAAATCGCACTAACATTTATTTTTCCATTTCAGGTTAGACATGTCATACAAAAATAAGTCTAAAAATTCAATCTCTTGAGTCCACATTATATACAAAACATAACATACACAGTACAAGAGATAAAGGTCATAAATTTGAGTCTACGTATAAATTGTTATGTAAAATATATCAAAAGTTATGTCCTTAAATTTTGGTAAAAATTCCAATAAAAAAGATGTACAAACTTATATATATGCTATTTTCCCTACTTTTTTTTATTTTCTGGTACAATATTTTAGAGACGAATGAAAAAAAAATATATATATAGAAAAGGCAAGGAAGCGAACGAGCGAAATGTCCCATTGTAATGTTATTGTGGGCTAGTAGAATCAGTGAAGCGGACAAGACGTGTCCCGCAGATAACAGTAGTGAACCAACCAAGCAACGAAAATTGCCCTCGCTAGCTGCCCTTCTTCAATTTTACCCCCCATACGTTACCAAATAAGACTTTTTTCTATATTCTTTTTATTTTTGCTACTTTATCAGACAAGAGCCTTTTAGTTGGTCTTTTCCTGCAACAATCAGTCGGTACAATCAAGCGCAAACTAAATCATTTTATTTTTTTTTATTTCAATTTCAAATTTAATAATATAAAATAATATTACGAAGAAAAAACAATGAGACAGAAAAATAAAAATGGCTACAAAATGTTAATAGCCCCTGCGTGAGTTGTGCTTATGCAACACGCGAAACATGCATGTCTAATAAGTTGCCTATACGTTCAGGCGTTTTGCGTGAGAGAGTACGAAAGTTTTTTTTTTTTTTTTTTTTTTTTTTAATTTCATTCATTTCAAAAAAACTTCAATAAAATGTGAATTATTCTTGTAAAAAAAGTTATAATAGTTTGCATTTGAATAAAAGTTATAATAACATGAAAAATGACAGTTTTTCAAGGAAATACAAAATTAGGGAAGACAGCAATGATATAGACTTCGTGTCTGTTTTGTAAAGATTAATACTAAAAAATAAAAATAAAAAGGTTTTTTTAACAAAATATAAAATTTATAAAATGTCAAGAGAAAAGTTAATCGTATGTAAAAAGTACGAAATATTTACAAAAAAAAAATCCATGCTAAAAATGTTATAATGTTTAAAATTAAATGAATAAAAAAATTCCATAAAATATATATTTTATTACAGTACAAGTATACTTTTGAGCTCATATATATACAGTATATAATATACAGTATAATAATAAACAAAAAGCAGTATTATTATTATTAATAATACTAAAAATTCTGGTACATTAAAAATAAAATACAGAGATAATTTTATTTTTTGTACACTTCAAATATTTGTAATATTAAAAAAAATATAATATATTGTTTGTAAAAATTCTAAATATATTTAACTTTTTTCTATACTTCACATTTTATTAAATACATATTCACATATGTTAAAAATATTACAAATATTTAAAAACAATCCTGTAGTTTCATAAAAAAAAAAGCAAGCAAAATTTATAATGAATATTGTAATCACAAAATACCCCTTCTATTTTTATTTTTTTAAATCATTAACTACCGTATATGAACAAAGATAGATTAAATTCCATTATTTTACGATTAATGATGATTACTCTTTTCATACATATACAGAGTAACAAAAATGAGGATGTATTTGACGTAAATATAGAGTAACATCAAAATAATGAATGTATTATAATGTTTCCATAAATGACAACAGAATATTATATAAACTTTTTATATGTATATTTTTCCCCATATATTCATAGAGATGAAATTCACCTAGGTAATAAAGGTATAATACTGCGTATATATATATATATATATATATATATATATATATATATATATATATATATATATATATATATATATATATATATATATATATATATATATATATATATATATTATATATATATATATATATATATATATATATATATATATATATATATATATATATATATATATATATATATATATATATGTATATATATATATATATATATAGCTGTATACATATATAGCTATGAGATTATATTAAATTGCTAAAACACAGTGAAAGAGGGAGTAAAGAGAAAGACAATAGAGAAAAAGGGATTTTAGTATACCAGAGACGAGTAAGGTGCGTATGTATATGTATGAATACGAGGGTTGAAATTGCAATTGAGGGGAGTTATACGTTACCCAGAGTTTAAAAAAAGAAGAGAATGAGAGTTAGTGTTTGGGGATGAAAAAAAAAGAGCATGAGAGAGAGAGAGAGAGAGAGAGAGAGAGAGAGAGAGAAAAGATATCACCATAGTAACTTCTCTACTATACCCCTAAAAGTTTATATAATACATTTATTTTTTAGAATTTCTCTTTTTTCTGTTTCTTTTTGTTTTGTTTTCCCCTGAATATTTTAAATGTGATTTGTTGATGATAATAAATCTGAATTTGTTTTGAATTTAAATTTTAACAATATATCCATACTATACATCTTATAAAATAAAACATCAGTGTTTTTTAAGTTGTTTGTTGTAAATTTTAGGGATACATTTAAAGAAATTGATACTTATTTTACTTAGAAAAGTTTTTTTTTTTTTTTTTTTTTCAAAATATTATTTATTATTTTTTTAATTTTAAAAGTTAGCTTGAAATAAGTTTTATCTGTAGGTAATAGTGAGAATATATACCATAAGACTTGCGCACATGGATAGTTTTATAATTTAACAATTTACAAGCGTACTCTCTCTCTCTCTCTCTCTCTCTCACACACACACACACACACACACACACACACACACACACACACACACACACACACACACACACACACACACACACACACACACACATACACACACACACACACACACACACACACACATACACACACACACACACACACACACACACACACACACACACACACACACACACACACACACACACACACACACACTCAATAAATTTCTCTGATTTTTTTATTTTGACATAAGCATATCGTTAACTGATTGTAAAAGAAATAAAAATTGCAAATGTTATTTTTTTTATATATATTATCTTACAAAATAATTTCTCAAGTATAAAATAATTTGATTTTCTAAGCACATAATTCATTTTATAGATCTAAGTAAGAGGACCCAGGTGTATTATTATCTATAGAACGTCTTGAGAAAATCAATCTCAACACATTTTAACAGGGTGTATACAGTATACTGCATCAAAAGAAGATAGGGAGAACTTTATATATATATATATATATATATATATATATATATATGGAAAGCGTTGTTCATATTAATTGGCTTTAACGATGTTGTATGACTCTGTCATACTAATTGCTACTATAATCTGTAAGTTCTCTTATATAGTTTCTCCTTGCTTAATTTTTATCCACACCCCTCCTTTATTTCTGTATACGATAGGTAAATTTTTGTTTTTAACCCTTATATTATATAAATTATTAATTTAATCTTTAATTAAGAAATATGAATTAATAATTATTACAAAAAAAAAACTTTTCATAAAATGTGCTTTATTTTTATTTTATTATTATATTTAAAAATTAGTTTTAAACTTTTTGAGATATGTTTTTAATATCTAATATACAAAGTTTAAGTTATTGAATAATTTATTTATTATCTTGTATAAATTTTGTTTACGTTTTCACATTATATAATGATGTATGACTTTTGTTCACTTCTGTACAGAATAGAGAGTGTGTAATATGGGATGTTCTCCCCCTTTAGTCACTCACCTGAATAAATGAACAACCAGAGAGAGAGAGAGAGAGAGAGAGAGAGAGAGAGACGAGACAGTATAACTAGCATGAGTCTGCCACAAATCTCACTATATAACCCTCTCTCCTTTTCTTTTCCACCCACTTTTTCCTCTCATTCCTACGAATAAATTTAAACTCGTGAAAAATTCAAACTACCAACCAAAATCCAGACGAGAAGTATAACTAAATTCCATACAGTTTTCTAAAGTTTTCTTCCTATACTTATTTCCCCTAAACTTTTACTTTTAGACATAAAGGTTTCCTAGTGACTATATAGTTGACTTTTGTATAAGAATAAAGAAAGAAACGCATCTACATCTGATTTACTATATAAGCTTTCTTATATACTTTCTCTCACTCCAGAAAAGACGCGACGAAGCTTTTGTACCAGTACGACACAGAAAGACACATTTTGAAAAGAGAGAACGAACTTATCTTTTTACCATGTATAACTTTAAAACGATTCTACAGTATATAATGTATTATAACAATAGTATAAAGTTACAAAACTATATAATATGTGACTTTTAACAAAAGTGACTAAAAGAGATTACACATCTTTGTATAAAATACCTTACTGTAACTTTGAACTCCATTTATCTTTTTTTTTTTTTTTATATACATATATATAAAAAGCAATTTGACTATCAAAGAACAAACTTTAACAACATTAAATGAAAAATATTTCCTTTTACTTTGTTTTGTTACAAAATATATAAAGAAAAAAAAAGTTAAAACAAACAGGAAAAAAAAATTACATTGTGTAGTAGGTATATATTTAGAATATGAATTGAATTATGGAAATATAACATAATAAAGTCTAGAGTGTATATAGAAATAAGATAATCTTCAACTTTTACATTGAGTTTCATTAAATATATTACTCTCTAAGGTGTACTTAAGCAATAAAACTGATAATATTAACATTGTGAAACTTTACTTTTCTCGCTCTATCCTCTGTAGATTGCATTATCGTTTTCCGAATATAACTTTTGTATTATATATGTATATAAAATAAAATTTATGTATTAAGGTATATATCTGTCTATATAAACTTGATTTACAATTTTAAGTTATTCTGTCTACCATATTGTAGTTTATTACAATAAACTTTTAATATGCAATTCATATTATTGTAAAGTAAAATTTTACCTGTGTATTATTATTATAGTTTAGGGAGTAATAGAAATTGCATGCGATATTTAGATAAGTAATTCTCAAAAGGGATATTAATATTTTTATTGATGAGATAGAGGCCCTCTACGGTAGGAACTTATATACACTTACATTGGATGTGATTGCATAAGAAAATTTTATATTATGCATTTTAAAATAATAAAAAACAAATTTTCAAAGCTATTGGCTTTGCTTTATTATGTGAAAGAAGATATCCACATAGGTATATTAAAAAGTTGTAGAATTAAGAGAGAGAGAGAGAGAGAATGCAAATCTTAACATTCATAGAGACTATTCATAGTTCAATTATACCGATGAGCACCGTGAACCCGTCATTCTAGTGATGGGTTGGGGAAAGGAAACGAAAAGAAGACAGAAAAAAAAATACATTTTTCTTGTCTATTTTAATTTATTATTATTTTCAGTTACTCTTTTTGTGCCATTTTAGGTAACTTCACGTAATCAGCACTTTTCATTAGCAAGCGTCATCAGGTTGATCACTGGTAAGGGTCATGGGTAGTTTTATGTTAATTTTGGCTTGGGATAGGGCTTACCATGTTAAATTGAGGGTTTCCATTTTTTTAAATTTTCACTTCAGAATTGCCACAACACGTTAAATTGCATATTATCATAAAGCAAAAAGCACAACTCAAAAAGTATTTAGGATGTAAACGAGCTCCAGTTAAAGGCACAAGGTGGAAAATGTGCTCAAAGTTGACTGCAAATTAGGGTTTGGATTTCGCCTGAAATTTTAGCTTCTCATTGTGGACCTTTCAAATATGGTAGTAAAATGTCATTTTTGATCCATATTTAAAAATTCAGCTTGAGAAACTGAAATTTCTGACGGAAACCAGACCTTCATTTGGAGTCGACTTTGAGCATAATTTTCACTTGGTTCCTTTCACTGCGGCTCGTTCTTGTCCTAAATACTTTTTGAGTTGTGATTTTTACTTTATATGATGATGTGCAATTTATTGTGTTTTAATATTTCTGAAGTGAGATATAAAAAAAAATTAAAACCCTCAATTTAACATGGTAACCAGGCCAAAATTAACATAAAACTAATGATGACCCTTGCCAGTGATCAGCCTGATGACACTGATGACCCTTGCCACTGCCATGTTCTGGTTATTTGAAGTTGTCTATTAGTTCATAGTATTTTTGCAACTTTTTATGTAAAAAAAAAAGCATTAATCATAAATATTATCAAATATAAAAGAATCAAATTTAATTTAAAAATGAATACTTTTTTTATCCCGATACATTGTTTTTTGTGAGCTCATTTCTATGTAGGTTTTATTTCCAAATTTTGTAATTTAAATTCTTCGATTCGAATTTGTTAGAAATAATCTTTTTCGACGCACCTTTTTTATAATTATTATTTTTAAATAGCACTAAATTTATTTGATCATTGATATCATTGATCTCTCCCTTTTTTTTAATAATAAAATTTTTAAAAAGCGTTTTTTCGTATATTGAATCATTTTGTAGATGCGATATGATATGAAATATCTATGTGAAATGAAATAAAATTGAATTATTTTAAAAACTTTTACAAATTTTATACGTAAATACAATTTTAATAACTAATATAGTACATTAAAAAATTACCAGTAAAGCGTATATATATAAAATAAATGTTTCAAAGAACTTGTGACTTAAACAAATCTCATTGCAAAAGATCATTCTTCAAAGTAATTAATTTCATCAGTCAAAAAAGAAAACATGGAGAATAGAAATTGCAGCTTAAAGTTAACGCTGGCACAAAAGTTAGTCTTGATAAATCTTATATACAATATTACCAAAGTCTTTACATTTAAAATAAATGTAGAGGCTTTATTTTAGATTACTTTATATCAATTATACAATGCAAGTCTTATATAAATTATAATATAATACAATGATAAAACCTTTTAAAGTTAAATCGTGGTTTTCTGTCTTTGAAATTTACACTCTCATACAATTTGCTATAATTTTGAAAAGGATTAAATAATATTAGTATAATATAGTATATATATATATCAAATAAAATGTAACTTAATTACATTGATTAATCCTTAAAACCACGTACGTACATGTTACAATATTTATTTAGTTAATATGTATAGAAAGTTTTATTTAATTCAAATAATACACGCATACTATACAAACTTATACATCGATGTTTTTCCGGTACTTTTAACTATTGTGTTTGCTCATTTTTTTTTATATATAAAGTGGCTGGAATGCATTTCTAATCATTTTCAAAACAACAGCTCACCTATAAAGAAGTGATGTACATACTTTGAAATATATAAACAACTCGTCTAAATGAAAAAATTGTAATACAACCAAAATACTGGACCCGCATCGATATGTTTCTATAATGATGAATAATGCAAAACAAAAAACAATTGAATTTTATTCTAATAATAACACAACCAGATATTTCATCAATTTCATTATATTACATACGCACGAATGTATTTAAACAAGGGATATAATATCCCTCAATTTTTTTTTTTTTTTTTATTCTGTCCCTTCATTAGTAAAAATCCCCTTTAATTTATAAATCCCTCCCTTTTTATCCGGGAAAGTTCGTACTAAATAAAATGTCCCTATACAGTATAGGGTATATAGTATATATATATATATATATATATATATATATATATATATATATATATATATATATATATATATATATATAGCACAATGAACATTTTTAAATTTTATTTTTTTGTGTTATGACTTAAATTTTTTAGCTATATTTAAAATTATTTTATTGAGAGAATTTTTTTAAATAGCTTTTAAATTCTAAAGTAATTTCACTTTTTTTTTCTGTAATAAAAGCTCACAAAGTCATCTGGCTTTATATGGAGGAAAAAAAAAAAACTTTAGGTCCATTATCCAGCAAAGCACTTACAGAATTTTTTCCCTATATACTAAAGCCAACTGTGCTTATACTTTAATTTTTTTGTATGTATTATTATAAAAAATAATGACTTAATTTAGAAGTTAACTATCCTTGAATTCATAAACTATTTCTTAATTAATTGATGAAAAAGTTATTTTTATTAAATAAAAAATATTATATCATCTCATTTAGTTTTTTCATGTTAAATATTTATTTAAATTATAAAGTTTTGATTTTCTGAACTTAACTATCTAAATAAGTAAATATATTCAAATATAAATGTTAACAAAATTAAATTAAATATTTAATTATATATTTAGCAACTTAAACACGTAAACTTTAGTCTTTACCTTTCTCTCTCTCTCTCTCTCTCTCTCTCTCTCTCTCTCTCTCTCTCTCTCTCTCTCTCTCTCTCTCTCTCTCTCTAACTTATGATATATAAAGAGTATATGGTAACGACATCGTACAGATAGAGAGTATTAAATGTAAAGGCTTTTAGTAATTTCTATTTTAAAGTTTGTGCTTCATCTCAAGAAGACAAATAATATCAGTAGAGAATTACTTTGCGTATATATGTATATATAGAATTGCTGCCTAGGGCTAAAATGTGAAGTTTTAGCAAATGCAGAAAATAAATGAAGATGATGGGGCCAAAAAGTCCTCCAAAGACCTCTTGATGTTCTACCTAAAACTTCGTTAACACAAATGATATAGCAAAACGTTCAAAGTCATTAATGTAATCACTAAAAGTAAGAATTTCTCTCGCTCTCTTTATCTTTATATCACGTTCAAAACTTATTTTATTAAAAAAAATTATTTTATAAAAATTATTTTAAAATAATGAATCAAATTTCATAGATATAATTACAATTTTAATTATAATACATTTCATAAATTATTGTGGGGGCGGGGGGGGGGGGGGGTAAAATAAAAATATTCTTTTATGTGGAATAGAATGTGTATCATATACAATTTTTTTTCGATCATGTTTTATATTATTCTCTTTATATTGGTCATATACAAAAAGCTCATTTCATGCTATAGTGTAATTAGTTGACTATATAAAAAAAGTATTAAAGTAATGCCTATGCATAGCAGCTCTATTGAAGGGGATCGGCAATGATTGAAGTGAATAATAATAATAATACCATACCCAAGTTCCTGTATTTATTATGTATTACGTTCAATAACGCCAACATGCTTTTCACATCTCTCTCTCTCTCTCTCCCTCTTTCTCTCTTCATTACTATAACATTTCACCACAGTATAGACCATATTTTAGCATAACAATATGTACTTTGCGTGTACTAACTTTTCAGTTTAAATTACCGTAAAATAGCTTTGGTATAAAAGACCAATTTATATTTTTCATGTGTATAAAATATTTTAACAAAAACATTATTTTAAATAAATATTATATACTTTTTTTCCCCGAAATATTTATAACCTTTAAAAAAAATAGGAAAGTAATATATAAAACAAAAAATCGATATAAATTTAGATTGAGTAAACTTCGATCGCGATGAGAAATAGAAGTCTTAAAAAAAAAAGACGTAGAGGAGGTTTTTATGAGACAATGACTTTATAGGACCTTATATAGAATAGGAAGGGGAACAAAAGCTATCGTATATTTTTATATTGAAGGTAGCAAAATAGACTACTTATTCTTTCCGAGTGTTCTCCATCCCTTCTTTGCTAAAAAAAAACTGCTTGGAGAACGAGACAGTAGCCAGTATATATATACCTGCTGATTTTTTTTTCTTTCTCCAATATATCGGTGTAGAAAAGAACATAAAAAGATAAAACTATATAGAGCAAAAATGGCGTCCAATTCAAAAGTCTCTTCCGTTTCTTTTTATTTCCTTCTATTTCTTTTTATAGTTTAACTCTATCTCTCCCTCTCATTTGTTCGTTTATACCACGACAATAAGAATGTTTTTAGCTAGAGGGGTTGTTTGTCAAAGTAATATACCAACAAAAACTATAGAAAGATGCGCTCTTTAAGATGTTCCGAGATTCATTCTTTTTTTACTCATCTGTAACAAATTATTATTTTATCTCATAATTATTTACTATAAAATTCAATTAAATATCCCTCCAGATGTCAAGATCCTCTTATATATATACGACAAAAAAAGAGATGCACTTCAGCATTATTATTATTATTTATTTTTTTAACAAGGCGTATAATACTTAAGGTCAAAATGATAAAAGCATCATTATATAAATATTTACATTTTAATGTTAGTAACATAATTGAATAAACAATAATTATTATATATATAAAGTTTACTGTACGTGCTCTTTAAGATTATACACATATAACGTTAATTAATTATATAATCCTACAAAATTGATTAAGATTAATTTGATACATCACGTATAAGAAACATGCAAAGGTGTATTGTATATATACCGCATGTTATATATATAATATATGATACAATAACTTACATACATACATACATAAAATGAATTGCATGCATGGAAAGACGAACAAAGACGACAATCTGCTCTACATAAATTTAGAGAAAAGATAGAATAGAATGGCAGTATAGAGTGTAAGACGCGTGAACTTCATATCTCTCTCTCTCTCTCTCTCATTGTATATAAAGAGAAAAGAGATAGAGATTGCTGCATCAGATAATACTGAAGAGAAAGAGAGAGAGAGAGAGAGAGAGAAGTAAATCGGTCCTTGTTATATGTCATGAATAATTCATCTAATTAATAACATCTTACGTATGCAAATCAGAACGGCAGCTTGACTACCGACATAGTTATATATAATATAAAACAGAGACATATACAAAAGAGAACCAAAAAGGAGTCGGTAAAACTTGCTTTGCTTTTGTGTATTATATATCTATATATAATATACATTAAATATAAAAATAAAACTTAAAAGAGACCATCAGTATAACAACTTCTTTAATGATGAAAGTCTACTTCATTAAAAGAAAAACCACTGAACTTTATAGTATACACTATAATATAATACATTTTATTTTTTAATTATTCCTAGAGAGATAGTATAGTATTATATTGTAATTTAAGTAATATGCATTATTTATATATATTTAAGATAACTGCATCTTCTTATATTATGCTTGTCTTGTCTCTAACTTAACCTTTCTCATGAGACAAATGATAAAATTAATTTGGAATAGTAACTATTTAGATTGTTTAATAGTATTACTTTTTTTTATGTGTTATTTTCGCTTTTATAAAAAATGAGATAAATTTTAAATCCGTAGTTACGACCTCTCTCTCTCTCTCTCTCTCTTCTTTATTTCTCTGCAAGTTTAGGCTGTTGTTATCATCATCCATCTTTTTGATCCTAGAGGGACAAGGGCGGATCCAGGGGGGGGGCGAGGGGGGCGATCGCCCCCCCCAAACGGCCCACGTGGGCGGAAAAAAAAAGAGGAAAAAAAAGAGAAAGAAAGAAAAAAAAAAAAAAAAAAAAAAGGAAAGGAAAGAAAGATGATCTCCAAAAAAATGAAATAAAAATCGCAGCTACAATGCATTTCTTTTTTACCTATAATACATGATTCATTTTATTTTTTAAGGCCGTACTTTAGGGTAGCATTTTTGTCGTAACACTCAATTATGACATTTTTTAGCTTAAATGAACCAAAGAACATTAATTCTCTAAACTCCAAGTTTCAGCTCAAATTAAATATTTCGCAAATAAATCCCCTTAAGCGTGTATATAGATACGAAATTTCAAGCTCACCTTGTGCAAAATTAAATTGATCAACTTCTCAACAAAATACCAGCGTAAACTGCAGATCTATTTCTTTTAATGAATTTGAGATTTAAAACAAATTTAACAACATTTTTACAAAGAAAGAAATATTGAAGATTGCATAAATATTTAAAATGGGCCAATTTGTGATTTTTTTTTTCTCGGCAAATGCGTTCTGGAAAAAATATGAAAGTTATTTTTCATTAAAAGTTCATCTTTAGTATTTTCTTAAACCACAGTAAATTCGCATTAGCAAAGGAGATTTTCCAACACTTTGATGCTCTGTTCAATTGTGACGATAGTTTTTGAGATATAATTTTTTTAATTTCATTTTTGGGTACAGCAACCTGAACTTAATAAAAATGATAACAATAAAAATACACCACTGCAAAGTATAGTACTTTATAATTATTTTACTTTCTTCGCCCCCCCCCCCCCACGCATCCCTCTCTAATAAACCAATTTGTTGAGGAAAATTTAGCAAAATAACAAGAATGGACCACTGCTTATAAGAAATGAACTCCTTAAAATAAATTTGAACTTTTCAAGGAGTTCTGCGTTTTATTTTTTATTTATTATTATTTTTATATACGTATCTTATTCATGATCACATATTGATCACAGATTAAAGGCTATTGGGTTAAAAATTTCTTTGACATTGATATATCTAAAAACACATGCAAAAGTATGTCTAATTTCTCCAGGATCGCGCGGTGGAGTAGTTTCTCAAGAATCGCAAACTACGTGTTTTTCCTCATTAGTGTAATGTTAAATTAGGGGACTCTTAGCTTTTTCCGCGCGCTAAACCACGATGAGCTCCATTAAATTTAATGTTTCATGTTCTTGCTTTTATAATTTTATGTTTATTGTTTTGAACCAATTTGTTCAAAAGTCTTATTATTTTATAAGGTTCTTAAAATTCTGTATAGGTGACAAATTCCGTCTCAATTAAAAATGTTATGCGAAAATTTCAGTTGCATGATAAAAATTAGGCCCTATATGAATAAAACTTTTTTAATAAAAAAATTTTATTCTTATATGAGCTCACAATTTTTAAATTAAATTGAGGTGAATTATTTTTGTCATTTAAAATATAACTTGCTAATCGTTTACTGTATTAAGCATATAAAACTCTTGTGGTTACTCTCTGTAATAAGATAAAATTTAAAACATAGATTTGGAATTTCAAAAATATGAAATACCACAAAAAAGAAAGAAAAAAAACAGTATTTAATTTTTTTTTTTAAGGTTTCAGTTAACAATTTGCACATATTTTCCAATGTCATTATAAGGGTGGAAAAAAAACACGATAAAAAAAATAAAAATTAAACTAAAATAATTTTAAAATTATTTTCTCAAGTATACTAATTTTGTGTTTTTCCCAAAAAGGGGCGTGTCCCTAAAAAATTTTTCGCCTGCGGCGGGCTGCCCCCTGCCCCCATCCCCACACTGGAAAAGTTTCTCTGGTATCGCCCCCCCCAAACCAAATTCCTAGATCCGCCCTTGTAGAGGGATCATTTACCATGGCAACGTGTTTTATCATCTCTTTGTACTATGTATTGTGTATAAAATTTTATTTTGCATTAATGTGCTGCATTTATTTTATATTATATACGTATATCTATATATACATATAAAAGTTGCATAATGCATAAGCTTTAAAAAAAATTTAAAGAAATTTTCAAGTGCATTGTTTTATATTTTATCATATAAAATCATAAAAAAAAACTTTTATGTAATGGCATTTTTACATAACAGATACTTTAACTATGGGGGTTTGAAAAAGTTTCTCGTATATATAAAAATTGAAACGAAGAATAAAACATTCTTATAGCACTTTAAATATATATAGGAAGGAAAATACTAGTTTATGAAAATTGTAATTTTATAATAGTTTTATACATACCCAAAATTTCTAATATGCTGAAGACAATTTGATTCATTAGATACAAAGAAAGAAAATACATAAATAAAATCGTCTTTGTTCAAGAATATAATAAGTAACAATTGAAAGGGCGAGGTTTAAGCCCGACAAATGTTTGGCCCACTCTTAACCTAACACTATTTGCAACACTCAAAAACTTTGTGAAAACAAAACTTTTATAGAAATTTACATTTCAGTTTAATACGGAAAAAAAAAAAGAAAAAAAAAGTGCGGTATTTTTAGCTGCAAGTTCCATATTGGGTAATCATCTAATACGTCAGTCTATACAAATTTAGATTTTACATCCACATCATCAAAATAAATTTCAATTACTTTGAGCTCCTAAGAAAACATTATTTCAATCAATTTTGGATCTTTTTAAAAAGGGGAAAAAAGCATTTATTTAACCTTATTTTTTTCTTAATACAGATAATCTAAAAGGAGCAAAAAGTCAACTAATCCATTAGCAAGAGAGAGAGAGAGAGAGAGAGAGAGAGAGAGAGAGAGAGAGAGAGAGAGAGAGAGAGAGAGAGAGAGAGAGAGAAAAGAGGTTCTTTTTTAGTCACCTGCTTTCTTTAGCCTTTTGTATAAAATTTTGTCCCAAGAGGTCGCGTATATAGCTACCAACAGAGAGAAAAAGCAGAACATTGGAGGCATGGAAAACGCACTATTTCTTTATAAGATTCAATTTCCTTCAGTAATGTCACTCTCTTTCCCCCTTGCCATCGTTTTTCTCTCACTTTCCAATCGTATAACTAGAAAAAGAAGAAGAAAAAGATTGAAATCTAGGGAGTGTGAATAGTTTGAGAAATATATATTCTCCATCAGAAAAAAATAATAACAATAAAAAAAAACAGAGTGTAAGAATAAGAATACAAACGGATAATCTATAGAGTAATGTTTGGGTCATCAGTTTTATAACTCAACAAAATCACTATATATATATAGCTTCAACACTGATCTATTTTTCGGAGAGACTTTTTTTTTTATACGTTGATGTTTGCTTGCTACTTATTTTTGCTTCATACATAAAAGCTTGCTGAATGGATTCTAATTTGCATGACAAGGGCTCAAAAAAATTTCATCATGGGACAAGAAGTTTCTCTATTATTAAATACAGTTTGACTTAAATATATAGAACAAGTTTATTTGTACCGGAAACAACGTAAATTAGTTAGTTTTATAGTTATTTTTTTATATATTCACGTATATTTCATCTTTGGTAAAAGGTAAATATTATTATGGTGAAAAATCAAGAAAGCATTTTATTTCTGACTGATTTCAGTTAAAGAGAGCTTCATTTTTACGTTAGTCAGACTGTAGATAGAGATGAGAAGAGGGTGGTGGGACAATTTAGTGGACCATGAGTTTGCATTAGCGTATATATAGGGGGGAAAACAGAGGCACATTTGCTTATAAACGTACGTACAGAGAGTTTGTTATGGTATGAAATTGAATTGTGGTTCTTGTGGTATATGAAAAATTTGTAATAAAGTTGATGAATTCAAAAAAAATCTCTCTCTCTCTCTCTTCTCTTCTATTTTCTTTTAAGTTGAGCCGTATATTTTATACTCCACAAAACCTGCAAATTTGAATATTCAAATTTATATACGTATACTTTAAAATAATATTAACTATGTAATATAAACTTTTCTACTTACTTTATTATTCTTCTCATTTTCTCTCTCTGTGATATAAATCTTACATAATTTGTCAATTAAACAACACAAAAAAAAGTATATAAAGTATTAAAAACAATGAGCCTTTTAAATAAGAATTAAACTTAACTTTTAAAATTTACAAAAACTTCGTACGAGTATAAAGTATAAGAAAGTTTTTTCTTCTCTCTCTCTCTCTCTCTCTCTCTCTCTCTCTCTCTCTCACTCTCAAAATTAATTTTCCACAAAAAAAGTTTTTTTAATAATTTAAAACTGGTAACAAATGAAAATAAAATTTTGCTTTTTTTATGTAAAAAAAAAAAGAAGAAAAAAAAATACTACCACTTGTTTGTGTCTTAATATTTTCATCTAAAAGCACATTAACATTGGAGTAAACCCTTTCTTGTTGTAGTGGAGCTAATATTTTGAATTATTCACCAAATATGAGGTTTTTCTCTCTCCCGAACCTCTATTTTTTTTCTTTATATTTTCCATGACTTGTACATATATAAGATTGTCATGTATTTTCTATTTTCTTCTTTAACTTTTTTTTTTTTTTTTTTTTTTTTTTTTCTGAACTACTTCACTTTATTTCATAAATAATTCAACATTTTTTTCTTTAAAAAAAAAAGGCTCTCCCTAATTACCCATTAATGTTTATACTTTAATAACCTAACTCAAGACTTTTTAAAAGGAAATGAAACATCCAGTGAATTTTACATAAAAATTGTAAAACATTATAATGATGATTTTTTTTTAAAGAAACTTTTTATATTTTCCATTTAGTAAGTTTTTAATAAAGTCCTCTAATTTTTCTAATATTTTGTAATGACTTTTAAATGAAAGTATACATTTTTTTAAATAACAACATTATAATGAAGCTTATATATTTTAAGTCTTACGCATTTTAATTTTAAACATTTTTTTTTTATCTGATTACAGTTTCGTCAAGGGAAATATGAATGTATTAATTTTTATTAGCTCATTGTCGCTTTTTTCTTTCTTCAAATTATTTTTAATTATTATATTATAGCGTATTTTTAAGGGTTTGGAAACACCCAAAATAAATCATTTTTCTTGAAATGTCTCTGGTATACCACAAGTTTTACTATATATTTAAAAATGTATATATATATATATTTTTTTTAATATTTTAGGTTATGCACAGTACGTTAAAACAAAAGTGGATGTAAGCAAAATTGCTTAAAGTTAGCCTCAAAACTGTGTTTCTTTGATAAGTCAATTCTATACTCGAAAACAAAAATAAATACTTAATAGGCTTATTTGAGCACCATGTATATAACCGTATATAACCAACATACTTTTAGCAATATTGAATAATAATTAAGCTGCAAAACAGAACAACAGCATTATGGTTCTTTATGTCAAATTCTAAAATAGTAATAACAACTTAAATTATGTATTTATTATTTTATTATCCGATTAATGAGCATTTTATTCAATTTATAAATACATATTAATAAAAGCGAATGGTTATGCAGCCATAATAATAATAACATTGCTAACATCGTGCACAAAGTGCTTATATATATATATATATATATATATTATATATATATATATAATATATATATATATATATATATATATATATATATATATATATATATATATATATATATATATATATATATATATATATATATATAGTTTATGAACACCTCTGTTTGTGCCATGGGTATGGTTTCCATTATAGTTTGGTGTTATACTATATTACTACTCCCACCTTTACCTCGTAGCTCAAGCACTGGCCCGGTTTTGGTGCTATTATATAAAAGGAAGAAAAAGCAATACACATTATATTAATAATATCAATCGTTCGTTATTGTGATACTGATGCATGGCATTGTAGTGATTTAAGATGCGATCAAAACTTACAGTGAAAAAGTTCTAATGATATATCATTGATTTATAAATATAAATCCAATCTTTGACACATATATAAATACTGATATACATCATGATAGTGAAGACAGAAAAAGAAACATTTTTCTATTTTAAAAAACTTATCTTCAACCACCAATATTACACGTAAGTTATTGATTGCCTCTAGAGAGAACACAGAAATATAAGACTTTTTTTTTATCTTTTCTTTGAGGTATTCTTGAGATGCACGTGGAATTATTCATATACGTTGGCTACAGTAACTGTTAGAGAAAAGTTTTGCTCACCCTTGTTCAGTTCTGCTCTGTTCTCACGCGTCACTCAAAGTGTCTGGGTTTGCCTCTTTCTTTGAAACATGACAGTAACACCCTCCGCTATATATATAGCTACCTTCACCTTTAGATAAGTCATGATAATCTTAAAATATTAAAATTGAGTTAAATTCATATTTCTCCACATTCGTAAAAAAAAAAAAAAAAAAAAAAAAAAAAAAAAAAAAAAAAAAAAAGTACGAACGAGGAAAAATAAAAAGGGAGAAAAATATTACGATTTACATTTTTTTTTTAATCTTCAAATGTATGTATTGCAAAAATTGTTGATGTTCCATATTTTTTATGCTTTTATTTATAATTTCTATTTCTATTTTCATTTTTTTTTTTTTTTTTTTTTTTTTTTTTAGTTTTTAATTTTCGTATGAATTTTTTTATTACAATATTAAATAATACCATCAGATTAATGTAAATAAATCAATTCAATAAAGTGAATTTAAAAATACTTAAAATTTATCAATAAATAAAACCTTTCTATAAATATAATAGCTTCAATATAGCATAATAAAAAAGAGTATTTCTATATATTTTTAAATCAAAAAAAGTGTCACGTATTTTAACTTAATAAATATTCAATTCATACATTGACATTGAATCTTCATAAGCTCACACATTTTTATTTTTAGTATCTTTCTCTCTAATAGTTGTACGCAATATTATGTGGTATTTTATATATATACCAAAAAAAAAAAGTCACTAAAAAAAAACATGATGAAAAACGACTTTAGATTTGGTTCAGCTGGAAAAGTTGATTTAATCCATCATTGTTGGGGCTTTTCATGCTCTCTCTCTCTCTCTCGTCCATTTTCATGAATATATTTTGCTTAACTCTCATGGTCTAGCTCATGGTATATGGTTACACATAGCAAGGCAATCAATCTACATGGGCAAAAGTAGCGTGTTATCATATATGGCATGGTAAACAAACGATAGGCAAAATGTCACGATGCTATAAAACTCATAGATCAAACCATTAATATTATCAGCTATCACCAGTTATACAATGATATAAAACACATACAGTATAATAGCAAAACCTGACGTTTCTCGCTATACTGATTTATAATTCCATGATTATATATATATATAACATCAAAATCGTGATTGAAACATTTTGTTACATGTTACATAATATAAAAAAATATGTTACAACTATACGTCAAAATTATATTTAAATTGATTAATTTATATCAATTTATTATATTGTATAAAATAGTTAATCCATATCAATTTTCATGAGAACATTTTTTTTTTTTTTTTTGAAAGAATTAATCGAGTAAAAAGGCTGGAATATATAGGGTCAGATACGAATTTGTTGTGTATTGCTTATATATATATATATATATATATATATATATATATATATATATATATATATATATATATATAAAGACATTAAAAATTTATCTTCCCATAAACTTGTGTTAAATGAAAGTATATTGCAGGCAACTAAAAAAAAAACTCAATTTTATATATAGCCTTTACTATAAGGTCTCTGTAGTAAAATTTTATTTCATCCTGACCTCTGGAAAAAAAAAAAGTACTATTCCCTAACCTAAATATATATACCTTACTTTCTATCTATGTTATACTGTAATGCAGTTCTATAGTTGCAAAATAAATCAAATAAAAAATTCATGATACAAACACACACAAAATAAACTTTAAAAATAAATATATTTCCAAAAATTGTAAAAAAAAAAAAAAAAAAAAATGTAAATTTCATATATTACAGTAATACATTTTTACTATATGATAACATAAATTATTAATTTATGTTGCACTGCGGAAAGGTGTTTGGAATGAAAGGTGCAAAGAGGTGAAAATGATAACAAACAGTATGCAGTTTCGATGTCCACTACAAAATTTTCCTCTCTCACTCACTCTCTTGTGTGAAGTAGAGAGAAGTAAATGTCTGACTTGGGAGTCATTGGGCCAGATTGAAAGGGCTCTCTCTTCTTTCTATCTTTATACCCATGTGAATTACACATACAGCATACCCCTAGGCCTTTGCTTTGCACATCACATACCTGGGTTATATTTATACATGCTGCACACTGCATTTCTTATCATAGAAACCCTCTCTATGCCTACTATATATATAGTACGTATAGTTGGACTTTTGCCTTCAGGTCACTGGAAAATTTAACCTTTGTGTGCCATTTATATTTTTCTATGTTATGTCTATTCTCCCCTTTTTTCTCTATCTTCCCTTTTACTCTTCTGGGTTATGAATATTATGTATGTATACTGTACAAGATGAATATTATTATAAAACTTTCATTCGAACGTAAAAAGTCCAAAAGTAATAATATATAGTTGAAAATAAAAGGATAATGTGATCCCTACGCATGTAGATTTTATTATTATTAAATTAGATAATGTACCATATATGCATGCGTTACATAATTTAAGAATATTTGCATATAGTCAAAATAAATGTCATGTGCCATATATGACTGATGATAAATCTGTTATAGGATATTTGTTTTTAACTGCAGCATACTGCAAAATATAACTCTTATTTTATTTATTTAATTAACATTATTTATTACGTTATAAAACCCTCAGCTGAACAAATTATGATTGCTGCTGGATAAAAATATATAAAACTTAATTAAATTAACTTAAAAAATACATATAATATGCACACGCAAATTGCAAATTACAGTAAAGTTGAAGTTATTGTTTAATTCGCTGTTTAAATATAAAAAGTGAAGTGTCAACTTGCGGTTTTCGATTCCAGTCCTTCTAATAAAAAAAAAATGTGTGAATGACTTTATTTTTTATTTCTTAAGACGATTCAAATTTTTCCTTATTATTTTTTTCCAGCAGATATAATTATTTAAAATAAATTATGGTATTGTTCAACCTTTTTACACAGGACGTCTAAATTAAATGTTAATAATAATTGTTATTTCTTTTCATGAACTTTAAATCTAATTAAATAAATCATTATCATATTTTATTATGTGTTATATAATTATAATATTTTAACATATATATACATTTCTTTATACAGTGTAATTAAATCTTTGGTCTAAAGATTTTCAAATATTCCACGATGATTTGGATCTAAAATAGCGCCCTTCGATAACAATAACCTAGGTTTATAAGCTGTGATCACTGATGGCTGGGATATATCGTTAGTTATATAGCTACCCGAGCCATACGAAAATGCTGATAAAAGTTTGAGAAAGCCTTGATTAAGTGCTTATAAACATTTGATAGTAGTGTTTTTGTCTGATAATACATGGATAAAGGACTGATAGAGTTTGATAGAATTTTTTGAATCTAGGAGTAAAAACTGAAAAAAGTATGATAAATATATTATAAAGTATTGATAAAAGTTTGATAATTATAAATGACTGATAAACGTTTGATTATTTTTTTTTTTAAATTTCAAACATCTGATAAAAGTATGAATATATAAACTTAAAAATAAAATTTGAAATTTTTCAAAAGTCTGATAAAAGTTTGATGACCTAACGGGAAATAAATTTGGAGGGGAACGCGAGGCGCCTCTTTTGGTAGACGAAACCGTTGAGGACTTAGAAAATTTTGGAGTGTACAGCAGGAGCAGAGGTAGCAGGCAGTAGCACAAGTCAGCCAGAGCAGTATGCACGCACTTTGTTATAGCGCTTACATATTTCAATTAAAACTAAGCAGCAAGAAGCTTCACCTACTTGTAAGAGGAGCTTCATGTGGTCATCATGTTAATATATAGGTAAGTGACATGTTCACATTAATAATTATTGATCAATATTTATTGTAATTAATTGTATTTCATGTGTTTCAGCTAGGAAACCAACTTGATCTCAAGCTGTTACGATTACCGATGTGTGCGACTCATCCGCTCCTATAATCCGATGCATCCTTTGAAAAATAAAGTTTTTTTCTCTTATTAATTGAAGAATATCAATTAATAAGAATATTTTGTAATACAAGGCAAAATTGGCAACAATGTTATGACAAACATTGAAGTGGGTAGTACTGGGTGGAATGTGGGATGAAGGGTACAGGAGGGAGGGAGGGGGAAGGGGGAGGGAAGGGAAGAGAAAAATGCATAATTATTTATCAGC
The DNA here is from genome assembly GCA_949318235.1 of Ecdyonurus torrentis. Taxonomy (NCBI): domain Eukaryota; kingdom Metazoa; phylum Arthropoda; class Insecta; order Ephemeroptera; family Heptageniidae; genus Ecdyonurus; species Ecdyonurus torrentis. Next base: position 20,705,916 of record OX439130.1, on the reverse strand, counting down.
TTTTTATCAGACATTTATCAGCTTTTTATCAAACATTTATCAGCTTTTTATCAGACATTTATCAGCTTTTTATCAGACATTTATCAGATTTTATTCAGTGTTTTATCAGCTTACAAGTCAAATTTCAATGTAAAATTTTACATGTATAAGCATAGGAGAAACGAAAAAATTTGTCCTATGCTTATACATGGTAATTTGACTGATAAAAGTTTGAAAAGTGTCGCATATAAGACTTTTATCAGACCTTTATACATATTTTATAATATCTTTATCAGTCAAAATTTATCAATGCTTTATAAATCATTTATCAGACTTTTTGTGTATCACGGGTATATATAACTAACGATATATCCCAGCTTATAAACAGGCGTTTTATTCGTGTGTTTGAAAATCTATAATCACTATAATCAGCCACGTACCTTTTAAATAGGGACAAGAAAGGTCCTATTTTCGCACATTTTGAATATGTTATTTAAATTTTTTTTTTCGATTCATATAAAAAAATGGTACATAACATAATAAATAATAAAATAAATAAATAAATATGAGGTGTAATATAAATTACGCACCATTTATGCATCTAAAAAGAAATTAATAAATAATTTATGTTCTTTGCTACTTATATCTCTGCGATGACCAATATATGACCCCTTTTTTTTCTAACTATTATAATTGTTCTTAAAAAAATAACCCTTTTTTTATTAATTTAACTATGTGTTCTTTAATTTTCTGAACAATTAATTTAGTTTTTACAGGATCAATTTTGTTTCAGAAATTGAAAGAAAAATATCATTTTTTATTATTATTTTATTTATTTTATTAACAAGCAGGTCACCGGGTTTTGGGCGGGCTGAGCGAAATATAGTCGCAGCCGGGAATTTGCTTATTTGCGTATCATAAATCATAATAGCCCCTATTATGATTTGAGCCTCCACGGCCCTGCGAGATATCTATAAGAGACGGCCCCACCCACTGCGGGGTCTGGGGGGCAAAGCCCCCCAGCACCGCGCCGCAGGCAAAGATTTTACGAAAAAGAGGTCGTGGCTTTTGCTAATTTTACACTCGTTTTACATAAGACAAAAAATTACTTCGAGGGAAGAATAGAAAAAAGGTACTATACTTTAGGGTAGGAGTGAACTTTTTTATTATGACTTTGAATTAAGTTCAGGCTGGTGTACCCAAAAATGAAATCAAATCAAAAAAATTCTATCTTAAAAACTCTCGTCACAACAGAGCGTCAAAGTATCGCAAATGCCACGCCCCCTAATGCTAATGAATCTATATTTGGACCCCAATTTTGACCCACTTCAATTTTTTTTCAGCGGTTAAAAAAAATACTAGCGTGTTATATTCTTCGTGTTGATTTTTAATGAAAAATGATTTTTCAGATTTTTCTAGAACGAATCTGCCGAGAAAAAAATTATCGCAAATTGCTACGCATGTTAATTTGAATATGCAATATCTTCATTAATTTTTTTCTGTATAAATGTCTCGTAAAAATTGTTTAAAAAGTCAAATTCATTAAAAATTTATCTATAGAACACACTATAATATTTTTTGTTTAGAAGTTGATCAAGAAAAATTTTGCACACGGGGTCGAGCTTGAAGTTTTGTATGTTTTACATGTTAAAGAAGGCGTAACCCAACCAGTGGCAGATTGAGCGCCGAGATTTCGAGATTATCTCGAAGGGCCGCGACCAAAGAGGGCCATCGGGCCGTCGTCGCAAAAAAGCAACGGGGGGAAAAAAAAAAAAAAAAAAAAAAAGCAAGAAGGGAGGAAAGGAAAACATTAAATTTTATGGATATAGTTTAGAAATTGATATAATTATAATAAGATCTTATGGCGATGAATATTCCTTTTGATGAACTTTGTAAAAACAAAATTTATAAAATTTATTTGCTGTGTCAAGTCAAAGAAATAAAATATTGTTATACACATGAATATGTTCTATTCTTGCTGTTTATTTTTTTTTTTTTTCTTGCATAAAATGATTGTAAAATTAGCAAGCCACGTCCCCTTTTTCGTAAAATTTTCGCCTGCGGCGCAATTCTGGGGGGGGGGGGGGGGGGCGCCGCCCCCAGACCCCCCAGCAGGTAGGAGCCGTCTCTCTTTAGATATCTCGAAGGGCCGTGGAGGTCCAGTCCGCCCCCTGAACCAACGACTTTTAACGCTAATTTACGGAAGATTTGATTTGAGCCGAAACTTTTTGGAGTATAGAGACTTGTTCCTTGGTTCAATAACATCGCTACCCTAAAGTAACCTTACTAGTAAATTTTTTGTAGTAAACCTGTATTTTGTAGGATCAGTCATCATGATGCAGTCATCACTATAAGATCTTATTATAATTATATTATATCAATTTCTAAAAACTTACCCATAAAATTCAATAATTTCATTTCTTGCTTTTTATTTTTATTATTTTTTTCTTCACTAAAGACGGCCCGACGGCCCTCTTTGGCCGCGGCCCTTCGAGATATATCTCGAAATCATGATATAATGCTCGAAATCTCGGCGCTCAATCCGCCACTGATTATAGACTGATCATAATACGTGTCACAGTGTTTGTATGTAGATGTCACTTATTCTTATATTATTATAAAAAAAAACTAATAGTTTTATCAAATAGTTATGTAATACTTTCATTAATTATTTGGATTTGATAGAAATAATAATATATAGTGATAAATTCAAACCTGCACATTTTTGTGAAGGTAGTTAACTAAATGGCCGTTACATAAATGGTACATGGCAGCACATCTCTGACGCTCTGACTGCTACCGCACCGCTTCCGCTTCAACTAGACTAGAATTTACCGCCTGATTTAAAATAATAATTTTTTTAGATTTTGTATATTTTGTTTTGTGGGACATTTTATGACCTTTTAGATTATGAAAGCATGTAATAGGTTCAGTTTTCAACTCTTTGGTAAAGAATTAAAAAAAAAAAAGAAAAGAGGGGATTTCGTTTGTGTCGTTTTACTTTGTTTACATTTTTTTCTCGGCGGTGCGGCATGCGGCACAATGCGGCAGCGCAGCGGACGGCGCGTTTTTTTGCATGGCGGCAAAGACAGCTGTGTTCATGATTGTGTTTATAGTTTACTGACTGAAATTTATTGAAAAATAGTGATAATTTGTTTCTTTTCTTCTAAATAAGTGATTAAACAATAATAGAATATTGAAATACGTATTTAAGCTCATTATAATTTTACTTTTGTATTGAAAAAGCATTTCCAAAAATCTTAATTATCATGAAAGAAACAATAACCCCACATAAAATTTCTATAATGATTTTAATTAGAGTTTTTGGAGAGATGAAACTTAATTATCTCCGAGAGAAACAAAACAGAATACCAGGAGGTATGTAATTACAGTTCGAATGTACATATTATATAACATATCTGCATACTTCAGTATATTTATGTATGATGTACCGCAAGGAAATGAAAAACCTGCACAACTATAGACTGAAAAGCATTACTAAAATTGCAGGTTATTCAATTCATGTCGGTACATATGCATACCGGTACTTACAGTACTGTATGTATTATGAATGCATGTACTATGTATCATACATAGTAGATAATACTCATTATACTGTAATACATACATACTGGTATGTACATGGTACATGGTACTTATAATATGTACATACATACTAGATAATATGCATATGCATGTACATACGTTATGTATCGTATGCAGTCATGGAGTCGATACCGAAATTTTCGATACCGATACGATACCGATATTTTTAAATTTACCCGATACCGATACCGATACGATACTGCTCAAAAAAATTTGCTCCGATACGATACCGATACGATACCGATATTTTCCGATACTTTTTCGATATTTTTGCTATATCTCATACAATAAATATTGCACTATAAATTTCATTTTTTTTTTTCACCTTTGAGACATAAATTGGTATCATAAAATCCATGTATATTTTTGCCACATTTATTATTTATTTTATTTATTTATTCATTTATTCATTTATTTACTTATTTACTCATTTATTTATTTATTTTATTCTAATGTTCGTTTGTTAAACTAAAATGACTAAAAAAATTATAGTAGATTTAAAAATATATATATTTCATTCGTTTAATGAAATTATACGATTAGAATATCCTCTACTGTTTCCAAGCACTTTTGTTAATTATTTACAAATTAGCAATTTCTTTATTTCGTATAGAAGTAATTTTCAAATATTTAATAAATTTAATTTTTTTTCATGGCATTTTTTTAATTTGCTAAATTAAAAAAATTATCATTAGCTTTCGTATTTATTTTATTGGCTCAAATCATCCCCGCTAAACGAAAGGGGTTAAAGTCCAAAATTCCCCTATGGTCGTAAAAATCCTTTGATTTTGTAAACTTTTTAAAAATTTAACCTTGTAAAAAATTTGTATAAAGACATTAAAGGAAGTATGCTACATCTTTTGTAATTTGTAATGCATTGAATTTATATACAATTGCAGTGATTTAAAATGTCAATCATTGACTATATTTTATTGTGATTTCTACCGGCGCTTTAGTCATTATAGGAGAGATCATAGATAGTACTGTACGACCACACGACGGATTTCTCAGAAACTTGGCGACAGTCGATCGCTCTTTTTTTTCTTTTTTTTTTTCATAAAAAGAAGAAAAAAGTTTAAACACCGTTTTCTTTATTTTTATTGTATGTAAAAAAAAAATATATATATATACTTTTTACCTGGTGGCTTTATAAAAAGTATAAAATAAAAATACTGTGCACGGCGCCCTGCCCTGTTGTTATAGCACAATGAAAAATAAAGGAGTGAATTGCATTGTCCAAGTACGAAAGATAGATAAACAGTAATCACTAATGGAATGTTCTCGTTGCTTCATAAGTTTTTTTTTTTTTTTTTTTTTTTTTTTTGTATTTTTACTTTTATTTTATGAGAGAGCAAAAGTCTCAAAGTATCGAAAAAAAGTATCGAAATTCGACGATATTTTGCTGATATCGGTGACCGATACCGATATTCGATACTGAGTTTAAAAAAGGCCCCGATACGATACCGATACGATAAAAGTATCGGTATAGTATCGGATATCGTATCGCAGTCGATACCGATACTCCATGACTGATCGTATGTATGCATTTACTGTTTATGCATATGTACACACATTAACCGGTAGCGTATAAATTGTATCTTATTATTTTTAGCTCTATCTGCAGAAGCAATCTCAGCAGATGAAATCATGTGTAATCCCAGGTTTAGACGTAACTATAACATGCTGATGCTGAAACTGATTCAGGTAATTTACTCTACATTATGATATCTTTATGGGAATAAAAATGCACAGTTTAAAGTACTTTACATAGAATATGCACAGGTATGATACTGTCAGTATGCTTGTCATACATACATAAAACTGGAAAGTCCCAAATAATAGGACAAAGTCACAAGCATCCCATCATTTCTATACTCCATCGTCAACCTACTCCTCAACATTGCATAGTAACAGTAACCGTGAAGGTATATCATGTACATTAGCCAAGGACTAGTTTCCAAGCGATAATAGAGTCTTTAAGCTAATGTCCTTCCCACTTCCTTTTGTTTGCGAAGTGCCATAGAGTCAAGAGAATACAGTGACCCCAGTTGGCAGGGTTGGATTGGCAATTTAGGCCTAAGAGATCACTTTGGGATAATTATGCTCACTTTTGAGGGCATCACCGACCCAAAAGAGGCGAAAAGAAAAATAACTAAGGGTTGAAAAGCCCAGGGGACCTGTCAGCATGCATTTGCCAACCAGGGGGTCTGTTTGTAAGGCTTTACGAGAAACTAGGTATCGAGAAAAGGGGCGTTACGTTAAAAAAGTGAGTTACGCCCCCTTTCTCGAGACTAAGTTTCACGTGAGGACTTGCGGAACAGACCCCCTGATCTGAGCCTGCCAGTAGGACATAAACAATGTTAAAAAAATTACGTGCTCACTGATAATTGCATTCTATTAATGCATTTTATATGCATTAAAGTTTTAATAAATACAAGTACCGTATACAAAGGTGTACAGTACATATAACTTAAACTGGCAGATTCGAACTTTTATTTTAAAATTAATATTAGTGTTATGTATAGGTATTTAATAAATATTAGGAAAAATCGTCTATGCAATAATTGATAATTAAACAGTTTGATAGAAAAACATAGATTAGGAAAAATTGGGGAATGGGAGATAGTATGAGCTTACACTTACAGGAATGCGAGGTAGAGAAAATATTCTAACCCAGACCAAAAAGAAATATATAAGCGTATAGTGGCTCATATTGCTCTGTAGAAAGTGAATAGAAAATTTTCTGTACCCCACGTCCCTGTAAGTGTAAGCTCATACTATCTCCCATACCCCAATTTTTCCTAATCTATGTATGTGTTTTTCTATCAAATCTTTTAATTGTCATGTATATTTGTATATAATTTTCTTGTTACAGGGTCCAGACATGACAATGAAAGAGTTATATACTCTGTTAATTACCAATGAAGAAAACTTATTTCCAGAGTTTTTTGAGCATTTCCATAAGCATATTATGAGTATTGTACGACTTGGCATTGAAGGTTTACTAGAACTTATAAGCAGAGTGAATTTACTAATGGTGGAACCTACTCATGTATTGCCAATTATCACCAAGACTAGTGTCTTAGGTATGTTTCTCCCTTTCTACTTCCGACAGCAAAATTTAAACTTCCTCCCCTCTCCATTTTTTTCTTCTTCAAATAAAATATATAAATATTAGTCGCAGGTTAAAATATTCCCTGATGTACAGCTATAGGGGTTTTCAAAGATTAAAAGTTAAAAAGATATGAGCACTTAGCTCTAATCAGAAGCTGTTATCTAGCTTGAGAAACTTTCATTTTGTATATCTCAAATATCTTAGCAAATAGGTGGTGATATTTTAGCATAGGTCGAAGGAAAAAAATAAAATTTGTAGTCTATTAATAGCAATGAGTGCTTCACAAATCATTGTCACGGTAAAATTATGCCCATACTAATGTTCATCACTTGTCATATTAACTTATTGCAAAACATACCTATTCCACACATAGCTGTTTTATTATAGTGTCTTAGTAAAAAATAATCAGTCACTTGGTCCGAGGATGCATCCTATGCAGCAAATATATAATACATTATTTGTTTTTTTCCATGGCAGCAATAGTTTATTGTATGGGTGTAAGTAAAAACAGGAAAATATAGAGATAGAAGCTGTTGATATTTGGTACTACAGTATTTGAATTTATTTTATGTGGCTATAATGAGGGCCTGTTGCTGTAAACTGAGTTATTTATCATGTTTTTTATGTTTTTCAGGCTTATACATCAGACGCACAGTTGTGATGTTTGAGAAGCTCGCTATCTCATCTGTAGTTGAAGTATTTAAGTTATTCAAAGCCTACCAGGGTGTAGATCAAAAACCAACGCCTGCACCAATTGCCAGTATTGCAGATGAGGATGAAGATGAACCAATGATTCAAGGAACTCCTTTCAAAACTCAGCAAATTGCTTTGAATGTTAAAGATAAGTAAGTATAATTTAAATGATATGATCAATGATTATGCCATACCTGAGTTAGCAGGTCACTGGAAGTTGACTGATCATCAAAAGTTGAGTTGCGAACAATATGTGTAACCCATTTTTTGTCACACTAAGCGAAATGTCTATCTCATTATTTGTCACATGTAGCAAAATGTGTATCTTGTTTTTTGTCACGCGAAGCAAAATGCCTATCTCGTTTCCGAACTTTATGTAGATGGTGCTCGACTTACACATTTTGCTTTACTTGGCAAAAAACGAGATACACATTTTGCTACGCGTGAAAAATAACAAGATAGACGTTTAGCGTACCGTGACTAAAAAACACACGAGGTGTACACATATTGTTCGCAACAACATCGATACATTGCGTTTGTTTGTTTAATCTATATTATTTTAATGGCTATAGATAGTTTGGCTAAAACTATTATTTTATTTTTAGTACAATGTATTACTAGAAAAAAACATTTCACAAAATACATAATGAATCAAAGGAAATTCATTTAATGGAAAAAAGCATTGCAGTTAGGATCAATAATAATAAAAAAAAAATAAAAAAAAAAAAAAAGGATAGAATTACCAGCAAAGGCCTTACCACAGTATAAGTTCTATGGAGAGGTCAAAGTCTCACGTGGCACAGTTTTTTGTTATAAAAAAGTTTCACAACTGAGAGCTTGTGTCATGTATTAATGACATTATCAATCAACTAAATCTCTTCTTTGATTGATAACATTAATATATGACGAAAGCTCTCAGCTTTCGAAAGCTCAAAATAACAAAACAAAAAAAAAAAAAAAAAAAAACTGTGCCATGTGAGACTTTAACCTCTCCATAGAACTTCTACTGTGGTAAGGCTCTTGCTGGTAATTCTATCCTTTTCTTTATTATTATTGAATCAAAGGAAAGAAAATATTTACAATGAAAGCACATTATTCCAATATAGAAAATTATAATAGTCTAAAAACTTTTCACATAATCAGTTACTAGATTGCTAAGTGAATATAACAAAACAATATAATTTTCTACACAACATGCTTCATTTCAACTTCTCTTGCATTTGACTTATACATACATACAGGGGTGTATCCAGGATTTTGCGACGGGAGGGGTCCAGCCTATATTGAGGGGAGAAACCACCCCCTTTTCCTATGCTTTTTTAAGACCTGGCGGGAGGGACCCCCCCCCCCCCCCCCCCCCCCCCCCGGATACGCTCCTGCATACATACATATCATGACGCTATAGTCCCTTTTGGGGTAAGCCAACAACATAGATGGGTTTTAGCTTGACCCAGTGATGGACCTCAGGAAAATTAACCATCGCAGTTAAGCTTTGTTTGTAATAAGCTTTTTCTAAGTTGAATTGTTAATTATTTGATCAAAATTAACATGAATTCTTAAGACATTTTTTGATATCACAATTTCTTCAATTTCTTACCATTAAATATGTGTTCTCATAATAATGATCATTGATGTATTGTTGCAGCTCTGGTTCTCTATGGACCAGACGTCAGGCAGAACTGTTCATTGCTCAACAGTCTTCTCTGATACTTAAGAATGAAGCTACAGCTATGAGCCCTGTTGAACTTCATTCTCGCATACAGCAATTACTCAAAGCAAACTCGGATTGCTCAGAGGCTGTAAGTATCAAATACTTTGATGCATATTTATTTATTGTTAAGCAGTAATATTTTTTATGCTGGGTGCAGCTTAATAATTATAATTAATTATAATATTATGCTACATTTTATAAGACCAATAAAAAAAATGGTCACGCCTTTGTCACCCTTGCCAAAAAAAGAAACAAGAGATTTTTACAACCAAAGGCACATTTTTTTTTTAAAGAAAAAAAAAAAAAAAAAGAAAAAGAAAAAGATAAACAACACCAAAATTTTACAGGTAGACAATGTAATATTGAAGTTGATGCATGCTAAATTTTGGTCAAGTTAATTTAATTATAATCCAAGAAAAGTGGGTACTTCTGGTTGAATTAACCTCTCATCTTGTTTTAACAATGGTTTAGCAACTTCCTTCCTTTTTTAGTGGTGTTTTTTTTTTTTTTTTATGAAATAAATATTAACATGTTACTTATCACTTACTTTGTTAGTGAAACATTTTTTTTGTACGACTGTGTTTTAGTATTTCTTGGCTTACCTGAACTTCTTGAGATTAAGGGATTTCACTGGAGCACTTCATAGCCTGTACCAGTGTTTTGACAGAGGAGCTGGTTTTCACGTGGACCCAAAACAAGGAGTCCCCGTGCCTGGTACAACTGAAGACAAAGCTAGAAGTTTTAGATATGGAGCACTCAATCTCGCAATGTTTTATGCAAAATTTGGACACAAGTATGACAACTTATGTATATTTATTTTGCTTGCATTATTTTTTATTTATAGTAACATAATATAGCAACAACTATAACAATTAAATGTCAACTTAAATGAGTTAGGAATTAAAAATTCTTATTCAGAGACAATAGAGCTTATTTTTGTCCATCATTTGTATATCATTTGTATATCAAAATATCTATGAGCTCTTCTTTTTGTATTTGGCAAATTTTCAGTGCTTAATTAGTTTTTTTTTTTTTTAAGTAAAAAAATAAAATAAAATTAATAGTTGAATGATATTATATATCTATTGAAAGCATATGTTTCACGGTGTGTTTTCTCTGTTTTGCAGGAAAGAAGCCATGCTTGCATTGACAGAATGTATCATGCTTGCCCATGGAGCATCATGTAACTTCTGTCTTCAGCATGCTCTCTGCTGGCTGTACAGACTTTCAGATGACAATAAGGTGGTACGTACTTACATTTTTTTTTTTTTTTTTTTTTTTTTTTATTCTTATTTGATTTTGTAACTCCACACTTGATAATGTGAGGGGGTATTGCGTGCACCAGGCTCATTGAAGCCAAGATGGACGCAAATTTGGTGACTATTTTGCTAGGAGGCAAGTTGATGGCTATTTAGGTACTAGGCCCTGACCACATCCATCGGGGTGACGTCCTCTCCTGGGCGCGGTGGTACACTTTTTCACAAGCTTATTGGAGCCAGTTGCCCATAGTTACTGAGGCACTTATTATTATTATTTTACTTTATATTCAGACTTGGCCATGAGCGTCTTGTTTGAGCATTGAGGCTTTGACGTTTCTATTGAAGTAAAGAAGGAGAGGTAAAGCCTCTTCCAGTTTGAGCGCCTCTTTCATTCACATTTGCCCGAGTACGTAGAAAGGTACAGGGTATAGCCTTGTACTAATTATACTGATGTTTATGCAACCGGGTGAATGTCTTATAGACAATAAGATGCCAACTTGTTTTCCACGCCCTATATTACATGTTAGCTATTCTTCGTTAAGGGGAGACAGTAACACTATGAGTTGACTAGTTAAAACTGGGACACTGACCAGTAGTTCCAGTGCACATCCTGGTACGGTCTTCTTCAAGTGCGTGAGCAAAATTCTAAGACTCTTGGGCACAGTAATTGCAAGAGCGGACTCACGAGAAATAAATTTTTGTTTGTTTTGTATGTAAAGTATTATAATAATGCTATCAATTAGTAACTAAGATGCCCACCCTTCGTTCACCTGTAACAAGTAAGAGAGAGAGAGAGAGAGAGAGAGAGAGAGAGAGAGAGAGAGAGAGAGAGAGAGAGAGAGAGAGAGAGAGAACTTTTTATATTATTAAAAATTAAGTAATCATAAATCAAGCGTGAGCACTCTCAGTTACGTTAGCGCGAGCACGGAGCGTGAGCAGGTTTATTTTTAAAGAGCGCTGGCCAAGTCTGCTGTATATACCTTTAAAATAATAGTACACCTTGATGGCAATAGACAAGTAAAAAAAAAAGTTATGAGCTGTCAACTATAATTTTTGTTCAATATTACTTCTGGTTATTTACTAAGCATGTATAGTTTGCTAAATCGAAATTGACTAATAAAGTAACAACTGTTTTGAGGCCAACTTTGAGTAATTTTGCTCACATCCTCTTCCTTTTCAATGTTCTATGCATGCACAGTACATAAATACGGAAACAGATGTGAGCAAAATTACTTAAAGTCAAATTCATGTCAGTTTTTTCTTTACAAGATAATCAGATGTGAACAAAATTTATATAGTCTGCAGCTCATAAGTTGGCATCTTTGCTTTCCCATTGCTTAATTACTTTACAAGTGTGTTTTCTTTTGCACTGCACTGAACTTTACTATTGTTATTATTAGTGCTTGATTTGTTATTGCTTATGTTGCAGGAGCTGTTAATGGAGAGATCCATATCTCGAGGCAATGAACTCAGTTTGAGTTACCTCTCATCTCTAGGCATCCAGTCTCTAGCTCAACGTGCAGCTTTCACCCGCAAGAGCCCAGGAACAGTATTTGAGGTGAGCATCAATATCCATTCCACAGTGTCCACTGCACTGGCAACCTAAGATATTTGAAGATATCTTAGAAGAAGAAAAAAACTCTTCTATCATGATGTCCCTGTTGGTCTAAGCTCTTATTATCTCCCATTCTCATATTTTTCCTAATGTGTGTGTTTTTCTATCAACTGTTTTTAATTATCAATTTCTTCACAGTTGATTTTTTTCCTTAACTTGTATTATCTAGTGCAAGGCCACTTTAGATTTCCTTTTTCTTCCTATGTGTTCATCTTTGCCCCTATATTATGTCTCATCTTTTACTTTATATCCCTGGCTTGCAATTTGGTTTAGTTATTTGAACATAGTGCACACATCTGGAATTTTCTTGCTTCTTACTAGCAACACCTCGCGCCGAGGGTATAAAAACCTGAAGCTTGGTCACCCAGAGCACCAGTTCTTCTCGAGTCTTCTAGGCTGGAGGTAGGGCAAGGGCTTCTCCTTCCTATCCATGCTAATCAGTCCCAGTAAGGACAAAACAGCTGTTCATGGCTAGAAATGAGTTGCTGAATGTGACTGGTGTGTTATGCATAATGCTCATGCTATCTTCACCAAATGCAAGCAAAACAACCCCTCCCCCTTTTTAAGCTCACTTTCTACATGAGCAATATGAGTAGGGACCAGATTTTCAGTTGCAAATGTCTGCTTGCGCCTGCAAGTTTGGTTGCTCCTCGTACCGCACAACAATTTACTAAATATTTATAAATTTTGGTTCATTCCAGGTATTTTGAGGTAAATTACAGGTAGATAGGAAATATTTTACAAATTGATAATAAGTTGTGCAGCAGGAAAAGTAACTGCTGTTTTTGCAGGCGCAAGCAGACATTTGCAACTGAAAATCCGGTCCCTAATTATGAGCCGCTAGTACTTAATATGCTTAATTGATTAATGCTGTTAGGACTCTTCTTTTAATCTTTTTTATTATCAATTATCCCATGGTCAATTTTTTCCTTAACTTATGGTATTATTAATATTAATTGTATATTTTTTCTTTAAATGTAATCTTGTTGAATGTTTGACTCCAGATCGTGAGCAAAAGTGACATCCTTAATTGCCAACACTCTATGCTAGACCTTGCAGCCAATAGCTATGCACTGAAGTCCTCACTGTGGACAAATTTTGGACACCCAGTAATGTCCAGCCTTCATGCTCAACTGTTGCTTCACTCAGAGGCACAGGAGTACAGTGGAGAGGCAGCGTGTCTAGCTCTATGTGAGGTGGCTACTCATCTAATGTCTGAGGTAACTATTTAGTTGGCATCTTATAAGAGTCTTATTTACTGTTCATTGGCGATTTATTAGCCTACCCGATGGAGCCTTAAGAAATAAAATTAAAATGAGATGAGTTCTAAATAGTACTAACATTATTTGCAACTGTTATTTACAGGGAGAACACCAGCTATGTGCCTCACTATTGTGGCACATAAGGTCCAGGTTCCCTCAAATATCCACTCAAAGGGTATGGATGAATTGTGAGCAAGTGCTAGGGTTCAGTCATGCCATGTTCAAGGGCATGTGGCAAGATGCACGCAGGTGTGCAGAGCAGATGGCAGCTTGTGATCAGTGGGAGAGTAGACTGAGGTACATACTGTACACTACTTCAAAATTATACATTTTTCTTCTCTATTATTATTAATTACTATAATGGCAGCTATATACATACTCATTTTGCTTCTACTTTCAATATACTGTAAACTTTAACAACATTTAAAAGAACAAAAAAGTTTTTTGATGAATAAGGAAAAGGCAGCATTGCTGTTGGGTAAAATATATTAAAAGGACAGGATAGAGGTAACCAGCCTCATTATAGTGACACGATGTCTTATAGTTTGGTGAAAGATCTTGCTAGCACAGAGATAATAAACACGATGGATAGCTTGGTACAAGAGAAGGAGTGTGATTCTTTTATCAGCCCTTACAGACTTAGAAAAAAAAAACTCTTTAAAGGCATAGAACACCTTGAATAAAAAAGTTGCGTAATATCCTAACAAACCTGAAAATCAACGTTGATTTGGCCGGAGTCATTGATTTCTAATTTATTTTCCATTCACAAAATGCCGCCGCCGGTCACTGACGTCACAGCTTGCCTGGTCCTTGCGCAAGTAAACCGGGCGAGCTGTGTTGTCAGTGACCGGCAGCGGCATTTTGTGAATGGAAAATAAATTAGAAATCAATGACTCCGGCCAAATCAACGTTGATTTTCAGGTTTGTTAGGATACAGTATTACACAACTTTTTTGTTCAAGGTGTTCTACGCCTTTAAGTTTCGAGTACCTCTTTTAAGGACTGACAAAGGCAAACAAACATACTCTTCGTAAAATCTTGTACTAAAAAGGTATGCAATGTCTGATTTGTTTATTACCTCTGATACCTGTAGCAAGATTGTTCACTTACCTGGATGATATCTTCTCAAGTATTGGTTTCTTCTAACCTTTCTTTTGATTTAAGTATGTCCATGTGTTTGAAGAAAATTAATTAAAAATTATAATTGACATGCAGTTGCTGTTAGCTCTTATTCTATGGATTGATGTTGTGTTTATTTAGGTAATTCCAACAAATGTTGTTTGTTAACAGGCTAGCTGAACTACATCTAGAGCAAGGAGATAGTTATAGTGCCCTAGAGAAAGTACAGAAGGTTATAGAATACAGTGTTGACAATACTCACATAGCTCCAAGCTTGTATCTGAGAGCCATTGTCATCTTAGCTCGTATTCTCAAAAACACACCAACAGCAGGAGCAAAATTGCTTGTGAGTGCAATAGGAGTTGCAAACACTAGGCATCTATCTGATCTCAACTCTCTCGTGAATTTGGAGATGGCTAAGCGACAGGTAATTATCACAGAGCTTTTATACGATAGCTATACAATTTTGTGTATATAGATATCTCAACTGCATGCTTTGGCATGATTGTAAATAATGGAGATTTCAAGCAGCCAAGTTAATTGAGTACTGAAAATATTGCTTCTCATGAAGAGGACATACTGTATTATTTTCCTTAATATCTCCCATACTGAAGTTAGTAAGGAAAATAAGCCATCAATGTTAGTTATGATAAATTTGAAAGAAAAGGATAGGAGAAAACCAGCAAGGGACTTGTGATAGTGAAGAGAGTCCCATAGTTTGGTGAAAATCTTGCTAGCATAAAGATAAAAATAAAACATATTGGATAGCTGTTGTCACTATAAACTCCAAGAGAAAACAGAGCAGTATCTTTTTCAGTCTATACAGACTCAAAGAGAAACTATGATTATTCATATTTTATGAATATTTTGATCATTCATAGTCTCTGATGTGAGTCTGTAAGGACTGACAAAGACGTAATATATTCTGTTTTCCTTTGGAATTTATTGCCAAAAGCTATGCATGTGTTAGTTTATTAATATTATATCTGTGCTAAACTATGGAACTCTCTTCACTATGGTAAGGCCCTTGCTGTTTTTCTCCTATCTTTTTCTTTTAAATTTATTATACTAGATATAAGATGGTTAAACGGTGGTTAAAATAACTTTTGGTATTGCATTAAAACTGAGATTAACTAGAGTTGAATGATAACATTGCAGATGGACATGGGTTTGGTGACACAAGCCTCACATATGCTGAACCTGGTGATGTTAGCTGTTCTCTCCCATGGAGGGTTGCAAAAGCAAGGAGAAGTTTTGCTGCTGGCGGCAAAGTGCAGGACAGCTGCAGCAGTTAGAGAAAATGCTCTGGAGAGTGGCTTAGAGGCAGTCTCAGGTATGAGAGATATAGTAGTACTTGATCTAGATTAGAAAGGCTTGTGATGTATGAGCACTAGGTAGAACTATGATAGAATCAAATAGCTAGCAATATACATATTGGGTGAGAGTTTTGTCTGTTGAAGATCTTCAAATCATCATTTATGCTCTACATATCGTTTTATAATGACTAATGACTAATTGCTATCATCTGGATGCAGTATTCCCTTAAAAATTAAGCCAAGTTGCAATCTCTCACAACACTTCTTCAATACAAACATACTTGCATATTCCACTATTTGCTAACAAACTTGTAAAGCATTTTATCAATTCTGTCTAACAATCCCACACAGCACGGTTTATCCAATAGATATTCATTGGATATCCCAATATCCAAAATATATCCCGTCCATTTTATATGAACCTTGAATGTCTATGGAATATTTAGCTTGGATATAAAAAAACAAATCCAAAATTAATTATCTACTTATTTTCAACCCGTTTTTCTCATGAGCTGACAATTATATTATGTTTTATTTATAATTTTAATCAATAAATATATTTTGGGGCAATTTTTTTATATCCACTGGTATATCCATAGAATATGCAAGAGTGGATATATAAAATTTCACTCACAAAATTAGTTTTATTGAGAGATTTTATGATATATGTTATGAATTTATTTACCTAAAAGTTATATTTCATGCTATTTGATTTTTTTAGTCACTTTAATATTTTAAATTCTTTATATCTATTAGATATCCCAAAAATATCCAAATATCCATAGGTATATCCACCAGGGGGCAGCGTTTATTTGTGAATTTTAAATGATGCTAATTTTTTTATATCGTGCTAAATAATTAATTTTAAAATAGTATAAAGTATGGGTTTTGTGCATTTAATTATAAGCAAACAATTCAAATCATAAAACAACTACAATTTTAATAATTAATTAACTTAATTTAATTTTGAAAATCCATCTCTAACTTTTTAAGTCAGACTGAAAAGTTGTGGTAATAATATCCTCCGAATATCCATGTTATATCCTTCAATTTCGTGTCTCAGTGGAAGACACACAACTTTAAGTCATGAATATTTTCTGACTTGGGCAAAAACCAAAAGCCCTTCCCCCGACCTGGGGGGGGGGGAGGGTTGGGGGTTTGCCCATGTTAAATGAAATCACACAACTTTGACAAGTCATTAATATTTTCGGACTTGGGCACGCACACCGCACACCAATAGCACTTCCCCAGACCTGGGGGGGGGGTTGGGGGTTATTATTTGCCCATGTAAAATTGGGAAAATACTGAAAACAAAGTTAAAGAAAAATACATTGCCTATATACCCCCCACCCCCCAAAACCCCCAAATTTTTTCTATCATATCGCATTTAATTTAACATTAAATGTACTTTTTTTAATATATCCCATAGATCTACATGGTATATTCCAGCGGGCGGGACATTTGGATTTTCTGTGGACCTTCAGCGGAGATAAATGGGATATATTTTGGGATATACGTAGGATATCTAAAGGTCATTCAGTGCTGTGTGGGATAAAAAGATTTATAGAAAAGCTTTTAGATAGATTAATAAATATGAATGAAAAATCAAGTGTGATGATTGAGAAGGCCAATAAAAATGATTCGATTTGATAATAAAAATATTTTATAATAAAGTACATAGATTAGTAAAAATTGGGGAATGGGAGATAGTAATGAACTTACACCAACAGGGACACCGTGGTAGAGAAAATAATACCGTGACGTCCCTGTCAGTCTAAAAAATAAGCTCATTAGTCCTCATTACTATCTCCCATTCTCCAATTTTTTGTAATCTATCTTATGTGCTTTTCTATCAAATCTTTTTACTTTTGCATAGTCTATTTTTCCTTAAAGCCATAGACCACATAAAACAACATGTGCTTTGTAATGAATAAACAAGAAATGGGATCTTCAAAACTGTTGACAATTTTTACCTAAATGTTAATGTTCGAGAGCGTGAAAAAACTGTAAAGTATGCAATTTACATGATAATTTATGTTTATGACATCAGAAACATACAAAAATTAGTATGAAAATGTTGTGCGGGTTGCATACATCGAATTTTCCGATCACTGCTACGGGGCTACTGTTGGGTTTTGAGACAAACTAATGTTATTTATGTAAATCCCATCAAGTGTTTTGTGATATAAATCAAATGTTTTTCTCTGGTCTATTCCTTTAATATTTAACGTTTCTGTGTAATGTGTAATGTGAAATTAATTATTGTTGCAAGATATAACTGAACTGAACATGTTTTTGCAGATCTCCTGGATAGAGCTAAGGTCAAATATGAAAAGATGCAAGCATATGCTCAAGTTAAGGAGGTGCTTATCTTTCAGGTAAGATTTATTGACTATTATATTTAATTTTTATATTTGTACATGTGAGATAAATTTAATTTTCTGAAAGGGGTGATATTTTCATTGTGGATTTGATGTAAAATCATCGTAGAAGATTTTTTTTTAAATTAAAATTGCAGCTATGTTCTATTAAAATTTACTCTAAAAAATTGTAAAATGTCCAAAAATAATAGATGATTTAAATATTTTTAAGCTTTTTTAAAGCATATATTAACTCCTCAGATGCAAAAGCAGACTTTCGGCATTTGCTGCAAGTGGTGTCATTTTTTATTACTAAGCGAGAGAGAAATGAACAGTGCAGCAAATGTTGAATGTCTGCTTTTGCATCTGACGTGTTCATATAATGATTGCAAAAAAGTTTAAATAGTAGCTATACGTTGAAAGATTTCAAAATTGGGGATGGGAGATAGTACTAATTAAAGGTGTAGAATACCTTGAACGAAAAATTTGCCCAATACCCTAACATACCTAAATATCAATGTTGATTTGGCCGGAGTCATTGACTTCTAATTTATTTTCCATTCATAAAATGGTGCGTGCAGACATTAACGGCCACCGCTCGTTTGTTTTACGAGCGCACAGACCAGGTGAGCTGTGATGTCAGAGTCCGCATGCTTCATTTTGTGAGTGGAAAATAAATTAGAAATCAATGATTTTCAGGTATGTTAGGATATTGGACAAGTTTTTTGTTCAAAGTGTTCTATGCCTTTAAGAGAGTGAGAGAGAGAGAGAGAGAGAGAGAATAAATTTGTTATATAGTGTATCTTTTAGTGCATACTCTTGTTATACACTGAACATGTTAATTTCAGCCTATGGTAGAAATTATTTTCTCACACAAGACATCCCTATCAACTAATGCTCTCTATCCACTATCTCCCATTCCCCAATATTTCAAATCTATCTGAGTTTTTACTAACTAATAAATATTTTTTATTAGTCAATTATGCTGGTAGATAATCATATAAATATGGATGGTCGTATTTATATCTAGTAATTGTTATGTTTTATTAACAGGCAATGGTATACCACCATCGTAACATGCATAATGAAAAGTTCAAGAAAGCCTTCGAGCTGAGACTATTAGATGAACAAATTGCTTCAAAAATGTCAACTCATGTATAAATATGTAATATTATTACATTAAATAAATGTATATTTCTTATATAAATAAACACTGTTTTATTTTATGTCTCTCACAGCATTGGAACTTTTAACTTTTTGTTCATTTTCTGTGTAGTTAAAGCCATAGACCACATAAAACAACATATGCTTTTTAATGAATAAACAGGAAATGGGATCTTCAAAACTGTTAACAATTTTTACCAAAATGTTAATATAGCCCCACGAGAGAGCGTAAAAAAACTGTAAAGTATGCAATTTGCGTGAAAATTCATGTTTATGACGTCAGAAACATGCAAAAATTAGTATGAAAATGTTGTGCGGGTTGCATAAATCGAATTTTCTGATCACTGTTACGGGGCTACAGTTTGGTTTTGAGACAAACTAATGTTATTTATGTAAATCCCATCAAGTGCTTTGTGATATAAATGCTTATATTTTTCTCCGGTCTATTCCTTTAAACTTGAAAAAAAAAAAAAGTTAATTTAAATAAATAGTAGTTCAATTTTTTTTTAAAGAAATTTAAACATTGAAAAGTAATTGACTGATAAAGAAAAAACTGCTTTGAGTTTGAGGCTGACTTTAAGCGATTTCGCTTACATCCGCTTCTGTTTCTACTTCCCGCGCATGCTCAGTACGTCAAAATGGAAGTGGATATGAGCGAAATCACTTAGAGTTGGCCTCAGAACAATTGTTCCTTATTAGTCAATGAAATGCGAAGATTTTTTATTTTATACTTAGTAATTTGGGACTTGGAACCAAATATTCTAGTGTAGTCGAGTGCTAGACAAAATAGACGTTAAAGGATGTCCTTTCTTACAAAGATCAGTCTAAGGCCATGAGTAAGTCTGATGCTGTTTTATAATATTGTACCTGATGTAGTGTGAGAACATGAGATACTAGGTTTATAGTATTTTGTTGACATATAATATCCCTACCTGTCGAAGTGAACGAACTACACTTTACAAATGTTCACAATGACCGATCTACATGAGGCACTTCTACATGTTTAGCAGGAGAACTAAATGGATGAACTTGAAATTTGTAAAATGAAGATCAGTCATTTTGAACAAAACCTGTAAAGTTTAGTTCATTCACTTTGACGGGTAAGCATCGATATGTATATTTTATCTAGCTCTTGTTTATGCTAGAATATTTGGTCCCAAATCTCAAGTTACTATATAAATTAGAGAATCTTTGCTTTTTATTAATTTTCAATTCAATTACTCTAATCTCTACCTTCTATTAAAAAAAGCTTTTTGAACTGCAATTTTTTTTTTTTCAAATTTATATAATTATATAGAATTTAATATAAACAGCAATAAATAATAACATAGAAAGTAATTTATTTAAAATATTACTTCACCCATCATGAAGCATACTTCAATGCTGGTACTTCAATACATATTTACATAATTTATATTTATGAAAGTGCGCTGAAAATCAAAACTTTAATTACTTTTTTTCCCTATTTAATTAATGACTTTGTGTTAAAAGATCCTCAAGACATCCAATCATGAGACACAATATTTATGAGGATTTACATATATATCACATGATGAGAAAAGGGATAGGATTATAGGAATGAAAAGAAAATAAAGTCATCATTTTTGTTAGATCTTTAAACATTTTTATTTATAAAAAATTCTTTTTTATTTTTCCATAGTATATAATATATTGTACAGACAACCTAACAAAAAAGAGCTCTGTTATATGTAAACATATAAAAAAAAAAGTTTGGTGTTATTTATCATATAAAATATCGTTAAAGAGGAAGAAAATTGCACTGTTAAAAAACAATATATTTTGCATGCAGTATAATAATATAAGCCTGCAATTTGCTCGTTAGATGTATATATATATATTGCAAAAAAATAATGAATAAAAATTTGCTTTTATATTCTTTATATTTGCGTACATTTGCTAAAGCTTTGACTTTGTTTTAAGTTTTTTATATATATATATAACGTTAAAAATCTTATAAACCAGTTTGATAACTTATATTGTGTCGTCATTCTTAAAAATCATTGAGACACTTAAAAAAAGTTTAAAATAGTACAAGTTTTGTGATTCTTTTTTTGTGTGTATATAAGCTATTTATTTCAAAAAAAGATTAGAGATGTTATTTTATATTTCTATTGAAGAAAAGTTCGACAAGTTTTGTTTTATATATATGTATATAATAAAAGATACGTTACAGGAGAGGAAAAAAAATTATATCATCGTCGTGATTGTAAAAAAACACACCGAAATTCCAAAGGTCTTCCAAGGTCATGTAATTGATACTGGCTGTGAAAACTACCATCAACTTCAAAAATATTTTACTGATTTTTATATTCGATTTTTTTTTTCTAATATTTCAAAAATTTATTTATTTTTGTAATATTTTTTATAACTTGATGCTGATGGTAGTAAACTATGCCAGTTAAAGAGCCAGGGTGTAAAAAATATTGACCATCCATAATAAGGCTCCTTACCATAAGGAGTCGGGTGTCCATGTATATTGCTTGTATCCATGAATCTATTTTAAATTTTCTGTTAAATACGTAATAGTCTTTTTTTTTTTTTTTTTTTTTTTTCTTTTTTTTTAACTATGTTTAAAATTTTCTGTTGTAATAATGATTTAAATTATTATCTTTTTAAATATCATCATGAATACATGTAAAATGTGTTAACCGCTGGCTTAAAAAGTTTTTGAACATACAAACCACTTTTCCTTGATACATTTTAACAAGGCGTTGATCTTCAATCAAATATAACAACAATTGCTGTGGGCAAGTTATGAAGAAGTTGCGTGCTACAATAAAAAAAAATAACTCCATATATTTGTATTATATTTTTACCTTAAATTTATCATAATATATCCTCATCAACTTTTGCCCTATCAAATGAAACCAAACTTTTAAGTCAAAACAATGTAACACCCCTTATAGAATGTTCAATGCATGGCTTTTACAAAATCATTATTATTATTATTAATTTTTTTGTTTATTATTTACAACTTATAATTATTTATTATTATTAATATTACAAAAAAAAATTTAAAGTATAAAAAAAGTTTTGTTATATATTTCTTATATAATATAATGAAAAAAATTTAATCAACAACATAATATAATATTTACATTTAAAAGACTTTCATGAAACTATTTATTTATTTTTTTTATATATTGCATGGCACTCCGGGTTGATTACAAGAGAAAATTAAAGGAAGAGATTAGATTTGAACACAAAAAGTATTGCACGCTGTAAATAACTATTATTGTATGTGGAACCAATAAAGACTGGCAGATGTTAATTATTTTTTTTTTAAGTATAAGTTTGAGGAAGAGAAGTGTTTGATTTTCTTTTATTCTCTTTGGATTATCGCTACTTCCATTAGAGTTAATTTAATCAATAAATTTGATTCTAAAATAAAAGCGTCGATGTTCCTCTTGGATATTAAAAGCGTTTTGAAGAGTCGAGTTTTCCCAGCCAATCCTATAACATAAAGATAAATAAATATTAGTAAAATATTGTGTAAATGTGTAAGAAAATATAAATAAAGGAACAATTTGAACGTTCTTGCTAATTTTTTCCATTTTTATGATCACTGAATTTTTGTATATTTCTTTTAAAGAACTATTTTTATTCGCATCATTTTGAAGCTGCGTAGTTGCTGCTATTTTCTATAGTTAAGCTTTACTTTAAATACTCCTTTTTTAACTTTAAAAAAAAGGACCAGAGATACTTTTATTTATTTTGATACGCATATTTTCACTATACTGTAGTAAAATTTTACATCGCTGAACTTTAAAGGTGCGCACTACAAAACCGCATTATTTCACACACAACTTATATTTTATTGCAATGTTCTCTTATGGTTGACAATGCATAATTATATATATTGAGTGTCGCAAAGAGTGGAAATATTAATGATAGTATTACACAGCAGTATAGTAGTACATAATCGCGTGGTCAGAAGAAAACGAGAGAAAGATCGTGCCCGCCTTCTCACCATGAGCACCGCCACCGCATCAAGCTGGTGTACCGCGCGGCGCGACCTTGCGATACCCTTCAAGTCTTCAAGTACAGGACAGACGGATTGTCAGACTCGATAACAACTCGTTCTGTATCTCTTTTTGTATAACTACGCATGTAATGGCAGTATATAGAGAGAGTTTTGTTTGCAATGAGATCATTTTGTTAATATAATATTGAAAAGTAATACTTATGGACTTAAAACATTATAACAATGAAAGTGATGAAGTATATACTTCAAAAAATATGAAAAATGAGCAAAATATATTTATGTATTGATGGAATAGAAATATTAAACTTGATCAAATTAATCTTCATACAGGAAGATATATAATTTGGTACATAGTAAAAATAATTTACATTCTACGTATTTATTTATTTATACTTCAAGTTTAAACTTCAGTATTTAATTAGAAGATCCTATCCAGAATAAAATAGTACCTCTTTTTTTCCTCCTTATTATTGATGATACTTTTGCAATTTGATTTTTTTATTGCCTCATCATGTATCTTTTCAATAATATTATTATTATTCTCGCTACCATATTTATTAATTGTGCAATTGTTTCAATTTTCACAGTCATAAATATTGACATTGACCTTCGCTCACTTACATTTATACAAATTATAAGTACAATTGTGTAAAAATCGTGCTACAACGTGGTGGTCCTTTATATACATGTATTAAATATAATATATATGGTATAGTCACGTTAATGCGAGAAAATGACCAAAATAATGAACACATAAAAGTCTAGTATATAATATGTAATGCTAATTTGTTTCCTTGTTAAAAAAAAAAGTCAGTATATATAGACCGTAGATAATTTAATCATAATATATTGTGACAGTAATTTTTATAACATGTTCTATAAAATGTCTATTATTTAGTAAGCTTATGATATTTCTTTCAAACTTATATTTTATACCTAATTAGGTCAGTTAAAAATAAAAATTATCTAAAATTATTTTGTAATGAATTTAATCCAGATTATAATACGAAAATATAGTATTTTATTTTTTAGTTTAGTTGTCTTGAAATGAGAAATATATATATAATATATATATATGTCATATGAGACGTAAAAAATTGCTATGGAAAAAATTGTTATTATGTCATCATTATTGTATCAACAAAAATTTAAAAACCATATTTTTTCTTATTGTCTTTAAATTGCATGATATCATCAAGTTTGTGTAAATAAATTATGTGTTTGATGATAGATTTTTCCATTCATCACAACAGAAGAACTCGGTGTATTATTTTAACTAAAAATTTCAGTCATCAGTCATCAAAGATTTTATTTTCTAATATGATCAAAAACACTTGTGTTTACAAAAGGACGTACATTAATGTAGAAAAAAAGTATTTGGCAATATTTTTTTAAAGTTTTCTACTGCAAACATAAATGAAGATGCATATGCTAATAGGTAAGTGGGCGAGTCCTTGAGCCCCACGCATCTTGTGACGTCACATGACCTCACTCAGGTGTGGGCGAAAAATAAAAAAAAAACACGCAAAGAATAGCACACGGAGGCGTGCCATGGAATGTTCTTCTTTTTTTTAATATTATTATTTATAATAATAAAAATTATGAATATCATTTGCATTTAAGTTAATTTTTGTAAATTTTATGTATATGTCATATTTTGTGATATATGTCAACAAATTAGTTTTATCTGATGAAACTTAATGTGTTGACATGAAGGTAATTTAAGCATTTCAAGAAAAAAGGAAAGAAAAAAATTAACAGCACAAAACCGTGATATTTTTTTATATATAAAAATCAAAACGCATTACTGCCCTAAAGGTCTCTAGTAAAAGAAAAAATATATATCAATGAACATTTTTGTCTGTTGCAGATTTGCGGTCTTACCACAAATAAAAAAGGTGATTCAACATTTTGAATAATAAAAAATATATACGATAAATCGATACGTATGAGTCATTCAAAATTATACGACAATCATCAGATGTTTAGAATTTTTTTATATAATAAAAGCACATTTTTTTTTTCAATTGCCTAAAGCATCTATTTTGATTGCGTGATTTGGTTTAGTTATCAATTATATAATATTCCAACGTATATTATTACATCACTGGCTCACATATTACCATCTTTTTTTTTTTTTTTTTTTTTTTTTTTTTGTAACAATAGTGAGAAATTTATTTATATATTTTTTGTTTCATATTATATCCTTAAGCTGTTAATAATAATTATCAAAGAAGTTATAATAATAATAAAACATTTAACTTAACCACAAAGTTTATATAAAGAAACAAACTACGATTTTTTTTTGTTGCTATTATACAATCGCTTTACAAGGTTCATTATAATTTTACTCTCGTGTTTTTTTATTATTATTATTTTTTTTATATATATTTACACACAAGAATGAAATCATAAGTACTCAACCTTTCATGTAAGTAACGGTATATAATTAAATATGAAAACGTAATTTTATTTCATTTTTTTTGTTATACAATAGTAAAACTTACATGCATTATTATATAATGAAAAATAATATTTTGGTATTTCATTAAGCTTTTGTTTACGATGTTAAACTTTTTTTAACAATCTAAATTAATTTTAAGATGAACCAATGCCTTTTAGGCATTTAATGTTTTTGAAATATTAGATAGAATTTTTTTAATTGTCTTTTCTTGTAAGGAATTTATAAATTATTTGTTAAAAAATAATTTTTATATAGTTTATTAGATACACAAAATTACAGTTTTAAAAAAATGACAGAAAATATTGATGATTCATTAAAAAGTATTTAATAAATTAAATCGATCTATTAATATAATGTAAGTCATTCAGAATGCATCGTTTAAACGCCTACTTTATTATAGAGTGCGCTAAATAAGGAGAAAAAATCCTGCATTTGTTATTTCATTGGTGATTTAACTTTTTTTTATTTCGAAACAACGTTCTTCCTTTTTCTTTAACTAAACATCAGTATAGAAGTTTATATTCTAATTGGTTTACTATGTATTTAAATGTTTCACAAACGTGTAGAATAACTAAACAGCATATTAATTTATTCAATATATTTCCTCTTTTTTTTTTATTTCTTTTCTTTTATTCTTTTTTTTTTCTTTTTTTTTTTTATTAATGATGTTTTGTTTGAGTATGCTTAAAAAATTTTTAATGAAATAGTTTGTGTGTTTAACATTCTTTACGTTTTTTTTTTTTTAATTATGAATACTAATGATGATTACATTGAAACGTTAATTTTTTATTTTGTATGAACACATAGCTACTTTATACATAATATATGTATTTGTAAAAATTTTCTACAATAATACAAAAAAATAATAATGTATTTTTGTTCTTGCGCTAAAATTGCTAACATTTCTAAACAAAAAAATTTTCTTTCAATGTGCATTTGATTATATTTTAAAGTGCATATTATTCATTATAACTAAAAGAAGATCTTAAAAAATCGTCTGTCACTTTTCTTTCTTTTTTTCTTTTATCTTTTATCTTTTTTTTTTTATTATTATTATTATTATTATTATTATTTTTTTTTTTACTTTCTGGTACATATCTAGAGGGAATGGGGATCAAAATATTACAACGATCTATATCTTGAATTTCAATGTCAAAATCTTCAGCATTTATTCGACCATTCTAAATTAACCAAATATTATTATTATATTTGCTCAATTTAGCTCAATGCATTTCGTGCCTCCGAGCACAATAATATTTGCATTGTATATTAAAATATGCATGCAGTAACCTTCATATATATATACTTTCAATACACAAATGAATGTGTATGTACTTTCAAATTTTTAATATTATTTATACAAGGACTCACTTGACTTTACAAACTAAAAAAAAAAAAAAAAAAAAAAAAAATGTATACAAAATTAATATATTTTATTTTTGAATAGAATTATACGTTTTTCAATTAAAGATTTAGCAGTATAAAATATATATCTTTAGACATTTTTTTTCAACTATAAATATTTAGGACACGATAGATTAATAATATATAAATTGAATCTTATATATAAGTTGCAAGTTGTTACTGATTAATTATAAAATATAATTATCTTTAGAATATCAATATATTTTTAAATAATAATAAAAAAAACTATATCATCATCTTTTATTTTTTCAATTCAGTACACTTAAATGTAAGTTAACTGTAAATTTTATCAGTAAAATGTCGTCATCAAGAAGTGAATGAAAATTATGTACACTTACAAAGGTGAAATTGTTATAATTTTTGCATATATTATATATACTGACGTGAGAACTATATCTTTTATTATAAAGGAAAACATCATTGTGTTGTTATACATGAGTTATATAAGTCAAAAAGAGGGATAAATTTATGTCTTTTTTTTAAAATTTGTACGCGTATTATATGTATATTATTTTTACGTGTATACACGTGAAACATATTCAAAGATGTGACATCATCAACTACCGCAAGCCAACATATAACATATTAACGTGACTCGTGGCTTTCATGCCTCGGGAAAATATTATAGTAAACATTTATATTATATATACCTCTATATATATGGAATCATAAATTTGTTTCATGAAAAGAGCAAGACAGATTTAACATTGATTATACTTTGAAAGGCACATGAGAAAAATATTAAAAATGTTGAATAGTATTATAATTGACAAAGAGTATTTATTCATGTGCCATTAATTATTATATATACTTTAATTGAATAAAAATTTCATGGATCAATAATCAATACAATAACTTGTTTCTATATGACGTGGTTAAAGCCTACTTTTTCTATATAACTAACTGCATAGGGTGAATGGAAAAAAAGAAATTTGCGTGGTTATTTTCTATTGATTTTTAAGAGTGGGTTTTTATAAAAGATATATGAACGGATATTGTATGTATATATATATATATATATATATATATATATATATATATATATATATATATATATATATATATATATATATATATATATATAATATATAAAGACCAAGTATTGTAAAACAAAGTCATATAAAGATACAAGCGAGCACATTTTCTCACCTCTATACAGTTAGTACTTTCCCACCATATAAATTTACGTATTAATTCATCTTTGTATTATATATTTTTATAATATATTACATTTAACGTAGGCAGCAGTTATAGCAATCATTCAAAAGATTAAAAATAATAGGAAGTATACATATGATAAAATAAAGAGATGTTTCCCCTCTCCCCTTTCCTCTCAAGTAACTACTGTTACATTGATTGAACTAATATATTATATTCTCTTCGTCTTTCTTTTTGTGAATAAATTTATCTTAATATACTTTTGACATTAACAAGTTAATAAAATTGAAAATCTATATATTTTATATCAAAGAAAATACTTTTTTAAGTGAGAATAAGTGTACAATTTAATGTATAAGTTTGTACTATTTTGTGTATATATATATATATATTTCTTGGCATAATAT
Organism: Ecdyonurus torrentis; assembly: GCA_949318235.1. Classification (NCBI taxonomy): domain Eukaryota; kingdom Metazoa; phylum Arthropoda; class Insecta; order Ephemeroptera; family Heptageniidae; genus Ecdyonurus; species Ecdyonurus torrentis. Next base: position 20,677,258 of record OX439130.1, on the reverse strand, counting down.
TCTGTTTTCTTGGCAAGACGTATGCACATTTTATACAACTCCACCCATTTTTATACAGCAAAATCACGCCCTCTAATTATACACTAAGTATTGAATTAATAATAAAATACATAAAAAATATATATCTCTCTTTGTTGTGATATGTTATAAAATAAAGAAGTGCAAATTTTAGGTTGTCATAATATTTTATTTTTTAAATCCCTTCATATTGTCTGAGTAAGTGAGTAAGATAAAAAAATATGTGATTATTGTTATAAACTGGTTTACAATTTGTCAATCTATAAGTAAAAAAATAAAAATACTTGCATATATTATTATTAAGTGCTTTTAACATATCATAAGAGCCTTAAGTTTCTTTTTTCCTTTTTTTTTTTTTTTTTTTTCTCTTCTTCTTCTTCTTTTCATTTTGTACTCATGTTTTTATATATAAGATATAATAATAATTTTTAATGAATTTGAATTAGAAATATTAATACAGTAGTACATGTATAGAACAATTTATTTAAAATTTACGTACTAATATTTCAGTAAAAAATAATAAAATTATTTTATATGGTTAAAAGTAATTTATTTTTCTTTAGCATATAATACACTCCTTTATTTTTATTTTTTAAAACATGGTCATAAAGTAAGAAATAATAATTTGAATAATATATTTTTGTTTATTTCCAACCCCTCCTCTCTCTCTCTCTCTCTCTCTCTCTCTCTCTCTCTCTCTCTCTCTCTCTCTCTCGTAGACGCTTAAATTTTTGCATACGTAATAGTGAAATATGAGCTAAGCAACTTTTAAGAAAACTTGAATTGTCTGCGTTGCGAATAAATATATAATTTCTGGTTTTAGTTATATTATTATAAGATTGCAAACTCAGATATATTCCTATATAATATATATATTCATGGGATGGCTTAATTATTAACTTTCAATATATTGATTTATGAACATAAAATATAAAAATGGCAATGTTTCTTTTAATTACGTAATCTTTATAAATAAAATGTAATAATAAACATTCTAATTTATACTATTGAATTATTGTATTCTCATTCTTTATAACGAGCCGTTTTCACGCAATATTCTTGTTGTAAATTTTGCTATATTATAGACATAAACATCGTTATCGTTATATTTTATATATTTCCATATAACTTAAATTTATTTATATATACATATTTAATTTTAAATAAAAATGTAAAATGCATTACTGCAGCTCATTATTTTTTGAAATATTATTAAAGTTATCAACATTTTTTATCAGCGATAAATTTGTAAAATATTGCATTTCCTTCAACATAAATAAATTTTTAGCTTCAAATAATTGGCACGAAGAAATGTTGCGTAAAAATTTAAATATTTTAAAAATTAATAAAAATGTGTGATTTTTCTATCATTATTAAAAAATGATAACATCAATAAATATTTTATTAACCTGTTATGTATATAATCAAATTCAACTCACCTAGGTATCAACTCTTACAGGTTGTTGGTATTTGTCTCCTTACTTCCCAACTTCTTACGACGGAACCAGCCAGCTAGTCTTGAGTCCTTAGGCATGGATGCTGAGCGTGAGACGGCGGTGCGATGTTGTTGTTGCTGTTGTTGATGACGACTTCCTCCAGACTGTTTAAAATTAATTACAAAAAAATCAAATCAAAATTGCAAGGATTTTATGAGGAAATGATACATGTGTTATTTTTTCAATAATTTAATTTTAATTTTAGTTAAGAGGATGTGATGATGAAAGTTTTGCAGTCGTTAAAATCACCTTAGTTATGTAAACTGATTTATTTTGAAGGTCCATATATAAAATATATATATATTTTTTTTAAGGATGCGAAGAAAAATAAAGTCATCGTGCTGATTTTGCAAGCGTGCTTAGTGATGATAAAAACAATTCCATATTTATATATTCTTCTAAGCAGCATTGAGGGGAACCATTACCAGTTCACATTTTTATGCCCTCGCTTATGAATTTCTTTAATCAAAATAGCTGGACTAGTTTCAAATAAATGAACGTTCCCTTATAAAATGAATTCTTTGATCTGTGATTTAAATTATGATATTACCTTATGTCCCGGTGGTTGAGGGGCTGGTGCTTTACTACTCGGCCTATGTCTTGAAGCAGATCGTCCTCTCTCAGGGCTACTTCCACTTCCCTGTAGAGACTCAACTGAAGCAGCTGACATTTTATTTCTTGGTGCACGTGGTGGTTTTGTTGAATTATTTCTCAAAGTTGCAGAACTATCATTATCATAATGAATCTCAGGAGCATCATTGCGATAATGACGAGGTCTCCAGGGGGCTAACACTGAGATAGAACGTGATAGATGTCTGGTCTGTGGTTGTAAGCGAGAACCACCAGTCGATGATAATTCCTCACGACTAATTGCACGTCGAGGACCTCCTGGTCCGGGAATATCACCTACAGCAGCAGCATGAAGATATACAGATCTTTGAGATTGTAAACTACTATCTCCTTCAGTTGTAGCATTTTCACTATCTTCAGAACTATTTGGTGAAGCACTTTGTCTACTTTGACGTAATTGAACTCCACGTCTAGCTCCTGATGAACTTGATCTACCTCCTAGAGAAGTCTGATACCTTGAATTTTGATTAGAACGATATTGTCTTTGAGGTGCTTGTACAGGTGGTACTTGTGAAATGACAGATTCTTGATCAGTATCACCAAAGAAACGTAAATTCTTTTGGTTTTTAACTTCTTCCTTTTTCTTTGTATTTACTGCTGCTTTATTATTTTTATTGGTACGGAAGGTTAGACGATCTAAAGATTTAAACCAGCTGGCTGCTCCACTGCTTGATTTAGATGCGCGGGTGTTGATGGCAGGTTCAGAGCGGGCTAAAGATGAACTGCCTGCGGATTCTCCACTACTCTTGCGGACCACGGGGGGTGGACCTGAACTTCGCTGCTGCTGACGGTGCAGTGTGTTGGAGGTCGTGCGCTCGAGCACGCGGTGGCGATCATACTCCGCATCAACCTCATCCCAGGGGCCCTGGAAACACAAAGAGAGATCATTAATATGTGGAACAGGCACAGCTTGCAAAAATTGAATATTAGCATCAACACACTTTGAATAATAATAATAATATAAAATTAAAAAAACATTAAATATTCATGGAACACATAAATTAACTTTAAATTGCAAAAATTGAAATGTTGAGGTGCGAATAAAATTAATATACCTTAAATTTTGATTAGCATCCTTTAAAAATTAGATCAATTAAAATATATTATTAAAGATCAATTTTAATTAAATCTATCCAAGTTTTACAATAAACTAATAAAGTTTATTTTAAACTATCATTTAAGACGTCTTATCCATCGACCCAAAAAATAATAATAATAATAAAATACTATAAATTGAATTTAATTACAATCGGTAAGTTTGTTCTTTTTAATTAAATACCGTAAAATATAATAATTAATATAAAATAAAAGTAGCTATAAATCTTTAAGGGAAAACTTTAAAGTAAAACTACTGTATTAATTGTATACTAATGAGTTCAACCAGAATTCAAGGTAACGACAAATCTTTGTTTAAGTCAATCAGTTCCATAATAATTTTTTATATAATATATAGTATAAATAAAAAAATATTTTCAGTGTGTTTTTTTTTAACAAGATAAAGCTTAAGGCAAATTACGGTCAACGTTACCTTATATGAAATTAAAATATCAGACATGCTATACTCACACTGCAAATTGGACTGTAAATTAAATACTTATTATAGTATCATTTTTTTTTTTCTTGAAAAGGAAGTCTCAAAAAAAGATTTATTCTTTGACACTTTAACATAATGGCAACATTTTAAATATGTGAGAACGTAAGAGATAAAAAGCAGTTACGATTAAAAGTAATTTTACTATGTCTGTTATATTAATTAAGTATTCATCACATTTATATTATCGATAGTTAAAGATTTCTTGGATAAAACTGTCATGCATGAACTTTTTATATAATGTAATAATATAATTTTGTTTTGTTTTTATGTTCAAGGAAGTGTATGATACAAAGAAATTCTAAAAATAAAATAATTAAGCGTACACAATTTTTGTTACTTCTATACTAATAATAATAAATAAATTACATCATTTTTATAACTGGTTTAATTCATCTAATTTATAGTTAACAATTAACCTGAAATCTAATTTCTCAGTACACTATTTGTAATTAATAATAAATATCAAGTTTAACAAAAGCACTTTCAATGTAATAATTTTAATAGTATAAAAGTAATCAATTTCGTAAGACTGATTCTTATATTATATATTCTTTATCATGTTATTTTTGAATAACTATAGCAAAGTAAGATTAATGTATAATAGTAATAATGCATTCAACCTTGTCTAGATGTGTGTTAATTTCTATTTAGAAATGATTGCAAATTTTAACTATTATCATAAAAATTAAATAATAACTGTAATAAATGTGTATAATCGTTTATGTAAATGAGTTATTAAAAAAAAAGCATGAAATTTACGCCCTAAATTTTTTTGTAAATATATTTTGACAACCAAATTATAAATACACTTCAAACATAAAGATCACGCCTTTTTCTCATTTATAAATCATGTAAAAACAAAATCTAGTTTCTCTACTTTGTATAATTTTTACACAAGGTAATTACTTTCGCTGTACTGAGTTTTTTTTAAAGAGCAACATAATTAAAGTAACAAATATCACAGCAAAACTTAAATAGTAACATTTTCTATATGTCAGAATTTTATTTTATAGCTTTATTACCATAGAAATCAGTGTTATATAAAAAGAATAAAATTGAAAAATATATATCTATAATTTTTATTATTTGAAATTAATGATATATAAACACGTCTTCGTAAATTGAATAGAAAAAGGAGAGAGAGAGAGAAAGAGAGAGAGAGAGAGAGAGAGAGAGGATTCAATTTTAAGTATGTGAGAATATTTTTGAAGATAAGAACATGTTATTTTCATAATTATTACATTTTCACAGCAAGAAAAAATAATATAGACATTTTTTTTTACATGGATTTTAAAATAATTTGTTATTAAGTTATTATTATTTGAACCCTTTCTCAACATCTTTCCGTGACAATCGATATCGAAAGTAAGGTGTTGCAAAACGACTTTCGATTTTTGTTTGTAAGCCTATCAACGAAAATAGAGAAACACTCCTTTAATAAAAAAAGAAAAATAAAAAGAATATGGTAATCTATCACCACGCAAAAAAAAAAAAAAAAAAAAAAAATACAAGACAGAGAAGGAAAAAAAAAATGACGCAATTTTTGGCACGAAACTCTTATGTTTTTTAAAGACACATGAATAAAAGGACCAAAAGTCATACAAATAGCGACATATTTTTGTTTTGTTTATTTATACACATACAAGCACGCAGTAAATACAAAGTTTGAATATTAAAATAATACTAGAATATCATATAATATGATCATGTAAATAAATTTTGAATAAATAAAAACTGTAAGAAGAAGAAAAAAAGAAGAATTTGTCACGACTTTTTTTTTTCTTTTTTTATACTTTACTCTCACGAAATGGAAGTTTATAATAAGTTTACATTTACAATCACGGAACTCATGTTTAAGAGCTGTCGGCAAGATTTAATATAATATACATATAAAAATTAAGTAACCTTGAAAAAAAAATAATAGAAAAATAAATATTTATTTAATCTTTTAATATTCTTTTGTTCTATATATGATTTTTTTTTGTATTTTTAAATACTATTTTTCTTCTACACATATTATAATTAATTTTAACATTATTTAATGACAAATATTTTATAGAAAGTATATAATATTTCATCGTAAAAAAAAAATTAAATAATAAATTAGAATAAATACTCAATAAAATATTATAGTTTATATAACAAAGACCAGGTGAATACATTTTTAATATAATACTTTCTCCTTTATCCACTTTCACTATATATATGTATGAAAAGATTTTAAAATAAAGATTTTAATTTATTGTTTATAAGGTCTATTATTATATATTTATATAATGTTATTTTGAACTAATAAATTATGTTAAGTTTTCATATACAAAAGCTAGATTTAGATAGAGTTCTTTGCTACTTCGCTAGAGATTATATATGTAGGCGTACTTGAATGGAAGTGAATGACCAATGTTACAGGTTTTTTATATTCAAACAAACATAATATGCACCTGTGAGCTGCTACTTACTTTATATTATTTAATTCTTATTTAAAATAAATAAAATTTATATCAAAATATAATATAAAATATCAATAATATATGTGATAAAAATAATATTTTGAAAATAGATGAAATAAAGAACTACCCATAAATCATTTAGAGGGTGGGGGGGGGGGGGGATTGGTGTTATATAATATATAGTGAATATTTTTATGTTACTTAAGAATCTAACAAGCCTAAGGCAAAAAATTGATGTTATGATGTTCACTCTTGTATAACTTTCATAATTTAATATTTAAAAAAAAGTAAATTGCTTAATTTTTTGTTGAAATGAAAAAAAATGTCGTTTTGTCAAATATGGATATAGCATAATAAATTTTAATTACCGCGCCTTAAAAAAAAAAAAAAAAAAAGATTAAATAAGTTTTTTCTCTTACATTACTTTTTAAATAAGATAAAATCACATATATAAATACAAGTTTGACCATTACAAATTAAGCTAAGAAACTATGTTCTGAAATATATTTATTTTTTGACCGCATTTACTAAAATAATCTAAGATATATCACGCTGATTAAATTATCTCCAAAACCTGATTTTTAAATAACAAAACTACTTTTCTTTGTAATATATGATTTTGCAAAATATATAAAATTTAAGTATTCTTTGTGTAAAAAAAAAAAGAAAAATATTTGAAAATATAGTTATAAATAATATTAATAATACTTTTGTTTAAGCATAAAATATTAATCAATCTTAACTTTAAATGGTTATAACTTTACAATAATATTACTTGGTACAAAATATCTATTTCCTTATTTAAAAAAATAAAAGTAACATATGTTTTTTTTATTTCTTTGGTAATAATTTTAATATACCTTGTAAGTAACATGTTGACCAAAATAACTATTTTTATTCCCATACATGTTATGCTTATATACATTATACGTATAAGTAATCATGAATCATAATGTTAATACTTTGTAATTGCAGTCGGCCTTGCCATAGATCCACTTTTTTTTATATACCAAACTATTACGTCAATACAAATAAATGTCATATATTATTATAACATCATGTGTGTGTGTGTATAGACCATAACTATTTAAATTTATCTACATATACAAATAGTTCAGTCTGAAGTATTTGTAATTGGAAGTAGAAATGTGTTTTATTTTTTACTTTTACTATTTTGTGACGTTAACTTTTATAAACTGTTGCCAAGATTACAATTTTTGTGCTAAATTTTTATCTCAATGTCTTTTTATTGAATAATTTACTTGCGTTTTTCAAGTATAACATGGGTAGATACTATAGCAATTCTTTTTTACTCTATATGTATTATGGAAAAAATATATAATTTTATATATATATATATATATATGGAGCAATACGTGAATTAAAGTCAGGGTAATGAATAAATTGTACTACCATAAGTCCTGGTCATTCGGAATAATATTTTTAGTATTATGCAATAAATTTGATTGCATATGATGCAATCTCCTTTTTTTTTTAACCAATAGACCGGTTGCACTCATAAGAGCCGCCATTTTGTTGGTCAGGAATACATAGGCCAGCATAGGAAAAACGTCCTTTTTATTTTTTTAATAGCAAAAGAAGCTTCAAACCTCAATGAAAGCCTTATTTCTAGCTCCTAATAAGTTTGAAAAATATGAGAAAAATTCGTACAGTTGAAAGAAACTCTTTTTATGTTAAAAAATTAGGAGAAATGATGTTTCCCCTATGCTGGGCAATGCATTAGGCACCACAAACATGGTGACAAAGCGCAATGATATGCAAGGGTTCTATAATTTTAAAGTATATAGAATCACATTTGTTGCACAATATTAATATAAGTCGAAAATAAATAATGAATAAATGCTAGTTTTTATTTTTAAAAAATCTTATTATTTTAATTTTGTGTAATACTGTTCATCTGTGCGTTATGTTGTCTACTATAATTATACACCAAGGTTTTTCCCTGTCAAGAAAATAATATAATGAGGAAAAAATTCAAATATGTGTATATATAAATAAAATGTACACTTTTACAGTCAATAAAATTTATATATTTTTAAGTAAAAAAAACATTAATCAGTATCAACATGTTGTTTTGTTTCTGTTGTTGAATAAAATCAAACTTAAATCCTGAAAGTAATGTATATGTATGTGTACGTATATGTATGTATTATTGTAATTAAATATAAATTTGTATGTAAAATTTATTAGCTGTTCACGTACATTTTATGAATGATAAAATATATTTACCAGCATCTTCTTCTTATTTTCTATGAAATACGTTTTATGTTATGAAGAAAAAAATTTCAAGGACAGCATACTGATTTATGATTATATTTTTTTCATACAAAGGTGTGTGTGTGTCTTTTTTTTTCTTTTTTTACGTACATACATAATTGATGAAGTTTCATAACTAATGATGATGCACGCATAAAAATATTACATAAAAAATTGTATCTATTGATGTAACTTTTTTTATAGTGTTTGGTAGCATAATAATAATAATGATAGAGTATAGTGTATAGCTGTCTTATAAAATATTATGTAAAAAGAAAATTATTATATGTCTCGGTGATATTTCACACAATTTTCTATTAAGTCTATATTTAAATTTCCTTTTGGGTTATTAATTTTTTTTCCTCTACTGACCACCTTTATGTATTAATATCTTGACTCTTTTATAAAGTGTCATATAGATAATGTAAGAATATAAAAGATTTTTTTTTTATGTTATGAAAGGTTGTTAATTTTTACTTATTTTCCTAGGATTGATAAATGTAAAGCATGTATATTATGGATCTTGATAAAATAAAAACATACTTTTGACAGGATGAACATGGTTTTTATTATGTTGTGCTTCATTTCATTTTGGAGGCTTAAGTTTTTATATTTATTAAATAATATTACTATGTGGCACTTTTTTCCCCTCGATTAACAACAACAACAAATATAAAACAAAATTTGAACAGAGCTTCAAATATATGCTTTTAGTATAAAATCATCGCGATAAATTTGTTCATATATATATATATATATATATATATATATATATATATATATATATATAAACTTTTTGTCACCCTTAATGATTCGCGGCATTTCCTTTCAAAAACACATCAAACGATAGTTTTTTCCCATCTTTATTTCTTTTTTTTACTCAATGTGGTTGCATTGTGGTTTTTGATTTTTTTTTTTCTTTTACTTTTTTTTAGCAAACATTAAACAGGAAACTGAAAAATTCTCAACAAAATGATAACTTCCTTTCTTAAAGCTATAATTATATACAAATCGATTGTATAATTGTTATAGAAAAATGTTTATTACTATTATATATAAATGGACCAATGTATATAATGCATAACTTTCTATATTATAGTATTATGTATGTTAAATCATATCATTTTCAATAATCTACAAAATGTTTTTTTTCAAACTAATTATTTCTCGTTTTTTTTTTTTGTTTTTTTTTACATTTTTAAATTATAAAAGAAATATGAATGAAAAACAAAATGTATTATTATTTTTATTATAAAAAATCATAAAGGGAGTGGTATAAATAAGAGCAATAGTTACAGACAATTTTCAATGAAAAATATTATAATTTTTAGCCTTGGGGGTGAATATATAGGTTTGCTAGCACGATCCATTAAAATATTCTAAGCCAAGAACGAGAAAAAAATTTCTATGTGTATTATACATTATGCAAGTTTCAATGTATGCATGCTTCATGTTTTTCCATACTTGCATTTAATATGCGGTTTGGAATAATTTATCGTGAACTAAGTTTAATAATAACTAATCTCTCTCTCTCTCTCTCTCTCTCTCTCTCTCTCTCTCTCTCTCTCTCTCTCTCTCTCTCTCTCTCTCTCTCTCTCTCTCTCTCTATTGTAAATTATAAAATAAATATGAATATATTATCACATATAAGGAAAAACATGGTACTATACAGGAATAATATTTGTTAATGAATTAACAACAGATGTTTGAGGTATATTTCTTTTAAAATTTTGTAAATTATTTTTTTGCTATAATTTGTTCGTAATTTTTAAATGAGTTAGAAAATTATTTTTCCTTCACGTAAAAAAAAAAAAAAAAAAATTATAAATATAATTACTTTAAATCAATCTTACTTTTTTTTTCCAGGACAACCGTGAACGTTGCATTAATAATTTTCACGTAATGAGTTTTTCCTTTAATTTTTTTTTCACAGTATACAAGTAATTATAATTTGAAGATAATTTCATGATTTTTTTTTTATCATTATTATTATTTTTATCCAAAAGTCATATTTTTCAACAAAATTATAAATTTAAAAACAGTTAGCAGGAAACGAAGAAAGAGTAAAAAATTATTGGATAGTAACATTATAGTATTTAAAATTGAAAATAGTATTTTTTGTAATTTTGTTTTTTTACTAAGTAATTTAATAACTTTACACGTCTTACAGTTAACACTTACAGGAAACTTTCTAGACATAAAAGTAACAAAAGTGAGACAAAAATCATTAAATTAAGTTCATGATTTCCTTTTAACACGAAAAAAAAATTCAAGTAGTTAAAATTAATTATTAAAATAATTTACATAAAAAAGGTTTTACATATATATATTTATATAGGTTTATATATATATATATATATATATATATATATATATATATATATATATATATATATATATATATATATATATATATATATATATATATATATACAGTTAAAAAGTGTTAGGAGGTCAAAATGAAAGTGAATGAGTGCGTATAAAACAAGCAAGGTGAAGAAAAAGTAAAAGAAAAAAACAACAAACTATGTATAATGTGTGTAAACTTTGTAAAGGAAGGTAGTTAACCGTGTGGAAGGAAGGAAAGAAAATTGCATCATTTAAGATAAACATAAAAGATAACAATGTTTTTTTTTAATAAAATAAAATTAAAATTAATGGATCTATATGGAGCATGGTACAATAACAAAAACATTCACTTTTTTTATATACATAATATTTTTAAAGTTAAAATGATATTCAATTTATTTTAAAATATCATTAATATTATTAAACAAGGTGTCATTTCATTTAAATGTCATATTATTTTATCTTATTTAAAGTTTAGACTTGACAGAGTGGACAGTGTAAAGAGAAAAAAAGTGCTATATATAATATACATAATATAAAATATAAGGTTTACTTTGGGCGTGACTTGACTCTTATTAAAACTAGTTACAGGTGCCTTTCACTTATTTATTTCAAACTTAATAATAATAATATTTTTTTATCCTTTCGTAAATTTATAGTAATAATTTTAAAATATTGATCGTGATATTCGCATATATGATTATCAGAAATTCTTTTAAATGTTAAATTATGTAATATTAGTAATATACATACATATCTGACAGGATACACGTATGATCGTGTATGTATAATAAATAAAAAATACGAGTGTATTAACCTATTTGTTAAATATGATTTGTTGTTCTATTACTCTTAGTATGCAAATCTCAATATATGTGAACGTCTAAAGGAAATACTATAAAAGTAAAATTATTAAAAATTGAAAGTAACATGGAAGTATATATAGAGAAAAAAATAATTTTCAAGCTATTGATTTTTTTGAAAAATTACTACACGATATTATAAATTAGGTATAATTTTCCAGTAAAATATGTTTACAATATTTTAAATTATTTTAATTTGCTTTATTTATTTTTTTTACAACGTTATAAGAAATTGAAAAAAGAAAAAAAAAATAATGTAAATTTTTGTCTACTTCTTACGCAATTTAGAAAAAAAAATGTAATGATGGGTGTTGTATTTCAAGAATTTTAGAAGCTTAAAGTATTTAAATAAGAACAATAAAATTATAGTAGAGAATTGTTGTTAATGTCAAGAAGAATTCAATAGTAGTTCCAAAGACACGACATTATTTTGAAGATTTTTCTGTATAAAAAAAAAAAAAAAAAAAAAAAAGACAATTCTTTCAACTCTACAGGGAATTTCAATTGTTTGCAATCAAAAGTCATCACGTGCTATCCCTCAAGGCAATGAAAGTTTAAATTTTATATTGTCTCTTTTGTGTACAAATACGTAATTACAGAAAAGTGAACCAAATTGCTTATTGTCATGTTAGATTATAGTGCAAAATAATAATAATATAATAATAAAAAATATATATAATATTGTTCACCACCAAAACGAAAAAGGTTAACACTAAAATTGTGCCGAACTAAATATATAATAACTTTATTTTGTAATGCAATACTTTAATTTTACGTACAATTTTTTTTTTTTACTGTATAACTTTTTTTTTTATTCGGTACATATATTATTATGTTACGATATATTTAAAAAATTTTGGCAGATGCAGTAGTGTGTAAAAAAATGTGCTTTATTGAAGCTATATAATTATCTCATTATTTTAAATTTGTTATTACGGTATATTTTTATATATCTCTCATTAAGAAATTATGATATACTAACGAGCATCATACATATACAATGTGTTTTACGTAACTTAATAAATTACACACCTTTTGAGTTGTATTGTTATATTGTTTAATTCATTTTTCTACAAGCTGCTGCACTTTTTTTTCCTGATGTAAAAAAAGGTTAAATTTTGTCATTTCCTTTGAGTAATTTCTAGATTTGCAATGAATTACTGCATTTTTCAAGGAGAGAAAAATGAATGTTATTTTTGCTTAAAATTAATGATTTTCTTTTATTTGTGACAGGAAAAATAAGGTAGAAAAAAAAAAAGATAGTAAATTATGTTTCGGTTGAAAAATTTGACAAATTGATTTTTGATAAATATAATAGCTTTATTTAATACCAAACAGTAATTTTACTTGTATATACGAATACGTAAATTATTATGATGATCAAATTTTATTTATTAAGCTGTAAAGTGCATTGAAGTAAAGCAATTAATATAAGAGTACAAAAAAGTTATTCATTCTTATTGCTACATTTTTCAAATTGTAAGTTTTGCAATAAGATTATTTGTGAATGTTAGTGCAAATGAAAATGATTTCTGCACGAGCACGACTGAAAAAAAAACAGGTGGTGTTGCTAGGTAATAAACCCGACACCTACTCAAGGTCATATTTGGAGTTTTATAAAAATAATCTCAAAAAACTTTTGCCTTCTTTTTTTACAGTCCATTTTTTTATAATATTAGTCAAGATAATAAAAAAATATATATATATGTCTGCGAAGAAGACCAACTAGTTTTGATTCTGCATCATAATTCATTTCTCTCTCTCTCTCTCTCTCTCTCTCTCTGTCTTTTTTTTTTGCTGTCTTTTGTACAACGCATTAATAATTTTACTTTTTATTATTTTTTTTTCCTTCTTCGTATACAAACACTTGTTCTTTATTTTATATATTTGAATACCGGATTTAGTAAATGTATATTAATTTTCAAGCATTTTTTGTAAATAAAAAAAAATTTCATTGTTTACCATCTCTTTGTATCTTTGTGCTTAATGGAATTTTAAATTCAATACGTCACAATTTTACAATATATTCGTGCCGAAGTATGGGCAGAGTTTACTATAATAATAAAAATGATTGTATTATACAACCCTTGCCTAAGGGCATGATAAGTCATAAAAATAACGCAAATATATATCTCATGTTTACATGTGCATCGGTCAGGTAAAGTACAAAACTAAAGGATCTTCTCATCAAAAAAAGGGCAATCGTGAAGGGCTGAACGAGCAATTATTTAAATAATCCTTTATTTGATGCAATCTGATATTTATCTTCAGGGTGGTTTTAAAAACAACTACACCTTTTTATAAATCGGTTTTATTGAAGTTATTGAAAATACACGATTTATAATTATATTTGTTTCTATTTTACAATATGCTATAAATATTTTTTCTTTTCTTTTAAAACAATAGGTTTAAATTTATAAGAGATTCCAATACATCACGGTAATGGTTTCATTTTTATTGTTATTATAGCTATACGAGTATTATATATTTTGATATTAGACCTAAAAACCCAATTACTACTTATAATAATTTATATATTTAATATTATATTATAATATCAAATAGAGATAATATATACGATTTATAATTATAATGACATGTAATACTAATAAAGTGTTTATGATTTTAAATATATAATAATAAAACTGTATTTTTAAAAAGAAAAAAAAATGTTATAGCAAATTATATGTTATAAAAATATTTATATATACGTAAAAAAAATAACAATACTATAATTTAAGTTGTAAAATAATTAATGTAATTGTAGTTTTTAAGCATTTCAAGTATATAATGAGATATATAGGTGAACAGTGAACATAAGATGCCGACATTTTTATTAAAATTGTTTTTCTTTTTTTTTTTTTTTTTTTTTTTCCTGTATGAAGTTTTTTTTGTATGAAGTTTTTTCTGTATGAAATTTTGTACACATCATGACATATAAAAATTTATAACAAATTAATATCAATATAAGTAGAACAATTACAAACTGACATTTTTATTATTTTCTTTTACATGTATGTGAAAAAAAAATACACCAGCGTCATAAGTTTTGTCTTATAATGGTTCTACATGACTTGTAAAAAATATATATATATATATTTTAAGTAATTATTTTAAGAGAAGGAAGGGACAGAATTGAGAAAGAGAGGATAGAATGCCGACTTTGTATTTTTATTTATATATATAAGTATTTCCAAGGCTGTTTTTATGCATATACTGTAAGTATACATACGTTACTTTACAAGGCAATCTAGCTCAAGCGTACACACAGGTGTAGTTTTGTTATTTACTTTGCATACCATGAAATGGTCCAGTGCTTATGTCATGATCTGTGTTGTGATGCCCCAGATACTTTCTATATGGATTTCTACTTTATAATAAAATAAAACAATTAATATATAACTATATAATATTGATTATACTTTTGAAATAATATGTCATTATTCTAATAGTGTTTTATTATCAATTTGAAATAGTAAGATTATCTTTGAAGGATACGTGTATAGTATTATTTTAATGTATTGTTGATAATTAAAAAAATTGACTATAATATCTATTGACGTTGTCTATTAAGATTAAAAATTTAGATTGATATGAAGAAAGACATCTAAGTTTCTTTAGACGTATATACATGATGACGTATATAATGTAATGCAACATACTTCATTTACATATTTACAAGATACATTGTGCAAATAATGTCAAGCATCTTTTTTTATTTTCCACATTGTCATCAGAGAATCACTCTTGCGTATGATTTAGTAATTTATATTCATAAAAAAATGTAAATATGATAATTTTTATATTTTTATATATATAGCTTCATTAAAATGTGTTGTATTTTTTTTTTGTTCAAAATTTTGCAATATGAACTCTCCCGCTATTGTTTCTACTAAGTAATTTATTTTTAGTATCAATTAAAAGCCAAAGCTATAATATATTATAAAAGATTTTGTATATAATAATAATTCTTAGGACTTTTTTTTTTTCAAAATTTCCCCACCCGTTGAGCGATTAATGATATATTATACAAAGTAACCGGATACATTATTAATAATATTATTAAATATAAATTTAAATTTTTGTGACCTCCAAAACGGAATAAAAATCCGTTGCTATTTTAATACAACATTGAAGAAGAAAATTATTATAACTGGAATGATTAAAAAAAATATATATATACAAGTAACATTAAGAGTGTTATATTTTTTAACAGTATGTGGTTACTAATGTTCAGTGGGTATAATGGGAGGGATGGGGTGAGGATCACTTTGCGAACGGCAAGGTCGCAACAAGCCGGCCTTGCAAGACGCCCCGCAGCCTACAGGACACGCCCAAACAAACATTATACATATCCGAGAGTATGAAAATCCAACCCTGTCCGTCCTGTTTTTCACTAAACGACTCGTCCAAAGGTATATTTACATTTTTTTCTTTTAAAAGAAATACACACACGCTGTGTCTCAACTCTCAATATATGTACTGCGCAAATAAAAAGAATTCTGTGAAAATTTTGTCTACGTAAACGTAAAAGCAATTCATCTTCCAAACATGGGGCTACCTTATTTAAAAACAATAGAATGCGCATTCTTCTATATATATATATACACTCTGCAATATATTTTATCATATATACCTTAACTTAATGTTAATCTGAACTCCATGGGATGCAACATTTTAATATCACTAAAAGATAATCGATTCTATTGTGTTCCTCATGTAAATTAGAGTAAGTTTATATATACACCACAGGAGTTCGTACTCTACATTGTTCATTATAAATATTAGAGAAACTTGTCAAATTGTAAAACAAAAAAAGAAAGAAAAAAATCATTAAATTAAAAATAGTACGAATATAACCTTCAATAGATATCAAGGAAGTTATTTAATTCTGTGTTAATATTATAAGAAATTAATCTCTCGTTTAAAATTTTATGATCGATTAAATGTAGCAGAAAAAAATTTGACATAATGAAGGACGAAATAATTTTTAGCAGTTTTTTTTTTTTTTTTTTTTTTTTTATTTTAAAATTTGACAGACAGTCAAAATTTCAAAAACTGAAATTAAAGCTTAATTACTTAATTAAAAATACAGCAAGATAAAAAATATTAATAAAAAAAATTCATTTACTCTTGAACTCTAAATTTCTCTTAGAAAATAAAGATAGCAATAAAAAAGAATATTCCCACGAAAATAATAAATAAATTGCGTTGCAGAAAAAAAAATGACTAATTACAAAATCATGTTTTTAGTAAAGACAATAATATATATATTTTTAAAACTTTGTGTACTTTATGCATTAGTTAGAAGATAAAAATTAAGAAAAAAAAAGTCGTGCAGAAGCTACATTCCTTAGCACAGAAAAATCCTTTCTACTTCTCTCTTTTTGCTTTGCTACATTTTTTTTAGACAAGGACGAACAAGTAATCATGATCTCTATATATATACAAAATAAAGTCTGCAATCTATAATAATCTTTTATGTATGTAGCTAGCGGCTTATTTTTATATTATATTAAAAACTACCGGTGAACTATACATTGAAATAATAATGAAAAAAACAAAAACAGTTGTTTAAAAATAATAACACTTTCCTTCACGGTTATAATATTTAAAAATTAAAATTTTGTGTGACAATTCATGACCATGTCACGAAAATATTAATCACGAATTGATGTCAACTTTCATAGTTTTAAACAAAATTATACATATAATAAAAATAAATTATATTAAATATACGATACTTACAAAAAGTAAGGTAATACGATAATATAATTTCAATTTATAACAATGATTCAAGTATACAATTCATTTTAATTATAATTATTAAAACTTTAGATACTCTATTTAGTTTATAGCCTCTAGAAATATTATAATTTTTTTTTATAACACTTATTGTATTGAATAATTTATTTCAGTTTAGTACCAATTTTTAATTTTTCACACATTATAAAAACACCGTTATTTTAGCGACATTAAAAAAATCAAAATGTATATAATATTCATGTATATAGTACTTTCAATATACTAAAGAAGTAATAAAAAAATATATAATAATAACAATAATACGATTGATATCAATATAAAATATATTTACGCCTATTATAACTACTTAATCCTCTCTGATTCTTGATAAAATCATAATCGATAATAATATTATTATTACTTGCAAGTATACAATTCTCTTTCAATATATAAATATATTATATATATATATATATATATATATATATATATATATATATATATATATATATATATATATATATATATATATATATATATATATATATATATATATATATATATATATAATATATATAACAACAACCTGTTGCAATCCTTATTTTATATACACAATAAAAGCCACAAAACATATAGGATTTTCCTTTTACTTCACTATTACAATGAACAATCATATTTTCAAAGTAATATTCTTTCGTACATGCAGGAAAAAAAATCGCTGATAATGAAAAATAAATACTTACAATATGGTAACCTTGTTATATATATATTATGAAGAAAAAAAATTACTACATTCTCACGGGTAATAGTTTTTGATAAAAATCACAGTCAGTATAATATTAAAAAAAAATGGTTAAGCTTCATTGAGAATATAAAGCCTTAAGGTATACAGTATTATATATTATACTATACACCTTTATATAGCTATACTTGCATAGTTTATATTGCGTAATATACATTAGCATGATGTATGAGACGAAAACAACCTGCTGTCGTACTACTTGACGGTTTTTTCCACATTCTAATTATGACATTAAACATTTAGTCACCATAAAGTAAACTTAAAGAAGAAAAAAAGCGTATATATGTGAAATTTGTTTTAAGTGACAAAATACTCCAGACATTTTTTTTTTCTTTTAACAGATGTCATATTATATGTAAATTATGAAGTGTTTCTTACGTAATTTTTTTTTTCATCATTCCTTTTTTAGTTAAGAATAATGTTGCTGTTGTTATTATTATATAATAACCATGTTAAATTTTTTATAATATATAGTTTGTTTTTGACCATGAAATTTACCTATTTTTTTGCAAGATGACACAGTTAACCATATAAGTAAATAAAGACCCTGGGATATTGAACCTCTAATTTTATATCGATTTTATTGATTTTTTTTATATCGATATCTATTATTATCGATTTATTAAACATATTGATAGACCACCCATATTATTTAAACAATACAATATTATTTTATGCAGCTGATAAATAATAACGTTCGAAAAATTGTAAAAATTTTAGTTTATATTTATTCAACTACATATATTCAAGTTTCCAAATTTGTACATTTGTCTTTTTTTTTATCGTACGTGTACAGAGTATTTTATTTTTATTTCATTATTGTATTCGTGGGTCGCAGAGACTCTCTTACGATCAAGAGATGCCTTTGGTCAGAGAAGCAAAAGCAGCTCAAAGCCTCAACTGCCTCGCGCTCGATCGCGCCAATCTCCTTATATGTTAGTACCGAGGTGAGTGAGTCAAGTTGTGACGTCACAGTTTAATATATAAATAACATTAAAAAAAATAAAGAAAGTATATAGAATAAAACTTCTAAAAAAAAGTACACATATGATCTAAATGACGATAAATTACTAAACACACAAAAAAACTACCGCTTTCGTAATTTAAAACTTTAATGTATTAATTTTTTGTAGTTAATCATTGTAAGGAACGTATTTTCAATTGTATTAATATAATATTTACTTAATGCTACAATTGTTATATATATAAATAAATGTAAAAAAAGAAAAGTTTTTTATCGTACCTGGTCAGTATCAGATGGTCCATGAGATGCTGGTGTTTCTCTACTACTATCCGATCCTGTCCTTTTTAGATGTAAATTCGATCCTTTATATTCAGTATAACGTGAAGATACATCTTCATTTTGTGTTGGAGGTACAGATGATTTTTTATCACGTGAAAATGGATTTTTCATTTTTAATTTACGTTTTTTCTTAGATGAATCTTTTTCAATAACAGTTTTATTACTAGTAATATGTTGTTTATCTTCTCTACGATTAACTCTTTGTGAATCTTGATCAGTATCTTCTTCCATTTCTAAACGTCTTCTTGGTTTACGTTGATAAGTACTTGTATTTCCATTTGTTCTTGATTTACTCTCATTTGATTCTGGTGAAGCCCAATGACGAATTAAAACTGATGAAGCTGGTAAATCACGATTACGATCTGTAGCTTGTTGAACTAATCTTGCAGAAGTCATTGCTGGACTTTTTGTTCTTTGTTTTTCACCACTGTAATAATATCTTTCAGATGTTGATGAACGTCCATTTGAAGTTGAATTATTACGACTTTCTTCAGCAATACGTCTTCCATTTAGATTAACTCTTGTTACATTTGTTTGTGGTTGATTTCTTGAATTATAACCACCATTAACTACAATTTTAGCAGTTAAACCATCAGTTTCAATTTTTGAATTTTCTTGTCTTATTGGTGGATTATCATTTTCAATACCAGAATCAAATAAATCACGTTGTTTTGTATTATAACTACTATCACTATCAATACACATATCTTTCTTCTTTATATTATTATTATTACTACTACTAGAACTATTATAAGCACCTTTTGATGTTGTATTTAATCTTGAATCAAGTATTATATCTTTATCATAACCACCATCTATTAATCTGGACGTAGAACTATTTCTTTCATTACGTAAACTAACATTATTATATCCATTTGAATATTGTCGTGGTCTGTATGATGAATCAATTTCCAAACCTTCATCTTCATCTGAAGGTGGTGTTTTTTGTATTGATGTATGCACTGTTTGTTTATTTGCCCCCGCACCCTGCCCACTCACAACAACTTGCGCGTAAATCACTTCATTATTACCAGAACTTTCAAGAGGAGGTTTAATATAAGAGAATGGTCGATTATTATTATGACAAATTTCATTATCAGGAGTATGAAGCACAGGGGGACTAACTCTTGTATTTAAATGACTTTGTTCACAATCTTTTTGTATTTGTCGTACAAGCACATTTACGCTACGTCTAGGACCACTAGATATTTGAGGTTGTTGAATATTATTATTATTATTTTGATGTGAATGATGATTTAATGTAGATGAAGAAATTGGGGGTGATTTATGTCGACTGTGAAGCATTGTAGCACTATCTGATTGCGTATTACGATCAAAAAAATCCACTGGATCACGTATTAAACTATTGTAACTATTGTTTTTACTACCAGTTTCAATAATAGGTGATAATTGTTTATTTTGACGACTTTTAATTCGTCCTTTTCTTTCTAATGAAGACTCACCTCCACTTGTTGAACTGCTATTTCCAACATCCACTTGTATTCTACCACGATGGGATCTTCTATGTGGTAATGTTTTAGATCTAAATTCCTCGTCAGCTGGTGGTGTTTTTGGTCTACGAGAAGGTCTGATTGGAACACCCGAAGGTGAAGATGCTGTACAATTGACTCTCTCTGCTTGTTGTAAAACTTTACGTGCCTCACGGGCTAACTCAAGTGCAGACCGCGGCGCCTTCTCGCGGCGTACTGGCAGGGGCAGTAATCGTCCCTCCTCGTCCACCACGAGTGCAGGCGCCGGGGGAGCCTGGCCTCTGGGTATCCGTTTTACGTGAACTGCACGATTGAACGATACACGTCGTTGTGAACTATCTGCAGAGCGAAGTGAGTCTGAGCGCCTCACCGGCATACTGAGAGGCCGCAGCCACCACCGCTGCCGCTGTTGCGCCGTGCAAGGTGATAGTAGGAGGTTGTTTCTCTAGAGGAGGTGGGGACCACCATCGTGTGACGTCACTCACGCCTCCATACACTTCGCGCGCGCGACAATGCGGCTGCGGAGAACCAATACTGAAATCATACATTATAAGGTAACAGGTTAGTTTATTTCAAAGAGAGAAAGGCAATTTTCATATACAGTACACAGTAGATTTTTAGAGAGAAAGCTTCCCCTATAGCCGTAATTTTATTATGGGTATTTTTCCATTTCGCCCCCTCTATATTTTTTTCATTATTTTTCCTCTAAGTTGTAAAGTTGTTCTCAAGTGATCGAAGTTGGCCGGGCGTCGCACCAAATACAGCCAGTACTACATGAGCAAGCTTTTTGAAACGAGTGGTTATATGGCGACAACAACAGTCTCTAAAAACCTGACTTTCATGTGGATATAATATGTATCCACTCACTCACATGCATCCCCTCAAAAAAGAAAAAAAAAACGTCTTTTGCACTGTCATCGACCTCATATACTCATGCGAATAATAATACATCAAATGTAGGCGTATTAATCTACACTTGAGCGAAGGCTAACCAAAACCGTGGGTGGGAAATATAATATATATATGTATATGAAAAACACAATTTTTAATCAATCTACTTCAAAATAATAATATTCAAATAATAATAGTAATAGACAAAAAATATATATAAATTTTAATGTTTTATTGCTTATAGCAATGATGTACAATCGTATTGTATATATTCACATATATGTAATATTATTATTATTAAATGATCATAATATGTTTTAGTGCATATACGTATAAAACTTATGAGAGTTTAAAGCAATTATTAATCATTTACATTTAAACTGATGATATCATCATATACGTATGAATGCAAAAGTTTAACAGGATTTAAATACACATATACACACTTACATATACAGAGAGAGAGAGAGAGAGAGAGAGAGAGAGAGAGAGAGGGAAAAGTTTTATTTTAAATAAAGATAAATTTTATAATGCATTATCTAAAAGATTGATCAAAATAAAACTGCAATAAGAGAGAGAGAGAGAGAGAGAGAGAGAGAACAATTACCAGAAATCTTAATAATACATCTTTAAAAAATTGTATATCATTAATATTTAAATATGAAAGTTAAATATAAGTCTAGACGTAAGGGAGTAAGTAAGAAAGAGAAAAAGTCGCAAGTTCACGGGTCTTCATGCTCTGTTTGCGTGACATGTAGAACACACAACACATAACATCGTAAGTTAAGTCAATAAAAGGACATATCATTCAATACAAGCCACCTGTGTACTCACTTTATCAAGGTGTTTAGTTGAGGGTAGTAGCAGAGAATTACTTTGCGATAATATTAATGAATTATCAATGGTGTAGATTTTTCAGAAAATATATCATAATATTTGTCAATTATAAAGTGCTTTTAAATTTTATTTTAAAAAGAAATTAACATTTTAAATCTAATTGGTAAAAAAGAACAAATATATGTATGGATGTAAAATGAAGGAAAAAAATTAAAGCTAATTTTTTCATGAGATTGATGTTAATTTTTTCATTTATTTTAGCTGTAAGGAATATTTTACTCATTTCAACAAATAATTTTAAAGATTACATGTTCAAATTATATTTTACATTTTCCAAAAACAAGCAATCATTTATAATGAATTTACTTACAATATAAAACACTAAAAATTTAGCATTTTTAGCTTGAAAATAAAACTGAATAAATGAGGGTATATTATATAAGTATTTACATAATTTTACCCCATTTTATTATCATAGTTTAGAACAAAAAAGACACGAAAAGTTAAGTAACCATTTCAATAATTGTGATGTCCGAAATGAAATTTTAGTACGAAATAATAGATAATTTTTTTTTAATCTTTAACTAGTTCACTCACGATTATATCTTATAGTAATTTAATATATAATTTAATGTATGGTTATACGTTTTAAACACCTAATTTAAAACAATTTGTGTAAAAATTTTGCTACCGCCCAAAATTTAATTTGTAGGTTGCATTGAAGTTTTTATTTTTAAATATTTCTAAGAAAGAATAAATAGTAAAATCATAATATTAAAACTTGTTTTTCTCTAAAACATTTCAGGTTATTTCATTCAAGAAAATGTTTTTGTTATGATTTCTATTTTGTATATATTAATGTAAAGTTTTTGTATGAAGTGGGTGGGTTTTGGGTGGTGGTTATTTATTAGGCGTTGGCTAACACCAAGGGGTCCGCCCCTACTATAGCAAAACATTCCTCAATATTTTTGCAGCTGGCAAAGCAATCTGAATGTCAAAAAATCTTCATGATAAATCAATAACTGTCATATCTATCATGTTTCTCTTTTGGTGGTCAAAATATTGTGTTTCATTTTGAAGAAATACGTATTCTTGTTTTTACTTTCAGAAATATTTCTCAAAATATAATAATGATTATAATATGTGATAATATAACGTGTACTCAATGAGTAATGCATACGAGTAGAATTGCAGGCGTTGAACTCACCTTCCTAAACAATTGAAAATTAGCTCAAAGTACTAAAAACCACTTTCGATATTCTATAATTTTTTTTACTCATTTACATATTTTTGTAATAATACTCTATTTACTGAAAATTTAAATCAATATTTATGATTCCATTGTTAAATTGGTAGAGTTTCGTAATAATTATAAAAAAAATGTAATAGCCCCTGTAAAGTAGGCCACAAGTGTGTCCCATCTGACACAACCAGTTGCCTAACAACCTAGGCGCTAACATTACTATTGTTACCTATTACAACAGAATGTCATGTAATAAACAATACATTGTATAATTAAACAGGTGTTAACAAAAAGATTATGATTATAATAATAATAATAATAGTAAGTAATGTATTTTTGTTTAAATATAATATATTATAATTTTCATACTTATAGTCTCGCTGTATAAATATTATAAACGTTGATTATCATAAGATGGTTATCTGTAAGTCTCGTTAAGGTTATAGCCTCTTTGTGAATAAATTTGCGTTTGTAGACGAGAGAGAGAGAGAGAGAGAGAGAGAAGGGATGAGATGTTAAGACAGGCTGGGCTTCTCTCTCTCTCTCTCTCTCTCTCTCTCTCTCTCTCTCTCTCTCTCTCTCCATCATAAAGCAGGTGTGGCAACATATAGACCCACTCTCACATCTCAGCAATTATTGTTGCCATGTCTCACATGCAATATTATATACAACAACAATGTTTATGTTTGAAGCAAAACGAGTACCTTTATAACCATTATCCGGTTTATATAACATACGTTAAAAAAAAAAAAAAAAAAAAAAAAAACGAAGAAGAAGAATAAGAAGAATATCATATAAAAATAAAAAAATATATATATAAAAGCAAGTTTGGAACAAAAAAAAATCAAGGTTATTCTGATAAAAATTCTGTACGTATTTTTTCTTTCTTTTGGTTTATAACAATTTATTAGCTAAATTTAGTTTAAGCTTTAATTATCAACTTTTTTTTTAATGAAATAGGAAAGAAATAAAAAATTCTCACTATAGCAAAGTATATATATTTTTTAACTATATAAAAGGTATACCGCTTAACAACTTCTCTATAACTATTAATTTTTACATCAAAAGAAGAGATAAAGCGATTTTAAGTTGAGAAGGATTAAAAAAATATATATAGTAATAAAAAAAAAAAAAAAAAAAAGAAAACAGTGATGCACGAAAGTATATTATTTTTGTCTGTTTTTATTTTATTTTTTGGTGTTTTTCACGCGCGGTTCTACGTCTCTCACTCACAGAATGTGATGGATTGTTGCATGATGATGTATACAAGCAAGAGAACAAACGGCATGCATGCATGCATGCATAAACTCCCGCCCAGGATTTGCCACCTATAGACATCTGCACGGATTTTTTTCATAATATATATTATAATTCAAATCACGTACTTCATTTTCAATCAATGCAAGTGAATCTCAAATCGTAATATCTAACCTTGCCAAAGGAACAAATATAAAGAATACTTGCCAACTCAACATCACCAATAATAAACATTATGACACTGGATCTAAAATCATACATAATAATATATTTTCAATATTCTTTAAATTCATTTTATTCAAAGTTTTGTTTATTGCTTTTCTATATGTTTTTGTTTACAAATTTAATAATGATAAAATGTAGTATACTGCGATGCTAAAAGCTATTTTATTTGTTATAAAAGACCTTGGGAATATGATTTTTTACATAAATAATTATTGCTTATACTAAAAATTTTAATTGTAGGCACGTTTGTAATATAAAAAATTTGGGCGTGTCTCAGTCCCTTGCGGTCCTCTTTATTCGCAACTTTTGAACAGCACAAGAAAAGAGGCATCGTGCGTGGGTGTGGGTGGAGGAAAAAAAACAGAGAGAGAGAGAGAGAGAGAGAGATAGAGAGAGAGAAAAGCGAAAATAAAAAGAAAGAAAAGAAAAGAAGATCGAGGGGCGCCCACCAAGTCAACTTTTTTTTTCTGATTGTATCGCCATTTAAGACTGCACATCCAAGCTATATTATACAACAACGCAATAACTATAAGAATTTTTTAACTTGCAAAAAGAATATATATATATATATATATATATATATATATATATATATATATATATATATATATATATATATATATATATATATATATATATATATATATATATATATATAGTACATTTTATATGTCAGATTCGTATTCTTGATTTCATATTTTTCAATACATAATATACGATGCTAATCTAACCTAAAGGTTACTATATCATGATCTAAATTATTATTATGACTATAAAAATACAAACTATATAATATAAAAATAAACGTGGGAGCTAATTTTCTTTTATTTATAATATATTTACAATATTTTTATCCTTAGGGTTTAAAAAAAATCATCTCCTACAAGCTTTTTCTGTAAGAAATTTTATGTATGTGTATATATATTTTTTTAAATAATTGAGTCCATCAAAAAAAATATAGTATGTAAACATATTTGCAATTTTTTCATGGTATATAATTATTTTTAGTAAAATGTATATGTGTATTTTTTTTGTTCTTTGTAACAAAAAAAGTAGAATATATTTATAAATTTTATAATGGAATTTTTATAGTTTTAGTTAATCTACCATAATTAGAGCAAAAAAATAATGTTTTTTAGTCTGGTAAAAAAAATATTTAAAATTCCATACTTAAATCTGTCTAATGTATAATTTATTTATATGGTATAAAAATAAACGATAGTTTTTATATAATATATATACAATACACTACTATACAATACAGTAATTTTAATATTATTATCACATTATGAGTAAAAATAAAATAAAAAAACCTTAATTAAAATTCACTCTTGCATCAAACAAATTTATAAATAGTAATTTTTTTTTACTAAAAAAAAAATCTTTTTACGACCAGTAGTTAAAACTTTTACAACTTGAAAATGACATCACACAGTACCTACTTCACTTGAATTCAAAAATTTTAATTCAACATTCCAAACGTTTTCAAAATAACTAATTAAAAAAACCTTGAAGAAAATTTTTTAATAACCTTCAGGACTCTTTTATCTATATGTCATTTTTTTTTCAACTCTATATATTTATCATTACTTCTTCTTCTTCTTATATAACAACAATAGTTTAAGTGGTCAATATATTTAAAAATTATATGTATAAGACATGAAGTAAAGTATAATTTCAATGTCATAAAATTATTTGACAAGATTAACCTTGATAGATAAAGTTTTTTTGTGTATGAGAATGCTCTTTTTTCCTCTCTCTCTCTCTCTCTCTCTCTCTCTCTCTCTCTCTCTCTTTCTCTCTTCTCTCTCACTGTCTTCTTTATCATATTATCCTTCACCCAATCCTTTTCATATTGTTTGTTACTACTTTATGTGTACTTCTCTTTTTCCGACGTGCAACAATCGACACTTATTAAGTGAGGGAGTGGTTCTTTTTTTTTTTTTTTTTTTTTTTTTTTTAATATAACAATCAAAGGTCTTTATATTTCTCTCACACTTAATATAATAATGATAATAATAATAAAAGAACGTGGCACTTTATAATATGTAAAATGCATAAGACAGTATAATTTGATGTCTAATCCAGACATCATATAAAAAAATAAGCAAAAATATAAATATTTTTTTTGTTGTTGTTAAGGATTATTATATCTTATTAATATTTCGTCATGCTCAACTAGATGTTAGCTTTAGTAATATATATTTTTTTATTCCTGTTATACTTGCATAATACGTAATTTAATATTTATAAGTTATGTGTTTGAATAATAAATTTTATATTTTAATTTATTTTTTTTATTTTTATTTAAAGTGAATATATATATGTTCGTATAACGGATTTCTTCTTCGTTTCTGCTTTAACTTTTTGTAATTTAATTAAAAAATTATGATTTTTTTAGAACAGTTTAAATATTTTACTTTTGATACTTTCTTATATATTATGATTTATGAACGCATTTGATTGATACACGATCACTATGTTTATAATAAAACTTCAATATACATATATAAAAAAATACATTTTAGACGTATATATGCAAATTTATGTATAAAATTATATATGTTTGGAAGACTTGTAATTGCTTTTTGCTTTCATCAATAATAACACAAATCTGATTTATAAAATAGGTATCTAACATATAATTGTTTGATTACATATAAGGAAATATCATAACTTTCCCTCCGAAAATAAATAGATTTTGCTTTTTAGTAATATAATATGCCAATATTTTCTTTCATGCAAGTATTACATATTATATAATATTTTGTTATTGTGAAATTACCTGAAAAACAACTTTAATTATCTGTATATTATTGGTTTTAGACGACATTTGATTCTCAATGAGAACATTTTTAAAACCACAAAGATGGCGCCATGTGCAGTCTGCGGTTAAAGATTGGCGCCACAATATTACTGGCGTTAAAAACACCATGACGATTGTTCTCATTAATGTTTAATTGTCCAAATTCATGAAAATGTAACTAGATATAAAATATAATTATTCTAAGAAATCTTATGTAACGTCTTGTATTAATGAACTTTAAAATAAAATAAAAAGTTAACGTAGAAGAATGTGAAACTTTTTTTTTTTTTTTTTTTTTTTTTTTTTTTTTGTTCTTAGAAATTAGGATGAAAAATGAAACAAAAAGAATAATTTTCATTAATTTAAGTCAAGATAAAATATTTATTTACCTTCTTAAAAGAATTTTTATTTTTTGTTAATCATAAATAATAAAAAATATGAAAAAAATATATAATATATTTTTTTATATATAATATTAAGTTTCAAAAAATTACATGACAGGATGTTTCGTTACCAATTTTCATACCTGATTTAGAATAAAATCTTTCACATAAACATTAACTTTACAAGCAAACTTCTAGGGGTTTCTGTGAGTTTGTATATAAAATACTAATAACTTTTTAGTTATATATATACATGAAATTAGTTATATACATGAAATTTTATATTTTCATGCAATTTTATATTATTTTTGCACTGATAATTTTTTCTATATATACTGTAGTTTTAAATAGCAATAATAAGTTATAAGAATATTTTCATGCAGTAACACGAAATGTACTAAAAAAAACAACATTATTTTTGATTGTCAAAAAATATATATATAACATGATAGAATTTTCAATAAAATATATTATTGCTTTTTGTAAAGTTGAACATTAAAAGTTATTAATGTTAAAAACATTTAAGTCATAAATCGTATTTAATGATAAAAATAAATATAGTACTTATTTTTTAAAAAAGTTTATTGTAGATACTTTTTTTTTACGCTAATAAAATATAAAAGTTTATTCTTTTAAATAGAATATCACAACTGTATATATAGATGATATAACATCGTATAACAACACACACACGAAAAAAAAGTCATTTTCACGGTATATGATTTTATAAAAAATAATAATAATAAATAATATGTTAGGTTAATATACCTTAAATAAAAATAAAAACTTACATTATTAATAAATATTGTTAATACTATAACATCAATATAATACACTTTTTGTGTGTGTGTGTGTGTGTGTGATTTGACACTTTTAATAGCGTAATACGGGACAATTTTTCCTTCTTCTCATTTTATACTGTATATTTTGTACTATTACTCTAAGATACAGATATTATACTCTGGATGAAATATGTCCATACAATATTATGTGGACACACAAGGTCGTTCATTTATATAGTTGTTTGATGTATTGCGTTGTATTTACTATTACCTGTCCATAGAACAACTTAAGTATATTATATATATATACGTGTGTGTAGCACAGGTGTGCACTTAAGTACATTCTAAAGTTAGGAAAACAGAACTTCAGTTATATTATAAAAAATATATATTGTTGATTCTGACTCTTAACCTCATGATAGCACTTATTTTTAGTAGATATATTAAAAATATTTTTTATATCTTTTTATTAATAAAGTGTTTTTTAATTCAATATTATGATTTTTTGTGTGTATATAATGAAGAGTATTGATGGATATTTTTCTTCCAATTGCAAAAGATTTATAAATTAATATCAATAGGAAGTGTATAGTCAATGTTTGAGTTTACAGTTATATTTTAGTTGGGACATAAATTGTAATTAAAACAATGGAACAGGTTATTAGAGGGCAAAATAATTGTAAATATTTAAGTGATAAGAATTACAGGAATAACGTCATTAAGAATTTGTTAGAAAGGATATATATGAGTTCTCTTTGTGTGTTTCTTAAGATAGCCTTTTATGTTCAAAATATTTTTATTATATTTATGCTTCTTTTGCTTTTAAATTTCAATCCTTTAATTATGGTTAGTCTCTATTCATTAAGTATGATAAATATGAGTATAGAAAAAGATTTAAAGAATTTATTTTTTGCAAAGCAAACAATATAAATTTAAAAAATATTTTTAGAATTTTCAAAGAAAACACGCAATTTTATAATATGTATAATGTCAAAATATTTGTTTCTTTATGATAAAAATCATGAATGATGAATCATGTACGAATTTAATACAAATTTATGCATAATTTCAGACTTTAAAGACATTTTTTTAAAAGATAAGTTTAACCTTTTCTTAATACAAATAAATATCTTTGTTTATTATTGTAAAAAAAAAAAGCTTTTAAATTTGCATCACTAAAAAGTTAAATGGTTATAAAAAATATTAAAATGTTTCTTCTTGTGAACCGTTGAGAAATAATATTTAAAACCTGCTATATTAGATGTAAAATAATACTCTTATGCAATATTAACTGGAAATTCAGTTTATGTATATATATATATATTTAAAAAAATATATATGACATAGAATATATAAGTGTTTCAATAAGAGTAACAAGTTAGTACTGTACTGAACATTTATTATGTATAGGTTAAGAATGTTTAATTAACTGCTTTATAGCAGGTATCCCATGCTTACTTAGTTAGTGAAAGGTAAACTTAAACTATTACATACAGTGAACAACATTGATATTGGAAACAACTTATAGAATGTGAAATAATATGTGATATATGCATGACAAGAAAAGCAATTAAAGTGCATTGATCTTTTTTTTTTTTTCAAATAGGATAAGTATATATATATATATATATATATATATATATATATATATATTATATATATATATATATATATATATATATATATATATATATATATATATATTGTACTACATAATAAAATTTATTAGTGTAAAAAAAATATGTAGATATATATTTTTTTTAAATAAAAATAATTAGTTGAATTTTTATTTTGGCTTTTATCCAATTAGTAAATTATAGTAATATAAAATGGAAATTGAAAATGATAAATATCATATACAAATTTACATTGAAAGCTCTTAAAATGTTTATGAAAAGGAATCATAGGAGGAGGTAATTTTTAACAGAAAATTTTCCTTTCATTTATAAATATAATCAAATTTTATAGCTTCAATTAACATGTATATCTTGTTTTTTTGCTTCATGGCGTTAATAGCATTTTACTTGCTTATATTGCTCTTACTGAAATCTATAGAAGGACTATAAATTTTATCACTAATATATATATATATATATATATATATAATTATATATATATATATATATATATATATATATATATATATATATATATATATATATATATATATATATATATATATATATATATATATATATGCAAAGAACCTCGCCCAAATATGTCCTACACTGTTTTTTGACTAAATTAGTTACAAAATCACCATTATCTTTAACGGCAACTTTTTATTTAATTTTCTATACCTTTCAAAACTGTCAATAATTTAATGAATTATATATATGTATTTTTTTTAAAGGAAGTTTAGAATTGAAAGACTATAAATGATTAAAAACCTTGCTGAATATATTCAAATTAAGTATTAAATAAGCACCGCTCCATAGGTTTACCTTTTTTTTTTATTATATTATTTCTTTTTTCTTCTTCCATAATTTTACCTTTAACCTCAACGTAAAACATTATAACTTTACATATTTCTGTAAAAAAAAACAATAATAACTCATATTATTTCGCAAGAAAAATTGCATTTAAATTATAATGTAATAATAATATATCTTGAAAATTTAATTAAAAATTTTTTTATAATTAAGCGTTGAAAATTTTTTAAAATGAAGTTGAAGCCTAGAATTAACCTGTTAAAAAATGAATATTGGTGTTAAAGAAGCGTGTTTTGTTAAGCATTCATATTTTATTTGTTAACTACCTTCTTCATTGGAAACCAATGGGGTTCCTTTATCAGCCTGTTTTTAGTAGAAAAAAAATTCAAGTTTAAGGTAAAAAAAAAAAAAAAAGAAAGAAAAAAGAATGACAGGCTAATAATTGGTCACGTGATACTTAGAACGAATAACATAAAAAATAGTAAAAATACTAAAGATTTTCATCACGAAAAGATTTCTTTATATAAAATACTGAAATTTATCCAAATAAAACACAGTTACGTGATTCGATTTAACAATTTATTATCTAAAATGATGATATATTATATAAATTAAAATATTTTTTTAATAATATGTAAATTTTTAAGAAAAAAAAAATACTAAGAATTTATTTTGAGGATTTTTTGGAGTGTCATGATTTTATTATTTACTGCCTTAATGAAAAATCATAAAATATATATCCTGTATGATTAACAAAAACTTTTAAGTTCTTTTAAGTATGTAATTCCAAAACAAACGTATTGCGATGTGCAAAACCTTTATTACGAATGCGATTACTTGTTTGCCTTCTCTACGTTTTTAAAGATACCATGTAAGGTATAAAAATAAAATAAATTTTTATTTTCTAAGTGACAATAAATTTTATAAAGAGTTCACTTTTTTATTCTGACAGTAAGCATAAAATAATATAAATATGGCAATGTCCAGTTTCTTTTTTTAATACTCCTATAATTATTTATTTTAATAAATGAGTACTTTGACTTTTCAAAAATTAACATTAAAAAATATTAAATCTACACGTAGCTTCAATTTTTAAAGTTTTATCTACAGATTACACTTGACTTAAGAAATTAATTTTAATTTAAAAAAATCCTTAACTCAATCCTCATGTATTTTAAAATAAATTATAATTTTTAAAAAAAATACTTTAAAGCTCATTATTATACTTTATTTTTAATTATTAAAACATTAATATTATTTATTTAAAAATTATTATTACGTAATATATTTTCAAAGTAAAATTAAGCTTCTTCTGATTATTTAAATATAATTTCTTAAGAATTTTAATGTAAATGCCCTTAAGTATTTAGAAACAGGTTATATAGACATTAAAATTAATATATTACATATATATTTTTTGAAATATTTATATTGTCAACCCTTATTTGGGTGCTGAAATCTTATAATAAACATTAATTAATTATCGAATTGATTATAGTGTACATGTATAGGTTCACTGACTTTTTGGCTATATAGTATGTCACCAATTCATCATACAATATTTCGCGCCACTGTATGGTTAGAAGTAGTAAATAACAAACCTACGAATTAAAAAAATGATGTAGGCGGACAGTTAAAGGTTACTACTTCTACCCTAAAGGTATCTTATATACTAAAATATATATTATATATATATAAATATAATACACAAAAAATTTCACTCAAGAAAATTTAAAATGTTATAATTAAGATTTTCTAAACAACATTGCGTAGGAATTTTTTTACCCTTAATATTTTTAACTTTCTTAAACTCAATAGAAATTTTATATACGTTTATTTTAATTAGGTTTATCGTAAATAAATTTTAATATAGAAACTTCGACTTTCTTGCTTTTTGAGAGAGCATATTAAAACAAATTTGAAACCTACATGTGGGTACTTTCGCATTCAAATAGAAAATCAACCACCTACTGGAATACCAACCTACAGAAAATAAACAAAATCTGTAACACAAACATATCGTATTCTAAATAAAATAAAAAAAATCACTTAAAATGCCTTCAAGTTATATTAATGTATACAAGTTTTTTTTTTTTTTTTTTTTTTTTTTTAAGTATTTTCTCTTTATATACCAATCAAGCACAGCATAAATTAAAATAAAGCTTTCCCTCTATATATCTCACATTATTAAATGTCGTCTCTTCTTAACAATTTTCAAATTAAAATAACTAGTTATTATAAATGAAACAAAGTAAAGATTTACTACATATATACAACTAACGTATAAGTACAGCTTTTAACACATAAAACTCTTTTCTTTCATTTACTTATGGAAATACTATGAATTTAATTGGAAACTGAAGATTCTACAATTGTTTCTATAAATAATAGATTTTAAAATTACTGTCTGTACAGTGAGTTCATTTTTCCATATTAAACAAATGCAAATTATTATTAACTAGAATTGAAATTACTATAATTTTTATCTTATTTACATAATTAAAGTATAATTTTTTTGTCTTGTATAATGAATATTGATTTTGTATTGTATTGATTGAGGTTTTAATAATATATAGTATAATAAATTGAAATTATGGTATTTATTTTAATAAATTATTGTACTGAAAGAAAAAAAAAAGGTCAATATACTTTTTTATAACTACTTTGCATTTTTGTAAATTATTGTTATTGTTTTATATATATTTCAAATTAGAGCATAAAATAATGTACTGTATACTCTGAATTATGATAATAATTTATGCATATGAAATGATAATGTATAATTTAACAATGAATATATGAATGGTATATAATACGTACGTACAGATGTTTATAAATAATTTAATAGTCTTTTTAAACCATATGAGTTAGATATTGTAATATAAAATTCCTTTCAATAATAAATCTACTATGAAATTTTAAGAATGACAAGTAAATAGTAATAATTTTTGTATTATAAGAGCACGTTTCATAAAATACAATGATAATATTGCGTATGTTATGTATAGAAAATTTATGACCAAAGAATCATATTCTTTCGATTGATCGATAGACTTATTATTGTTACAAAAGTTAATGTATAAAAAAAATAGTCGATTATTTAGTTTAAGTAACTTAGATTTACATTTAAGGTCATTGATCTAATAGAGTACATAGCATCTGGCTTTTATATCATGATCCAGCAAAAGTATCAGGGAGGAAAAAAAAATCAAAAATATATTTTTCTTAAACCTTCTATTAAAAAAAGTATATATATAAGGCGTGATACTATGATTAAAATTATATAGTATAACAAGAAGAAAAAAAAATCACATATCTAATCATGACTAATATATTGATTCCTAAATAATAAAGGAATGTTTGAATTATATTTTTTAATCGTTTTTAATAAAAACGTGATGCTTTTTTTTTTTTTTTTTTTTTTCGTAATTTTTGTGATGTTGTTTTGTGGTTTAACATCTGCAAAAGATCATGACAATAAATTCTGACCTGAACAGTAAGAAGGTTTTTATTATTATTTTTCCACCATTTGTTAAACTTGATCCAGAAGAGAGCACAGAGAGAGCACAGAGAGAGAGAGAGAGAGAGAGAGAGAGAGAGAGAGAGAGAGAGAGATCGTTTTTCTCGGGTTTTTTTCTTTCTGCTCCATGACTTGACGTGATAAAGAGTACATGATAAGAGAAGCAAAACGGTGAGTTGTGCTGAATATCCTGGTTTTTAATACAAAGCTGTACCACACAAATACTTAAATAAAATACAGTCAAAAGAAAATACTTATTCAATACATCAATATATTTAGTATAGAATCTATTTCTGATACGCTTCAACTATTCTTATTATATATATATATTATGCTGTATATTATATATTTTTAGTTTTAGTTCAAATAAAAATTTAATAATCGTGTACTATTTTTTTGTTGATTTATAAATCGAATTTAAATTATTACTTTCAAATTATTATTATTCTTGTATAATGTATATATATATTCATCATTATTTATTATTATTTTATTTTATTGTTTTTGAAAAGACTGATTAGCATTTTTATTTATTATCAAAGAATTTCATGCTAACTTGAAGCAAAATTTTTACTAATTTTATTTATACTGTAGAAAAAAATCTATAGTAATCTTTTGATAGGTATTATAAAAAAATACTAATATATGATAGTAATCAAATATACATAAAATATACCGTAAAAAATATATTAGTAGCAATTTTATATCACCATTTTTCTATCTTTCAATCTACATAATGACAAATCGTGCATGATATAATAAAGCGTTAAAAATATAAACAAAAAATTTTTGCATCGGGAACAAAACATAATAATATTTTATAATATAGGTTATCAATAATAGAAATTTAAACGGTATATAAAAAAAAAGTTCAATTTTAATTCTTTTCAAATTACCACTATTATATTTATTATTTTTTTTTTTAATATCATGATTAATAGTAATAAAAAAAAAGATAATAGTAATATTACTGACATAATATTTCATTTTGAAATCGAATTCTGTTTTTGTTGTTAAACTATTCTTTAAGTTTTTATTATACTTTATAATCGATTTAGTAGATAAAAATCAAAAAAACATTTTTCAATCAGTAAAAAAAGAAGAAAAAAAAATAATAGTAAAAGTTTCGTGTTGAAAGGAAAAATATAAATTTTATAACAAAAAATAGAAAAACAAAGCACTCGTGCCAAGCGCAATTCTACACACACGCATATAGAAAAAGGTGTTATTTATTATCGGGAAAAAACTCCACCCTATTATTGAATTAAATAGCATCATGACAAGCATTTTTTTTCTTGCTCAAATTAAATTATAATATAATTGAAATTCATTATTAAATAATACAATAATAAATAAATACTAATTTATTTTCCTATTTTATAAATTGAAGTACAATAAAAAGGCGTCAAATATTAATTTCATATTATTATGATTTCGCTATACAATAATAATAAAAAAAATACTTTATATTAATTTCCAATCATTCAATTTTCATTCTATGTTTTTTTTATGTTTTTTTTTCTTTAATATATAGTTGTTTAATATTATAAAATTACTATACTATTACATGGTTATTATAGTTTTATAAGTATTATGGCAAAAAAAAAAAAAAAAAAAAAACTTCTTTCTTTCCTTATATTAAAGATAACTGTTTTTCTATCATCCATCCTTCGCTCTTTTTTTGATATGACTCGTACAGACAACACATACGTACGTTCAGTCATTTTCACGCTAAACTTTACCGTACAAGGCTTGATTGTGGAGGTTGTGATGCGACCTGATTGCCTACCTCTCTCTTTCATCCTTTTTTTCATACTTGATGAGACTAATCTTTGCTGATTTTAATGATGTAACATTATAACAAATATTTTTGTATGTTAAAGAACTCTCCTTTTTTTAATACACTAACAATAGTATAAGTTTATAGTAATATCATAAATAAAACTTAAAAATAATTATTAGCTTTACAGGTGAATGAAATGTTATATAGCATATAGCTATATAGAAATATGCAAATGAGACTAATATGAGAATATTATTATGTAATCTAACTAATTTTCTATTCAAAATTACTAATATCCGTTAAAAATTAAGCAAGATTTACCTTTCTTTCCGCATTTATAGACCACCACGATATTCAAATTTAGAATATATATATATATATATATATATATATATATATATATATGTGTAAACTTCAAATGATATAGTTTTCCTTCACTACACATAGTGTAGATCAGAACTCCACGAGATGGCGATATTTGTAACAAAGTATAATATATAAATATTTGAAAATATTTATCTAGCACTATAACACCATCTGAGACGAATCATATAAATGCAAATAAAGTCAAACAGTTAAAAGGGACGACGGCGGCCGGAATCGAACCGACAACCTTTGGATTTGCGCTCAGGCAGCCAATAAGGCGACCGTTGTCGTCATAAGAATTGTGTAAATGCAAGTAAAGAATCAAGGTAGAATTGGACGCCGCTGTAGCTCAATGGTCAGAGCAGTGGAGCGCAAATCCAAAGGTTGTCGGTTCGATTCCGGCCGCCGTCGTCCCCTTTTAACTGTTTGACTTTATTTGCATTTATATGATTCGTCTCAGATGGTGTTATAGTGCTAGATAAATATTTTCAAATATTTATATATTATACTTTGATATATATATATATATATATATATATATATATATATATATATATATATATATATATATATATATATATATATATATATATACTGCAATAATAGTTGAACATAAATATTTTTATAAAAATAGAAACAGGTTCAAAGTTTTAACCTTTCTAATAGTAATAGTCGTTGGGCTTATTATATTTAGTATACTATTATATTGTATAGTTTTTAAAGTTAATAGATTGAGTAGTGTTAGAGTAAATTATCATCTTCTTCTTCTTTTTTTTTTTTTTTTCTCTATCGCAATAATTATGAACTTTTGACCTTAAGTATGTAATATGTGATTGTTAAAAACGAAATGAGAATTGCAAAATCTTTAGGATTTTTTTTTTAATCCCTATACCTCCTTAATTAGTTTGGCATTTCAATATTATTATTTCACACAACCTAAAAATTATTCTCAGAAAAGTACCAGTGAAGTTTGTGTTTCAAATTATATAGAGTCGCTAAAATCTTTTCTATTTGTTTTCACAAAAAACAATAACATAAATTCAAAATACTAATATATTTTGAGTGTGTGTTTCACGCATTAGCTATAGTACAGAAAGAAAAAAAGTATGCAAATATATTATTGTTATATAACGGGGATTTATGATATTTAACAACATTGGCACTTGGGTGGGCTTTAAACGTTGTTTTTTTATCCAGATTATTACTATTGTAATAAGTTATTATGCAAATCATAACAAGACTAATAATTTTCTTATCGCTATAGGCTCTTTATCATATCAATGTGTTTTAGTTTTTTTTTTAGGAAGAAACAAAAAAATTGATCAAAAGTATTTTCTTTTATTTTTATATTATATACATATATTTAATTTAAAATAAAAGTGAGATTTATAGTGTAAAGTTACAAAATGTTTTGATGGATAATAATATTATGTAAATGGAGCAAATTTGCACCTAAATAATTATATACTTTTAATAAAATATTACTTACAAGTTAGTATTTTAACTTCAATTTCTGATTGAATAAATTATGCCTTTTTTTTTTTTTTTTTTTTTCCTTCGTCTTTTTTCTTTTAACATACAATGACGTAAATGAGAAAGATCAGTAAATCAGCTACTCAGACTTGACGTTTTTAACATCATGAAGATAGAGGGTCCAATGCCCTATGGTGATTTGGACCTAAGTATTAAACGATGATACTTGACGTGACCTTGATCCTTGATGAACCCCCCTCCTCCCCCACCCCCTACACATTAAGTCTGCAATGTTGTGCGGGTCCATACATACACACAACACACACATACAAATATTTACGTACGAAGAGAAGAAAACTTGCGCAGTTAAACCAGCTTAGCCACCTGCGTCCAATAAATCGACTGACCTTTAATCTTAATGAAAATAATAATTAGACCGTTAGTTTTTTGAAATATTATATGACAAAAATCGATAATTATATATTATATCATTATTAAATTAATTTAAAAATAAAGGTTTAAATAATAATAGTAATAATAAAATGCTATTTAAAATAAAATTTAAAAAATCGTGTTTTTAATTTGATGAAAAATAAAATAAATAAAAGATTTGATCACAAAAATATTAATTTTCAATATAGTTACATTTTCACAACTCATAAATTTTATTTTGTGCGAAAAAACATAATATATTTAAAGATGAAATCAGATTTTTTTTTATAAAAATTGAAATTGAGTTGATTTATTATAAAAAAAAAATTGTTACTGACTGTGAAATTAAAAGAAATAAAAAGTTCACGGGAGGAAGATCAAAACATTTAACCCTTGAGAGATCCTGGGTCATTTGAGTTCAACTCTTTTATTCACCAAAATATCATTTTCCACATCATTCTACTGTATGCACGAATTTAGACTGGAACCAAATATCATTTACCAACTACCTTAGCTATATAATATTTCTCAATATCATATTACAATAATGAGTATCGCAATTATAATATTTATTCATATAAATAACTTAAGAATATTATTACTACATTAGATATAATAATATAGTATTTAATATAAAAAAGAAGAAGTTTAATGCAATATTCAATTATATATTTTTTCTCCATAGTGTTTCTTCATATTAATGTCATTAAAATTTTAAAATATAAATCTCCATCCCTGTATGATGTAAATAAATACATAAATTGAAATGAGTCATTTTTTTTATCGTAATCTTTTAAAAGTGTTATACAGGCATAATATTTTTTTTAATGGACATTAGACATGAATTTTTAATATTAAAACAAACACAGTAGAAAATTAAAGAAGATTACAAACTATATAAGATTAAAAAAATATTGTCAAGACATTAAAGTAATAGACTTCTTATAGATTGAATGATAAAGTGGTTAGCAGTTACTTGGCATTATGACATTGTAACTCGCATAGTAAGCACTTTATTGTATGAGTATGAGTATACAAGTTTCTAAAGATTATTTAATCTTTGCTTATAAAGTTTGTTAGTTTTTAATTTGAATCAGGATTGACGTATAGGCTTATTCTCAAAAAACACTGCTGTCCCTTTTCATTAAAAATACGGAACCCATTTACACTACTTTACTGTACTTTACTTTTTTTGGAAGTCCCTTCGGACGTAATAGTAAATTTTGTAATTTTTGCTCCATTGAATAACCACTATATTAGAAACCACAAATGTTGCTATTTTCCACGGACAATACTAGCTCATTTTTAGCACAATTTGTTCAATACGGCATAATTTATGCTATTGCATAATAATTATGCTTTAAAGCATAAATATTATGATGTACAGTATAATTATTTAAGTTTTGTTCTAATTTATCAGCATTTATGCTATAATGACATAAATACAGTACAAATAACGTTATTTATTCTTTCCGTGTGTAATGACATAATTAATTATGCTGAACATCTTAACTATTATGCTATGTAGTGTCATTTATCACTATATATAATAAAGCATTAATTATGTTCTTATGCATAAATGTTGCTGCATTGAACTAGCATAATTATTACTTAATTATTTTGTCTGTTTGGAAGAAGGTTCTGCAGCTACTTTTTGTAGACAACGTTTTAAAAAATTTATAGCAAAATAATAATATTTTATCTGCACGGAAAACATAAATTTAGGACACATATTCAGTTACATAGAAGTAACTCTTCAGTACAAACTAATAACTTGGTTGAAAAAAGTTTAAAGAGTAATGCGTTAGTATAAAAACATTATTTCTAGGGACTGGATTTTCAGTTGCAAATGTCTGCTTGCGCCTGCAAGTTTGGTTGCTCCTCGTACCGCACAACAATTTACTAAATATTTATAAATTTTGATTCATTCCAGGTATTTTGAGGTAAATTACAGGTAGGTAGGAAATTTTTTAAAAGTTGATAATAAGTTGTGCAGCAGGAAAAGTAACTGCTGTTTTTTCAGGCGCAAGCAGACATTTGCAACTGAAAATCCGGTCCCTAGTTATTTCTTCAGCGGTAAACAATTAGCTCTTAAGATCTTAAAAAACTTTGTATAATATTATCTAACAAATTTATTATATAAAAAGTCTAAATAGTAGCTCTTTGGTTATTTTAATTCTTGAATAAGGCTAATATCTACTGGGTTTACTCATATAAATTATTCAGATCTATTTTTCTAAATAGTTTATATACATGTATCACCTACTATCTATATTTATTGAAAGAATATGTTTCAACATACATATCCTTAACATACTTATGAAATCACCTTTTTTTATTTATTAATCTTTTATTTTGAGAATGAACAGAGAAACAACACAATTACATTTTCTTTGTGGGTGCTACGACCTTTTCTTTCTTTGAAAACTAACATCTTGTTTCTGTATAGCGACATAATTCCAACTTATTTCAGTTGCATGTTATGTCAAAACGGTGGATATTTTTTATACAGAAAAAAAAAACATATCAAGTTTACCTTTTTAGGTAAGAAGTATAAAAATAAAATATATCATACAAGAAATAAAAATCTTGCAACGATTTTTAACAATAATATATTATTATTATTTTACACAATTTTACCATATTGTAAATATTATAGAATAACATTGCTACAGAGTGATATGAAGAGTACAGAAAATTGAGGTTAGATAAATAAAGAAATCCCAAGGATGGTTACCATTTGACCATCACGTTTTTTTGTTATTGTTTGCGTATGAACTTATACAAAGTATCTTTTTTCTTTTTCTTCTTTTTACGTATAATCCATATTTGGGACATGCATGTATTACCATACGAAGTAGGAGAAACTATAAAAAGGTGACATTTTTTTTCTGATGGGGTTCATCATTTATACAGATCAGTGTACTTTTGACATTAATTTCTAAAGTCAATATATCAGTATAAAAAAAAAAAAAAAAAGTTCAAGAAGAAGAAATCATTATTTGCCGTAGATTATAAACCTGAATAATCAACCTTTTTTATATTTGAATAATATATAACATTGCTTTGCATAAATAAAAAATATATTAAAAAATACAGTTAGTTGATAATTGCTTTGAATTAAAGGTGACATATTATGCAGAAAAAACAAACATAATATAATCTTTAAATCATAATAAAAACGATGACAATATTTATAAACTTTCATCATTATGATTATTATTATAGCTTATATAAAGGCTACATAATGCTAATGTTATATTGTTGAACTTTTTAAATCTACTTTTACAATCTTTTAAATTAATGAGAGAGTTTAAGTTAAGGGTGTAGGTGTATATTAAATTGAATTAAATTATTCTTTAAATAATGATGATGCACTCTATATCTCTTTAATAATCATTTGTTATTTTTTTTTCATTCTTATAACTATTTCCTTATTTCATAAAGTAGTATTACAGAATCATTTAAATTTAACTAACATAATCTTTTGACAGTTATTATGTATAATATTTAAAAGAAATGTATTTGAAAATATTACCAAGAGAATAGATATATTACATTAAAGTTATCACTTTTGGTTATAAAATATGT
The DNA here is from genome assembly GCA_949318235.1 of Ecdyonurus torrentis. NCBI lineage: Eukaryota > Metazoa > Arthropoda > Insecta > Ephemeroptera > Heptageniidae > Ecdyonurus > Ecdyonurus torrentis. The sequence continues at coordinate 20,634,220 of OX439130.1, read as the reverse complement.
GTGTAGAAGAAAAAGAACTTCCCTTGAGGCATATTTACAATAATGAATCTATTTATTTTCGTAATAATAAAATGTTCAACTTTTTCTTTTGCCCATAACTGATTTTATATATTAGTGAATTTCATCTTTTAAAAATCGATTTGCTAATGTTATATACTCGACTCAAAAAATCTGAGTTACCTGCCGTTCGACCTTTTACGGTATCGCCCAGCCACGCCCCTTCTCCTCAAATGTGACATTGGGCGATACTTTAGGCATGCCCGATTTAAATCTTCTGAGGTTTTTTGAGTCGAGTATATTATATTATTACGTAAAGAAAAAAATGCACTATACATTTCTTTAAATAAAAATAAACGTAATATGTATTTTGAAACAATGATTCTCATTCTCTATTGCGTGCAATTTGTTTACACCATCGTACATCATCATCTTGAATAGAAAAATCTTCACAATGAACGTAATAATTACGTATAAAAATACTACATACTCACCTGTGAGTGTACATATTAATTCAACAATTAAAAAAACCTTGAAAATTTTTTTTCTAAGAAAAAAAATATGTATAAGGAATGAAAAAAAAATCCTATACAGCACCCATTCTATATATTATAATACCATATTCGACCTACGCATATTTTATTTAACATGAATATGTCCAAGTATTTTATGTAGACTTGGTTTATAAATATAAGACCTCACCGTATTTAGACTGCTGGCAATGAAGGTAGCTTGTTTTACCATAATAACCTACACATCCCGGAAACCTTCATACTAGTATATAGTAAGTACATATATACATACTGTACATACAAGTAGAATTATTACCATTAAGATGGGTGAGGGGAGAAGAAAAGAAGAAGAAAAAAAAAATGAAGAAGAGGGCGAAAAAAAGTAGGTCAAAATCACAATGAATACACAGATATAATAACTATTATATATTATTGTCTTAAAGTGTGTATATATAATTATTTATAAATTTAATGTAAATTTTTCTACTCTTTAATAACAAACTTAAATTATAAGTCAATTTACATTTTTTTTTCATTATTTATTTTTATAAATAAATTTTAAAGATAATGTATGTAATAATAATAATATTGAATGATTTTTATCCTCACGTACCTACTTTTACAAGTATTGTTATTATAATAACATTATTTTTAGTATACGTATAATATGAATGATTTACACATAATGTATTTATACAGTATAATACATTAATTTAATAAGACGTGCATATCTAATAAAATATATCATAAAAAAAAATATATACATTTAAAAAAGTTTTTAACACTCCATATATGGTAGTTCCTTATATAAAATGCGACCAAAATAAAAATAAAAATTCATCATGTTAATTCATATCAAATTGCATTAAACTTTTTATCACGCATCTTATTTCTATGAAATATTTTTGTGTACCGCAAGAAAAGATCAAATAATGTCGATAGCTATTCAAACATTAGTGTGAAGATACTAATGGTGATTATTATTATTTTTTTTTAACTTTAGCATCATCACCACTGAAAAAAAAATGTAAAAGTAATACAATTAAGTGATTTATCTTGTACATTTTGATCAATATTTTATTACATACATTAACATGTTGTATTCTAAAACCTTTTTTTTTTATATTATATGAGTATTGGATTTAAAAAATATATACGTATATTATTCAGTGTTGATAACCTATTAGGTGCCCTTAAAAAAACAAACATAAAAGTTTAAACTTTATATTGTGTATAAAACTTGAATTGAATTTAAAATTATTGTATGTGTACTTCAGGAGGTCAAAAAGTTAAAAAAAAATTCTATGTCAAACAACTTTTAAGTACATTTTTCATTCTTAGATTTCTTGTCAATAAATAAATATTATGTACTTAATTTACAAATTATTACATACTTTAATTATTATTTAACTGTATAAATATGTAATATAATAATTACTTATATACATATATAAAAATTGATTATTTTATGATATTTCCTAAAACAATAATTTGTTATCTTTATCTTTTTGTTGCGCTACTTATATATACAATTCTAACATAAAAGTCGTGATTAAAAAGAAAAGAGATGTGGATGAAGTACCGGTAGTTGCAAGCCTAGGTATATAAAGTTCACTTGTAAATATATTTATTTATATATATATATTTTTTTTTACATATATATATATATTTATCTTGGCAGCATAATGAAGTAAAACAACATTGATTGATGTATCTTACTTTAGAATTACATCAAGCTTAAGTAAAAATGATGATGAAGAAGAGTTTACAAATACAAAAATTTTATATATAAAATTATAGGAAAAAAAAACTGAAGCTCACACCCACGATGAGTTGATTGAGTGAGTAGTTCAATGTATCGTGATGATGTAGCTTGTTATCCCACACTAGTAAAAGACTGGATCAACTAACTTGCTATCCATGAACATATTTACTTCCAATCTTATACATCCCTGTAGTGGACATTATACATACAGTATATTATGCCCCCCCACACAATCAAAAGGTGACTTTTTTTTTCACGGATTTATAAAGGTCAGTTCAAAAGAAATATAAATTTGTCACCTTTTCTTTTTAAAAAAATAAAATTCTTTTAACCTCAGTGTCGTATTTATGTGTATGGAAAAAAAGTATCTATTTATAACTGCATTTTAAGGCTTAAAACATGTTGTTGTTTTTTCGATATGTAGGAGTGGTTGAAAACTTGCAATTTTTTTCTCTTTTGATATGGGACTGAAAGGCGTATAATTTTTATGAAATGAGACAGAGAAGAGAGAGAGAGAGAGAGAGAGAGAGAGAGAGAGAGAGAGAGAGAGAGAGAGAGAGAGAGAGGAATCTGTTAAAAAAATAAACATTTCATATCTAAAAAATCACGTAAATATTTGACATGATTCGACTAAAAAAATTCAACAACAATAATATAACAATGACACAGTCTATCATCAATTCATAATAAAGAAAAATGCTTAGTTAATATAATAATATTTCACAAAGTCTAACTATAAACTAATCTCTTTAGTAATACAAAAGAAATTAAAACGGAATATTTTATTTTAAAAGAGATTACGTTTATATATATATATAATATAAATAACTCATTGTCCATCAAATAAATATAGAATTTAATTCATCTCTTTCACACTGTAAATATTTTTATCTATACAAGTTTTGAAATATTACGTTAATGACTGTAAAGAAAATAACTAGCACAAGTATAACGATGTGCTTTTCATTTTATAAATTATTTTCTTTACAGATCATATATTCTTTTTTCTGTATATAAAAATTAATCATGATAGCAATTTCCATGAAAGTTAATAATTTATAAATTATTGGTATAGAGAAAAAAAATCCAGATAAGGAAACGTATAGTAAAAAAAAAATTGCGACTTAATACTCTATTAATAAAGATTAAAAAGCCTACACCCTACCATAAAAATATTATATTTCAAACATTATACAGTTCAGTAGCATTTTTAAATATCAATCTTCATCGTAAAAATAATTAAGTAAACATTTCTTAGAATATATATATATATATATATTTTTTTTTAATTCTTGATCATATCGATCATGATTTTAATAACATCAATAACAATGAATTTGACATATGAAATGATATATCATTAGGACCTTGACCAAAAAGTCAATACCAAATATTTTTTTCGTGATTCAAAATATATAAAAAAAAATAAAGCTTGCAATATAATATAGAATTGATCAAAATAATTGAAGTTTCTAGGTCATTAAGATGTCAAAAATTAAATAAATTGTCTTAATTTGTATTTCATGAGAATTAAAACTAAAGTTATAGCATCTGGTTATATAAAGACAGAAACTTTCCCACTTTTTCTTATTCTATTCCTTATAAATAAATTTATTCAATACAACAAAGTCATCTTAAAAAAAAGACAACAAACTAGTTAGTATTATTTTGAACGGATATATATTTTAATCTGTCTTATTTTTATTATTATTATTATTTATTCCATATTAGGTATGCAAAATAAATCCTTTTTAGATTGTTAAAACGAGTGTCAAGTTCTATTGTTATACGACACTTAGTTATAGCAATTGTTGGTATCAATTTTACTTATAACACGTCTTTTTCATCAAGATTTTTCCTTTGTTACAAACTGAAAGCATTTCACAACTTTTTTTTATTATTTTTTTTAACTGCATTTTCTTACAAATAAACAACAGAAAAATATATAAACATTATTATAATACTTTGTTGTATTAAATTTTCAAGAAAATAAAATTTAAAACATTTTAAAAACGATCATGTGGGTAGTTTATACGTCTTCAAAGACATTGAACTTCCATCAAATTGTTAAACTAATAGTTATGTATTATACAAAACGAACATTGCATATTGAAAAATAAAATATAACCTTTAACACTGAAAAGTATATTTAAATGGATATAAATCACACACTAAAACATTAGTATGCATTTTATGCATGTATATGTTAACAATTGCATATATGGAGAAAAATATTATTTATTTTTTTAATATATATTTTTTTTTATATTTTACTTACATAGTTTTACAATAGTTTATTATGCTTGTTAAAACTGTAAAGGTTTACATAAAGAAACTAGTACAAAATAGAAGAAAAATAAAAATGTGAACTTTTTTTATTATTGTTTTTTTTTTCTCTCTGATATAAAGAACTATATTATATACTCAATGATTCGTGCGGTATTATTAAAGTTTTTAATTACAATAATTGAGTAGTAATAATAATAATGTTTCACAAAACGATAAATCAGTCTAATTATTAATATGATTTGTAATGATTTACTATTGAACTATATATTTTTTAACTACTTCATCTATAAGATTAGAAAGAAATGAACTTGATTATTTAATCTAAAGTCTATTGTCTTTATATTCTCTCTCTCTCTCTCTCTCTCTCTCTCTCTCTCTCTCTCTCTCTCCCTCTCTCTCTCTCTCATTCTGATATTTCACTCACTTTGTAATGAAAGAAATTGGTTTATTGATCAATAAAATATAAAACGTGATCGATTTATAGAGCATTCAATAAATTATCTAAATGATTTTTTTTTTATTATTAATCTTTTGTTATATAAACTTGTGTTCAAATCTGTACATTCTTTTGCCAAAAAAACAACAACGAAACATTTAACGTGCCAAACTTCCTGGATACCTGTATGCTGACGGAATTTCTTTATTTTACGACTTTTTTCCTTTTTTGTTGTGTGTTATTAGTATTTATATTACTGTCAATATACGATAATTAGATTTAATATATAGTGCTAATGAATTTTTGAAGAAAACATATATGAGTTGAAAAATAAGACGAAAATATTTGTTCAAAAATTATGTTTAATTTAAAAATATATTTTAAGACACTACATATTTAATGCAATTTAATTTCCAAAACATTTATAAGTTCTTATAACTATTTATGGCATCTTCTTATAAGGAAAAAAACACGTAACAATTTCAATCAAACATTAAAAAAAAACTCTATATAAAAAGTTTACAATAAAAAACATAATAATATATTACATTCTTCTTAACTTGTATATAGAAAAATGTTGTAAAAATCAACCTAAATAATTGAAACTCTAGTTTCTTGATGGTGCAATAAATACTCAATTCAATTTCTCTTTACTTCTCAAATACACTAAATTTCCTTAATTTAGAGAGTCTTTATATGTAACTAGTTTTTTTTTTTTTTTTTGAAAAAAAAAAATCCAATAAACTTTCCATTGAGTCTGAAAATTTCTCTATATAGAATGGCTATTTAAAATAAATCATCTTCTATTATGATAATAAAAATCATATAAATACATCCTTATACTGTGAATAATTAATGATACACAATATAAATTTTATTGTATATATATATAGGTATATAATATTTCGAAATATAATTGGATTTATTATTTTCATTAAACTTTTATCGATTGTAGTTTAATAGATCATAAAATAATATACTTTATTTATAATCAACACTTTTTACTTTATTATATTGTGATGGCTATTAAATTTTTGTTATTAGCATCAATGTTGTAAGTTTATATAATATAGGTTGAAAATACGCCTAACAAGATAACATATAGGTCGATGAACTTATACATACATGTAAAAAAAAGGGGGGTATTATGGAGAGAAAGTTATTTAAACATCTTGATTTTAATTCTTCCAACAAATTATTGCATATGAGTACACTTATGTTAAGTATACAAGTATATATATGTGAAACGTGTGGGTCCTAGTGTCAGCAAGAAAACTGAAGAAAATAAGAAATGATTTCTTACGACATCTCTACTTCTAAAATTACCTACTTGTATGTATAATGTTTTTAATGAATAAAAAAAGGCCTTAGACATATTTTATATGAATTAACGTCAATTTACAAACGTCAGTCACGACAGAAATGACACTTTATTCGAAAGTTTAAAATTAATTATGATTAGCGTCTTTATAAATTTTGATTTCACAACTGAGTCTGCTTTATTTTGAAGAAGTTAAACAAATAAGTCTTCATGCTTATAAAATTTAATGTATACACATGATTGTGATAAATACCATTCTAATTCAGTGCATATTTTTCTCATAAGAGAAAATTGATTAATTAAATGAGTAAATTTAGCTCAAATTTTTTGAATGGTATAATATATTATCACAATCGTGTGTACACAATTTTTCAGATTATATCACCTCAAAATCATGAAACTCTGCAATTGACTCATCTGAACCGTGTATTTCATGCTACCAAGAACAGAGTAAAAGTACAAATAAAAGTTCTCTCTGAATAAATGTAACTAATTGGTGATTAAATTTACAAATATGATAACAAATAGTATTGTATCTGTAAAAATTGAAGTGTATTTTTACCGTTTCACCAAAAAAGCACAATACTCTATTAAGAATTAAGATTTGTAGACAAATTTTAATCAAATGCTTGTTTGAGGCAATTCATGCAATACTGTTAACAAAAAGTGTAAGTTCGCCTGTGGTTCCTATCTCATTATTGAAATTATACCACTCTCTCTCTCTCTCTCTCTCTCTCTCTCTCTCTCTCTCTCTCTCTCTCTCTCTCTCTCTGCACGCTCCAGTTGAGTCTAAGGCCCACTCGAGAGAATCTTACAAATAAACGTCCCACGCAAAAAAAAAAAAAAAAAAAAAAAAAAACAGCACCACAAGTGGCTGCCGCCGTCAAGAAAATATTTTTTTCCTAAGGTTGCTTGAGGGCAAAAAAAAGCAAAGATTGCCCAATAGTTTTCTTGTCTCACATCACACAGTTTACATAATTTCAGCATCCGCCTACTCTCATCTTTCGCTTTTTATAAAATACTTCTTTTTTTATTCTCTTAGACACGATTTCAAAATTATTATATATTATGTCTTTCTTTTTTTTCTATTTTATATAGAATAAATGTTGAACTTATGTTACACCCATAAATTTACTTTATAGTTCGTATTATAGTGAACAAATAATAACATAAACAAAAAAAAGCTAAGAAATCAATAAAAAGTTATTTCTTTTTCCCTAAATGTTAAAAAGAAAAAGAAGAAGAAATATAGAAATTTATAAGAAAATATCAAAATAAATTTTCAAAATTAATGGTATGTTTTTTAATTTTAGAAGATATTTTAAATTTCATTTTGTTTACTCATAATTCAGCAACATCAAAGAAATTTATAATTAAAAATAATAATAATAAAAATAATTTTACGCTAATGGGTAGTTTTCAATAAAATCGTGTTTAACATTGATGAAAACTGATAATTTATAATATATAATTAATTGATACTTAAAATTAATATTCTTTTCATATTGATAAGAACTACAGTATAGAGTATACAATTTTGAAATATTGAGTAATACCCTAGAATTACTAATTAAATTATAGATGAAGAATTATACTCCTATATATTTCTATGGTTGAAATGAAAAATTAGCATAATAGAAAAAAGAGAAACGGAAGTAAACTAAATTTCTTTTCTTATTGACTGTGGGTTGTTATTTTGTAGCAATGTGGAGCAAAAAATATAATACTGTGTGTATAATATGCAAGAGATTTCTATATATTCAGCAACCTACACATTTAAAACAAAGCCCACTCAATTTACGCCCTCTAAAAGAAAAAAAAATAGGAATACCTCAGGGTGCACAAGTGACCGCCCCGTTAACACATCGTACGTCATTGCGAAAAAAATAAACATATTGCTTTTGAAAAAAAAAAGCAAAACAATAAATGTCAAGAATTGTTTGTATTTATAGTAAAACGGAACTTAAAAATATATATTTATTATATTTTGATTAAATTTAGACAAATACATAGACGTATAGGTTAACTAAAGGGTGTAACAGTTTACTAGGCGTATATATAAACTTGTATACTTGAATTCCAATGTAAATTATGCATATTTGATTGCACTTTAAAAAAAATATGTATTCTATATGCAAGTCTAAGAATGCAACAGTGTTGTGTTGCATATGTATATTTTTGTATTTATTTATAGTTTCTTATACTTGTTTTACATTGCCTAACCCACGACGTTTTATAGCGTCATGAACAAGTACAGTAACAGTACAGGTGTAATAAAAGATAATACATTGTACGTATATATAATATACTCGTATAGTTCATTTCATTAAAATATATATTATTGAACTAAATAATTATACTGATCAATTTTAAATTGGCTTATATCAATGTATGTATGTAATGTAATGTATATAAAAAAAAATTGCTGAAATTTGATATTCAGGTACTATAAAATGTAAACAGGTATATTATAACCTTATTTTTTTTATTATCATTTTTTTTTAAGATAATAACAGTTAGTTCTTAGTATCAATATTTAAAAAGTATATATATACATTTTTATTGCATTCATTAAAAAAATATGAATTTGGATAATGCAGATCAAATTACAAAAAATGTCATGGGTTATATGGGGTGAAAAAGTCACATAAATAGCACACCATAACAAAAGTTCATTGTGTGTGTGTGTGTGTGTATATATATATATATATATATATATATATATATATATATATATATAATTCACACAGTCCACACTGGAGTATTCTCATGCTAAATCTTAAGTTTCAATCGAACTTTTATATAATGTCTCATTGCTTTAATGAATCATCAAACTTTTAGTTCACAACGTGTAACATACTTTTAAAATACGGAATTATGCTATACAGAGTCTATATTGTACTGTATATTATAAAAAAAATATATTACGAACGGATATATTTAAAATAAGATGAGGTAATCCATAATACATTACAACGACATTGTAAAATAAAGGAGTGTCATTTTTACTTTAAAATCTTTGCAATTATGGTTTCAGTATTTTTAAGTATACAATCAAACTAATTTTACAAGATTTTTATGATAAATATTTGGGAGACAATTTTTCAATGACAAAGCCATATTTGTAACTTTTAAGAGTATTAAAAAAAAAAAAAAAAAAAAAAAACTTGAATTTACTAATAAGGAACCATTAAGATTTGTAAGGTAACATAAGGTTGTTTTACCTCCTTTTTTTTTTTCATGCTATTATAGTTTGATAAATTAAAAAAAATTAAGCATTATTAAACTCTGTTTAAGCATTTAAATTAATCATTGTAATTTATACGTTGTATAATATGATCTTGAAGTTAAATTATTATTTAAGTAACACATGAGAACTTTTTTTTGATATTTTTAAATCATATTTAATGATACAATTAATATTAACTTTAATGTAATTAAATAAATAAAGTTGAATTATATTTTCTATTGATCATCTCATATAATTAATATAACTTCAATATTAAAGTTGATTGTTATAAAATATTGATATAACACTATTTTTTTTTTACGTCTTCTTCCCTCTTCTCATTTTCTACCGTACAGTATACATATCGTGACTTGATGAATATAAGAACTGGTCAGTTTGTAATTCGATATGTCTTTCACGTCGTCCATCCCTTAGGGCCCCCCTCATCTGCATTATATTATTATTATTTATAAAAGTCAAGTCAAAACTGTATCAAAGCTGTAATAATAAAATTGTATATTATAATATTTTATATCATAAATAAATCAATATTATATATTATGCCCTATAAAATATAATATACAAAAATATTATACAAAGAAATGCATCCAAGCATAAAATGCAACGGTATAATTTTGTCATATTACACCATATATGTATCATTTTCAATGAAGTTATAAATTTATACTTTAATATATAATAAAGAGAGTATTATCCTCCAATTTTAAGTATAATATTATCTTTTACATCTCCTTAAATCATAATTTTTGTACAGCTGTATTTTATATATTTTTTAGAAGGAAAAAAATATACAATAACTGTAAAAAAATAAATAAATGAGAAGAACAATAATAAAATAGTGGATACAATTTATAATAATATTTTTTTTTCTTTTTTGTATATACGGTAACACTACGTAAATATAATAAATAAGAACATTATAACTATTAAAGTATCATAACTTATATACTAATAACAGGTAATGTGAGAGAAAGCATTTATATTAGAGTTTTCATTCAATATATAATATAAAAATTGAAATTTTATAATTTTTAACATAGTTCAAAAGTTCATTGTCATTTTTTATTATTATAATAATACGTTTAATTAATTAAATTATTATTAAATTACTTAATTTAAAAAAAATTTAACAGGTACTTTTTTTATTAATAATTTGTCTTTAATTACTAATAAAAAAAATATAAGATGCTCATGAAATTGTTCTCCATTAATAACAATAAATAATTAAAGTTATTTCTCTCTCTCTCTCTCTCTCTCTCTCTCTCTCTCTCTCTCTCTCTCTCTCTCTCTCTCTCTCTCTCTCTCTCTCTCTCTCTCTCTCTCTCTCTCTATATATATATATATATATATATATTTCTTTCGTGTAATAAACAGGAACGTTATTCGATTAAACTCTCCTGCTGCAAGTGTAATGTGTGTATTCCTTACTCAACTCCCCATTGGCAATAATACTTAAAGTTTTACATTTAATGTGTTCCCATGTACGGACATATACTTTAATGTATAATGTCTTGTATCATATATAAGACGTCATACAATATAATATGATAACGCATTTTCAGACAGCAAACTTTAATAAATAAAAAAAGTCACAGGTAGTGTAATATACAACAAGCAAGTCTTTGATGATGACCATTATTACGAAACAAAAACGTATTATATTGTTGTTTTGTTAAAAAAATAAAATAAACTTATAATATCATGGGAAGGTCATTTTAATTAAAATTACATATACATTTGACAATTTGATGATTCTTTTGACTTTTAAAAGGAAACATAGTGTGGTAAATTTATTTTGTTATTTATAATAAAATTGAATTACATGTATGTAAATGAATTTTAACACTTATATGCTAATTTTTATATTGTGGTATTAATTTTAAACCTTTTCACATAACAATTTATTGTTAATAAAAAATGAACTTTAAATTATTTGAATGTTATATCGGCACTGTATCTTCTCTCTCTCTCTCTCTCTCTCTCTCTCTCTCTCTCTCTCTCTCTCTCTCTCTCTCTCTCTCTCTCTCTCTCTCTCTCTCTGCGAAAGTTTTTTTTTGTACTCTATTTTTAATTGCATTTTTAAAACATAAATTTTAATTACCTTTAACATCTTAATTTTTGATTAACGATATCTTCAAGGTATATTACTAATTGAGATATTCTTTACGTATAGCTTTTGTTTATACATTTTTTTTCCACAAACATATATATATACAATTGCGTGCAATCAAAATAATATGTGTATTGAAGTTACGAAAGGAAGCGTAGTAAACAAAATTATTACTTGGTGAAGATAAGTATAAGATCGTAGTTACCAATTATATTCGCCGGTGGTCTTCGTTACGATTATTATTAAGTCAAGAGAGAGAAAGGGAGAAAAAAGTAATGTTTCATAAATAAAAATAATACATAAAAAATATATTACATTTCATCTTCTTTTTCTTTAGAATATATAAAAAATATGTATAACGAAATAATAATAATAATAAAAATGACAAAGAAAAATAATTCTTATTTCAACTCTACCTGAGTGTAAAAATACTTTATAAAAGTCAAGTCCAAGGTTGATATATAATTTCCCACGCCTGTAAGTTGAAATATATATTTCTATGAGTGTTTAAACTAAACTATATATATATATATATATATATATATATATATATATATATATATATATATATATATATATATATATATATATATATATATATATATATATATATATATATATATATATATAGCGTGCTAATTTACTATAGTAAGATTTGCTTTACCAATATCATATCATATAAAAATTTACAAATTCTTTTCTTTATAGTTAATGACACTAAAGTGCTCAAGATGATTGACAACGTCTGGAAAAAAAATATTATATCACGATTATACATTAAAGTAATAATAATATACTCATCTAGATATAATGAAGGCGTTGGTTTTATAATTATGAATATATATGGATCATGCATGACGATCAGCTGTTCAGTTTCCATGATTTCCTTTGATTGCAGCAATGATACACTATTCAGTTTGAAACAATAAATTACATTATATATATATATATATATATATATATATATATATATATATATATATATATATATATATATTATGTATCATATATTACGTGTTTTTTAATCTGTTTTTGAATAAAGACGATTATTTAATTTGTCATCCATAATATTATTTTTTGTTATAACTTTTGACCAATATATTTAATTCAATCATCCGCAATGACAATACTAATTAAATTTCTAAGAATAAGTATTTTAAAGATTTTTTTGTTGTTGCTGAAATACAGCTATGCATAAAAAAAAGATTAATTAATTTTAGTTGCAATTTACTAACTCTGAACTATTTCATGAAATAATAAATTTTAATTAGTCATACAAAATGTACATTGACCCTTAAATAAATACAATCTTCTTCTTCTTCTTTTTTTTTTTGCATGCAATTAAGACACAAAATAAGTTTTAATTAACTAATAAATAATCTGTAATACTATAGCAATCTTATAAAATAAAGACATCACAAGTAAAGTATTTCACGTTCAATTATCAGTATAAGATAAAATAGATATAATAAGAACATAATACCACACTTTAGTATATGATTAACTATACTTAAAATCTTAATTAATCATGATTAAACTATTTTTATAGAACAAAAAAATCATTACTTGACTTTTAATTATTATAGTTTTAATTAAATACACTAATTTCCATAAAATATATAATTATTACACGTATAAAACATCCCCTTATATAGAATATTTAATTAATATACATGGTATATCTACAAATTATATATACGACTATCGCATGATCAAATATTATAATCACAGCACAATAATATTTATTGAACGAGACACTTGATAGTTTGAATTAAATATGTCTATTGTGATGCAATTTTTTTTTTATATTGCCCTTGACTTGAGGCCCATATGTTTGCCCTCTGAATGTCCTATAAGAGTTAACTTGATTCGCTTTATATGAAGGCTTCCGGCGCCTTACACAATACTGTTTTTTTTTCTTCTTTTACCTCCTACAAGTAACTCCTATTATTGCAAACCGGGTACTCCCACTTTTAAACGCCTTCGTAATCATGAGAATTTTTTTTTTTCTTTTTCAATTTTATTTTAAAAGTACGTAATAATATTTAAACTTAACTATCTCTGTTATTTATTTTTATTATTAACAAAAAAAGAAACATTAAATTTAATATTTAATTTCACACTTATTGTAATAAAAAATATAATGATCGTTATAAAAATGTATACTAAACTATGTTGTTTATACTAATATCAGATAAATAAAGAAAATTTATAATCTAATAAAAAAAAACTTTATATTTCTATAAATTTCCTTTGCATAAAGAAACATACTTTAGGTTCAACGTAAAATAAAATTTAATACAAAATCTGAAACTTAATACTATATTATATTATTTTGTATAAGATAAAGTAAGGAATGGAAAATTTAAGATGAATATAATATTAAAGAAGATGATACACATTATTATTCAAAAAAATGAGTCATAATTAGATCATACTTTATAATTTATGAATATTTAAAATAAACTTGTTTCCTCTCTGCCTTTTTAAGACACTCTACAGTACATCAAGGTTTTTTTATAATGATTATTTCTTAGGATTTTGTCAGATTGCAGGTAGTTAATACAGTTAAGAGTATGACTTAATACACTTATTATTACATGTCTTTTATTAATACGTGAAATAATGTTAGGGCGGTTAAAACGTGTGGGCCCTGGGCTATTAAAAACGTCAATCAAAAATAATACTTATGGTTTATTTCAATTTTTAATTTTATGTTAAATTATGGTGTTTCTAAAGAAAAAAGTGATGTAAAAATTCTAATTATACATTTTTTTTGGCAAAATGAATATAATTTGCATTTTACGACATATATGTAGTAAAAATGTTATCTCTAAAATATAGCAAATTTTTATCATGGCTTTAAAAATACAAGATTTTCAAATCAAATCAAAAATTATTCATGATATTTTATCTTAAATGTATGTTTGAAAGCAATTATAGCGTCATTGTTTAAATTAATTCCTTTAAAAAGATTTCAAAATAAAATAAACAATGGAATGAACACTACCAAATAAAACAGAAGCTCAGTGATATAACAATTGAATTTATACACTTTTTTTTTTTTTTATCGTGCAATCGTTTCTTAAATTTCTCAAAATGCACAGGGTATGGTGGGTGTTCCAGACATTCAGATTTACAATTCGAATATGTATAAGAGTAAAGCTTATTGTTAAATTACCTACAGTTAAACACAAAAAATATATTCGGCGCAAAACTTCAAACAATACGTGCGAAGGCGTGGTACTAACATATGGCAAAAGCAATTTACTATTGATCAACTTTTTTATTTTAAAATAATTTAATCCATATAGATTTATTATTTTATTTTGCGTGTACCTCTAATATAATATAACAAAAATATTTTTAAAATAAAAAAACAATAAAAATTTATATCCTAAAGGTAAAATACTTTACATGGAAAAGGTTGTTTCAAATTCCAAAATATAATAACCAAAAAAACTCGGACTAAATTGCATGTCGAATATTTTATAAATCACCTGCTACTACCTTATTGTGACTGATTATTTTTTCACTTAAATGCAGAGCAAATATTTTGACCTTAAGAAATAAAAGTGCTTCATCTCTCTCTCTCTCTCTCTCTCTCTCTCTCTCTCTCTCTCTCTCTCTCTCTCTCTCTCTCTCTCTCTCTCTCTCTCTCTCTCTCTCTCTCTCAAAATTTGTTTCATGCCTAAAGGTAAAAATTAGCGTCTTAAAAGTTCCGGTTTAGAAAAGATATTTTGGCAAGAGACAATTAGAATGCCACTTGTATAGATCGTGCAAGATCATAATCATTATCGCCTCGCTTTGTTCTTCGTGATTCACGCGTCAAACTGATATCCTAAAGGGCGGTTTTTGTTTTGGTGTGATTCTTCTGCCACGTGTATACCATTATTTTTTTATTATTTTTGCACATAGATACAGAGTGACTATTTTACCAAAGACATAAGAAAGAACGTAGTAAGTGCAGAAAATAGAAGAAGAAAAAAGAAGATAACTAAGGGCGAAACGTGACATCGCCCCGGAACCACTTGAATGTTATCTTCCGGTCTGGTAATCTTAAATCCAACTACCAGCAGTGTAGGCGACACTTTTTTATGTAATGACACTTTGAAGGAAGAAAATTACGTAAAATTATAAAACTTTTATAAATTAATGACAGAAAGTAAACAAACATAACATTTTATCTATTTATATAATTATTATCGTAAACATAAATTGAAAGTTGCTAAAATGATAAATTTAAATAAGTTCTATAAAATAGAACCCATTATATATAGCTTTTGTAAATCTATGATGTATATATGATAAAGAATTTTTATTATATAATTGATACAATAGAATTACGTATCTTGGTTCTATAATAATAGATTATAACTTTTTTTGTTGATATTTTTATTTTTAGTAAAATTTCTCTTCTCCAAAAAAAAGGAGATTTATTTTTGAAGTAAAAACGCAACAAATTAATCACACCATGAAGATGAGCAATAAGATTGTTCTGAAAATATTGCATAATTTTTTTAAATAATATATATAATTTTCTATAAAATTCACTAAACTGTGGCGCCTGAATTCAACGGATATCCGGAATTTCTAAAAAAAAAAAATAATAAAAATAATAATAAAGCATATATACTACAATTGTTTTTACTTTCGTTAAAGATTTAAGAACTGATAATATATAAGATACACAATGCAATAATTTAAGAATAAAACATAATATAGCATCATATACACACCCATATGACGTAAAATGCAAAATATAGCTAGGAAAAAAAGAAATAATAATAACGTTGAAACATCGCTGTTTTAAATGAGATGATTTCATCGGGTTGTTATTGAAGTTGCCCGAAGCACATTATGTAAATATTTATCTTGCTCCAATTATAGTGGCAATCTAAACTTATACTTCAAAGAAACTTCTTCAGTACTAAAAAAAATCAAGGTAAAAATCATTAAATTAAAAAGAATAAAATATATATGTTTGAAGTAGGAAACTTATAAAATATATACCAAATAAGGTTATATTTTAATTGAATATAAAAAAAATAAAGAAATCATTAAGAGATAACTGACTAGAAATTTCATTAAAATGCAAATGAGGTTTTAAGAAGTTTTTTTTTCTTCACATATAATGCAGACATTAAAACAAACAAATTAGTGTTATCTGTTAGTGTTGTCAAGGTAGGTCAATAGGGAGGGAGTTCATGTAAAAAAAAAAAAAAAAAAAAAAAAAAGGGCGGAGGTTACGGTGAAAGTGCGTGTATTTCCTGTGCATGTTGCATGACTCATTTTAATATAACTTTTTATGCACTTAAGTGATCGGATAAAACCATTCACCCACTGTGAATGTGAAGGTGTGTAAGTACTTTTTACCATAGTGAACAATCTTTTCCGTGAGAAAATGAGCAATACCATATTATGTTCTAACAATAAAGGAGTATTAAATAATATATATTTTTAAATATTACTAATAACCCACGTACTAATTAAAAAAGGTAAAAACCACACATAATTTTAAGTCTAGTTTTATATTGATAATTTAAAGAGATAAAAAAATTTTGTATGCTTGAGAATTTAATTTATATATATATATATATATATATATATATATATATATATATATATATATAGTATATATATATATATATATATATATATATATATATATACTACAGTATATTACTAGAGACATTTATTTAATTTCATTGTATAAATATAGAATTTTGTGATTTTTATTTTCTTAAGAAATAATTTCTTCTTTCTTGGAAAGATAAAAATCCAGTAATAAATCAATGAATAAAAAAGAACTGTGAATTACATGGTATTATAAAAACTTCTACTGAATGAAAAATCTACTATAAATAACGTTACAATTTCTTTGATCGTAAAGAAAACAACAACATAATATTTTTCACTAATAAGCACTTCGCTGTCTACTGTATGAATGCAATCTATATGAAGTCAGAAATAAACGGAACATATAAGGAAACGGTGAACAAAAAAAGAATTGCACCTCACTGTGAGTTGGGTGTGAACTACTTCACTTTTATTATTTTCTTGTTGCCTGTGCTCCGTGATGCCATAATGTTATTTTTAGTTCAAGGATCAAGTATAATAATATTGATGCCACCATCAAATTCACGCGCGTCACCTTTCTAAATATCTAGGTAATTGAGAACAAATGTGGTACATAGAACCAATGGATGTTTATTATAAATGGTGTTTATTTATTTTATGACGCCTTTGACATTGGTTCAATAAATAATATTACACTTAACTTGATTTGTGATTAGTTCGTGTGTTTTGCAGCCGTTAAAGTCTCCAAACTTATATATTATTATTATTATATTATATTTCGATGAACTTTCTTAAAGTTAGAGACTTATGAACATAAATAATAAAAAATATATATTGCCCTATTGAAATATCAAGTAAGTATTATATACTCTTAAATTAAATGCAAGACTCCATAGCCATACATATTATAACCATTAGACAATTGAATTTACAACTTAAGATACAAAAGGTTTAATAATCTAAAAACTGGATCCATTAAATCTCACTAAAAATTAATGAATCTATGATCCATTAAAATATAATTCAAAGCAAATATAAGAACAAATATACTTAAAGGAATAGACCAGAAGAAAACATAAGCATTTATATCACAAAACACTTGATGGGACTTACATAATTAACTTTAGTTTGTCACAAAACCCAACTGTAGCTCTTTAGCAGTGATAAGAAAATTTCGATTTATGCAACCCGCACAACATTTGTTTCACAAATTTTTGCATGTTTATGACGTCAGAAACATGAATAGTCACGCAAATTGCATACTTTACAGTATTTTCACGCTCTCTCGTGGGGCTACATTAACATTCTGGTAATAATTGTCATCAGTTTTGAAGATACCATTTCATGTTTATTCATTAAAAAGCACATGTTGTTTTATGTGGTCTATTCCTTTAAAGAATGCGATAATTTTAATGCTTGGGAATATCAGAGGCTTTATATTTAAATACAATGTAATTTGTATTCCGCATTGTATCTAGTAACAAAAATTGTCACTACATATTGATATTTATTTTATTATTTACTGTTATTTTTATTATTTAAACATCATAACAAATTATTATGTGTATACTGTTTAAGTTACAGAAACTATCTACTGAATATTAAAAACTTATAAAAAAATAAAATTCTATTTACAGTACACGATTTCTTAAATACTTCCATGAACATTAACCACAATCATAATCAGATGCACTTTAAAGTACCGTAAACTGAATATTACATAATATTATGCAATCATATATATTTTAGAACTTGTAAAGAGCAAGAGTATTTTCATGGTCTTATAATTTTATTTGTATTTATTATTCTATTTAATAATAATAATAAACAATTATATTAGATTTTCTGCCTCATATATGTTAAAAATAAAACGCTCCAGTGATTACAGTATATTATAGAAAGTATACAATATTATATTTTTTCTTATATTTAGCACGTGATAGCTTTTTATAACAATAGGAAGATTCACCTAGCATGACGTCACACTTTTACATTGTTATCATTAGGTCATATATACGTTAAAATACCATAAGGTATTAAAAAAACCTTTCCTTTTTTTTTAATACTTCATTATTAAATAAATTTTATATATATATTTTTTTTTTCTGTTAGAGAGAGTGTATTAAATAGATAACGAAGAAAAAAAAAGGTTATTGTACTTGTATTTTTTCAACAT
The DNA here is from genome assembly GCA_949318235.1 of Ecdyonurus torrentis. Taxonomy (NCBI): domain Eukaryota; kingdom Metazoa; phylum Arthropoda; class Insecta; order Ephemeroptera; family Heptageniidae; genus Ecdyonurus; species Ecdyonurus torrentis. Next base: position 20,614,784 of record OX439130.1, on the reverse strand, counting down.
TATAATTGAATTAAATGGAGATTTATATATTTTTGTGTCCGTGTTAATGATAAGTATTGACACACGTTCAAGAGATAGAGTATTCATCATAGTCATTATAGATTTAACTAAATTATGATTGACATACAGGACCTTTCTAAATAAGGGAATACCCCTGTATGCATGAATGTGCAAAAGTTTAAAAAAAAATTTTTTTTTAAGAACATATCCTGGTTTAAGTGTCTTGCAATTAACGATGAAAGACGGTATGTTTACTGAATTGTTTTAATTTTTAACTTTTAATTGCAGATGCGGCGATACAGATACAAAAAATTATAATAATTTGTTATAAAATTCTATTTAGAACAAATGTTAAAAATAAAAAATGAAGTTTTATAATTTATTATCATTTACATGTCATGAAACCATTAACTTTTTTTTTTTTTCTTTTTGCATGATTTTTTCTTTGTCATAAGTTGCTGTTATTATTTTTGTTTACATGAGAAAAATATGCAAATACATATAATAATATATACGTTAAAAGTATTTAAAGGTTTTGACTTAATCACGAAAATACTATTCAATTTAAATGTTAAAGAAGTTTTGATTATCTATTCAATTTACTCTTTTATATATATGTGAATATTTCTAAATGATTCTTTTGAGAACCTTTAATAGAAATCTGCTATGTACACTGAAAACATATAATGCATTTAATTGAAAGAGATTTGAATTTGTAGCAAAAAATGTTCTTTGAAGGATATTCTATTAAATATTTTTTGGAGGAACAAATGAGAATAATAATTGAAATATATTTTCATATTACTTGTTGTTTTGTTACACTTGCTTAGTTTATTATTATTTTTACACACAATTTTGTCACAGAAAAATACAGAGATTTAACTGTATGCTCGTTTAAACGTGTTTTTTTTTGTTTTTTGTTTTTTTTTGTTTTTTTTTTTTGAACGAGATAAAATTTGGATGACAGAAAAATTATTTCACACTATGAAATCCACTTTAAAAAAAATTACAAGTACAGAACTATATATTAATTTTATTCTCGTAAAATAAATTTAAAAAAATATTTAAGTGTAATTTTTTCTCAGTGTAAATATAGAAACTATGAAATATTATTTTCTATTGCTGTTCTATATATTTTTTTCTTATTTTAAATCTGCAACTTTGATTGGACTCACGCTGTTCAATATATATATATATATATATATATATATATATATATATATATATATATATATATATATATATATATATATATATATATATATATATATTATAAGTAGAAAAAAAGAAGGTTATTCAAGATAATATAAAGTTGATATAATTTGATTTGAAAACCCTCATAGCTTCTCACGTAGGTCTCAAAACTTCCAACTCTGTAAGGAAGCTTTATTATTATATGAACTCCACCCACACACTTCCAAAAAATGACGTCATATTTCAATTGTGGCTGCCTGCGCACGGAATAAAACACGCAATAATATTATTGGCAATGACGAACTCTTGATATACATTTTTTTTTATTGTTTAAAAGAAAAAGAAAAAAATATCTTTTTTTTTTTTTTTTACAGCATGATTTTATAATACAATGCTCATTGTTTAACTAATAAAGTTTATTGACTTTATAAAAAATAAAAGAAGTAGAGAACAAGGTGTGAAATTAATCTAAGTTTGCATAACATGATAGATATATTGTTAATTACATTGATTTTTTTTTGACACCAATCAGCCGTCTAATAAAAACTTATAATTATTTGTACATCAACTTTAATTAACTTTTTTTTTACTTACTTATTTACAATATAATTCAATTAATTACTTTTATTATCGTGCAAGTTCTTTTTTTTTTTATCTTCAATTTAAATACGTATAAAAAAATATTTGGCAAAATATTGTATTACATAATCTACAAATTTTCTTGTATTCCTTTAAGAATATGAAAAGGAAAGAGAAAATGTTGTTTTTGATCATTCCGCGCGTGTACAAAAATGAAATATACATTCAAGTCATCATCATCATTTGAAGATTGAAAATAAGAGTCATTAGCCGCTAAATCCTATATATATATATATATATATATTATATGTATATATATATATATATATATATATATATATATATATATATATATATATATATATATATATATATATATATATATATATATATATATAATATTTATATAGAGAAAAGAAGATGGAATTCAACTATTTTTATACCATGTCTTTTTATATATTAAACACCCTAAAGCTCTATATATGATATAATAGTATATAAAATAAAAGTAGTTGTTCATTACATGGGTTAATATATATGTGCAACGGCGGTTAGATGTAACCCGAGCGCCTGCTGAGTGTTATTTCAAATCAAGGGCTTATACATTGATGTGCACACAACTTTTTTATTATTATTATTTTATTTCTGCACGTTCCTACATACCTGTCAAGAGTAAAATCCGACGGCTCCATCATCTTTATTCTATACTTTAATCTTTTTTTTTTTTTTTTTTAATTTCATTGGTACAAAAGGCTTTGTTTAATTGCTATTAGTATTTTAATTGATTAATTATATCTATAAATTAATGTTATTGACCTACCGAGAAAGTTTTTTTTTTCTTTCTACGACTTATCTTTTTTTATTTAAAAAAAAAATACTTTTGTTTTTAATAAAGGTATTTATTGCATACTATACGTAATTTAAATAATTATTTTATTATTTTAAATAATTCATTTTCTTTAAAAAATGTTGTTATTACATTGTGTGTGTTTTTTTTAAGTGGAAAATTTTCTTATTACTCAATTTGCATAATTTGCGTAATTGGATTCCCATAACAATTATTTTAACAATACATCTTTTTCTTCAAAAAAAATCTAAGTACATGTACTGAAGAATTATACTTAAAGGGATACTGGCCTCCACAAATTAAATCAAAAACGTAAAATTCTTGAGATGGGACTATTACATATTATGTCCCTCAACCCTTCTGTGCCCTCACAAACTGGGGTTAAGAAACTGTAAAGAAGGCACATTTAGGAATTTATGACGTCATAAACTCCGGGTCTACAATAGAAACTGTAGTCTACTTTACAAGTTTTCTCCCTAGTTTGTGAAGCTACAGACAGGTTAAAGGAATAGACCAGAGAAAAACATAAGCATTTATATCACAAAACACGTGATGGGACTTACATAAATATAGTTCCCAACTGTAGCTTCGTAGCATTGATCAGAAATTTGGATTTATGCAACCCGCACAACGTTTTCATACTAATTTTTGCACGTTTCTGACGTCATGAACATGAATAGTCACGCAAATTGCATACTTTACAGTATTTTCACGTTTATTCGTGGGGCTACATTAACATTCTGGTAAAAATTGTCATCAGTTTTGAAGATCCCATTTCGTGTTAACTCATTAAAAAGCACGTGTTGTTTTATGTGGTCTATGGCTTTAATGGACATAATATGTCTGTGTAAAATAATCCTATATAGGGTGTATACATTTGTGTCAAAGTAGACACCATGTTGGATAACTCAATAACATGTGCTGCATAGGAAAATGACTCATTTTGTCAGTTTAAAAATACTAAGCAATATTTTTGAGAGTATTGATGCTGTTATTAGTTTGAATATGTATCTCAAGTATGTGAGAAACATAATATTAACAAAAAATTAACCGATTTCCCAAAGAAAATAGCTAAAAACAAAGTTGTCTTATGCTGAGCAATGTTATTCATTACTCCAGTATGGTGCCCAAGCGCATTAAAGATGACGTCATGCGCATACACCCTATATCTCATGATTTATCATTAAGAGTAAATTTCTTTCGAGGCCAGAATCTCTTTAACGTTGCGGGCGATTCATCATAGTATACTTATATGTCACCTTTAGGAACCTTCAGACTCTATAGGATTTTTAGGAACTGAAGGTGCATAGGTAACCTAATGAATTGCACCCAACGTTAAAGATCCTAGCGTCTAAAGATTCTTAAAGTGATCTAAGAGCTTTGATGAATTACGCCCGTTATATTCTATAATATAATCAATCTCATACAGTGCACCATAAAATTAATTTTTTTTTTTTCTTGATACAGTATCTCACACGTTATATTTATTTTTCTTTTGCTATTATTTTATTGCACGATTTTCATTTATTATAACTGAGTTATAAATTCATTATTGTATAGTTAACAATATTATTATTTCTCAGTTAATAAAGTTTTATTGTTGTATAATTAATCAATGATATTAAACTCAAATGCTCATAAACAATCTTCTTATATATATTTTTTTCTTTCTCTCTTTCTTTCATTCATGTCAATCTTTTTTTTTTTCTTATTCTTTTAAAACTGACGTCTCAATTAAGTTAGATCTTGAAATTATACTCACGTTGTAAAATAAGTGCATTTCCCATCAAGAGGATTTTTTATCTTGCCTTTTTCATAAAAAAAAATAAATATACATAGCGTGATCTAATCCTTTTTTTTTTTTTTTTTTTTTTCTTTCTTTCTTTCTTTTTTTGCAATAACATATTAGAAATAAGGAAGTTCTAAATATTAAACTCCACGAGATAGAAATGTGAGTAAATCCGTTATCCTGTGTTTTTAGATGGAGCAGTCATGGTCTTTTATATATAAATTTTAGCATTACAATCAGAAAGGTTGACGATTGTCATGAGAATCAGTAATTTTGCAAATAGTCCAGCATTACAAAAATAAACAATTTGAAATCAATCTTTGCACTATCTATAGATAAAAGAAAAATTGAATGGAGGTATTGATTTTATTTTAAATCTCATATATTTTTTCCCCATGTAAATATTACTATATATAGTATTAATATATGAATAAGATGTCTATTATAATTTTTTTTTACTATATTTGAAGAAGTATTAAATACCACCAAACATGTCTTTTAAAACAAGTTTTACCGTTCATTTTTACGTCATTTTTTAGCTTATGATTATTATTATTATTCCACAATAATTTAACACCGTAATAAAGTTAGTTTTGTATGACGTAAAATATATATATACATTATATTTATTCAATAACAGAAAGTATTTTTTCTAAGAATATGTATACCCTATTTGATAGACTTGAATCAAAGAAGAACATAGTAGTTGAAGAAAAAAAAGTTGATAAATATATATTTTTATTATCACTGTACTTAAGATGGTATTATTATTAATCATTATACTTCCTCATTTTTTTTTTTTTTTTTTTTTTTTTTTGAAAAATGAAATCTCACTGTAATTATATCTTAATAGATGAAATATATAAGATTATAACTTCTATTTTTAACTCTTGTAACTCATAAGAAGAAGGAAAAAAAAAGTTGTCATTATACATTATCTTTCCTGTACACATGCACACGGAGAGGTATATTTTATGTTGCTGCTCTTATAAAGAAGAAACCACTATCACGCACAAAAATTAACTTTAATATAACGGTAAAAATTATCTAATTTTTATAAAGTGATTTTTATATAATGTGCTTCACTTAAGATAGCACTATATATATATATATATATATATATATATATATATATATATATATATATATATCTTATTATTATACTGTATAAAATAATTTTAGAAAAATGATTATACTTTAAAAAATTTCAAACGACATTTAAAAAAAAATTCTTCATACATTTATTATTCTTTGTGGTTTTTGTAATTTAATATCAGAAAGGCCCGGTTGTGGTGGTCCGGCTTTATACCTTCTCCTCTCTTTTTACTTTAAATTAATACTCTTTATTTTTTTTGTGAGATAGAAAAAAGTTGCCAAAATTTAAAGTATGTTATGATATTTTATACTTTTATTAACTTGTCGGTGATGTGTCCCAATGACAGGGTTGGGTTTTTAAAATTTTATTTGGGGTTCCTAAAGATACATTTACATATAACAATCAAAAAATTCGGGACCACTAAAAATTATCTAAATGTCTGAAAATTTTTTATGAAAATCGTGTACTTATTGGAGTCTTATTACATTTATGCTCTAAAAATGAAATAATACGTCGTTTGCATTTTAAGGAGCAAATAGGAACCGACCTTTAGTAGATTCGCATAACCTCTAAAGTCCCAGTATACAATACAGTAAACATCAGATAATTTAATAAAAAAATGAAAAAAATTTAGATAAAAAAAAATGAACCAGAAAACGCCCCTGAATTTACGCAATTTTTAACGCTATTTTGAGCATTCTAGGTGGGTAGGGGGTCCGCAAAATCAAGAAAACCTTTTTGTCAAAAAAAGCATATTTTCATCATTCTGAGAGCCGCACAAAAACGTGGTTAAAACTTACGACACTGAAATAGGGACTGAAGAGGATAAAGATGCATTCTATACCACCAAGATTATGAGAAAAGAGGCTAGAGTATTATAAAAATTGCATTTCAATTAGATTTTTGATATTGATATAAGTATTGCTAGTAAATTGACCGTGCAAATACAATAAAAAGTTCCTGTATAATTAATTAATAGCAACATGTATGTATGTACCTCACAATCTTCCTTCTTTAAAGAGACATCACAATGTGTTAACTTAAACATAAATCTTTAGAAGATACCACATTTTTTTCTTCTCTTTTAAAAGAAATAATTCATTGAGAGAATAAACTTAAATATATATACAATTTATTATAATAAGAATGAATTCTAATCCTCGTTTTATTTTATTTTTTTATATATCATTATTTTGAGATGAATGGCCTTTTATAATCTCTAATGTATTAAAAGTATGTGCATATATAAAATGCATGGGCGGCGTAATGGATCTTACAAGTAAGTTAGTCCTGCCCAGTTAGTGGAAGAGTTACTTGCAAGAAGTAAGCAGGCAAGCAGGCAGCCAGGTCATTGGTACTGTCGTCACCTTGCTGCGCCTCATGGCAAGGTCTAATCCACGCGACAACCTGCTTACTTGCTTATGTACTTGCATATATCGACACCTAAGTATAATATAAGAATATATTATTCAAATATATATATATATATAAAGTGTTTTTATCTCAATTCAACTTCCTATGTTATCTTTATAATACTGTACAATAACATTGTATATTGATAGAATGAAATGAAATGAATGGTTGCTGTTGTTTTTTCTTTGAAGGTTTTTTAGATATAATTTTTGTTATGTTTAAGTTAAATAATAATAAAGGATACGCCCTAAAGATATAGATGTACTGTACAATCGATTCAAGAGTAAAAAAAAAACTGCCTATAGGGATATTTTGATGTTATTAGAAATATAATATGATGTGAGTATGAAAAAGTCGTTCTGTATTGAAGTATTCTCAGAAAATGAAGGATCATGATCTAGAAAATTAAAGTCATAATTCAAACAAAACTCTCTTTAACGTATATTTAATCTTGAAGTAATGAATGGCTAAAAAAATCCTCATTATTATCGTGTGTTTAAAAGTAGTTTTAACTATACGTACAAATATAAAGAATAGAACTTATTCCATGATTTTTAATTATTCCTTAAGCAATAAATAACGAGGAAAAACGTATTGGAAAACACATATTTATATATTTTACATCATAAACCTGAAATATATACTTAATTACACTAAAATTTATAATCAGTAAGGAAACGATTATAAATTTTAGAGAGTAAAATTGCAAAATGACATTGCGTGTTTAATATAACTTAATTTATAATGTCATAATATTTAAAACTATATAATGTTAAAAAAAAAAATGTATAAGAATATCACGTAAAAAAAAAAAAAAAAAAAAAATCATGTAACTGCATGTGCTGTGTATGTGTGTGGCACCTCGTGATGCTAATCTATATGTCATCTTTCACACCTGAGATAATAATGTAAAGATAATTAGAGGTGTCAAGTAGTCTAACACGATACCGTAATACTATAACCACCGCATCACACTACTATATATTATAGAAACAAGCAAAATAAGTATAAGTGTAATAATGTATTCTATGTTATTATTCTCTTATGATACTCTTGCTCATATACTTATAGGTATGCATCAGAACTTCTTATATACGATAGTTAGGATTTCTTAACTATAAAATACCAAGGAATTTAAATATTGTAGGTGTTACTAATTGCTGCAGTAAATAATAGTATATTAGTAAATCGTCATTATCTACACTTCAGGGTAAATAAATTATGTTTATTATGCTTTCTTTTTGCTCAAGTTGTAAAAATTATGTAATTATAAACTATCGTTAATAAAGTTCAAAAACTTAAAAGCTACTTACTGTAAAATTTTCTGTCTCATCTTTTCTACTTTTTTATATACGTAATTAAAATGCATTAATACAGTATTTTATTAATTAAGTTAATTATGAATGAATTGCTTGTATTATAAATGTCAGTATAATGTCAACAGCCTGTTTGTTTATAACACCTTCATATAGCTTATAGAATACTTTATATAATAAGTTATATTATATATAAAGTCACTTGATGCATACTGTACATTAATTTTCTTTTAACTCTTAAAGCTATTAGTTAAGTAAGTTACTGCAGAAGTTCTTAAGTTTATCTTAATTTAAAAAAAAGCATATAAATGGTCAGAATGGATTTGCTTTGAAGAATAAATTAATACTAAATGTTGAGATACAATCAAAATTCTTATAATTTTAAATTTAATGAATAGTTCTATTCTTTGAAAAGAAAAAAAACTCAAAATATTGAGACACTTCAACACGAAATCACAATGAACTTTGTCTTCTATATCAAACACTAAAAATTATGATTTGAATACCATTGTTTGTACCAATACGCTATTGTAATCAAATTTTTTTTATTTACTATATTAATTCTAATTTCCAGATTTACCAATATATATATGTTGTGAAGTAATCTTATTTTAAAAAGCAAAATATTTACAACATTACAAAAAAAAAATGTATGGGAAAGTTTAAATTTCACACAGAAATACCAAAGTTTGTAATGTATTATCTTCTTTAAATATCAGAAAACACAAACCAACTTCTCTGCAATTTTTTATAAATAAATTTCATCTTCTATATAACACTCGTGCTTCAAATAAAAATTTATATCATATAAAACATATTTTTTACTCTTTTTTATTTTACAATTATAAATATAATAAATCTTTATAATGAGACTTGTAATATAAAATCAGTTAAAAATATATTTTTCTCATTACATTTTTTTTTTTCAGTTTTAATTTATTGTAACTTACATCTATTTTCTAAATGCATTGTAAAAAGCAGCTCATGCTCATATTATCACGTTTTTCTAACACATCTTTGATCACTTTTTATAATCCGGTTACAAAGAGAAATAACAACAGTAACAAAAGTAGAACTATATAAAATGTTGTCAGTAGTCAACTTAACTATTTTTAAAAAAAGATAAAAGAAAAATATAAAATACAAGTTCAATTTTTTTTTCTATATTATACATTCCAATGTTAAATAATCGTGTCTTTTTTTTTATTTTCCCGAGGGAGAGATTTATAAAAAAATACATATTAATAATAATAAAAATATTATAAAGAACAATGATAAAGTATATGGATAAGAAACTAATAATATTTAAAACAATAGAACAAAAAAAAATGTAACATAAAAGAATGTAATATATTATTACTTCTATTATTATTGTTATAATATATTATACAGGTGTTCAAAAAATTAGATCGTGCAGTATTTAAAAGTTCATTGTAATAATATGATGCACTTTCGCCATTAGTAAAATCGGGATCTTACTAAAAGGAACATTTTATAAAGTTTTTTTGTTTTTTCTTCTTCTTCTTTTTCTTTATATGAAAAGTGGTAAGTTCCGCATGAGTAACATTGCACTGATGGGTGTTGGTTTTCTACATTAATTTTATAAATAACTTATTTAACAATGATAATTTATTATTCGTGTGTGAATAATTTGTTAAAACATTTTTTGCTAATATTGTGGTAGTGAATCTTGATTATCTTTATGCATAAACCACTTTTTTTTTTTTTTTTTTTTTGCAAAGCAAAATAAATATTTAGTAAATTTTATTCAGGATTTATTTATAAAATTTGAATGAAAAACAAACAAACACTGTTTTCAAATTAAAAATTATAAGAATTTATAATTGATTCAAAATTTGGATAATTTTATTATAAATGCTATTTTCTAGCAAAAAAATTAAATTTACATGAATTGCTGTAAAAAACACAACATGAATTTGACTATAAATTGAAAGTATCAAACTTTAGTTAATAGTAAAATCTTATTTTAAAATCCACTTAGGATTTTTATTATTTTATCTGAATGGGTGTTACAGTAGACAATATTTGGTATAATTTTTTATTTGCTTAAAACTTAAAACTCACTTAAGTGCTTTTATTATCCCTCATTTAAATTTTTTGAACCTTAAAGCAGTACTTTTTTTTTTTTTTTTTTTTTTTAAGAAAACGCCAAGAGGATGGTTCCACAATATTAAAGGATAGTAAGGAGCGCGTCTTTTTTGCACTCTACCCACTGAGATTGGATAGTACGCTACGCCGGTAACCCCCATTCCTATAACGCCTGTTACAGGTATCCATACCAAGATTTCATGTATGGTCATTTTACTTAAAATGAATTTCTATTGACATATGAGAATAACATGTATTTAGATGGAGCTTTGCGTCAACTGAAATCTCCATCTGATTGCATTAAATGGCCATAAGCCAATAGAAATTAATTTTTTAAGTCAAATGACTGTACAAAAATTTAATTTTGATATTTTTAAGTTGAAATGCAAGTTTAGTAGATTTGTTTCCATCACAAGCATAACGTATATTTTAAAATTCATATTGTGGATCTAATTGATGAAGTTTTACTGTTACATTGCATTTAATTCTAGTCCTAAAGTGCATTCCAAATTGTAGAACACTAAATTGAGCAAACAGAACTTATCTTTTTAATTCTTTAGAATACTTTTATTATGTTAATGAACTAATTAAGAGATTATTATTTTGAAACTTAGTTTAAATAAAAAATTTAAATATGTCAAAGTTATTAAATATCCAAACTTAAAATAGTCTGTGGCAAAAAGAGAACAATAGAATTTGTGATTCCGTTTTATTATTTTTAACTATTTAATTACTTCAATTTTTATATAATTTTAATTTAAGTTAACGTTTCTTTCTTTTATCAAATTTTCATCTGATTTATAAAACGAAAGAGGTCAAAATAAATCAAAATATTTACCGTGTAAATTTTGATTATTTTTTTCATACTGTATTTACACTATCGTTATAATCTGATGAGTTAAACAGAAAATAATGAAGATATTTTCCCATAATATTTTTTAACACTATTTCCTACATGCTGGTATATGCATTGTTTATATTCACTATAATATTAAGGTGTGTTTTATAATCTAGTTGTTTTTTTTCACGCTCTCGCCTATATGTTCGTGATCAATGTAAAAATATTTGTAACTAATAATTTCATTTTTATAAAGAAGAGAAAATTTTCTACGTAGAAATAACTTGAAAACGCTAATTTAGTCATATAGAAGCCACAAGTCGAGGTTTACGTAATATTCTTATAATCTGTATACGTTTCTTGAATATTTAATGATCTGCTTTATATCCAGCAAGAAGCAGGCAGGTACTTTTATGTAATGTGTTTTTCGTCTTTTTTAACATATAAATATTTATTTTATTGCATTACATAAAATTAGCTAGATAAAAAATATATTTTATATAAGGATTGAAATTTTCTTTAAAAAAAATTTAAGATAACTTGTTTGGTTAGTTAAAAACTTGTTAGTAATTCGCAAACAAGAAGTGAAATATAAAAAAAAGTAAAAACTACTAAGTTGAACCACAGGATATGCGTATATACGTTTTCATTGGTATAAAAAGAAAGATATACTATGTATATGTAATAAAATGCGGGTAATCAAATATTCAAGACTCGAATTATTTCAATTCAAAAAATTTACATACATTACATTTTACATACACGTTTCAACTTTCAATGCATGTAAAAAAATAAATAATTGTGACGTAAATAATTAGCATGCAATTCATAGAAACCATTAACACATTATCTGCATAAACATTCTATATTGAAAATATTTTTGTTTGTTTATAATATACTAATGGAATTTTAAATTAAAATAAATTTATGTAGATATTTGAAAAATTGAATTAAAATTCAATGTAAATAATAATTGTTATTTTCAGTTTCTATTAATTAGCTATAGTAATAATAATTAATTTTAATGATGGATTGTATTGTTGAAAAGGTTATTGCTTCTGTAAGGTAAGATAACTTCAGTCAATGTGATATAGGTAAACTCAGGGTCAGGGTTAAAACTGTCAGAAGAAGGTGTCATTCAACAATACTATAAAGTAAATTTCAATTCTCTTTCTCTCTCATATTTGTTTACAATTTTAATTAACAAGTAATAAAATTGCTTCAGAAATTTTATATTATAGCTATACCTGCCCATACAAATTTGTTCAACCCACACACAAATTCTTTTTTTGCAACCTTTTCACAATTTTTTATTATAGCTTTATATGAGTTTTGTTTACGTTATATTATAGCAAATATTTTTTTAATTATTTAATGCTTTTGTAATTTTTACACATATTTCGTAAGTAAATATTTTATTTTATTATTATGTTATTTTAGTTTAATATAAAAATGTCAATATTTACTACAGAAAGAATAAATGCAAAATATCATTAAATTAAATCATAAAAAAAGGTATTTATGAGTTGAGAAGATCTTATTTAGAAATATATTATATATAAAAAAAATTATGTAATGTAATAAATTAAACGCCTACCTTTATTTATCACCACCGGTGTCAACAAGAAGAAAGATCACAACAAATCCAGTGTGTGTTAAAAATGTGGCGCTCCTCTCTGTGAAGTTGGATTTCTCGCTGCTAGTTTGATTCACCAGAGCACACTGCGGGCGCTGCGCACACCGAGATCACCTTGCCCGCGCTACACGATGGTGAGCACGCCCGCCCACGGCGCCCGCGCACCTGTGCGCATGCGCATAATATATAATTCCGTACATCAAAAAAATATTGTCTGCAAAAAAAAAAAAAAAAAAAAAAAATTTTGCATCTCGGTCAAATCATGAGAATTTTTATTACCTACTTCCCATACGACAAAAATATGATAAATAAAGAAGATAAATTAATTAATATAATAAACACACCTCTTTTTAATTAAATATTATTATAATTTTTATTAAATGTTCTCACATTAAATTAAAATAACAAGAAGAAAAAGACATTTATTTTTATAAGTATGTAATATGATTTATTGTTTATGTACAATTTTTTTTTTTTCATGTCATACAATTTAATTGCACGATTTTTATTTAAAATTATTCTGTGATAGAAAGTGTGAGTGTTTTGGTGCTCCAGTTTCCAAGGTCAAGGCTCTAAAGGTGGTATCGTGCTGCAAATAGGAAGTCACATGAAGGTGGTAACCTTTGACATCATTATAAACTATTTTATACACTTTATTTAAATAATATGTCTTCCATATTTAGTTTACTATTACGTTATATAATATAATAAAACAATTTTCGTTTTTTAGTGTTTTGATCTCTCTTTTTTCTTTTTTTTTTTTCTATGAAACCATATGGTCGCGTAAATTAAAAATTATGTAATATATAAAACTATTTGAGGGGAAATCTTTTAGGTCAAAAGCTATAAAAAGTCTGGCTATTAAACTCAAAGAAAAAAAAAGTACTTATATCATCATTTTTTTTAAAAAGAAGCAATTTTAAATCCATTTTAAAAAATTTGCAATAAAATTTTTACTACTAAGAAATAACTTTTATTGTTATTAAGTAGAAGAAGAAAGCTACTTATATTGTGTTAATATCTCACTATATAGCTATACATAAATTATTGTTATTCCATGGTATATAACACCTTTTTTTTACCTTCTATGAGATTAAATTTAATCTTAAAAGTATATTAAAGCATATCAAAAACAAAGATAGAAATATATCACGTAAAAAATTTTAGCAAGCAATAAAATTTTTTTAATAGAACGAATGGAGGACTCTTATAAGTTTCATTATAATCTTATTTCAAAGTCATAACTTTTTTGAATTGTTAATTTATATCAATGGGTGTTAAATATTGTTATGCTAATTCTTAGTATTTATTTTGCAATTATATTAAAGTAATGGAGGTCAATATAATAAGATGTTCAGACTGCAAAATATATTTATGGTGGATCAGACATCGTATAACCAAAGTTATAAGAAGGCTATAATAAAGCGGAGGTGGAGGAGGGCGTTGGTTATAACAAAAAAACCTCCGCATCTTCTGATATTTTTTTTTACGTCACAAATACGAATCTAACTGACTGTATATAAGCTGCAACTTGCGTAATTTATTATATATTTTTTTTCTACCCAAGTCAAGCCAAGGGCGATTACTATGAGAGAAAGATGATGAATAAGAATAAAGAGAAGAATATGTTGTACATGTATTATATGTGATGTATAATTATAATGCAAAATGAAATTAACTCTTGATAATTATTTCATAATGTAAAAATTATAATTCATCAATCTTATGTTTTAAGACGGGGATATTTTACCTTCTTGAAGGTTTTCTTGATAAACTGTGGAGAATAAACTAAAAAATTATGATGCACAGACTTAAAGAAATGAGAAAATATTATTCAACATCAGAGGTTATTTAATTAATTAATATTTTCAATTTAAAAATGCCAACTATTCAATAACTTGATTGTTTACTATTTACTACAATTTACAGTTTTTTCTTACTTTTGAAAGTTTGCGTTATAAAATAATGAATTGTGTTTTTGTAGAATTTTTGAAATGATGATTTGCAACTAAAAAGAATTCAATTACAATTTAAAATATAAATATTAATCAATAATTTTATTAGCAAGAAAATTAATAATCCGTCGTCTGAGACGTATATTAAATTCTTTACATTTCAATAGTTTTTTTTCTAGTTTTATTTCCATGTAAATTGCAAAATTATTGCAATTATATATTACCTGTTTTATATATCCAACTATGAGAAATCAAAATGCAAGAAATTCTATATGTATTAATGATGTTTAAAATCTTGATAATTGAACACTTGGAGTTGTGTAAAATAAAATCAATTGTGCGTCCATACAATAAAGATAACATTTATTACGATTGTAATGTATATAAAAGTATGGATTATTCCACTCCAGTGATAAAGTGAAGAGAATTTAACTTGATTGCTGCAGCTTTAGAACAGAATAAAAAAAAACAGTAATAAGGAAATTTAAAAGCATCTTGATCACGAGTTAATAAAATACTTTAACATATATACGTTTTTATAACATTTAAAAAAATATATATTATATTATTTATTAGTAGTATTTACGATTTATATGTTTTAAATATTTAATTTATTATACTTTTAAATGTAATAATTTTATACATAATAATCTATGATTCATTTAACTTCTTGACTTTTTTAGCGTAGGATAGTTTTGCAATATTGTGCATTATGTTGGAGTATTATAATATGCAAAATATATGTGGGTGGTTTATTTTATATTATGCGCAAATTGATTTCACAATTGTTTTGGTTGCGGTCAGTATAATGTCAATGTTAAAGTGTCAGTGGGCTTTGTAATGTAGACTCATATTATGATCATGTGAATCAGAGAGAGAGAGAGAGAGAGAGAGAGAGAGAGAGAGAGAGAGAGAGAGAGAGAGAGAGAGAGAGAGAGAGATAACACAGATGGGGGCGTCCGTGAGAAAAAATTGAAACCAAAATATTCAATCTAAAAAATATCAATTCCCGTCACGTCACAATAAAAGTAATAACCATCAAAAACATTTTTATTCCATCATTGTTTAGGAAACTCAATAAAGAAATCAGACCTTTTTTAAAAAGAAAAAAAAAAGGTTTTGATATTCAAAAGAGATATTTGAATGGTAATTGATGAACAATCATGTTTACATCCTTTCAAATAATATAATAACTAATAAAAAAGTTATATATGTTAATTTAATATTATTTTTGTCATTGACAAAACAAATGTCAAAATTTCTATTTCTGTAATAGTAATATTTCGTAATATTCTGGGAAGTTCAACGCTTGCATGTGCACAAAATATTATTCGTGGTAAGGAAAACTTTTCGTACACTTGTCAATAAAGATACAAGATATAAGTTTTACCTTTTTTTTTTTTTTTAGAACTGTAAGTGATGTGACGTAGTTAAATATTATAAGTAACTTTGCAAAACTTGTATTTCATGCAAAAAAAAAAAAAAAAAAAAAAAGTTTGCAGCTCTCTATAATACAAAAGTTCATTAAACTTATTCATTATTGTATAACAGTTAAATTTTAAAAATATATCTATTTTGAAATATCACAGATTATTGTAATAATTGTTATGGTATAAAATCCATTGTTTTTAACCAATAATCTATATAAATTTCCGTGTAATAAAGTTAAAAAAGAAAAAAATTATAAGAAAAAAAAATGCAGAGAAAAATATTTACGTCATGTAAAAGAGATTGCAATCAAGTTTTTAAGATCAATTTTATGACCTTTTATACATGTATTTCACTTCCACGGTAATTAAATAATCTTGTATATTAAAATTATATAAAAATCTCTTATATATACTGCAGTACAAGTATTTCTTTCCCTTCAAAGAAAAATTACTTTAAATTAATATTTCAATAAGTTAAAAAAGATTTTCTTTCTTATAGTATAATCATGTCTTAGTCTTTAGATAACGAATTAAAAGAAAATAAAGTTTACAGTTAAAAATTAATTGAACTTTATGGTGGTTGATATACACTTCTCTACATATATATATAATATACATATAGAAAAAAAAAATTGTAATCAAGTTTTAATGAATAAAAAAGCAATGAATCTTCTTTTGTGTCTGTGAATATAAAGTTATAGAGAGAATCAAGTTAATACATATGTTTGTTACATTCATGTTCTAAAAATCAAGTTAATTTTTTTATGTATGTATATATATATATATATATATATATATATATATATATATATATATATATATATATATATATATATATATATATATATATATAGCAACACATACATATATAAACTTCTTTTTTTTTTTTGCAATTAATTATTATTCTTTAAACTTATTATAGAAGCCTCACATGACCATAATTTGTGACTTGTATATACATGGTGTGAATTATAATGTAATATATTAACATGGTTAAAAAATGTTGATGAGATGAACATTCATGTTATTATTCTAAAATTAGTAATTAGTTTTAAATATATATAATATAATGTATATATATTTCAAGTTTAATGATTTTTACGTTCCAAGGTCATAATGTACAATATTTATTATTCGACATTGCTAAAAGCACACACACTGCATTGTTATATAAATTATTATTAGGTCAAGATCATAATTCCATATAAGTACATCACAATATAAAACTTAATATAGAAAGATAATAATATAAAGGTGATTTTTGGTTAGATTTGTTATTGACATTTTTATAGTTACGTATATTTTTGTCATTATATTATTTTTATTATTAGTATTATTGATTAATTTAGATTATCTATGTCAGGTTTATATTATTGTAACATTGAAATAAAATAGATTAATATTATATTATTTTATTTGATGTTTCCTTCTCTCTCTCTCTCTCTCTCTCTCTCTCTCTCTCTCTCTCTCTCTCTCTCTCTCTCTCTCTCTCTCTCTCTCTCTCTCTCTCTCTCTCTCCTAAACAAATAAACACAAATAAACATAAGAATTGATTTTTTTTTTTTTTTTTTTTTTTTTTTTTGCTAACATACGTATAAACATTAAAATCCAAAATATAATATCAAAGGTAAGGTGAATCAGCATTTTAATGTTTTAATATACCTCTATGCAGTGCGATAAAAAAAATCATATATTAACTTTTCTTCAAACGAAGTTAACTTCTTTTCATCCTTTGAAAAGTTCCGCTTTTTGTCATTTTGTTGTTTATAAAATACAATCATGAAAAAATAATGCTGGCATTTTTAACACTTGCGTCTCTAAAAGTATATATTTACATTTTTTTTATAACTATCTTTTTACTATAGAATTTTTATACGATATTTTAACAATCTTATGATTTCATTATACAATAATGCTACAGGAGAACTTAAAAGTTAAATAATGTTAAATACTTATAACTGGATTTTGAATGGCATGCAGAATTTGCAAAATTCTATATTACTTAAAAATATTAAATTATAAAATTTCTTTCTTATTACGTAACTTACTAAAATTTTAGTTTGAAAGTTAACATTATGTAGTAAAAATATCATGTTGAAGTCTGCTAATTCAAACTTTGCTTCTAAATTTTCTTAAATAAAGGTTTTTTATAAACAAGCCGTGTTTACACGTAGCAATAAAATCTACTTTGGTGCAATATTTTAAATATTTGACCAATTTACCACAATAATACACCAAAAATATAAGGGAATAAAACATTATCAAAGAGTTTCTAATATAGATTATATTCTGAAAATAAAATTGAAAATGACTTATTATATGGCTGCAATTAAAGTGATTGTGTAACCGATTTCAATACTACCTTTGAACAGACCTCATCACTTCATACAATTTTACTGTAGCTCCTTTTTGGACCAAAAAACATTATTTCAGGGGACAAAATATTATTTTCAAATAATATTTTCTTATGAAACAAAATATTTGGTTTGATTTAAAATACAATATTTTCTCCAATTCCTTTTTTTTTTTTTTAAATACAATTATACTATTTGATCAGAAAAATATCATATTCCTATATAAAGAGAAATATGATATAAAATAAATAATATAAATATATATTGAATAGTATTGATTTTATAAATAAGGAAAAGTGTCTGTGGTAAACGTTGAAGTAAACATCTCGTTACTGCATATCTGCAGTATATACATAAAAAGAAAAATAATGATGAAATACGCACACAACAAATGCGAAGTGGTCTCGTATGTGGTTTCCTCACCTTCACGTCCATTTACGTATACATATACGTCCAATATTATGATGGTATTTAGTATGTGTACAGCATAATAATGTAACAACGTAAAGGCAACAAATTTTAACAAGCAAGTTATAATTCTTTACCAAAACAACGCAGTAGTATAATAAGTCATTCGTACTAAGAAAATGATTAAACGTGTAAAAACCATAAAGTAAATAGTATGTATAAAAGAATAGTGTTGCTGTTTTTTTTTTTTTTTTTTTTTTTTAATAATAATAATAATAAATTATTTTACATATGACGCTTAAATAATTTGACCTAGAGGACTTTACCTTCAATTTTAAAATGATGTAACTAAAAAAATAAAAAAAATAAATAAAAACAGAAAAAAGTCACATAATTTAGTACTACACGTATTTTTTGTTCCCATGTGTTTTTTTGTGTGTGCATATAACAAAAGAATAGATGAGGGTGTGATTACCGGAAAATAATATTTATAATTTTTTACACTGTAAATATTATATAAAAGATAAAGATGAGTTTTTAATTATGAACATTAATTAATATCCTTGACATTATAATAAAATAAAATTGATTATCTATACTGCATTTAAGAATATTATATAATGTTTGTATTGTGATGGAATACGAATTAACGAATTATACTCGGACAAAATAAAATACTACCCGATTTCAGTACATAATATCATGGCTTTGGGGGTGCTGTTTCGGTTCACCTAAGACGGTATATTAGTTTGTTTGTTTTTTCTCTGGTGTTTTATGTTTTTGTATTGTACTCTATTATTATTCAGTATATTATGTGGACTTGCTCTGTTGCTGAATAAAGAACTAATTTAAATTTGATAATTTCAGCAATATCAAATACTAATTATGCTACTCAGCGTAATTTAAAAATAGTAACATTTATGCTACTTGACGTAAATATAGCATAAATTACGTAATTTTTTTTCATCCGTGCGTGATACAAATCAATATATAGAAATATCAAGTTTTATATAAGTATATACTAAACCAATTTCTCGCCAAGAGTTAAGTGACCTGATTTTACTACAGGAGGGAAATATTTAAGACATTTAGAAATCAGGTATATAATATATAATACGTTTTGATAAAGTTATGATTTTTATATGACAATTTTGAAACAAATAAATGAAGAATAATTTTGAATAAGTATAATTTTGACAGGTTATTGTTGACCTAAAGACATTCACTTAAAAATAAACGAGTACTTTTTTTATATATATATAATATGCGAGTGTAAAGTACCTAAGGGCCATGGAATGACCATATGGTGTGTAAATCTTTAATTTTATACATTTATCTTATTTTGAAATACCTTAAACTATATAATTTTAATAAAAATATAGATAACAAAGATACAGTTATCATTTAGTTAGGGTTAAAAAGCCCGGAAATACGGGATTACGGTCCAGAAGTTGTTATACATGAGAGTGATGTCATTTTGCACTTTCCTTGAGCTACTTATAGGGCATGAGAGAGAAGTCGAATGAAAGAACGTATACTGTGTATATATGATCGACG
This sequence comes from Ecdyonurus torrentis, assembly GCA_949318235.1. Taxonomy (NCBI): domain Eukaryota; kingdom Metazoa; phylum Arthropoda; class Insecta; order Ephemeroptera; family Heptageniidae; genus Ecdyonurus; species Ecdyonurus torrentis. Next base: position 20,594,263 of record OX439130.1, on the reverse strand, counting down.
CTGCTGCCGCCACACTGCCGCTGGCAAATCGTCAGGTGAAAGTGAAATTTTACTAAGGAATTATAGTTTTTTAATATTGCAAGGATATATCAATAATAATAATGATAAATTTTGATAAATAAGGCTCATAATATATGACAAGGAGAGAAGAAAAAAAAAGTGACAATTTTCTAAAATGACTTTGCAAAATATATTTAAATAAATTTCCTCCAATTATTTTTATATATAAAATAATATGAATTAAAGACTTTATGAATATTAAATTAATATACTACTTGCAATTACTGTAGTACATGATATAAAGACATGTACAATTACATTAAAATTAGAGGCTAGTTAAATTTTTCAAGACCAGGTAGTTACATTCAGTGATAATTTGTTAGTAATAATGGTAATATAATTTTGATTAATTCTTTGATTCATATTAAAGCCATAGACCACATAAAACAACACGAGCTTTTTAATGAATAAAAACGAAATAGGATCTTCAAAACTGATGACAATTTTTACCAGAATGTTAATGTAGCCCCACGAGAGAGCGTGAACAATCTGAAAAGTATGCAATTTACGTGAAAATTCATGTTTATGACGTCAGAAACATGCAAAAATTAGTATGAAAGTGTTGTGCGGGTTGCAGAAATCGGAATTTCTGATCACTGCTATGGGGCTACTGTTGGGTTTTGAGACAAACTAAAGTAATTTATGTAAATCCCATCAAGTGTTTTATGATATTAATACTTATGTTTTTCTCTGGTCTATTCCTTTAAAGCATTTCTTTTACACTATTAAATAAAAAACACAATTAAAAAAAATGTATTGAGTATTTTATATTTTAATGTTAAAAATAATGCATGTAATGGCAATTATATTTTTTAACTGCTAGCATTTGCATGGAAGCTTATTACTTATACCTTAAAAAAGAGACAAAAAAATTTCAAAACTACCCAAATGAAAGGCTTAATAAATTTTTTCTTGCCAGCCAAAGAGAGTATAAAATTATAGGGTAGACGATATCTTTTCATATACTAATAACTCACATCATTTTTAAACATTTCCCATGTCTCTGCAAACTGTAAATTGTAATAACATTGTGTAAAAATATTTTTAAAGATGTGTGATAATTTCTCTCGACCGTACATCACACTCAAAATATAAATTATGGTAACCCTTGTCCTTGCACCTCCCGTTGTTTAACCCTTACATATGTTGTATGTACTTGGACATCAGTATTTTATTGTTTTGTACTTCTTGACCATGCATATCTGAAATCTTTTTTTATTTTGACTGTGTTTTCTCTGCATTGGAGCTTATAATAAATTATATTAAAACTTTGGAGACGTATTTGTGTGTCCAATAATACATAAAATAAATTTTAAAGTTGTATTCTTTTTTTATTAAAACTATTATTTCTTTTTCTTTATCGCATTAAATACTTTTAACACAAACCTATGTAAAAAAAAAATAATAATAAAAAGCAAGGGTTAATGTCATTACAATTTTATTACGTTCGTAAATGAAAAGGTAATGAAATTCTCCCCTTCTTTATCATCAAATTGCACTCAATGAATTGATTGAATTTAACATGAAATGTTATTATCGTGTACTATAAGAGAATTGAATTTGAAATGTAAAGATTGATATCTTTTATTGTAAATTTCACCCACGATAAAACTTTGCGTTATATCGATTGAAAAAAAAAAAAAAAAAAAAAACGTCTATAATATTATATAGTCAAGTGTTTTGATATAACACCGCACACCGCAGTATTGGTTTTAGAATTTTTACTGCATTGGCACAAAATAAAAACAATTACTTTTTATGAGTTCAATACATGTTGTTTACTTATTTAACTTTTTTTGTTATTTATAGTACGTCTGGATATATAAAATATTTACAAGGTATTGGGAGGTGTAAATAATTGTACACAAAAATTGTATAATAAAACACGCAAATTTGCAATAAATAAAGTTTACTTTTCTATATCGATTAGCCTTTAATAAATGAAAGTTTTTCTCATTTTATTTATAATTTGACGTAAAATAAAAACACATTAATTTTCTAACAAAAAAAAAACAAACAAAAAAAAAAACAATTGAATTATATATTATAATTTAAGTTTCTTTGTTTGTACACGCAAATTGTCGATACAAATGATCTAAAGAAAAAAATCTATGATAAATTTTGTTTTATAAATCAAATTGAAGTATCTATGCATGTTTGAAGTTCTTTGTTAAAAACAACACTTTTTCCAAGAAATAAAATTTATTACAAGCCCTTCATCATATTTCCATATTTTTCTGGCATGTGTCAAATCAATATAAGTCCATAAAATAACAAACGACCCTGAGTAAATACCCATCAACATCCTCATAAGTAATCATCTTTGTCTTTTTTTTTTTATTTACTCATTTTTCTAGGTCAATTTTTTTCTCTACAGTAATGATAATACTTACAATAAAAGGTGCAAATAATGTAATATTAAATTATTAAGCACGTAAGAAATATATTTATATAAAAATTGAAGGTCTTAGACAATAATCACTATGTGTATTTTTTTGTTTCTAGGGCATGATATTTGCAATTATATATAATTGATTGGGTATTAAATATTTGATCAATGATTTTATTAATCCAGCTCTTTGTAGTACTCGCATTATAAATTATATGTTTTATAAAAGCAAACTAAATGGAAATTACGTAAGCTATTATGTATATAATAAAAAATCTTATATGATAAAGCATAGAGATGCATAGCAAAATAAAAAGAAAATCATAAAATTGAGTGCAATATAGTATTTTATTTATACAACAAAGTTTATATACCTTTTTATGTAACAGCTATAGTGTCAACATGGAAGACGGTCGAGTGGAAGAATAGATATATGATTGCACTAAAAAGCTCTTGTAACTTGTAGGAGGTTTCTGCAAAATGCAGAATATGATGTTTCCCATCTTGGTGGAGATTCTGGTCTTGGATGTTGCATAGGAACATATGAGGACTGTGCAAATTGTCCAGAAATTGTATGTGGATCTGGAAAACACAAAAAATCTTTGAATAATTTTATTAAACAAATTACACTTGAAAGTAAATAATATTGAGTGATATGAGATGTTTCTTAAATATTATTTAGTACCATATATATATATATATATATATATATATATATATATATATATATATATATATATATATCTATATAATCTAATAGAAAAAATACAGATTTGGTTATCATGGATGGAATGATGTCAAATTAAAAAATAGCAACAATGAGAAGGAAAAAAAAGACAGGCATACCTGTATAATGTTCCAAATACACAGTATGGAGATCAACATTACCCCATCCAACTGGAATCCCATTTCTTGGGGGTATAGGCTGCGTTCTTGCAGGTATGTAAGAATTAGCGTTGTGAGGACTGGAGAACGGTCTCTCCCTAACATTTTGTGGTGGTGGTCTTACTATATAATGTGACATAGGTCGGTGCATCCTATTTCCATTCGATCTGTGCGTTGTATTATTTTGAAAGTGCTGGAGTTGATTGGTGTTCTTGTATTGAGAATAGGAAGACGTCATTGGTCCACAATTATAATTAAGCTCCGGTTTAGCTGAACACCATCTGTATTTAAACAATGTTATGTCACTAATAAAATAAATTTACATATAGTTTAAATATATTACCTGTTACAATTTCTTAAAGCATTGTCCAAGTCACGTGGCTCGTACGATGCTAAGATTCTATCACTTTGATTGCAGGGGCATCCTATAGGACATGGTCTTTGATGAGCGCTGCCTTAAATCAAAATATTAAAAATTTATTAAATTTATTTAAAATTCTTGCCTGAAAGCCTTAATTTTAATTATATAAACTTGCAATTGGAAAATACTTTTAAATACGTGTCAAAATTCATAATTGTTTAAAAAAATCATTCATATGTGTAATAAACAATGAGTTGATAATAAATATTGTCCTTACCTGGTGTTAGTGGCTGTGGAGATGTAAAGGTATCCTTAGGCCTCAGCCGTTGACGTGGCTGGTAGAAATGCGCTGGGGCAGCAGGGGCTGACGTTCCTCTCTCCTGAAGTCGAGTGTAACTTCCAGGTGGTGCTTGTCTTGAAAAATCATGCCTTGTTGTGGAAACATCCTCAAACTTGAAACGTCCACCCCACACTGCCATGTTAGCCTCTGAAGAACCATGCAAAAATATAAGTTACTGTCTACGTTTGAATACTATAGTGCATATTTTAAGACCAAAAAGATTAGGAATCAAAATATTCAATATCAAATAGAAATCTTGATTTGTTGACAAAGATAAACAAAAGTAATATAAAATGCAAGTAGATGACCCAAATTTTACCTGTCATATTTACAATATATAATTAATTAAGCACAGATATGGTAGAAGTGAATTGTACCACAGTCTATGAAGAACTCACCTCTATGTTTTAACACCCCTGACAATCATCCCTTGGCCTGCGTGACCTCATTTTCACAACCCCAATTGGTGCCACCTTGGTGCCTGGCACCACAGCTGATTATACAGCTGATTACACGTTTCAATGAAAGTCGGAGAGATGGCGCATACGCACGGAAAATCTTTTAACGCGGGATTAAAACTTTCAAATTTATAGATTTTACTTGAAAAAAGTAAAATATATTTCTACACATTAATATAATCAACAAATAACTCTTTTTAATCTTATAATACAAAAGCTGTAAGGTATGCAAATTTATAGTCAACATCGATAAAAAGTGGAACGGTGCCAGTTATTCTTCTTCCTTCTAATTTATATGAAAATATTTTGCTCAAGTTTTTTTTGAAGTATTAATATAATTAATACAGTTTCAAAATTTTATCTCAACAAAAGTTTCATGTATCCATTGTTTATCAGAAATGTAAAGCATAGGTGCGTGTTAAACACCTATAATCTTTAAATATTTTGTATTTTTTTATCTTGACGCATTTACACCATTAAGATTAAAATTTTAACAAATTTAGTCTATTTCTAAATATTGGGTTTTTATTTTATATCCTGCAGACTAGGCAAATAGTTGGTCCTCTATGTTGTGCAGTTTGCCTATGTAACAAATTTGCAGGCGCTAAAGCAACTGAATCTGAAGCAGTTTTTTTTAAGTAATAAACAAAAATAATTAAAATACTAGATTAAATTGAGTTAATTAATTAATTTAATTATTGTTATCATTAATTTAATTATTAGCATTAACTTAATTTATTTTTAAGTTAAAGACTTCATAATAAGTGCTATGAAAGTAATATTATTTTATTTATTAATAAATTTTAATTGAATAAAAATTGTATTTAGAAAAAAAAATCAAAAAAGTTGACACACTTTTTTATAAGGAGACGGGGGCAAATCGTGAAGAACGTGAACTGTAAAAGATAAGTCAATCTGATATGGTAGTTTATTTTATGTATACGTGACTGAAAAACAATTTTTTAACTTTTCATTATATTAATTTAAAGATCAACTTTTAATAAGTATAGACTCTCTAGGATTTAGAAAATTTAAAAATATAAAACTTAAACTTTATATATAATTTATATTTTTGCCTTGTTTTATAATTTGTGGTACTTTATTAACGTATTGATTGCATATTTCAAAATAATTCAATAAAATGGATGTTACAATAGTACAAAATATTTATAGAATACAAAACTTAAAAATATATATAGCTTAAAATAATTTTAGTTTATTGTTGTTATCTGTACCAGTCACATTCAAACATACAAGTTTGTAAAATCATTGAAATTGTCTAAAAATAATAAAACAGAAGTTATAACCTGCTTATCGAAAAGGTGTTAAAGTTTTAAGTGATTTTCGATCACGCATTTGTATGTTTAACTTTTATATTAAAAGAACACGCGATTTCAAAATAAATATTATGAATATACAAAATAGCTGACGTCAGAGTGATGTATTAATAAGCATCAATGGAAACATTTGGATATTATCGTCAAATTAAACTATTTTATTCAATACTTTACTAAAACTTGCAAATATTCAGATACAAAAAATGACATATTTGTACGATTAGCTAAATTATTTTTTCTTTGTCATTTTTATTTTATTTTTTAAGCTACCACAGTGGTTCTGATATTATTGTTAGGATATTATTTTTCATAAACACAAGAAAGCTATTATAATTTTATTATCTATATCTATCTATTATCTATCTATTATATATTTTTAAGTTTTTTGTACTATTTTTCTTTTCCTTTTAACTAAATTCTAGCAAAATTGCAAACGGATTTTATTGTAAAATTGACATGTAACTCAATCGTCATTCACAACCATATCAATTATTTTGATAAATGTAAGCAATTATTATCTGAGTTACCATTAATTATGTACATACATGTATTTATCAGATACATATTTTGTTTGCACACGTTTTACGCATCGTTAATTATTATTGATTTAATTATGTATCGTCTTACTTTACGATTGTTTTAATTATAAGGTAACTTTTTTTAAACCCCCTTTCTGCGCTTGACACAATATAGTTTACGAATTTAAAGTCTACTAGTAAGGTATTATTATTTTAAATTAATTTAATACTGAAATTTGATGCTCACGCAGGTTTTAAAACAAACTTATGTCCCCAAATTTTTATTTTAACACGCAATTTTGAAATACTATCAATCTATTTTCTTTGTAGTTTGAGGAAAAGATAAAATATATATTTAGTTTTTTTTTAGGGAAAAAAATTGCATTTGCTAAAAAAATGAAATCTGATAGTTATAACTATAAATATATTATTTTTATTTTAAAAACGGTATGTGCTATGCATTATACTTTTTTTAATTTGTAAAAATTTATCTAAAAAAAAAGGGGTTATTTGAGCAAAAATATTATAAACATAATATTAGTTAGTTACTGAAGCTATAATCATCTTAGTATGGATAGGGTATTGCAAAATTACAAATGTGCATTGTTAAAGACGTATTTTATTCTTATCTTTATTGATTAAAATAATTATTATCGTGAATAACATTTTTAAAACATGAGGAATATTATTTTCAATAATAGATACTTAAATAATTTTGTACTTTATGTTTATTATTAAATATAGAATATATTTAAGGAGTTCCTTGTCCAAATGGAGGATCACTGTTGGTTCTCATGTAGTATGAGCCAGTGGTGCTGCGGAAAAAAAGGTATAATTATTATAAATTTCTTAATAATTTATTAAGAAATCTATGACACTAAGGTTCTCCTTACCCTGGGGCAGATGAGAAGCCCATACTAGCGATAGGGTTGTCTGCACATAGACGATTAGTATAATCAGCCCAGCTAGTACATTCGCGACCAATGAAGTTATCCATTTCAATAGACTCAATCCAGAAATTTCTCACGATCGTGTGGCTGCAAATACCTGTATTAAAAATATACAATTAAAATTTTATACATATATGAGATCATATCTAAATATTATTTCACATAAAGCGGATATTATACAAAAATTAGAATACCACATTTATTATTTAAAAAAAAGGTAAATTGAATGATGTACTTTTGTTAAAATGTACAGTACGTACATTTTGGTTTAAATGCTGGTTATTTGATATGGCATATTATGACCTATTAAATGAAACTCACCAATTTCAATAAGACCACATCCAGGTTGCTCATCACCACCATTAGGAAAGAAATCAGCTTGACCAATAGGATCAGAATATCCAGTACCAGCAGAGGTATGGATAACATCAACATAATCAGCATCAGTTGAGTTAAGACGATCGTTAGGAGTGTTCACTTCAAATTGTGATTCAGAAGGGTCCAGAGCTGTGATACGTGCGATCGTACCTGCAGTCACTCCCTTACCACTGAATCCACACACTTGAGCACCCAAGCTGTGTCCAGTGCAGTGAATATCCTTGACATTGTAGCCCTGACTTGCAAGATAATCGTACATCTGGGCAACATAAGCACCACAGTCACGTACATTGAAGACGTAGGCGATGTTACTCCAGTCGACATTGATTACGTTGTAATCTCCAACACGGAGGAGAGCTGGCAAAAAATTATAAGTTTAAATCACTTAATGCTCCTCAATAAAAAAAAAATATAAATATATGAGTTCTTACCATCTCTACCCTCATCCATCCAACCACCAATAGCATCGTCAGTAAATCCATGAATGATAAATTTAGTTTCCTTTGATGCATCAATATTGGAGCCAGTCAAATCGCCAACGAAAATTTGAACTGGTGTAGTTGGGTTGGTTCTGCAATGAAAACATGAATATAAGTTGTTGTTTTTTTAATTATAGCCTATTAGTATTAACTATTTAATTTTTTATGTTTGCGTAAAAATTAATGAAAATTTAATTAAATATACCTTGTATATGAGAGGAATTTGATTGCTACCTCAGGCTCCCAGGCTTGTGCTGTAAAATTATATCAAATAATTGACATTTGTTTGCATTTATGCCCTATGTGTGTGTGTGTGTGTGTGTGTGTGTGTGTGTGTGTGTGTGTATTTATATATAAACTATATAAATTATATAAATTACTATATATAAATTTAAATTTTAGGAAAGTTATTTACCACAGAATTTTTTCCCTTGAAAATACTTTTATCAATATATAGTATTTACTATTTAGTATTTTAATTACTTTAGCAAAATACCAACAATAAAGTTGACTAAATTCAATTCAATATTATTATATTATTCAATTTAGTAAATTTTATGCTTGTAAAATTTATCCTGTTCAAAGTCAAAATTAAGTACAATCTCAAAAGTATAAAAATTATAAACTTGTAAATTTAAAAACATAATTTGAAAGTCTTATCTATATTATATTATTTATTGTATATTTAAGATTATTTATCACTACTTTTCAATGCAGATTTAATAAAATAATAAATTACCCAATCCGAGAACCAGCAGGACAGCTGTGGTAAATAGCATGGACCTCATGTTGAGAAGTTCAGTTTCAATAACTCAAACCAGGCTTCATTATTGTCGAATATTTATACCGTAGACAAGACATGATAAGACCCTACTCAACACTCCCTAATCAGTGTCTCGGATTATGTCATTATGTAACACTCGAAAAACACCTTAGATAATCGTGGAAGGTTAAAAATAGTATAGTAATGAGCATTCTCTCTCTCTCTCTCTCTCTCTCTCTGTCTTTCTCTCTTTTTTCTTTCTCACAAAAATTTAAAGAAAATTAACAATAAGAACAATTAAAAATAACAATATTTACCTAATTTTTTGTATCTCTTATAAAAATAATAAAATCTATTGAGTAACATCCTCACTTTTTTTTTCCTCTCTCTTTCGTTACCTGACAAATTTTTCCTGATTCCTTACTGTAGTTTCTGTGACACCATCTGATTGTTTGAAGATTTTTTATTTTTTTAGTTATAGTAATAATTATAGAAATTAATAGAAATTTCTAGAAATTAAGAAAAGAAATTTCAACTTAAATTTTCTCTGTTTCATGCTTTGCTATATAGGAGTTTTAACGAGGAATTGATCGTTAATTTCCATGCCTTTGTTTCAAGTTCTTATTTATTCACCCATATTATAACATAATTACATTATAATATATATAATATATGAGAAAAGATTATCATATAATATATAATTCTAACATTTTATAAGACATAAAACTTTTTATCTGTCGTGAGATAATATTTTTAGCGTAATGCGTTTTGATTTGAGATAATTACGCAGCTGAAACAAATATTACTAAAATCTCAGAGGTTGCAGGACAAGATATGTGGCATTAAACATAAACTTCGCTAGGTAATTGACATTATATCAGAATGTATAAAATAATAATAAATATAAATAATTACTTATAAATAAGTATAAATAATACAATAATAAAGTAATAAGATATAATAAGTATAAATAATAATCTATATCAAGATACCCGGATGTCTAGCATATAGATAACCTGAATTACGTGATGGTCTCCAAGTATTAAATATTGTCACATTTTACCTATACGTGTAAACTCCTATAACTGATGAGTCCCTTCATCTCACTAGCACAGGAGGCATACCTTTTTCTTTACCTGTAGTGACAGGACAATCTCAAACATTTGTCACATTATAAACATTAAAGTTAAAATGTTGTGCAATTTTTCACGTTTCAAAACTTTAAAAGTTGAAAAAAGGGAAGTACTTCCGATTTGTATGCAATGAAAATGTCTGTCGTTATTAGAGTTATGTACTGTACGTTAGATGATTGATATAAATTGATATAGCCTCCATTTATATAGCTATGAACATATAGCTATGTAACATATGAGTCATACAGCTTATGTGTATCTCTAAATCCTAAAAAAAATAATAATAATTAAAAAAAAATCTTCGTATCAATATTGTTTTGATTTTTTTAATTGCCTACTTCAAATTTGCAATGATTGTTACGGATTTATTTGAAATGGGGTTGGACGAAATTATTACTTTTACAACTTTTATAACATTGTTGTACTTTGGTTGCTTTATTCGATTAGCAGGTTAATATCCTTGATATTTTGTTTTCTTATATAATATGGATTACTTTCTTAAACTGTGTGATTAAAATCAGCAAACAGAAATGTAAAGCTTATCTCGTTGTGTGTGTGTTTTTTTTATCGCAAACAATTTAATTTTTGTTCTTAATCTTAAATAAGAAGTTTAAAATCCATCAAATGTTACAAAAACAATGTCATTAATTCCAATATTTTCCTTATTTTAATTTTTTAAAGCAATTTAAAGAAAAACAAGTGAGTTACCAACAATACGTTTGTTAGTCATTGTTTTCAATAAAAAAAAACTGTTGTTTCATTATAAATAGCAAGTTTTAGTATGAAAAAATAGCATGATTTTACCTTTTTATTATTATTTAATAATTTAGTATATAAAATAATAATTTGTTTTATTATTATTCAGGGAAGGGGATTGTGAACATTTGACCAAGTATGAAATTTTTATTATTCAAATATTAGTGCTAAATTTTCAACGTTATTTTTGTGATAGAAAAAATGCGCAGAAATAAAAAGACAAAAAAAAAAAAATTTAACCTTTGACCAAGTGTGCAAGGAATTAAACCCATTTTTCTTCCTCATTAAGATGTTTTATTAATCGGAAACTATTAAAACTTATTAGTTGATAATATTGTCTAAAATACAAATAACCCTGCATTTTCTCTTCTTGTTATTCATATAGATTACCCTAGTGCAAATGGCTCCTCGCTGGCAGTATCGAGATAGTAAGTGCCTCTGGAGCTGTAGGATAACATCAAATTTCAAAGTTAAACTGAAAATCAGGTAACTTATACACTGTAAATTAAAGTCCCTATATACCAAGTATTCTGACAAAACTACTTCTGTATTGTTGAAAACCTCACTAAAATAACATGCATTTAAATGGCAATCGTGAACAATGAAAAAAATCATAGAAATTTCTTATGGGGCTGGAATACTTGGGAAATTCTAGTGTACTTTACTATTAAGTCCTTACCTAGTTAACGATGAATGACCCATGAGAGAGGTAGGATTACTGACACAAGCATTATTCATATAATCTTCCCAGGAGCCGCATTCATGGGCCACAAAATTTGGAGACTCAATGGATTCAAGGTAATAATTATGGCTTCGTTCATGACTGCATCCACCTTTGAAAGCAATAAAATAAACAATCATTATCATCTCTCTCTCTCTCTCTCTCTCTCTCTGCAAACAAGCAAATATTCAACATTTTGATTCTTCCATATTAAATTTTATGAAACATAAATAATTTAATTGTATGCTGGTAAATTGATCAATTTAGTTAACTTGTAAACTTAACAATAACATTTACTTTCACAAAACTAATAAAAAATAACAATTGCATCATAGTTATGAAACAATTAATAGTTAACAAAGTCTTTGTTTAAAATAAATTGATAAATTTATTGAAATTTTAAATGTTGTGTCTATTTTTGTATATTGTATTAAATTTGATTGTTTTTTGTCCATTCTCTATTTGTTTTTGTTTTTTAAACGTGATACTTTCAATAGTTATTTTTAGATTCAATCTACTGTAGCACCAAATTTTAAATAAAAGCTTCATACACTTAAAAAAATAATATTAATAATAGTAAATAAATCATAAGAATTTGTACACAAAAGTAATAAGTCTATCTAGTATTGGTGGTGACACTTGAGCATAATTAAGTAACATTAGTTAAATAGTCTATCAGTATCAAAAACTGTCTCAGTTTCAATAAAAGTATGATATGATGATAAAGGTATTATATCCGGTATGATACCTTTGTAAAAAAGGTAAGATATATTTTTTTTATTATTATTATTTTTTTTTTTTTTACTGATAGACTGTATAAATGTGATTCATATTACGATATTATTTTATTCGTGAAATGTATAAGAAACAAATGTGCAAATTCATTTGATGACTAATAACTTAATGTGACTGTACCTGACACATCGGCTCCACAACCTGGTTGAATCCAGCCTCCACCATTTGGATAATAATCTGCATCTCCAATAGGCAGTTGGAACCCTAAGAATCCTCCACAAGAATGAATAACATCTACATAAACAGCATCAGTGTTGGCGAGGCGCTCATCAGGAGCATCAAAGTCAAACAAAGGCAGGGCAGGATCAAATCCAGTAATTCTTCCTAATGCACCGTTGACTTGCTTACCACTGAATCCACATACATGTGCCCCTAGACTGTGTCCCATGCAATGTATACCTCCTAAATCAGCACCAAGACTTGATAAGTAATTAAATAGTTCCCCCAAGTATTCTCCAGTGACATTTACGTTTCCTCTAGCTTCATTATATAGTGGACCATTGGCAGGCTTTGACCAATCCACAGCAATGACATTACATTCATCGATACGAAAATATGCTGAAAAACAAAATGTGGTGTTTTTTAATCATCGTACATTATTTTTGTTCTTTTAACCAATAGTTTTCTTCGTACTTACCATCTTTTACATTAAGCATCCATCCACTTTGTCCATTGGAATTATATCCATGTATCAAAACTTTGGTAGGTAAGTTTGGATCATATGATGCTCCATTCAAATTGCCTACGAATATTTGCTCAGGATTTTGTGAGCTACTTCTAAAATAGAATAGGTTTCAAAAATATCATTATCTGCATGTTTTTACTAACAAATAATTATTTTTTTAAGGAAATATACTGGAATAAAGATATTTACACTCAAATATATTTGCTGATCAGATATTTTGAATCAAAACTATGATAAATATGAAGAAAATGTTAATAGAATTATGTTAATAGTATAGTTGCAATTTATGTAACAAAATTTTGGTAAAATTTTTTGGCATTAATGGCATGGAACTTAATAAAATCTAAAATAATTTTTTGGTTTAATTTTTGTTTTATTTTTTATAACGAATAAAAAATTACGCTATTTTGAAAACCCAAATTGTAGTCCTCTTTACTTACTTCGTGTACAGATAAAATAAGATATCATTGATTGGATCCACAGCTCTATCTTCAGCTTGACTTGAAAGTGACGCACTCTTAGCCTTAGCTATAAACAAATATGAAAACTCTCTTCACTCAATATATATTTTTGAATTAGCACAAGTTTATGCAAGTAGAAAACTATGTAATAATTAATATAGTATCAGAATCATTGAACGTAATATAACTTTAAAATATATAATACAATATAATATTACATACCGACAATAAGCGTAAAAAATAGAATAGAAAAATAAACTGCCTTCATCTTGAATATTAATACCATGAACTGTATTAGAAAATATCAAGATTTCAAGTGGGTTTTGTTATCAACAAAAATAAACAAAAAAAGTTAAGATTGTTTTGTAAAATTTGAAGGTCGCATTAGTGTCAAAGTTTAAATAATTTTTTTTAAATACATTCGATACATGAATTGAGATAGCGTTTTGCATTATGTTTCTTATATGTTATCTGATTTTCATGCACTTGCTGAGCTTTTTATCTTTTGTTTTCAAACTTAGTGTATAATTATTGACAGATTAATTTATGAATTATTTAATATTGCATTCACGGAAATTACTTTCACTCTCTGTCGCTCTGTCTCTGTCGCTCTGTCTCTGTCGCTCTGTCTCTGTCGCTCTGTCTCTGTCGCTCTGTCTCTGTCGCTCTGTCTCTGTCGCTCTGTCTCTGTCGCTCTGTCTCTGTCGCTCTGTCTCTGTCGCTCTGTCTCTGTCGCTCTGTCTCTGTCGCTCTGTCTCTGTCGCTCTGTCTCTGTCGCTCTGTCTCTGTCGCTCTGTCTCTGTCGCTCTGTCTCTGTCGCTCTGTCTCTGTCGCTCTGTCTCTGTCGCTCTGTCTCTGTCGCTCTGTCTCTGTCGCTCTGTCTCTGTCGCTCTGTCTCTGTCGCTCTGTCTCTGTCGCTCTGTCTCTGTCGCTCTGTCTCTGTCGCTCTGTCTCTGTCTCTGTCGCTCTGTCTCTGTCGCTCTGTATCTGTCGCTCTGTCTCTGTCACTCTGTCTCTGTCTCTTTCGCTTTGTCTCTGTCGCTCTTTCTCTCTCAGCATAGTTTCCATCTTTACCCGATGTTATTTTAAAATTACATATTATCATGTAGTTGGACATAAATTATAATCATAATATAGTTTTAATTATTTATGAACATATTATTTAAATCTGGGTAATGTTGAAAATGTTTTTAGTTCTTATGATAATTTAGAACTTTATTGATTGTACATCAATTTTCAAGTTTTATTTCATTTAAATTTTTTTTTTTGTGAAATTATGGGTTATATTGAAACAACACGATGAAAAATATAAAAAATTTATTTGCAAAAGTACATTGATTTAACCTTGGGCGTAAGGAGAAGCATCGTTGGTAGCCAAGTAGTAATCTCCGCGTGTACTGAAAATACAACAAAGAAACATAAGTCAATGTTTTAACTTTTGACACAAGTAAGAAAATCATTATTTCCATCTGACAAAAATACATGGAACATTTCCGATGTAATTTTACCTGGGAGAAGAAGGATCTCCCATGACTGCAGCAGTGTTTCCATTGCAAGATCCAGACTGGTAGTCAGCCCAGCTACCGCACTGGCGAGCACGGAATCCAGACGTGTTGACGGACTCCATCATGAACTCATGAGAACGTCCATGGCTGCATGCACCTGAAGTTACATAATAAACCTTAAGTATATTTATACTCAAAATTAAATATTAAAAAAAGGTGGAAATTAAGTTATTCTCTTACTGCCAACTTTCAAGTTAAATTATTTGTAATTCGATTAGGAAAGCCTCTGATAAAAGTTCTAGCTGATAATATTTTGATTTTTTAGTATTACTATCACGAGCCTTATTTTCAGTATTTTATAGCAAATAAGATTCATATTTCTACACACCTGTTACATCAGCTCCACATCCTGGTTGATTTGCCTCTCCACCATTAGGATAGAAATCAGCATGTCCAATAGCGGACTTAAATCCTAGCCAACCTCCACAAGTATGAATGATATCAACATAATCAGCATCACTGTTAGCAAGACGTTCAGAAGGAATGTTAATATCAAAGAGAGGGAGAGCAGGGTCCATACCAGTGATACGTTTCAAGTTACCACTGACTGCCTTGCCACTGAAACCACAAACATGTGCACCAAGACTGTGACCAGTGCAGTGGGTTCTACCAGGAGAACCACCGTTGTTAGTAAGGAAATTGTGCATTTGTGCTACGTAATCACCAACTGGCTTCACGTTAGCACGAGCGTCATTGTAAAGTGGCCCTTGTGCGGGACCTGACCAGTCCACAGCGATCACGTTACATGCTTCTCTATTCAAATACCCTATAAAAAAACACACAGAGCTTTTAATATTTATCATTAGAATCATTATTTTAATAATTATTTTTCAAGTAGATGGGAAATAAAAGCTAAAATTTATCATTTTTTTTAATGACGTTTTTTTGAATTTACGACATAGTTTCAATATATTTTTCAAAACTTACTGTTCTTCATTCCAATTACAAATTCAGTATTAGCATCAGATGTAAAGCCATGAATGAGGAAGTAAGTTGGGTTAGAGCCTTGGAAACTTCCACCGTTCATGTTACCAACGTAGATTTGATTGGCGTTGTTCTGGTTAGACCTGAAGAATATAAAAATACATTTTAATAAACAAAAATAAAACATATAAAAACTTTAATTAATTCTTATCATATACTCTTCTGGTGATGATTATGATAAAATCAAAAGTTATAATATTGTATAATAATATATTGTGTTATATTTTATTGTACATTATATTATATTTTATATTATATTATATAGAACTACTGACCTGGTGTACAAATAGAATTTTACATCATTGTAGGGGTCAATTGCCTTAGGCTCATGGGGCACAGGTCCACGTAATACGGCAAGGTTCTGACTTCCATTCTCTCCAGGGATCACAACCCATGCAGGGTCTTGGTCTCCACCGAATAAACCAGCTTGAACTATTTATGAAAATATGATGAAAATATTAAGTGAATGTGATATTTATAAAACTGTAAAGATTCAATATTCTTAATTAAATTTCAAATAATTCTAATGCAAAGATTAATTGTGAAACATTTATCCCCATATTTAATTCAAAGCTAAATTATAGAGTATATTAGAATAACTTATCTATACTTTTTAATATAAAGTTATTTAATAGAGTTTCAGTTTAATAAAAGCTCCTAATAGGTATGCAAACTGCCACGCATGCAAGCTTAAAAAGTTGCATAACCTTCAGGGACTATAAAATAATAAAAATATGTTGTGGTTAGAGAGTCGTAAGACTTAAACCCAAACATGTATTAATTTGTTGATGCAATGTAATTTTATATATTATATATAATACTGTATATATATATATATATATATATATATATATATATATATAACAGTAAAACCTATTTTGAATTGAACAATAATATTTTACTATTATATTACTTTTATGTTCATAGAGAAATTTTAAAGAAAAATTTACTTGTAATTTCATTTGGAAATGAGCTTAATATAAGTATATTAATTGTTTAAATTGTTTAAAAAATCATTAACAATGAAAAAGAAGGATATCTTACCATAGGCAATACCAACCAAGAGGAGTAAGAGCTTCATGGTTAAAATGCAAGTAAATAATTTTTCATATATTTCCACTTTTATAACCTACAGTTAGATAATTTTGTTATCTGTACATGAGATCTCCAGTGTTATGGAAATTTTGTTATATTAAAAATCACAGATTTGACCTTAAATGTTAAATGTAATCGATTGTTTTGAACTCTTACCAATGATAAGATTAAACTTTTGAGTGACATTTTTTTGCTATCAGGTTTTCACGTGTTGTTGTTAAGTTCAAGAGTTAGCATTAAATAATTATACAAAACATGTAAAAAAAATTCTATAACACTTCAGTAAAAGTCAAGATGATAGGAACAGTAAGAAATGCATGTTTAAGATAACATGATAAGGTTATCCTACTTTCTAGACTTATATAACTTTTTATTGTTATTAATAATATTGCAATAAAGTTTATTATGCTATATCAATAATATAAAAAAAAATCACAACAGTGGCCTAAAATTATTATTTTATTTGTGCACTTTTTTTGTAATTACAAAAACAAAAGTTTATTGCACTAGTTTAAAGATGCCTATACTGCCGATGAAGTATCTTATAATATTTAATTTTTATATAAATCTAACAAAATATTATTAATGCAATTAATAAAAGAAAATATATATAGTACAGTAGTTGGTAAAACCAATAATATGAATGTTTCCTATAATTTCACGTGTCATAAGGTCAGAGAAAAAAAAATGCATACCTATACTCGACTCAAAAAACCTGGGTTACCTGCCGTTCGACCTTTTACGTTGTCGCCCAGCCGCCCCCTTCTCCTCAAATGTGACAATGGGCGATACTTTAGGCATGCCCGATTTAAATCGACTGAGTTTTTTTTGAGTCGAGTATATATCAGGTAATAATTTTAAATAATAATAAATAGATTATTCATAAATATTTAATATTTTATTTATACTTTTAGAAGTAAATGTATGTATATATTGAGGTATTGTAGTGTAGATATAAATTATAATTTAACCCAGAGCAAAAGGTGGTTCACTAGCGGTGACCAAGTAAAAGCTTCCTCGTGTACTGTAAATAGAGACAATGAGTGATTAAATATGTATACAATATGTTATTTAATGAAATATTAGTTTATTAAATTTGTAATAACTCTATATAAATATGTGCTATCACGTCTAATCCTCCATTTAATAAACTGTTTTATTGTCAAATATGCACAGCTATAGCATATTAATATTCATATTATTTTAAATAAATAAAAGAAGAAGAAAAATATATATATTACAACTAATTTTTCTCTATATCTAAATAATTATAAACAAAGTTTATATAAAAATATCAGTTAATGTATTATGATAAATTTAAAAGAAAAGGATAGGGAAAACAAGCAAGGGCCTTACCATAGTTTCTCTCCGAGTATGTAAGGACTGATGAAGGCATAACACACTCCATCTCTCTTGGAGTTTATTGCCCAAATATTTCCAATGTATTAGTTTTTTACATCTGTGCTAGCAAGATTTTCACTGAACAATGGGACTCTTCACTATGGTAAGGCCCTTGCTGGTTTATTCTATCCTTATCTTTCAAATTTATCATACCTAACCGCGATGGTTTATTTTCCTTTATCTAGTTAATGTATTATATCAAAAATTATTTTCTGCAAGTTATGATTGCTTTAATTTTTTGCTTATATGTAACATTCTCACGTTAAGTTATGGTCAAAGTTATAGGACTGTCAAGCCCGCATGGTGCCTTAATAAAGTTACTTATTATTATTATTATTATTAAGTTCATGCTCTCAGAGCTTAATATTTCGTGTATATCATGGGTACATTTGTTACCTTGGAGGTGTAAGATGACCCATGTTGACAGTTTCATTCAAGAAGCAAAGTCCAACCTGGAAGGCTGACCAATTCTCACATTTGTATGCCACGAAGTTATTGGTTTCAATAGACTCTATAAAGAAAGAAAATCCAATTCCATGGCTGCAGCTCCCTGTGATATAAATAAATTTCAAAATTAAACAAAGTAGCACAATTTTAAATGGAAAATTTTACCCCAATTATTATAATTAAGAAGAGAATTGGAAATTGATATTACCACTATAAGCAGTGAACTTGTAAAATAACACACTAAAGCTTATTGCATTTTACACTGACAAAAATAAGTATTTAATAACTATATGATAGCTCAATGCAGTAAAATTTATGCATATCAACCTAATTTATGCTAATTGTATAGTGATTATACTGCATGGCATAATAGTTAAGTTGTTGAGCATAATTACTTTTATTTTTAATTGCAAAATTTGTGCTCTACAATATAGCAATTATTTTACGCAGCATTTATAATTTATTTTTTACGTGTATAATACTAGTTTTTATACAGTTACATTAATTTATTTTGTTTAAAATATTATTATATTAAATCACCAGAAATATCAGGTTCACATCCAGGTTGAACCATGGTTCCATCATTAGGGAAGAAATCAGCATGACCAATAGGATTGTGTAGAGCCAGGTACCCACCACAAGTATGAATCACATCAACAAATTGAGCATCAGTCTCAGCTAGTCTCTCTTCAGGAACTTCATACTCAAAAAGTGGAAGTGCAGGATCTAAACCTGTGATGCGACCTAAAGATCCACTGACTGACTTGCCACTGTAACCACATACGTGACCACCTAAACTGTGACCAATGCAGTGCATATTACTCATACTAGCTCCTACACTTGTCAGGTAACCATATAACTCGCCCATATATTCTCCGGTAGGTTTAGCATTAGCACGACATACATTGTATAAAACTCCACCACCGGGGCCAGACCAGTCTACGAGGATTACATTGCAATCTTCAGCCCGTAAGAAAGCTAAGAAAAAAGTTAAAGTTAATAATGAATAACAATAATAAATAGCCAATAAAAACCGTACCATCTTTCATTCTAATATTTCCACCTTGGAATCCATATGCATTGTAACCATGTACTACAAAATACGTGGGTTTTGTGGGATCAAAGAAAGAGTTTCCCATATCCCCAACATAAATTTGGGTTGCATTTTCTTCATTTGACCTAAAAGAAATCATAGTTTAATTTGAAATATTTCGTATATGAAAATAAAATATAAATCAAATTATATATATATATATATATAATTATATATATATATATATATATATATATATATATATATAATGAAATAGTATATAAGTATGTACACTACTACAAACTCAAATTTGGAACATTTTAATTTGATAACTAATGTAAAATAAGACTATTGAAAATGAATTTTCAATTTGATTGTTTTATGTAAATTATTTTTTTATTATTAATTGTAAATATTGACTAAACCAACGCTTGTTTTAACAACTAATTATTATGAACTGCCTGGGTCAATAATTGTTTTTCTTTTTATTTATTAACAATGAATTTCATATTTAGGTGAAAAAGAAATTAAATAAAATATTTTACTAAAATTAAATTTTCTTATTTTTTATATGATTGTTAATAATTACCTAGTAAAAAGATGGAATGTGATTTCATTGTAAGGATCAAGAATTTCTTGAGGTTGGAATCCGCCAGCCAGAACAGCTAAGTATAACTCGCCATCCAAATCTGGTATAAGCATCCATGAGGAGTCTGCTGAACCAAGCACTGCAAAACAGGTTATGGTAAACAATTAATGCAAACATAATAATTATAATTCTTAATAAAAGTTCACATTCTACTTCGTATAATAATATTATTATTAGCAATAGACCACATAAAACAACATTGTGCTTTTTAATGAATAAACATGAAATGGGATCTTTAAAACTGATGACAATTTTTACTAGAATGTAAAAGTGGTCCCACAAGAAAACGTGAAAATACTTTAAAGTATGCAAGTGTTTTGTGATATAAATGCATGTTTTCTTCTGATATATGCCTATATGTGAAGAAATATGAAATATAATAAAAATAATTTAAAACAATTATTTTTAGAATTATTTACAATTTGAGCTATTTTAAAATTTGTTATAGTTAAAACAACGACGTAAATAATTAAATTAAATAAATAAACATACCTGTGGTGACAGCAATTAACACTGCTGAAGTAAATAACAAAAGTTTCATTTTTGTTAAGTAAGTATCGTGTTAACAATACAAGACTTAACTAATGAACTGAATGGAAAGGTTTCATTTGTTTAGTAAAAATATAGAAAAATTTGTCAAGTTGTGTCTACTTAAGATTTTATCAAGTTTACCACTTTTAAAAATCATGATAAATACAATTTTTACTTGTTAAATATAGTCAAATACGTCACGTTATGTGTGAAAAAGCACTTGAAAATTGTGTAAACTTGTACTTGAAAGAACGTAATAATCAGAAGTGTGGAAATGTACTTGAAGTCAAGTGTTTCTTTGTAGAACCGCCAAGTTATATAGAAAAATCAAATCACTGCTATATCAAATCTCGTAACTCTTTAGTTTTAATAATAAAAACTGCAAAATATTATACATTATCTTGTAAACTAGTATCGCATCATGTAGTAATGGCCAAGCCTGCAGCGTTGTGGTATGCGTGTTGTTTTCAAGTGCAAAAGATCATGAATTCATTTCTCAGGGGGTATATACGCACCATTTTCAAGGGCTATGGTATGCACTGAATGCGCGCTTTTATTTGCCGCATGATGAGCGTATGCCAGTGTTAATGTAAGTAGATAACTATGTAATCCAAAGAGGATTCAGCTGGAGACGTGTATTGCGGGTCAAAATTACATTGATCAAATGGTCAACATAATATAACTTCCAGGATAAAATAAAATTAAAGGCAACAGAAAATTGAATAATGATATTCTCTTTGGATTACCTATCTATAGAAATACCTTAGCCAGTATGTTATAGGTAAAACGGTAGGAATAGTGTTTTATTAAGGATTAACACATATATTTTCATCTCCGGCCAATACTGGCAGTGATGGTAGTGGCCCACGCCAAGTTATAATAATATACTGATGTAAAAACCTTATACAGTAGTAACTTACGCCAAGTCTTGAGATGGCTCCACAGTTTTATTCATTTCTATTAAATTACACGTTGTTGGGTTTATCATGTTGTATGATATAAAATTTAATTTAATTTTCATGACTCGTATGAAAAATGAAAAGCTGTAATAGTAAGTCGTTAATCGAAGAAAAATATATTAAAGATATGGAAAAAAACACATTAAAAACATCAGCTTAATTTGTAAATCCTACACAGAAAAAAAAAAAAAAAGTCACAGTGTGTCGGTAACTAATATGTTTATTAAAATAATATAAATTTTATACTGACAATCTGTGCATAAACAGGTCAGTACAATAAATACAATAAGTACAGTAAATATTAAACAAAAGTACCACTTAAATTTCTACTGATATCACATAAGCTATTAAAATAATGTAAAGTTAGAAAAATTAACACAATAATAAATATGAATAAAGGCTATAATTTAATAACAAAATGAGATTTTTATTTACATTTTTCTTATTTAACGTTGATTATGTCATATGAGTTGATCAAGTGCAAAAGGAGAGGTTCCAGCAGTGGCAAGGTAGAAAGTCCCTCTTGAACTGTATAAATAAAAAAGGTGTAAATTATTTAACAAAATACTATTATGCTCCTTTAAACCTTGTAACATTATGTAAGTATAAGTAAATAAATAAATTTTTAAATTAATATTTAAAATTACCTTGCATTTGACGGATTACCCATAAGGTCTTGAGCTTGTTCGTTGCAAAGGTTTTCCTTAAAATTTTTCCATGAGTCACATTGATGTGAGATGAATTTTTTAGATAAAATTGACTCAGAAAAGAAATTATGTGCGCGGCCGTGACTGCATGATCCTATATATTCAGATTGTAATTGATATTGTAAATATTGTTGTAATTAAATTACTTCAATACATCATATTTTTATTTAATTGCATTCTTATCACACGGTATATTAAGAAATAGTATTTTAAATTAAATTACATCTTGGCATAAAATTGTAAAAGAAAATAGTTTCAAACAAAAAAATTAATATTTATAACATGGCTTTACATAGTTTACAAAAATTGCATTTACTTGCAAACTGATAATAATGATACTACTATCTATTTTTAGTAAAATTTGTGTTTACTCTAATATATTTTTGTATTTAAATTTTATTGTTGTATACGTAATTAAATATATATATATATAAATACCAGTAAAATCAATTCCACAACCAGGTTGATCGTCACCACCATTTGGGTAAAAATCTGCATGTCCAATAGGATCTCTAAATCCAAGCCACCCCGCACAAGTATGAATAATATCCACATAAGTAGCATCAGATTGTGTTAATCGTTCAATAGGCTTATCTACATCAAAGAGTGGTTTAGCTGGATCAAGTCCTGTGATTCTTCCTATTTCTCCGATCGTCACAGCTTTGCCAGCGAAGCCACATACATGTGCACCTAAACTATGACCTATGCAGTGCACGTCATTTTGATTTAAACCTAGTTTTGTTAGAAAATCAAGCATTTTAGCGAGATATTCTCCTGTTGGTCTTACATAACCACGAGCAAAGTTGTATAGTGGTCCAGAGGCAAGATGTGACCAGTCTACTGCGAGGATGTTGCAATCTTCTGTCAATAGAAAATCTGAAAATAGAAATATAAAATGAAAAACTGTTAAATTCTGTTTTGTATTTTAATCAGTATAATATATAATCATACATTTGAATTATAAATTTTAATTTTGGTACCTCAAAAGTGCTTTAAAATTAATTCAGCTCAATACGCTTACCTGTACAATAAAAATTACAATAATTAATAAAAAAAAGTTACGGTATAATTGAAAAAGTATATTTTTTAATTTAGGTTTTAATTATAAAATTTTAAATAGTTAATAAAAAATAGGTCTCCTCTCTCTCTCTCTCTCTCTCTCTCTCTCTCTCTCTCTCTCTCTCTCTCTCTCTCTCTCTCATTAAAAATAAAATTAAAAAAAAACTTACTATTTTTTAATTCGATACTCCAGTCAACAAAAGCATCAGATGTGAATCCGTGAACAATAACTTTTGTTGGTTTTGAAGGATTAAAATATGCTTCATTGATATCATTTACATACACTTGCATAGGTGTACTTGAATTTTCCCTGAAAAAAAAACAACATATATATAAAAAATTATATGTGGGTAGTACTTGTTACTAATATCAAAATACATTATCTCAATAATACAGTACAATTAATGCTGGTCCTAACCTTGTATAAAGATGAAATGTGACGTCATGAATAGGATCAATGTCACGTGGTACAGGTACAGGTCCATTTAATATAGCAAGGTATGGTTTGCCATCTTCTCCTGGGTATATCATCCAGTCTGGACTTGTGATAGCTCCATGGACTAAAATATAAAATTAAAACTTACAAAAATACTTATTATAATAAAAATTGAAGAGCAAAAAATTAAGCTGTAGGTACTAAAATCTGTTACAGTACATTTTTAATATTTAACGTTACAAATTCTCATAAGAGTACATTACAATTTTATTCATGTATACAGTAATTGAAAAAATAGTTCATACATTTTTCTTGCAACATTTGTCTCTTTTTTTTTTTACGACTTCAAAATATAGTACACATTTTTCCCCATCACATTAACTTTAAGATGAAATAAAAAGATAATGTACTAAATAATACACTAAAAGTCATGCAAGACAACTTTGAAGTGTACTTTTTTTTTTTTAATTCTTACCTGATGCCATGCACAGCATTACTAAAGTAACAAAGAATCTCATATTATTGACTTCCAATTCTTATACTATAATTAACTTATATTCAAACTGAGTTTATTTTATAATACTCGTAAAATAGATAAGAGATCATTATTTTACAATACTTTTGCAACAAAATACTTCAAAATATACAGGATTTTCCATTCTTGCAAAATATACAATTTCCCGCAAAAGAAATTTCAAACGACATAGAAATATTACGTGAAATGTAATCCGTTATCTCACATGTGCTTTCATATCAGTATCATCCCACATTATATTTATTGTTTATTATATATTTAACATTTTTTTATACATGGAAATTCTATTAAGATAAAGAGAACTTTGTTGTTTTGAAATAAATATGAGACAATAAAAATGATATTATTAAAAACATCTAAAGAAAATAGAGCGTTTTCATTTCGAAACTCCTTTTTTAATTTATAAAAGTGTAATGATTATTATTTCTTCTTTCAAAAATTAATTGAAACAAGATTTATTTGATTGTTTTATTAGAAAAAAATGGCAAACTGATATGCTCCAATAAAGCCATCACAAAGCATTGAAAATCAACATGTCAAGTAAATTACCATTATAATTTTATTGATTCAATTTTTTTCTCTATCATTGGAAACATTATGTATATACCTGTTAAGTGTAATTTTTGATCACATGCATAATGTGCAAAAATCAACTTTTCTTCACACTCTTACAAATATTATATTGTTTGTGTATACAAACAGCTTTGCTTTGCTTTGCTTTGCTTTGCTTTGCTTTGCTTTGCTTTGCTTTTTTTTTTTTTTTTTTTTTTATTCATCTTCTCTTGTTTTTTTGTATTATTATTATTATTTTTTATTCACACTTGTGATATACAATTATTTTTTTTTAAGATATTTGTAACTATTTTCTCTTTTCTCTCTCTCTCTCTCTCTCTCTTGCTACGTAGTATTATTACTACTTCCCTCTTAGTATAATTTTGTATGCAATCATAAATTTTCATGAATGTTTTCTGTTGGGGTTAGGTGTAAGAGTGGGCCAAACATATTGTCGGGCTTAAACCTCGCCCTTTCAAAAATTTGTATTTTTTTTCTATCTATGCATTTTTTTGAATAAAGACGATTATTTATTTATTTATATATTAGGCCTACACACACACACACACACACACACACACACACACACACACACACACACACACACACACACACATATATATATATATATATATATATATATATAATATCGTACTGGAAATAAATTTAAAAATTAAATAAACAAATGCAATGAATGTGTTTATTTCTAGTGAGTGATATATTATACTAAAAACCATACATTACAGTATACTATTTACAATTAATATAAAGAAAGCCTTCATATAATTGAGATAATACTGTAAATGTAGTATAGAAAAAACAACAATAACAAACACAATAAAGTAATAGTATACTGTAATGTACAATGCAAGAACTTTAATAATAATACAAAATAAAAGAAATTTAAATTAAATTAAAATTCAAGTATATAAACTGACTAATTACAATCAAAAATTATCAATAAGATTATTTAAAATAATTTTACTTTTTATATGTTAATACTACTAACAAATATTGTAACTGACTGTACTGTTAAACAGTTGGGTTAAATTGAGAGGTTGTACGCCTGATTTTGCCCAATAAAAGCCGTTAATTATTATTATTACCATATTTGATAATAATGTTGAAACGTAATAACATTTACTCTGACTGACTACTTTTTTGTTAAACTAATATAATTAAATAAGTTATATTTATATTTTACCCTAAAAATAAATATATAATATATATCACACTTAAATTTGAGGTGATGGTAAGAATCATACAAGTCTTTAAAAAAGAGATTATTTATTTATTATCATTCTAAGTTAAATTACTTCTTTCTATAAGACGTATCACATTTTATTGTAAATTTATCCCATCGCAAATGGAGGATTTTCATTGGTTTTCAGGTAGTAAGTTCCGTGAGTAGCACTGTAACAAAGGATTTATACATTTTTAATTATAATATTCCAAATAGTGAAAAATAAAATAACGTTAGTTCAATTACCTTGTCGGTGCATGCTCGCCAAGAGGGTGTGCCTCATTATTATCACAAAGTCCATCTCTAAAACTTGCAACGTCTGGACACAGAAGTGATCGGAATGCAGTGGAAGTGATTGATTCATGGAAGTAAATATGCGCACGATCATGACTACAGGAGCCTGTAAAATATTATTGTTCCTCGTTAGAATATAATTTCGTGTATTGGTATATTTTTTTATATTTACCAGATACGTCCACTCCACATCCAGGTTGTGAAGCCTCTCCATTATTAGGATAAAAATCAACGTGTCCAATTGGATGCCAGAACGCCAAAGTTCCTCCACAAGCATGGACTACATCGACATGAGCAGCATCTGTTCCATCCAGACGTTCTCCCAGATTATCATAGTCATAGAGTGGGAGAGCAGGATCGAGACCAGAGATTCTTCCCAGAACTAAGCTCGTCTCTAAGAGTTTTTCTCCAGCGAAACCACAAACATGGGCACCTAAACTGTGACCAACACAATGGAAAGTTGAAGGGTCTGCGCCCTGACTTTGTAGGTAGCCCATGAATTCTCCAAGATAAGTTCCAGTGGGGTCAGCACGGAATTTAGCATTGTCATAAAATGGTCCTTGAGCTGGTTGTTCCCAGTCTACACCAATGACGTTGTAATCACCAACGCTGAGATATGCTGTAAATTTTTATTATGCTCAGTAAAATTAAGTTTAATTTTTACACTAAAACATTAACAAATTATTTTATAAAATTGAAAAAAAAAAAGCAGAATAATTAATTATTAAATATAAAATACATAATATATGTAATGCTCTTGTAAATTATATGTTATGCAACTTTGTGTACCTTGTTTCTATACTGTGTGTACCTCTATGAATATATTGGGCAAAAAATACTGCCTGTTTCTTGGATGATAATAAAAACAAAACAAAGCAGTGTAAATAACCTTACACTGGAAAAAAAATCAAATACTTTTTTTTTTATCATATTTATATTTTCTGCGTTAATTTGAAGCATTGTAACGCAAAAAAATATGCATATCATGTGATCCATAATAAAATAATAAAATGTTTTCTATGGATTATTTTTTATGTAATATTATTGTTTATGATAAAGAAGAATGAACAAAGAATTTTGAAAACGAAAAAGACAAAAAATAAGATCAAAAAAATTGCAAATATCTTTGTTCTCTTTATAAAATAAATGATGTAATTAAAATACTCACTGTTTTTCATTTCTGTAATCCAGCTTGTGAAAGCACTTGATGTAAAACCATGGACAATAAACTTGGTCTCTTTTGCAGGGTCAAATGGTGCGTTGTTCATGTCTCCAACAAATATTTGAATAGCAAAATCTGGATTGTCTCTGAATTTAAAATTTATTACAATACATTAAAGTCATAGTAAAAAAAAATATATATATATATATATATCATTTTTTATAAAGTTGTGTTATTTGATTATTATTAATTTCACTTTATATACAGTATGTATGCCCATCTTCTTCAGTCCCAGTATACAATACAGTGAACATCAGATAATTAAAAAAAAAAAAAAAAAAACGAAAAAAAAAATCGAAAAAATTGAGATAAAAGTACGAAAGTTGAACCAGAAAAACTCCTAAATTTACGCAAATTTTAGCATTCTAGAGTAGGTAGGGGGTCCGCAAAATTAAGAAAATCTTTTTGACAAAAGAGGCATATTTTTGTCATTCTGAGAGCCGCACAAAAACGTGCTTAAAATTTACGACAATGAAATAATTTTTAAAAAAGTCTGGTACTGAAGAGGGTATGACTTTGAACAAATAAATAGCTAATAAACTCACCGTGTGTATAGATGGAAGGTGATTTCTGAAGGATCAAATTTTGGTTCTGGAGCTGATCCTCCTTGAATGATGGCTAGTCTTGGTTTTCCATCATCTCCAGGCCAGAAAAAGTAAGATGGGTTATGGCTAGCCAATAAACTGACGTGCACTGCAAATAAATAATAATTTAATACAAAAAAATATTTAATTATATGTAAACTCAAGTTAAGTTTAGTTTTTCATTTCATTCACTGAAAATTAAGAAACGAAAAAATCAAATAAAGTTACCTAAAGCTAAAGCTACAAAAAGTATTGGAATTATCGTTTTCATGATTAACTGATGTTTTCCTTACAAATTTCTAGTTTATATGAACTTAACATCGTTTTTATTCCTTTCTTAATATATGCCCTTATATGATAACAAGGGTATTATCAGGGTTATTGAGATCTCTCGTACTCCATATCTTGATTTTGATACCCACTTGAGAACTTTATGTGACATTTGACATCAAGAAGTATTTTTTTTTACAATTTCATGAGTGTCTTTATTATTATTATTATTATTATTATTGTTGTTTAATCAGTATCAATAGGTCATATAGTACATGTGTATTGAAAATATTTCAATTTAGGCTAATTTTTATTACATCATGATAGAGTTTTATAAAATAACACAATGGTATGATTTGAAATATTGCAATCAAAATTTCCATTTCTATCAATAATGTTGAACGTTATCTTGTTTATATATTTTCAACTTTTCCTTTTTAATTATACAGCTAAGATAAGTGGAGTTTTAAATTTTTGAAAAAAAAACAACAACAACATTACATTGACAAAATAGCAAGGTAAAATAAGTCATGAAACTTTAGTAATAAGTTGAGGTGAGTTTTTGTTTTTATTGTCACTATTTGTTTTATTTTCATCCTCATCTTGAAACAAAGAGTGAGGTGCGAGAATAATAATATTACAAAAAAAAAAAAAAAATTATTTAAATTTAATTCAACACCAAATTATTGTGTTTAAAGCTACTCTCCAGACCTAACAGCATGTACTTTTATTTCAATTAATTCAAAATGGGACACTCAGTAACATTAACAAATTTCATTATTACCCAAATATAACTATGCAAAAGAGCTGTAAAGTAGGCAAAAAGACACTATTGCTGACGTCATTGACTAGTGATGTTCAATAGAAAAAGTGTTGCGGGTTGCATAAGTGGTTAATTTTTTTATATGTTTAAAGCGTCACGATTGGATTCTTGGACAAAATAATTGTATTTTTGGGATTCACATTAAGTGTTTAATGAAATAAAAGGGCATGGAGAGTCGCTTTAATAATAAATATTATTTCAATTTGAGTTTCGATTAACTTTACATGCATGCTTTGCTTTGTAAAGAAAAAAGAAAGAAAAAAAAGAAACTGAAGCTAAATGGTACTTTTGGTCTAATAGCTCATTCCACAATGTTGTTTTTGTGCATTTGAGTGTAACAGTTAATCTCATTCATAATTACTAACATTATCATTATATTTCTTTATGCAGTAACATTATATATAATGTGTACCATATATTTATGATTTTAATCCTATTTTGTAGCTATTTAAGAAGAAAATAACAAGTTATTGGAAGTTAATGTTGCATGTTCATGTACTATAAACTGTGATTAGTTACACTGTGCTTTATAATTGATATGAAATAACAGAGATATGCATAATAATACTGTATAATTGTACTGCTATTTTATATTATTACATTTAATCTAAATCTATTTTCAATTATTTATTGAATATATTATATATTTTTATTATTTCTATCCTCTGTCTCTGTCTCTGTCTCTCTCTCTCTCTCTCTCTCTCTCTCTCTCTCTCTCTCTCTCTCTCTCTCTCTCTTATTCGTTTCATTAATATTTATATAATAAAAACCTTATCAGACATTGAAACATTTTAATATCATAAAGAAAATCACATTTATATCAAATAGAAAAAGCTGATATGTCATCTATGTTTATTACGTTTATAAATAAATAACAAACAATAAATAATGAAGCCAATATATATTTATTATTATATAAAAATTTGGAGTTTTTAGTTGGAATGTACTAATTTTCCCATGGCGTATGGTGGTATGCCACGAGTTTCCAGCCAATATTTGCCTCGTGCACTGTAAGCAAAAGTTTATTCATTTTTGCGTGTAATTTACATATATATAAATATAAAATAATATTAAATATTTATAAAAATATTTAAACAGCCACATCTATTAGAAAAAAAAGAAGAAGTTCAAGAAGGCTAGCAATTTATATATTTTATTATTTAATAACATTTTTTATTTCGGTATTGGTAAATTTTCGAGTTATTTGACCAGAAATTAGGTACTAACCTGCTTGAAGCTGGCTCTCCCATGGGTGTCTCTTCATTGAAGTCACACTCTCCTGCCTTGAACTGATCCCATGTGTCACAGAGCAGAGACACGAACGTGGACGCCATGATTGACTCGGCGAACAACTCATGAGATCGATCGTGGCTACATTCACCTAAGCATTTCAGTACACAATGTTGTAGATTATTTGAAATATTAACTGAAAAATCTATTCAAATTTAGAAAGTAGTAAAATCTCACGCTACAATTATATACATACAATACCGTAAAATATTTGTTAACAATTATTATTAATAAAAATAATTATCATATAACTTTTATTCTTTTGAGAATTGCTTTTTGAATAATTTAATGAAGTAATTACTGTAATTAGTCCTTTAAAAATATTTAGAACACTTCTCTTTTTTTACGGATGTACTCTCCAATTTAAATTTTTATTTAAATCTTAATCTTTATTTAATCTAAATAATCGTTATAATTTTTACAGAAAAAGATTATGAGGTAACTAATTATCCGAAGTGCTTGTTGTAAAATTATTCTGTGTTTTCAGAATTACCTGTCACTTCTAGTTCACAACCAGGTTGTTCACTGGTTCCATCATTAGGGTAGAAGTCTGCGTGTCCCAGAGGATGATGGAAGGCCAACCATCCTCCACAAGTATGAATAACATCAACAAATGCAGCATCTTCAGGTTTGAGTGTCTCTACAGTATCCTCATAATCATACAGAGGTAATGCAGGATCAAGACCTGTGACACGACCCAGTCTTGCAGAGGTCAAATATTTGCCAGCAACTCCACATGCGTGAGCACCTAAACTGAATCCAGTGCAGTGCATGGAACTCAAGTCACCTCCTTGACTGGATAAATATTCCATGAATTGACCAATAACATCACCAGTAGGTTTGGTACGTTGTTTTGCGTTATCATATAAAGGTCCAGCAGCAGGGCCCTCCCAGTCCACGGATATTACACTTACGTCCTTCACAAGCAGGTACTCTACATGTAAATAATAATAACTAGAACTAAATACTTGTAAAATGGTTGATATATAAATCTACATTATATTTATGGGAGAACATGTAATAAATTTTCAGGCAGCTCTCAATTGAATTTTGTAGTAATAATTGTGATATATATAATTTTTATGATACTATATATTTTGAAATCTTTTTTTTTTTTTTTAAAAAGAAATGCAAGAATTTGGCAAAATTACTCACTGTCTTTAAAGTCAATAATCCATGGAGCACGTCCAGTTTGAGTGTAACCATGCACGATAAACTTGATTGGTTTAGAGAAATCAATATTCACATTGTTCATGTTACCAATGAAAATTTGTTGAGGTGTGTCACGATTGTTTCTATAAAAATACAATGAAAAAAAAAACGACACTTAACGCATTTAACATACAGGAAAAATATAATTTTGGATTTTATCATTTTATTACAACAAGTATACGTATATCCGCACTCAATAACTTTATTTAAAAGATAACAAAATTTCTGATATGCTCTAATGGGGATGAATTGTGTTCGACATAAATAAAAGAATGCACTTACTCATGTGTAATAGTATTGATGCGTATTATTTGTATTTATGTACGTACATCATCTTTGATTGCTTTATACTGTACAGCATCAAAATGGTATAATATTATATATTTTATCTTCTTTGTAGAGATATTTATGTTTTTTTTTTATTGTGCATGAACAATTAAAATTAAGTGCCACGTAATGTTACGAGTTATGTAGTTCAAGTGTGGATTGAATGTTTAATTACATCCCACCCTCCTCTCAACGTAGAACTTTTTATTTACAATCTTGTACAATTATAATAATTGTAAATATTATTACACAAATTTATATAAAAAAATCAACATTGCAAAAAATGAGAGCAATGGCAAAGTTTGCAATCTATTACATAAATATTTTTTAACTATTACATATTAAAGTCAATTTAAAATGAATAAAAACTCATTAAAACATTACTTTGTTGTGTATATATTATACACATACTTACCGTGAATAGTAGTGAAAGGTAATCTCAGATGGATCAAATCTAGTCTCAGGTGAAATATCAGCATTCTTGTCAAAAAGTAGCCCCGATTGCACTACATGTTTAAAAACATTAATTTTTTGTAATTGACTTAAACATTTAAAAATATATTTCACAAAATAGAATAATATGCATTTACTTTACATAAAAACTATGCAATATTGTTATTTTTTTAGAACGTAACATTATAATCAAAGCAATTATAATTATTTTATATAGTAATAAAAAACATGTAAAGGTGAATAAAAACATTTAATGTTCAATTCAATACATAATAATTTTATAAAATATACCTGAGGCAATCAGAACAGCAACGAGAAGTAAGAAAAGCTTCATGATTTCTGGGTGACAAAAATTGATTTAGAACGTAATTTTACTGACAAACTTGATTACAACGTTATCAAGAAGATTTACATTATCTATCATGTTCTATATTGTATTGTTCATAGAGTTGTCACAATTACAGTCTGCAGGTGAGTACAAATATTCAATATCATTTTTTTAAAACTACACGTAATACATTTCGTCGTTGGTCCGCTATAATATCCGATGTCCAATTGACCTTCAAAAAGTATATTTCATCGGATTGACCCCAAATTTTGGATTTTTCCATTTCAGACCATTTGCGATAAAAAATATTTTTCAAGGTCAAATGGACATCGGAGAATATAGCGGACCTGCGACGATATACATTTTTTAATATTGTGTTTATATAATCTTTGCTCTTCATATCATGCTAATTCTGTTACCACTGATAATAAAATCTATTATATATTTTTATTATCAGAAGGAAAAAAACAGGGGGAAATATGTATTATTGTAATTAGCTTTAAAAAAAACATTTTAACTTAATTTACTTTAAAAGCATGGTCTGGATATTACTTTTCTTTATTATTATTATTATTATTTTTTCTTTTAATTTCAAATTACTTAAAATGCAACCACAAATAATAAAACGTCCTATATGGAGTACAATTTTACTCTCTTGTTTTCCATTAGCTATTTATTCAATTTTAAATCATTATTTTCCCTATGTTGTATTCTTTCTTGCTTGGATAAAATATTAACATTTATTTTACTATTTGCTCATAGCTAATACGATAAGTATTATTAAAAAAGAAGGTTATTGAAAGAAATTAAATATATTTATTTTAATGCTAAATTATACAAAATAAATATAAATATTCTTAAATACAACTTGTACTCTGACATTGATATAATAACAACAAAAATATTTTTGTTTACTTACAAAATATTCAGCTTATCCCATTGCGAAAAGGAACGCCCCATATGTCCTCAGATAATAATTTCCTCTAGCACTGAAACATAATAAATAACAAGAAAAAATCATCAGTCTTTGAGTTTCAATTTTAGGCAATAAATCGTGATTGCTTACGTAATGTCAATTTTGTTAAATATTATGTGACTTTACATGCATGCTTTGCTGAAAAAAAATAGCTGGAGCTAAATGTTACTTTTGGTCTTATAGCTCCTTTCACAATGTTGTTTTTGTGCACTCCATTCGAGTGTAACTGTTAATCGCATTCAAAATTACTATTATTATCATTTAGTTAAATTATATATATATATATATATATAAAATATATATATATATATATATATATATATATATATATATATATATATATATATATATATATATATATATTGTGTAGTGTCGAAAAAAAATCCGGATAAAAATTATCCGATATCCAAATTTCTATCCAGATCACGATCCGGATAATTTGATCCGGATCGTGATCCAGATAATTTAATCGAGATCGTGATCCGGTTAATTTTTTCCACATTAATGACCCAGATCACTATTTCATATAACTACGATAAATATTAAGCGTATATTGTAAATCTCGCGTCGGATATGTAAGGAATAGCATGAATATAAATACGAATTATGAATATAAGTACTAATTTATATAATTGAAATTCATATAATATTTACCTGTTATACAATATAGGGTATTTTGCAGGCTATACTAAAACTAATATTCTGATTAATGCTGTAAAAAAATCCGGATTTTAAAATCCAGATAAAAAATTATCCGTTATCCGATTTTCTATCCGGATACATGGATTCGGATAATTTGATCCGAATCTTGATTCGGATAATTTTGATCCGGATCATGATCCGGATACGATCCAGATCGTAATCCGGATTTAAAACGGATCAGTGAATCCAGATAATTTTTTGTCCACCAAGTCCAGATCCATCGATCCGGATAACTTTCAATCCTAAATCCGGATTTTAATTTTATCCGAATTTCGAGAAAACTTTGTGTAGTATATATTTATGATTTTTATTCTATTTTTTAGCTATTTAAGAAGAAAACAACAAGTTATTGGATGTTATTGTTGTATGTACATTTACTAAACACTATGATTTATAATTGATATGAAATAAAAGAGATATGCATAATAATTCTGTATAATTGTACTGCTATTTTATATTATTACATTTAATCTAAATCTATTTTCAATTATTTATTGAATAAATTACTAATTTTTATTATTTTACATCTCTCTCTCTCTCTCTCTCTCTCTCTCTCTCTCTCTCTCTCTCTTATTTTACCTTATTTACTTTTAACATTTATAAATACTTAGCAGACATTGAAACATTCTGATACCATAAAGGAAATCACGTTTATATCAAATAGAAATAGCTAATGTGTCATGTATGTATATTACGTTTATAAATAAATAACAAACAATAAATTATGAAGCCAATATATTATATTTATTATATAAAATATTTGAGTTTTTATTTGGAATGCACTAATTTTCCCATGGCGTATGGTGATCTGCCACGAGTCTCCAACCAGTATTTGCCTCGTGCACTGTAAGCAGAAGTTGTATTAATTTTTACGTGTAAATTACATATAAAATAATAATAAATATTTATGAAAATATTTAAACTGCTACATCTATTAGAAAAAAATAAGAAAAAGTTCAAGTAGGCTGGCAATTTATTTATTTGATTACTAATAATATTCTTTTTATTTCGGTATTAGTAAATTTTTGAGTTGTGTGACCTGAAATTAGATACTAACCTGCTTGAAGCTGGCTCTCCCATGGGTGTCTCTTCATTGAAGTCACACTCGCCTGCCTTGAACTGATCCCATGTGTCACAGAGCAGAGACACGAACGTGGACGCCATGATTGACTCGGCGAACAACTGGTGAGATCGATCGTGGCTACATTCACCTGAACATTTCATGACACAATGTTGCAGATTATTTGAAATATTAACTGAAAACTCTATTCAAATATAGTAAGTAGTAAAATCTCACGCAACAATTATATACAGTACATACAATACCGTAAAATATTTGTTAACAACTATTATTAATAAAAATAATTATCATATAACTTTTATTCTTTTAAGAATTGCTTTTTGAATAAGTTTATGAAGTAATTAGTCCTTAAAAAAATATTTAGAACACTTCTCTATTTTTACGGATATACTCTCCAATTTAAATTTTTATTTAAATCTAAATCTTTAATTAATCTAAATAATCTTTTTTATTTTTACAGAAAAAGATTATGAGGAAACTAATTATCCGAAGTGCTTGTTGTAAAATTATTCTGTTTTCAGAATTACCTGTCACTTCTAGTTCACAACCAGGTTGTTCACTGGTTCCATCATTAGGGTAGAAGTCTGCGTGTCCCAGAGGATGATGGAAGGCCAGCCATCCTCCACAAGTATGAATAACATCAACAAATGCAGCATCTTCAGGTTTGAGTGTCTCTACAGTATCCTCATAATCATACAGAGGTAATGCAGGATCAAGACCTGTGACACGACCCAGTCTTGCAGAGGTCAAATATTTGCCAGCAACTCCACATGCGTGAGCACCTAAACTGAATCCAGTGCAGTGCATGGAACTCAAGTCACCTCCTTGACTGGATAAATATTCCATGAATTGACCAATAACATCACCAGTAGGTTTGGTACGTTGTTTTGCGTTATCATATAAAGGTCCAGAAGCAGGCTTCTCCCAGTCCACAGAAATTACACTTACGTCCTTTACAAGCAGGTACTCTACATGTAAATAATAATAACTAGAACTTTAATTACTTGTGAAATGGTTGATATATAAATTATATTTATGGGAGAACATGTAATAAATTCTCAGGCAGCTTTCAATTGAATTTTGTATAGTAAATTTATAACTGTAAGTTTTGTACGGTAATAATTGTGATATATATTTTTTTAAGATACTAAATATTTTGAAACCTTTTTTTTTTTTTTTTTTTTGAAGAAAAAGAAATGCAAGAATTTGGCAAAAATTACTCACTATCTTTAAAGTCAATAATCCAGGGAGCACGTCCAGTTTGAGTGTAACCATGCACGATAAACTTGATTGGTTTCGAGAAATCAATATTCACATTGTTCATGTTACCAATAAAAATTTGTTGAGGTGTGTCACGATTGTTTCTATAAAAATATAATAAAAAAAGTAAACATTACGCATTTAAAATACAATTGAAATGAAACCTTTTTTTACATTACGCAGGAAAAATATAATTTTAGATTTTATCGTTTTATTTGAACAAGTATAC
Organism: Ecdyonurus torrentis; assembly: GCA_949318235.1. Lineage (NCBI taxonomy): Eukaryota > Metazoa > Arthropoda > Insecta > Ephemeroptera > Heptageniidae > Ecdyonurus > Ecdyonurus torrentis. The sequence goes on along the minus strand of OX439130.1, from coordinate 20,556,547 downwards.
ATATCCGCACTCAATAACATAATTTATAAGATAAAAAAACTTCTGACATGCTCTAATGGGGCTGCATTGTGTTCCACATAAATAAAATATTGCACTTATTCATGCGTAATAGTATTGATGTGTATTATTTGTGTACATCATCTTTGATTGCTTTATACTGTACAGCATTAAAATATAATAATATTATACATTTTATCTTCTTTGTAGAGATATATATATTTTTTATTGTGCATGAACAAATAAAATTAAGTGCCACGTTACGTTACGAGTTATGTAGTTCAAGTGTGGATTGAATGTTAATTAACGTCCCACCCTCCTCTCAACGTAGAACTTTTTATTTACAATCTTGAAAAACAATCACAAGTATAAACTTATAATAATTGTAAATATTATTACACATATTCATATAAAAAAATAACAACTCAACATTATAAAAAATGAGAGCAATGGCAGATTTTATAATCTATTACATCAATATTTTTTTAACTTTAACATATATATTAAAGTCAATTTAAAATTAATAAAAACTCATTAAAAAATTACTTTGTTGTGTATATTGTACACATACTGACCGTGAATAGTAGTGAAAGGTAATCTCAGATGGATCAAATTTTGCCTCAGGTGAAATATCAGCATTCTTGTCAAAAATTAGCCCCGATTGCACTACAGTATATGTTTAAAAACACATTAATTTTTGTAATTGATTTTAACATTTTAAAATGTATTTCACAAAATATAATAATATGCATTTACTTTACATAAAAATTATGCAATATTATTAGTTTTTTAAAACATAACATTATAATCAAAGCAATTACTTTTATTTTATATAGCAAAAAAAAAACATTTAAAGGTAAATAAAAACATTTAATGTTCATAATAATTTTATAAAATATACCTGAGGCAATCAGAACAGCAGCTAGAAGTAAGAAAAGCTTCATGATTTCTGGGTGACAAAAATTGATTTAGAACGAAATTTTACTGACAAACTTGATTACAACGTTATCAAGAAGATTTAAATTATCTATCATGTTCTATATTGTATTGTTTATAGAGTTGTCGCAATAACAACCAGCAGGTGTTTGAGTACAAATAGTCAATATCATTTTTTTTCAAACTACACGCAATACATATTATATATTTTTTAATATTAATGTGTTTATATAATCTTTGCTCTTCATAGCATGCTCATTCAGTTACCACTAATAATAAAATCTATTATATATTTTTATTATTGAAGGAAAAAAACGGGGGGGGGGGAATATGTATTATTGTGATTGCCTTTAAAAAAAAACAAGTTTTAACTTAATTTACTTTAAAAGTATGGTCTGGATATTATTTTTTTTTTTTTAATTTCAAATTACTTAAAATGTAACCACAAATAATAAACCGTCTTCTATGGAGTACAATTTTACTCTCTTGCTTCCCACGAGCTATTTATTCAATTTTAAATCATTATTTACCCTATGTTGTATTCTTTCTTTCTTGGATGAAATATTAACATTTATTTTACTATTTGCTCATAGCTAATACGATAAATATAATTGAAAAGGAAGGTGATTGAAAGAAATTAAATATATTTATGTTATTTATTTTATAATGCTAAATTATACAAAATAAATTTTCTTATAATATAACTTGTACTCTGAACTCTGACATTGATATAATTACAACAAAAATGTTTTTATTTATTTACAAAATATTTAGCTTATCCCATTGCGAAAGGGAACGCCCCATATGTTCTCAGATAATATTTTCCTCTAGCACTGAAACATAATAAAAAACAAGAAAAAATCATCAGTCTTTGAGTTTCATTTTTAAGCAATAAATCGTGATTGCTTACGTGATGTCAATTTTGTTGCCCATGAGTGTGGAAGGGTTTGAATTGCATGCTCCGTCCTTGTATTCATCCCAACTGCCGCACTGCAAAGACACGAAGCTACTGCTGATACATGACTCGGCGAAGAGCTCAGTGGAACGGTGATGACTACATTTGGCTGTAAATATATTACAAAAAATTGAACAAATTTAATTTGTAATAAATTTATTACAATATATATTAAGTATAACGGTTTGATACGTTGTGACAAAATAAAATTATCGTAAGTCAAATAAACTTGTAAATTTTTATTGCTCTAATAAAATACTGTGTAAAAAAATGTACTTACTAAAGCCTAAAGCTTCAACTCCACATCCAGGTTGACTTGGTTCTCCATTATTAGGGTAAAAATCTGTATGTCCCACAGGCTCTCTATAAGAATCAGCTCCACCACTTGTGTGAATTACATCAACAAACAATGCATCATCGATGTACAGACGACCATCAGGATTATCAAGAGAAAATCCATCATAGTTGGGGTCTAAACCTGAGATACGACCTAATTTGCCACGAGTTTGTACTTTGCCAGCAAATCCACATGCATGAGCACCAACACCGTAACCCACGCAGTGAATATTGGTCAGATCAGCACCCTCGCTCACCAAGTAGTCAATGAATTCACCAATATAAGTACCAACTGCTCCTATACGTTCAATTACATTACCATATAAACCAGCAGCAGGGTCTTTCCAGTCTACTGCTATTATGTTAGCATCTTCACCAGTAATCATTCCTGAAAATAAATTTAAATTTGTCACTAACATATTCATGGAATATATAAATAAATATGAAAAATTGTATACATTATAATAGTAATAAGAAAAATCATAGAAAAATATACATAATTTTTATTTACTTAATTTCATTTCCAAAACCCAAGGTCTAAATCCATCCTCTTCAAAAGTATGTACAATAAGTTTAGTTGGTCTCCATGGCTTCCAGTTAGCATTATTTAAATTACCAGTAAACATCATTTCTGCGGCATCAATATTATCCCTAAAATTAAAAATAACATTTTAAGTTTTATAATTTCAATAATGAAAATGAGAGGGGGGGGGGGATGTAAACTGACCTGGAATAATGGTAAAATTTGACCTCACTTGGATCTACTGCTTTTAGATTAGGCAAGCTCACTGCATGGACTGCAAATAATAATAAAATAATAATAAAGAAAAAAGTATAAATTAATATAATAAAAAACACATTAAATATTATATATTAATTAAAAATTCTTAATTAATTAACACATTTATATTACCTAAGGCCACGATGGCCAAAAGGCCAGTAGTAACCAAAAGCTTCATATTTACAAATGAAAGTTGGTTGATGCTTTGTCGAGTTACTTAAATAACACTAGTCAGTGTCAGATATCATCAGATGTTATCAATCAATCAAATTTATTAACATGGCATATCTAGTTATAACTCATATCAAAGGACAGAGGGCCTCACAAATTATCATTTCATTGAACTTCAATTGAAATTATCACAAATATAATTTTATGCGTAATTAACTAAACATTAAGTCTTTTGAAAGTCATATAATTTATTATTATTATTATTGTTTTACATGATTAGAGCACTCGCACATGTTACGTATTTAAATATTTACTATTAATTTTTGTTTATGAAACTGACACATATAATGAACATTTAAACTTAATAATAATTATAGTTGTGATTATTGATAGTAATTAATGTTTTGTTTAATTTTTGTTTATTTTAATTTTATTATAATCAAAGTTGTTGTTTTTTTTCCAATAAGTTTTTGTAAAAAGAATAGCCAAATGCTAATCTTATCTGATTTGAGAGCGATGTGAATTTTCAAGGTACACAGATGTTCTTATCTTTACAAACTTTTCAAGGTGACCTTTAATTTGGTCATTTATTTTAAGTATATTTTAACACCTCTGTTAAAAAAATATGGATATATTATGAATACATAATACGTGTAATATTATGCCAATAATATATTATGATATGATATGTATTATGAATACATGTAATATTATGTCAATAATATTATTTTATCAATTCAATGATAGTATTGTATTGCAACTTTAGCTTGCTAGATTAATACAAAATTATTTTTGCAAAAAAAAAAAAAAAAAAAAAAAAAAAAAACTAAAATCCCCAGAACTTTGGTGTCAGCAAAGCTGTCTATATTTAAAAATGAATCAAGTTGTAATTTTTCATTAGGTTCTCTGACCTTAATGTTTTCATTCCCAAAAATTATGTTTATTTAATTTTATGAATATTTTATTGAAAGTAAAACAGAATATTATTAGAGTTTTAGAATGTTTCGTTAAGAATCAACAAATTATAATAATTTTAGGAAGAATAAAAAACTGATTTTCTAGCTGCTTTGAAGCATGTATATTGAACAGATTTTTTTTTTTACTTTGTGCTTCATATTCAGCATGTCGAATTTATTACTGTTCCATACAAGAGAAATTTTAGCGCCATCCAGGATGCAAATAACAGTTAAAAGTACTAATATGTTGAAGAAGAAAAAAATATGTAAGAAATTTGAAATTTCCGTTCGAAAAAAAAAAAAAAAAAAAAAAAAAAAAGAGCTGCAGTAAGTGCACACAAAAAATTTAAAAAGTATTAAATTAATTACTCTTTTTATGGCCTATCCTCGTTAAACCTTGAATTTTTACGAACAACCGTAAAAGTAATTCATATTTTTGACTTAGTTACATGAAACAGTATTTTTACCAACTAATCAAAATAATCAAATAATAGTTAATATAGTTAATCAAATAATGTTATATAACATAGCTCATATTCTTTCAATTTACAAAGATTTTTTTTCACATGTAAAAACTTTTAACATTGATTAAAAAATATACTAACAAATAAATACTATTACCCTTAATTGCAAATATTAATTTCATTATTATTATTTTTTCTCAAGTGATAAATGTAATATTTTTTCACACCTTGATGAAGATAATTAGTGTCATGCATTGACAAACGTAATGACACACACACGTTCACTTGTATATAGAATACACCATACAACAAGTGGGCCAAACATAAAATAATTTAATTTGAGTTCAACTAAACTCTTTGCATTCAATGCTCAAATATAGTAATAAAAATATAAAAATTACTTAAACATGTTATAAATATTAATTATTTTTCCTTTTTATTATCATTATTATTTTTATTATTAACATTACATGTTCTAAAAATTTATTGAAGCGTTACTGAATAACGTAGAATTATATTATTTTTAATTTAATCAAATATGTATATATTACATCTTGTTTTTTAGTCAAAACTTGTTAAGATTTTCACTTTTCTAATAAACACACTATAATTTTAGATTAGAATGAAAAAAAAACATATCCGTATAAAAAATATACATTAAAAAAAGTATTCATTTACTTGCCAAGAAAATAGCTTTAGGGTGGCATAATTGCTCTATATTATATTTTTTGTTGGTTTGTTTTGTGTATAAAAAAAAATGAGATCGATTTTTTTTTAGATAATTTTCCTTTCTATATTATGTATCATATCTTTAAACCTGGTAAAAAAAATTGTTTATCATTAATGCTGTTCGTAAACCCTGTTCTTTGCACCAAAAATGACGATCGCTTATGGTTATTCAAATGGAATGCGCATTTTTTGGTGCAAGAGAACAGGGTTTACGAACAGCATTATTTACGCATTAAGGTCTAGGGCCAAGTAATGGGAATCAAATCATTATTTTGAATTACAGGATGCAATTGACACACCTTTTTCTTGTTTAAACATCATCAATTGATTTGTACGTGAAATGTCTTGGTCGTTATAACTTATTGTCTTTCTTTATTAACATTACAATCATGTATATCATATAAAAATGTAGTGATATGCAATTATGAGTATGAATTAATCATACATTATAATCGGAATATCAACTTATTTCGCGAGCTGAAGTTAAAGTAAAGCGTTTAGTTCAAAATATATTTTTATTACTTTTTTATCTCAATATTATATTTTTACACGCTTTTCATTAGATAAAATTTAAAATAACATGACCTTGAAGAGATTTTTTTTTCTTACTGTTATTGTTATTTTCAAATAATATCCGCCATTCTACTTTTCTTTTGTGTTTCACTTTCATCTCAGATTTTTTTTTTTTTTTTACTTTTATCGGTGACTGTTTTCGGTACGTGAATATTTTTTATTCTAAAAAAAAATTAATAATTAGCAAATAGCTAAATATTAAATTTTAATCAATCATTTAAATTAATTAAATGAATACAATGAACTAAAAAATTTCAATAAAAAAAGTAAGTAAATAAAAAATTTTAAAAATAATTATAATAGTAAAAAAAAACTTCCATTAGCACTAATGTGCAGGTTAGCTACAACAAAATAGGCGAAGAGCGAGAGTTTTTTTTTGTTCTCTCAAAAATTTGATCTAGATTTTTTTTTTGCAACACATTTTTTTTTATTTTTTATAAATAAGAATTATTATTTCATGGTCAATGTTATTTCATTTAGAACGTTGCTCTACAAAATATATTATTCAGTTATGCACTCAAGATTTCTAGTAGATTATTGTAGCTAAAATTGTGCACTTTCACGTAAAATGCAGTGATGCATTTAACATGCAGCATTATTTCCATCAATATTGAATATTTAATTTGATTTTTTATTGTTTAACAAATAATGATATAGTTTTATATTATGCACAAATAATAAATGCCAATATTTTCAAGTTTTATTTGATACTTATATAATTTAAATATAAAATCAAATGTAAAAACGTTCAACTTTATTATTAGTGCATATTTGTATTTAAATATTATGCTAAAAAGTATGCGATACATTTCATGTAATTAACTTATTCCATTTTTTAAAGTATTTTTACAGGTTCTAAAGTACAGAATTTTATTACATTGCCTCGTGGAAATAAAAAATGAATTCATATGGAATACTTCATGATGAGAAACTTGTATGTAGTTTCAATATTTTTAGTAGCTTGATATGTACAGTTTCGATCAAATGAATAGTTACCATTTAAACTCGATGTTTTTTACCGCGTTAAATTTTGTTCAATTTTGCAACCTTGTTTATGATTATTCATTGAACTCTATATTCTCAATCACATCTATATTCAAATTCATTGAGTCTATATATTGTAATAGTTGACAAATACACCACAAGAAGTCACCTGTGATGCACTCAGGTAGACAATCCGGCGGATAAATATTTTGCTTGCTTGCTTGCTTGCTCATTCTCTCTCTCTCTCTCTCTCTCTCTCTCTCTCTCTCTCTCTCTCTCTCTCTCTCTCTCTCTTCTAAGAAATGCATTTAATGTTTTTTTTATGTTTCAAAATAACTGCTAACTTACCGATTTGCCCGATTAAGAGATTAAAATAAGATTTTTTTTTTTTATCATTTATATCAATATGATTTGTAATGACAGCAATTTGGTAAGAAAATAGTTCGAAACTTGTTATCAAACAAATACTTGAAAGCATTTCTCACAAGAGAGAGAGAGAGAGAGAGAGAGAGAATGAGCAAGCAAGCAAGCAAAATATTTACCCGCCAGATTGTCTACCTGAGTGCATCACAGGTGACTTCTTGTGGTGTCTTTGTCAACTATTACAATATATAGACTCAATGAATTTGAATATAGATGTGATTGAGAATATAGAGTTCAATGAATAATCATAAACAAGGTTGCAAAATTGAACGAAATTTAACGCGGTAAAAAACATCGAGTTTAAATGGTAACTATTCATTTGATCGAAACTGTACACACGATTGTGATAATTTATTTTACCGTTCAAAAATTTGTGTCAAATTTGTAATGTTACTCTTATAAGAGAAGTACGCGGTGAATTTGAATAGTAAAATATATTATCATAATCGTTTGTACAATATGTAAAAACTAATTGGACTGCATTTAAATATCTTGCAAATCAAAAAGTGTTTTCTTTTATTATCTTTTTATTTATTTATTATGTTATGTTCACCACATAACATTTAGATTCTTGTTTGATTTTCTTTAAAATGTGTGCATTCATAGTTCGTATTATGATGAGTATCATAAAAACACATGCTTTTAAATTAAAAATAAAAATATATTTATACAGGATTGTCAAGATAAGTAATTATAGTATTTTTTTGATATCACATATCATGTTGACATAAACATTCAAATTGAAGTCAAATAATATCATAGATAGATATTTATTAGTTCAATAATAAAGAAGCAAATGTGTGTTGAAAATTGCTAAACAAGATTTTTTTTTTCATGCAAAAATTTAGCAGATAAAAATAAAAATGGCAAGATTGAAAAGAATGCGTGTTTATATGTTAAGTTATTATTTAATTGAAGTTTTATTTCAAGTGCAGCTAAAGAAAACACGTTTGTCGGGTTGAGGGAAAAAAAGAGAGAAAAAAAAAAGAGGGTCAGTGTTGCAAATGTAAGTATACGTACCTCGGTAGGCTGGCTGGGTTGGCAGTTCCATCAGCAGTTAGAGAGAGGGGTGGGGGGGAGTGGAGCGAGTGAATGAGTAACTCGAGGATGGTCACTTCCAAGTTCGCGATTTATCAACACTTCTGCACTGCACTGTGACTGAGTGTGTGTCTTGTGAATGTGTCAAATATGAAGTTCTCAATATCAATATTATGGATTATTATTATTTTCGTCAGAGGTAAGTAATTAAAATAAATTATACTTAATTGCATTATGTGCCAATTTTTTTTAAACAATTTTAACATCAATTTTTAAAATTTATGATTATATTGATATGATGTACCCATGAACCTATTTTTATCACTATGAAATCCTAATTTTACAATACTTATTATTCCTTAAATTATATATTAAAAAAAAATCTAGTAAAATGTGTAATTGAGTACATACACTAACCCTTTTGATTCCCTTTAATTAATTATCAGACAAAGTTAAGCTGCAATTTTAATTCTAAAAAATTTATTTTGTCAAACTTTATTTTTAGTGGTGCACAAAAAATGTTATAAATTAATTAATTAAAACTGCAAAGATCATAAAAAAAAAAAAAAATCATTTTTTATTTAAATCATATAGCAACTTAATATAAAATAAATTAACTCTTATTCTGTTGGGTTTAATTTGTCATATTGTAAAAACTTGTTGACCAAATCTATAGCCCCAATATACAAGATCAAAAAGTGTGTATATTTATTTAAAGTTATAGACACCATAAAAAATAAATTAAAGTTTTCAGTTTTTATTACAACTAAAATTAGATTGTATGCTAGTGGCTAAAATATATTAATATAAAATATATATTGATGCTTAACTTTCATGAATGTAATTTTTTTTAAGATGATAGGTTGGTTTGAAAAAAAAAGTATGTTTTATATTTATACAACAGGTTTCCCTTATATTATTCCATATTGAGAAAAGAACAGACTTGTAGGATAGCCTAATTCTAAGTATGAAAATATGGGTGTTGAAAATTACCAATAAAAAGTATATAGGTATATATATATATCGAGGGTGCTCCGCTATAATGTCCTAAGTCCATTTGACCTTGAAAAATATTTTTTGCTGCAAATGACCTGAAATGGAAAAATCCAAAATTTGGGGTTGATCCGACGATTTTTTATTTTTCAAGGTCAAGTGGACTTAGGACATTATAGCGGAGCACCCTCGATATATATATATAAATTACTACCAAGAAAAGGTAAAAAGAAAAGTCATAAAATAAAAGAAACAGTGAAATTTTATGTTAAAATAAAAATATTATTTTTGACACTGAAATCTAATTTGTGCGATCTTAATAAAAAGTATAATATAATGTTTTTAAGGTCATTATCATTAACAAATTTTGCACATTCCGTATCATAAAAAAAGGGAAATTACAAAGTAAAATGTCAGTTATCTTATAAAAATAATTAACAAAAATTGTGTTCAAACTAGTAAGATTTTAATCAACTTTTCCTTTTACATAAACCTATGTTTGTTTTTTTTTAAACAAATTTCTATACTAAAGTAAAATAATATTAAAACATAAGATTTTTGCATTATAATGTATGCATTATAATGTATTCTAAAAAGGGACAACAAAGGAATTTTATTTGTTTAGAGTTGGTAATTATTTGACTAATACTTCATAAAAAAAATCAATGCTTTGCAAAAATTATAAAACGTCATCTACAAGGTCTTATTTATATATTTTTTTCATCAAATTTTTCATTTTGCATTGATATTTTATTTGCTAATTTTAACTTGCTTCTATTAACCTTGCTTCAATTATCACGTTTGTATTTGAAGTGAAAATTTGGTTACCTTTAATTAGAATAAAGATGATAAAATAAACAGTTGCATCGTAACTTAAAAAAGTTTCCTTGTCTCCGGAAATAAAATTTAATATGATCAATATTATGGAATAAAAGATAGAATGAGTCATCAAATTTAAGTTTTGAAAATAATAATAGTGATTTAAATAAAATTGTCATAAAAATAAGGCGTGACTTTAATAAATAAGTGAATGCATTAAGAAATTTGCTTTTCTGTAAGTCCATGAAGAAATGTCATCGGTTAACAAAAAATCAATCGGTTAAATATATATACACACATATATAATATACCATACATGTATATTAATATTTTCTATCCTCTCATTTTGCACGGATGTTGCGGTTTATTTATTTTTTCTTTTACCAATGAGAATAAGGTGAATTACATTGTATGTTTTATTGCAATACGCTTAGAAATTGTTGTTTATACAGTTTTAAATTACTTTATTGCTATTACTTTATCTTTATGTATACATACTTGTTACACTAAGATTATAAACAGAAATATTACGTGAGTTCCTTGTTTTATCTTTTATTTATTTCTTTAATTTTAATTCATTCAATTCAATTTTAGAGAGAAAGTGATTCTCAATGAACATATATTTTAAAATTTATTATAGTCTTATTCTTTATATTAAAATTAACGAATACAAAACCTTGAAAAATGTTCTATATATTTTTTATATGATATTGTGATCTTGAAATTACAAAAATAATTTTTTCATACAATTTTTTTTTTGCTTACTCTATTTACTGCTGTATTATGCGAAAATGTATAATTATTATATATATATATATAATAAATAAGTATATATGTAACATTGTATTATTTTAAATAACTGTTCATTAAAATAAAGAAAATATAATTTAATAACATTAATTATACATCATATATATATATTTTTATAAAAATAACAGTTTATGCATCTCACACATTACATTTTTACTTGTATATACATAATAATATATATGTAATACTATATTCCGTGTACTATATTCCGTTACATTAAATTCTATATTAATTTTATTAATCTATAAAAAATATAAAATATTTTATTCCCTGACCTATTCTACCTTATAATTATTAGTATCGATTTTCTTTTATTATTATTATTATATATAATTTCTTTTTTCTTATATCCATTTTTAATACAATAGAAAATTCCTCAATTTTTATTCTATTGGGGTATGTAAAGTTTTTTTTTTTTATATGATGCCGATGGGATAATAATTGAAGCGAAGAATTGAACTGACATAGCGTGACAAGGAATCTACTTTACGTGTTTCTGTAAGAGAAACAAAAACAGGCATTTTTGGCTTCGTATGTTAACAAGTAAAATAAAACACAAATCTTTTAGCTATTTTTTTACAGTATTACGGATATTACATTTTATTTATGGTTATGTTATATATCTGTATAAAAAATTAATCGTAATATATTTTGTCTTGTCATGACTTAATCGTATAAAAATAATTGCATTTTAGAGGTATAGTTATATACATGGTTGTAGTGTAGACTGTAATATTGTTATATTTTTTTACATATTTAAAAGAAGAAAAAGAGTAAAAAAAACAAACATAGAAAATGGAAGTTGACAAAAGTAATTTAAAATATAAAAGTGAAAATTTCAAATCGCTCAACCATGCACTAGACATTCTACAAACATAAAAATGCATGAAAGGTCAAGGTTTTTAATAATCAACGATATATGTATTTAAAAAACACATTAAAAACACGTAAAAAAATCTTAACTGAAGGCAACTTCTTTAATACAGCTTCCCCTTGCAATATGTAATCTATACACACATTATTAATTTTAATGCATTTTTTTTTCGTGTATATTTATTAATTTGAAGGTTCTTATATTTATCTCACAGACGTATGTCAGTCACTTTTGTTTTAATTTTAGATATTAGCTCGTATAGACGCATAATTGTAATTTAATTATAGGAAATACAATGCAATGAGCTTCCAGACGTAATCTTAACATTGGGGAATTCACAATGTAGTTTTTTTTTCTTTCTGAAAGAGCAAGGCCAAGTTCAAACCAAAATTTGTGCTGTTTCAAAAAAAAGAAGTCTTAGATATTATTCTTACTATATCAATATCTTATTACCTCTCTCTCTCTCTCTCTCTCTCTCTCTCTCTCTCTCTCTCTCTCTCTCTCTCTCTCTCTCTCTCTCTCTCTCTCTCTCTCTCTCTCTCTCTCTCTCTCTCTCTCTCTCTCTCTCTCTCTCTCTCTCTCCCTCTACTTTCTAGTGATATTTTTGGTATAATATAAACTTGCTGTGAAGTGGGACATTTCATACATAAATACTTTAAATATCAAGTAATAAAACTAGTTATATAGGGGTGGTTTATATTTATTTGATATGTTTATTACTTTGAGAACTTTATTATTAAAATGAAATAGTTTTAAATTCAGAAGAATATTCTTATTTGATGATTATCTATGTATGACTTAAAATAATTTTATTTCATATCATAACTGGTTTATATTATTTTTATAATTCAAATATTTACTCATTAAATTAAGTATAATACATTAATATTATATGTCTAATTTGGTGTTTTATTTAACAACTTAATTTAATTTGAATTATTGCTCCTCTGTTCTGTTATACATTCTAACATATTATAAGAGAATGTAATTGAGAATAACTTATTATATACGTATTACTGTAATTTTTAATTCTATTTTTTTCACACATTAAGAATAAGTAGATATAGTAGATTGTTGTTGGATAACTCTGCATATGTGAGAATATTATGTGTTAAATTAATTAAACCATATTTCATAATTAAAATGATAATTTTTATGTAATATTTAGAAATATTACTCCAGTACATTTTATGATAAAAAAAATGATATGATGTGGGTAATTTTATTTTATTACTATGTAATTATTACCAATTATAAATATATGATTTTTTTTTTCGCATTAGAGTGGTTATTTATTTTAATTACACTATATGTAGTTAATGGACTAATGAAATAATTATTTTAAACAAGAAATAAGTGAAATGTCTTTAAATGATTAAAATTATTGCAATCCTTCCCCCCAAATTTCAAACGGTAGTTAAAATTTAACTATTTTATATGTAAGCAATTGCTATATATAATCACAAATGTTTCAACACCAACAAAACATTGTTTTTTGTTCTTATCTCGTCAGTTCACAAAATTGCATCGTTTAAACGATACATAATTTTGATCAAGGACAGCATTGCTTCTTTATATATTAAAAAAAAAAAGCTCAAATACTTTTTAGAATAATTATAACAAAAGTAATATATATATTTTAAAATATATTTTCTAGAACATATTTAATTTTAGACGATATCAATTAATTTGTTCCTTATTCTCAACAACAAAATTGCATGTATAGGCAATAAATGAGGAAGACTAAAAAAAAAATGTAGGTGTCAAATTTATTTCCTACATAAAGAGCGACCATTATCCTGAACCGGCTGATATGCAAATTTCTAATTTTTTAGTTCATTAAGTATTTTTAATTAACTTTTGAAAATAGATAAATGACGTCACGACCGTAAACTTATGCATGTGGGTATAGGAAAAAGTTGACGCTCGTGACGCGACTTAAAAAAAAAATTTAAAAATACTTAAAGAACTCAAAAATTACAAATTCACATTACCTATCGATTTAGGACAATATCCTCTTTTAAAATATGGGATAAAGAAAATAAATGAATAACCAATAAAATTTGTTGGTCTTCCTCATTGTTATGAAGCAACACAAAGTGATTTGTCATACATGAAGAATTAATTAAATGATCTTTATTTTTTAGGTGGGATGTCACTATTCGTTGATAATATGTTGGATCTACGATACTGGCGTTGTATCTACAAACGTTCTTTCACGTGTCCAAACGACGACATTCGTTTCTACCTCTACACCAGGTCAGAGCCAAAACTCTCACCTCCCCATCCTCCATATCTCAAACAAAGGAAAAAAAAATTGATGGCTACATTTTTTTTTTTTTTTCATAATAATATTATTATTTTTTGTTATTATAATTGGAAGTTACCCAACTTTTTCTTTCTTGCTCCAGATACGTCAGAATCTTTTGAAAGAAAATTATTAGACAAAATCAATTTTGTATAAAATTTATTTATTTATACATTTTTCAATGAATTATACATTAAAAATAATTTTAAAATTCTCATCTAGTGTATAAGTTATATTTGTATACATGCATAAACATTTTTTTTTTTTTTTTAGTGCATTGTATATATTATAAAGAATCAATATCCGTAAATAATGGAAATAACTACAATTGAGGCATTGCCTGCATATAAACAAATGTTGGAAGTTTAGAAAACGTGACAGTATTATTACTACACTATAGAACACGGTGTGATAGGTGCGTACAGTACATACAGTATTTTTACTAAAAATTTGATTTCTAGTGGTTTATGGCCATATACAATGCATTCACATGGAGATTTCAATTGACGCAAAACTTCATTTATATACATATTATTTCCATATGCCAATAGAAACAATTTTTTTAGTAAAAAGACTGTACATGGATTTATAAGTTCTCTATGTGTCCTGGTTAAAGACTTTGAGACTTCAACTTAATTTACAAGACGATATGGAAAATCTAGCTAAAGAATAATAATAGGAGGAGGAGGAAAAAACAAACAAGCTCTAGCATTAATGCGTGTATTTTTATTTGTTTTTTTTTTTTTTGAAAATTTTCTCATGCGTAGATTGCATTTTTTTTTTTATCAGGCACCAAATGCAATAGTCCATAAAGTTCACGTAAAACTTTTACTTTTAATATTTTTTATATAACTTTAGTGAAGGTTATACAAGTTCATATTGAAATAGAAATCTTATATATTTTTTTATATTATTGAAGCGTTTTATATATTTATATTTTTATTAATATTATTAAAATTTCACTTATGTGATTACTATTTTTTTTTTTAAAATCTCACGCTTAGTCGTTTTTATTTTTAAAAAAAGGAAAACGTTAAAGATTAAAATATATTTTGAAGTGGATTTTTTTTTTTTTTTTTTTTTTTAGATATATGCTATTGATTGGTAAGAGATATTATTACAATCGTATAGTAAATACTTAATCTTACTATGAACTGCCCGAGTCAATAAAATTTCTTATTTCTTATTTTTAAATACTAATAAATAAATATTATGCTATTTATAAGTATCTGTGATTAATATACAGTACATATTTTTTAAATATTTTCTTTTAGTGGCAGTAAAGTACGTAAACAGCTTGACGTAAGGATGACAAACTCGCAATTACGCCGAACAGGATGGGACCCACACAAGAACAGCGTTATTTTGGTGCATGGATTTAACGGCACCGTTGATCGAGAACCTCTTACTTTCATTAAAAAAGGTACACCTCTATTTTACTATTATTTATTACTGTAGTCTGTATATGTATATTAATTTAGTCTTATACGTTTGTTCATAAACATTTCCCTTCGCAAGAAGACAGAGACGTAAAACATTTTAATTTTAAACTTGAAAAAAAATTAGAACAAAATTATACAACCTGTATAAAAAAAAATAGATTTTTTTTTAATACAAGTTATAAAAAAAAACTTCAATTAAAATAATTAAATAATAATTGGAATGTCTTTTTCATATTTTTATATGTAGATGCTCTACTTAAATACTCTGATTAAATTTTAAAACTTCTACAGTACAGTTTTTATTTTCAAGCAATTTTGCAACTTATAAAATTGTAATGATAATTTTTTTTTTTTAAATATTAATGAAACATGTACAAAGTTTTAGTTTAATTATTTGTAGATCATATAAGAGAGAATTATAAGAAAAAAAATAAATGTCGTGAAAGTTTAGTTTACTTAATTACTTTAAAAAAAATGAGCTAAATCAGTTTTTAAGGTCTAGATTATATTTAAGATCAGGTATAAATATTTTATAACTTTCTGGTAATAAAAAACATTAAATGCGTAAATATATAGAACTGTTATTTACTTCATCATTTCAATTCATAATTAATTTTTTTTTTTTTTTATAATTGTTATCATGATTTATTTATATTTTAATTGCAAGTACCAAAAAAAAAAACTTTTTTTTTTTTTTATTTTTTTTTTTTTACAATATGCAAATGAGTCATACAACTTTCTTCAAAGTTAAGGTTAATGTGCAAGATTAATGTAAGTAGTGCAATTTTTTTATTATAGAAAATATAATAATTATTTGAAACAAGTAAAAGTAATTCAACTCTAATAACTCCAATTTTTACAAAGCACGTGTTTGTTGTGTATTTGACCTAATATAAATTTAAATTAATTTTTTTTTTGCTGTTTATTATTATTTATTAATATTCTTATTATTTTTAATACGTAGATAAGGAAATTTTATTTGCAGGTTATAATTTTTTTACTTTCGATTAATTAATATGATGTTTATTTTCACTAATATAATTTCAAAAATAAATCATTAAGACTCGTATTTTAAAGTTTTTGTTATTCCACTTTTTTACTTTTTTTTTTCTAAGAAAATTTATAGAATCACATAGCTACTTGTTTTTGTAAGTTTACCTTAACGTAATAATGTCACTGTCAATGGCAGAAGGATCATAAGGAAATAATAAACAAGTTTTTCAACTTTCATGACCCTAAAACTAAATCAAGTGGGTGCATTTACTTCGTACATTAATAAATAATAACAAAAGTAAAATTTAATTCACCCTTGAACATACAAATAACTAAAATTAAAGCAGTTATAATTATTATAATAGAAATCAATTACAATATTTTCTTATAACTTTTATTTTCTAGAATACTTATAAGTTTTTGCAAACCAGTTTTTTTTTCCTAGATTGTAACCGCATTCTTACTTCGATTTGCACACATTAACGATAATAACATACATTTTAAAATAACAAAAATTTGACAATTTAAGAATTTCTTTATATTATTATTTACTTTTTCAATCACTTTCACAAAAATTGATATTTCTAATCAATATGATGACGTCAGCGTAAAAAGAAAAATCAAGTTCAAGTTTACTTAGAAAATCGTTAGAATTGAAAAGTATTCCAAGAATTCGATTGTAAATTTTCATTTTGCAGATTTGTCTCGTGGTCAATATATTTTTGTGTGAGATATTTTTAAAATGATGAGCATTATTTCGTAATTTGTCAGAGCTTTCTCTCTCTCTCTTACTCTCTCTTACTCGCTGCTAAATTAACTGTATTACATTGTACGGATTTGAGGGTAAAATAATTTATAAAAAATATCAATTTGTTACATCGGAAAACTAGACCTTCAATCAGATTTAAATTACTAAATGATAAAAGAAAAGAAAAAGTCAAAAGAAAAATTATACCAGATCAATTATCGTGGCAAATAGTTTACTTACAAATAAATAATTTAGTGTAAAAAATCGCACCATTTCATTTTTAATTCAAATATTTAATATTGCCTGATTAATTGAAATTATATTAGACGTGTACACAAATATTTATTTTAAAAATTTAAAGTAGAGATATATGTGTGGACAATTTAGCATTATTAATTATAACAATGATAATATAGCTATAGCATGTTTTACAAAATGTATAATTATAAAGTTCCATTGTTTTCAAAATGTACTAAATGCTTTGCCTCCCTAATCTACATAACATGAATAGAACAAGAGTAAAAGTTAATCAACACAGCAAAAAAAAAAAAAAAGAGAGAGAGAGAGAGAGAGAGAGAGAAAGAGAAAATTACAAAACTATGTTAATTTTTGCGTCCATTTTCACTGAAGCGGAAAGAAGCCTAATTAAAATCATTTGCTGATTTATATGAAAAATAAACTATAAATTTTATTAAGCTCTAAAAAAGGATATATTTAAAATTATTACATCCATATAACGAAAAAACTTTTATAATTTTTTATATACTATTCGAGTGATTTTCTCTTTATACAAATTTATATGAAAATGTTTATTAAAATTTCAGCATATTTATCCCGTGGAGATTACAACGTGGTTTTAGTGGATTGGGGTGACTTGACCCGCTTCCCTTGTTACCTTACTGCCCTTAGTAACACCAAGCTGGTAGCTCAGTGTACTGCTCAAATCTACGCCTTCCTCAATGCGCAAGGAGCCATGCCAGAGAAACTTCTCTGTGTGGGACACAGTCTAGGAGCTCATATATGTGGCATGATGAGTAACCACCTTAATAAGAAACAAGACAGGATAATAGGTGAGTAACACGAGAGTTCAACTGTTAAGGGTTATATTTAGATGGATTGCACTTCAAAATATTAAAAAAAAATCTGAAACTTTATGATGTCATTTTAAAGTTAATAGTATAATAGCTACTTATAATAAAAATTTCAGAACCAGTGACCATTAAATGAAAGAGAAAATAATTTATTGAAATTAACATGGGTTCTTATGGGACAAAAACTTCAAAATAATCATAACTTAAAATCTACTATGGTGACCCCCCACATTTTTGAAGATACCACTGTATCACTGTGATGAAATTTCAGATTTTTATTTCTTTACAAATGCTTAGTTAAATCCATCAGTAGCTGATTTCTCACCTATTGCCACTGATTGTAACAAAAATAAACAAATAAATAAAGATTTTTTACAAGAAGCATGAAAAAAATGTGTAATATAGATGTGAAATCAAACTATAATAAAACTTAATATTCTACCCAGTACTATATAATTACGATGTTGAAGACGTACACGTATGTTATGTTATATCTTTATACTAAAATGTTATCATATTTCCTTTTGAACTCTTTAAAACTACTTTCATTTTGTATAAATTCTCATTTTATGTAATTCTACGACGATTTCTCTGTTCGTAACTTGTGATAATAATAATTATATTTCAATCCATTTGCATAAACTTTCTTTGTACAGCTTTCGTCAATTAAAGTTTAAAAAAAAAAAAAAAAGTTTATGTAGTGCCCTCTAGTCTGAAATCTTTAAATCTGACAAAATATAATTATATAAATAACAATATTTAAATTTTAACTTTTAACTTTACACGTAATAACATCAAATAACATTTTTAGCATTCAAGTTAAACTCACCCTTTTATGAGGTTGCTTTATTTTCAATTAAGTTTAAGCTACTTTTTTATTAAGTTTATTACTGTGTTTTATTAGACATAAAAATGTAATAAAATTTTTATCGAATGATAACAAAAAAGTAACTTACAAACCCTGTTGCTTAAAATAAACTAGTTTTACATTTATATAACAAAACAAACGAACATTATTATAATTTTTATATTTTGTTTCAATAAAATATAGAACAAAATCTATCAATATTGCATGCTAACATTCAATAAAAGTTTATTTCCTTTAACATTATATCCACTCCTAAAATAAACTATATACATGCAAATGATATTGCATATTACCCTAATTACTTTTATAAACTAAAACAAGGTTATGCTATTTCAGTACTTCAGTTTATAAATACAAATATATTCACAAACAACATCTGTGATCTCAAATTTTTGCAGTCCGTAATTCATATCCATAAATTCATGAGGATATAGAAAAATTCGCACATATAATTTGCATATTTGTTGTTATAAATCTACGTATAATTATTTTACAGCTTCTTTAATAGCATCAATTAAAAACTAAATATAGATATCATAAAATATAGGACACGCGCATACATTAAGGCATTTAAAAACAACCAATTTAAATAAAATATCACTCATTAGGATATAGAATTTGTGTTCAAATTTTCTACTTAAATATTTTATTGTTTGTTTTATTGCATACTTATTGTGTATTGATTTTACTGTCACAGTTGTAAACTATTATTATATGTTTATTTATGCTTATTTAAAGCCCTTCTCAACTTACTTTTTTATTATATAGAATACTAGATTGATAATTGCCATGAATTAGACACCAACACGTTGATTTTGTATTTATTTTCGTTTATTTTCATTTGGACTGTTATATCACGTATCTGACGTCACAATGTACCAATTGGGCCGTGATAGGGGTAAAGAACTTGAGGGAGGAGCTTAAATTTATCACGTGACCAGAGCGGTGACTGTGATTGGCGGCGGTACATTGTGACGTCAGATACGTGATATAACAGTCAAAATGAAAATAAATACAAAATCAACGTGGTGGTGTCTATATCATGGATAATAAGGTATGGTAATTATCAATCTAGTATTCTAAATGATAAAAAAGTAAGTTGACAAGGGCTTTAATATGTATGAAACTTATAAACACCTCAGGCTTAATTTAATAGTTTATCTATTATTTTATACTAAACGTCTACCCCTAGTCTGTGCATATTACACATTAACGTGACTGTCCAGACGAAACAACATGCTCTTTTAATTCATTAAACACAAAATGAGACACCTAAAAGCAAATTCAAATGTAACCCAGTTTCAGTTTCACATAGGTTTTATTATAAAAAGCAAGTATACAAAAACACATATAATTGAGATAAGATACATACATATCTTTCTCCTCTCAACCTGATAAAATACATACCGCAAGAGAGCGTGAAAAAGTTGTAATGTAGGCAAAATTCACAAATTTTGAACCTTTCTGACGTCAGGATTGTTCACATTCAATTGGAAAAGTTGTGCGGGTTGCATAAGCTGAAAATTTAATTCTACGTTTAGGGCGTCAAAATTATTAAAATTAGGTTCTTGGACAAAATAATTGTATTTTTAAAAATCCTTTTTTGTGTTTAATAAATTAAAAAGGCATGTTGTATATGGTCTGGCTCTGTACGGTTCCTTTAATATAAAATTTTACTCTTTTGGCTTCTACGGAAAGACAAAAGATTGTTGTGTAACTATATTTGTTACTTACAAGTGTCTAGGTCAATGAATTCGTACAAAACAATTTATGTTTGTTATATTGCATAACGTTAATTAACGTTAATTAAAATATCATATGAATACACCGTATTACCATAAAACAGTAAGTATGAACTTTTAATTATACCACACATGAGTTTGTAACCAAGTTATTTTAGATGGTTACTGGTCGGGACAATATGTACGTAGATGATAACATTGATAACATGTGGATAATTTACACTTTTTTCTTTCTTATTAAGGTTTGGATCCCGCAAGGCCGCTGATTGATCGTTTTGCTGATCGATCATTCAGATTATCACCTGAAGACGCTCGTCATGTTCAAGTGATACATACGAATGCCGGTTATCTCGGAGCAGAATCTCCCATGGGACACGTTGATTTTTGCGTGAATGGGGGACGTGTTCAACCTTCTTGTATGAATTTTAACCCTTTTAGACCTCTCCGTGAGTATATCTTTATCTTTATCATATTTGAGTATATTACATACACTTCTCGATCTTCTTTTCTCTCTCTCTCTCTCTCTCTCTCTCTCTCTCTCTCTCTCTCTCTCTCTCTCACACACACTCTGTTTGATATAAAAATACATACATTGCAGTATATAAAATATAAGTATAATGTTTTGTTTATCTTTATAACAAACTAAAATACAGAGTGAAAGGCCCTGGCTATTTTTAAGTACATTTTCATAGCTTTACAAACAGGAAGCGGAATTATTTTCAGTACAGCATTTAATGGGGACATATGTGAAATGTACTCGCAAATATAATATCTTGTAATGTAATTTATAACGCATTTAATATTTTTAGTTGTATGTTGTACAAGTCTATATAAAAACAACTTTATTATTGTTGGTGTATTAAAGGATTATTTAGAGAAGATATAATTTATTTTATTTGAAACATTTGTTTAAAAAAAATGCGGTGTTTGTTTTTGCCTTTCACTACGGTGGTGTTAACTTGAGTTTAAAAAAAAAAAAAAAAAACTTAGAAACAATATTATGACAAAAAATTAGAAAAAAAATTTCATGATAAATAAGTTTTCAATTGCAAAGAGTTTTTTGTATAGTAATTGTGTATTCTTTTGTGCTAAAAACAAAGAAAATTTCGTGTATGTACAAGTAAATAGTCAATTTATCTTTTTACTCTTCTTTAATAAGTTTAGTATTATAAATTCTTTTAAGGTGTGGTTAACTTCAATTAATTACTAATCTCAATTATTTTTAACTTTATTTTTTTTTTTGTATTTGTACAGATGATTCAATTATTTCGCAAACAAAAACTTGACCCACAATATACTATGTATTTTGTTATTATTTTACGTGTTAAAAGAAGATTATTATAAAAAATAAGTAACATGCTCGAGGTGCAATTGTTATTTTAAAGTAATTGACTTTCTCTGACAGAGGGCGAGAGATGCAGTCATTTCCAGAGCACGTGTTTCTTTGCCACCACCATCACGCAACCTGAACGCTACGTCGGCGTGCCGTGTGCGCGACAATGTGCACCACGTGGCTCACGTAAGATCTACAGACGAAAAGGATTGCCCGTAGTCATGGGCCAGCATACGCCCACAAGGTATGAAATGAAAAGCACATACATTTTTTATATCAAAATCAACTAATTTAAATATGTATAATTTAATGAGTCACGCAAAGTATAAACATAATAATTATTTGTTATAAAACTATTTATTTTAAATACTTAATTATATTCAGAAACAACATGAATGTGCAACTTTTTATATACAGTCTGTTTACAATTTAAACTCTGTGTTGTGTTATTAATTATAACGAAAGAATCAACCTGATTATCGAAAGGCATTTCATACATCATCATATATTTTATCAATTTAATTAGAAAGTAATGAAGTGTGCACGTGAAAATTCGAAAACATCGTACAACATTTACTATTGGCATTAAAATAAATTGCTGGCATGTTTAAATGCACGAATTGTCACACATTTCAGTTATTTTTAATGTTTTAAATGTAAACTTAAAATCATTATATACATTCTAATCTATCATAACTGGACAGCTGTCAAGATATATTAATTATCATCAAGTAACATAATAGTTCTCAGCATCATTAGGTCTTGATTTGGATCGCTTTTGCCTACTCTCATACAATGAACACATTATAATATACGAAAAGTGAACGCTCTGCATTGCCCACCTTTTTTGTTATAGCTGTTATAGTTCACTATACTAACTCAACGCTTTCACTGTCAAGGTTTATAAATACAGTCTTATTTCATATAATTTTTTTAAATATTTTAATAGCAGTGGGAAGATTTAGAATATTGGATCGAATTACGATAGAAATGAAATATTGTAATCACTATTACTTTAATACATAAATTATTGTTTTCTATAAACATTAATGATAAATTTTTTTACAGTAAGAAACAGTACTTGGCATTACCACGTATTTTATTAAAAACTACACTTTTCAATTTAATAACTGCAGTTTATTGGTTATCAAAAAATATTATCTATTTTCACTAAAATTAAGAGTTTTTTTTTTTTTTTTTTTTTTTTTTTTTTTTTTGCTAAATTGATTTCATGTGAAAGAATTACATTAAAACTGATATTTTATTACTTTCATTCATCAAATACATTAAATTTCATCTCCTTAAAAATTTAAAAGGTTAGAAAAAAAATCATTTTTAATTTGTAAACTGTAGGTCATAAGTCATAAGGTACCTTAAAAAAAATCATGTAGCATTTTTTTTTCGTTTGAGTGAGTGGGGTTTCCAAGCTGATGATATGTGATACTAAATTAGTTACGTTTGATGAATATCAACGTAAAACAAGGAGTTAAATCCAAGAAGAACCAGTGAAAAATGCCTAGTTAAGCTGAAGGTTAAAACATTTAATATAATATATCATTGGATTTAGAGGACAACAAAATGGCATGAATATTAATAATAAACCTATTTTATGGGGAGAAAAAAAAATAGAACCAGGTAGTATAGTGCTTAAAAAATATTTTGTATGATTATATTACAAATGACGTTAACAACAACAAAAATTTAATGATTAAAGAGGACGTAATGTGAAAATATGTACTATAAATGGAAAAGGAAAAGAGACACAAACACGAGGAATATTACGTATTTTTCAGCACATATATTCCATGCAATACGTAAAATATTATATATATATATATATATATATATATATATATATATATATATATATATATATATATATATATATATATATATATATATATGATACACACACACACACACACACACACACACACTGTTACACACACACACACATACACACACACACACACACACACACACACACACACACACACACACACACACACACACACACACACACACACACACACACAAACACACACACATACATACATTATGTATAATACAATGTAAAGCCAATTATTTAAAAAGATCAGTGTTTAATACTGTAGGCTAATAATAAGATGAAGATAATTAACAACGCTGACCAATGTACTTGCATATATAAGTGTAGTACCAGTTGTAATTACGAACAAGGTCTACTTTGTTTACTGTGTCATGTGTTTGATTTGCTTTTGTTATTTTACAGTCTTGATTTATCTTTTACTGCACCGGTAAATTCAATGTCTGGATTCTAAGAACTAAATTGGGCTACAGTAATCAGCACAAGCGTAACACAAAGCTATATATAATTATTGCATTTCTAACTTGCTCTTAGCAATTTGCTCGCAGGCTTTAATTTTTTTATACAAGTATAAAACAATTCCAGTAATTTTTAAATGGAGAGTTTTTGCTACCTGAATTACTTATTTTCATTTCTTTATATTTACTGTTATTTAATATTGATTTTTATTTAATCACTGTTCTAAATTTTTACTAAAATGAAAAGGATATTTTTAAGTGTTAGAAATAATATATAATTACTTTTTTTTTGGTCTTTTTATATAATAAATTCTTTTTTTCAATAGTTGTTTTATATAAAATGTAATGGTGCGTAGTGAACAAATGCACTTGTAAAAATTAAATAATAATAACGAACACGCGCAGACGTAACTCGCGCAAAAGAAAGGTTGAATGAGAAAATATTCTTCAAATATTATTACTATCCTCTGCAATAAAAATTGCAGCTATAAAAATAATAGCTCAAACTACAGCACGGATATATATAAAGGTTATAAGAAAAGCACCTTGTTATAAGAATTGTTCAGAAGAAGAAGAAGAAAAAAAAAAGCGCAAATTATACATTAGTCAATTTCTATCAAAGTTAAACATGTCAACCTCATTTCCTAGATTTTTTTTTCTACTTCTTCCATAAAACTGCAGTTTGCACGCACGAGATGAGGGCAAGATACTTTGCTGGTCATTATTGCATCCTATGTAACCGGACTAAATGTATGCATGTAACGTACGCATGTACTGTTATATTTCGCCTTCGTCTATACCGGTTTTATTAACACACACGATTGAACGTAATTTAGATTAAAGTTGCATTTTCTTAATGATTCACGATTTACATATATTTATAAAATATAAGAGCTTCAATGAAATCTGATATAACATATTAATGTGTAAACTTGCTTTTTTTCTTAATGATGTTATCTAATACATAAATACCTATACTTTTTAGTAATTTGTTTGATATATATATATTGTGTTTTTTTTTTAACTAAAGAAAGTACTCTAAATGATGTGTAAAATTGATTTTTTTTTCATTAAAATGCTCGTGAATAAAACATTGAAAATTACTCCACTTCTTTGTTCAATAGAAAATTTTTCCTTATTGATAAACCTGATTAAGGGATCTTTATATATACATAATCTATTTACCTTTCTGTAGCTATACAAACTAGGAAGAGAAACTGTAAAGTAGGCAACGAGCTTTACAATTTCTATAGGAAACCCGGATTTTTTGACGTAATGAATAATGAGTTCCAAAAGATGTAATGCGTCTCTTAAACAATTTTTTTAACCGCAGTTTGTGACTGTACGGTACAGTCACTGAACGTACAAAAGGGCTAAGAACTAAGTAATAATTGTATCTCATGATGGTTCTATCTCATGCATGATTTATCTATTTGTTTTGAGTACGTCAAAAGTATTTCAGATTTTCATAAAAAAATAGCCCATACTTCAAATAAGTTAAGTGTATATGGCTTAAATGTATTTTGTTAATTTAATGCTTTTCTTTTTATAAATATAAATTTCTTACTTAAGAGCATAGATTTAAAAAATAATAAATGCACTTTCTTTATTGATATTATTTACAGAGAATTATAAACTTTTAATAAAGATATGATTTAATGTATTTTTCTTCTGTTTCAGCGCAAGAGGGACGTATTGTGTTAGAATATTACATAACCAAAACTGCCCATTCTTCTTGTGATTACCTCATTATGTTATCCTATGGATATTATGTTATTCTATGGATATTATGTTATCCTGTGGATAAAGACTGACACTATATCGTATATTATAATACCAGTGATTCATAAAAACTATTTTTTTGTGAGTAATTTAATGAATGTTATTAAACAAAAAGGAGTGAAAAGTTGTGACATTAATTAGCTCAGCAAATATATTATATTCTTTAAGTAATTATTGTATTCTCCAAGTGTGTCATTTGTAATGAAATTAGTTTTTTTTTTTTTTTTTTTTTAATGAAACTAGAGAGAGTGAAGTAAAATTTAAAAGTGCCTTATCTTATTATAGTGCTAATGTAAAGAATAAAAGAATGATTCAAATATATGGTTCTCCAAGTTCACCACAAGATTACCACGTTCTCCATATCTTGCATAGTGGTGCCCTCAAGTTTAAAAAAAAAGAAACTACAAGATGTTTTTTTTTTGTTTTTTTTACTGTGAAAGACAAATTAACAACGACGCCTATAATATTAAATTACTTCATGAAATAGATAGCATTATTAAGTGTATTCAATTGAATTAATGTTTTTATACAAGATCAAGGAGTTGTATATGATAAGATTTGTTTAATGAAATATGATTACCTCTTACATTTCGTCAAGATGATACGTTTTTTTAGTGCTCTCTCTTAAAGAAAAATATAATTATCATTAAAAAAAACACGATGATAATATGAATGTTGAATGACAATGAAATAAATTGCGTCATTGACTTTATTTAAATTAAATGTTATGAACTTATGAGTATTACTTTTAGTAAAAATACATCTCAAAATATATATATATAAAAAAAGTGCCTGCAAAATAAATATATAATTTTTTTTGGCGTAATTCTAGTTCAGATTATAATAAAACAAATAATAAATATCATTGTGCAAATAATCTAGTTCCCAATAAAAGAATGTAAATATTTTGTTAGTTTTTTTTTTTTTTTTTTTTTTTTTTGTATACTGTACTTTGCTAGCAAAATATAAAAAAATAATGATTTCAAAGAATTGTATCAAATTTGTATGAGAATTAAGGTTGCACCCCCATGCAGGATTCGCGCTTTTCTGTCATCAGATTAGGCCAAGGATAAATTTTCACACATTATTCGCTTCAGTATTTTTTCTTTCATGCGTATTATTACTTTATCACTTTTGAATATCTAAAGCTGTAGCCAAAAATACATTATAATATATATGTGTATAAAAATATTCGCAATATAATATGAAGAAAAATATTTTTGTTTTCATTAAATATAAATTTTTGCACATCTCAAGTTTAATTTTTACTTTCTACCGTTTGTTAAAATTAACCAGAGGAAATTTACTTTGATTTTTGGTTGTGTCTCTCCTTTCTGTTTTGATGCAGAAATGTTTGGGTGTATACGAACATCTTTGGAATTTATCTTGTAAGCAAAATGCCATTTTTATGACATAGTCAGTATACTTGAAACGTTATTTTAAAACGAAGAAACTTTCTGTTGTTAGAAAAAGTTATAAATTCAGTGAGTTCTTTATTTAGTTTTACCTTCTAATTAGTTCTATGCTAATTCAGGTAAGTGTATCAGCAAAAGTAATTTTAAATAGTATGTAATATTGGTAATTTAAGCTTAAATAGGTTAGAAAAACGACGGGGAAATATTTACGATTATGTAACTTTGATCTTAATGTGTACGTCTAATCTGTTATTCAACATTCTTGAAAGCCAACTCTCCTCCCTCCCAAATTAATTATAGAATTGATTCAATATTTAAGTAAAATATTTAAACTTTTATAAAAATTATATAATAAACTTTTGAGCATTGCATTTTTAGTAAGGCATTAAGGAGTGGTGACAAATAAAGATAAATACTTATTTTCTTTAAAAGAAATTTATATTCTTTAAATGAGTAATATATATATATATATATATATATATATATATATATATATATATATATATATAAGTTTGTTTTCGTGTTCCATAGTCATAATTTATATCAAGAGAAACTTTTTATTTTAGTTTATTGTCATAATAACTTAGTAAAGTTTTATGAGGGACGCTGCGTGCAAAGCAATCAATACGGCGTAATAGACACAGTTTAAAAAAAAACTGTGTTTCCTAATTAACATAAAAAAAAAGTTAAAGGAAATTTGTTTTAATCTTATGATCAGAGAAATGTTCACAGTACAGAGGTCGTAAAATGCAATGTAGTGTTTTCAGTATAATTTTAAATTATTCAAAAAAAATTTTATTTAAATTTCTTTGCACATAGCAAGAATAATTACATTTGTAAATTTTTTTGTACCTAGTCTTTTCAATATCATTGTATTACATTACTTTTGTTTATTTGTACCAAAATGTATTGATTTAAGATATCATCCATGTAGCTGTTTTTTTAAATATATTTATTTTAAATAATCACTCATTTTTTAAGCTCAAATCATGTTTTTTATAAGCAATATCATATCAATAACATAATATTCATTAATTACCAAATATTGGTCTTTTATGTGGTTAAGGCTGAAGTGGTGATTTAACTAAAAATTGTAAATCAATCAATGTAAAAAAATCGGGCAGATTTTTTTTCCATCCCATTATTGAAATATTTTTACAATTTTTTACGCTGTTATTTAAGGATATTACAATTCTATATAGGATCACTATGCTAAATTCAAAATTAAAATTTTGAAATTGTACTGCCATAGTGAATTTTAATATTTTTTTCTTCCTTATCTATGGTTATGGTTCTAAAATTTTAATTATTATGGTAGTTGCTACCCTTTAAAATGTAATGGCATAAAAAAAAGTTCGTTTCAACTTTTCAATTTTTTGAGTTACTTAATTGTAAACTTGCAACTTATGTTTAGCCTTCTAACTAAAATCCTTAAATGAACTCTTAGAAATTAAAATACATATTACCAGACATAATCTACATTATAGTTTAAGTTAACCAAACTTACATTTAACATGCATTACATCAAAATGTGTCATTACATCGTCAATTGCTTATTATAATAGCAATCATTAGTATGTATGAGATATGTATCGTATAATATTATTTTTAGTGTTACTTTATAGGTGCTATTTATTGCTTATAATATTTATATAAAAAAGCTCAATTTATTAAATTTTACTTTTTTTTTTTTTTTTTTTTTTTTTTTTTTTTTTTTTTGTGTGTTTTTATGTTCAATATACTGTCAACTTTCACGATACCCTCATAATTAAATCAAGGGAAGTGAGACTGGATCACCTTCTAAATTATTGACGTATTTTTATCAATTTATTGTTAAATAAAAACTAAAAAGTTTGATAATGAGTTTTACATCATGTGGGATATGGGCCTAGTATAAAAAAATAAAAGATAATCGAATTATTGAATTTTTTTATTGTGCTCAAATTATTTGATACATTTTAATTTTAGTTACATTTAATATGTATACTTTTTTGTGTAGTATAAAATATATAGTTTATTATAATTAATAAATATTTATAGAATTGTGAATTATGTTAATTTAAAATGCTGTTTTTGTATTGTTTAGAATAAACATTACTCCAAATGAAATAAATAATTTTTGATTGGTTTACGATTTTACATGATGATAACATATAAAAATAGTACACTACTGTTATTTTTATAAAGGAATAGACCAGAGAAAAATATAAGCGTTTATATCACAAAACACTTGATGGGATTTACATAAATAACATTAGTTTGTCTCAAAACCCAACTGTAGCCCCTTAGCAGTAATCAGAAAATTCGATTTATGCAACCCGCATAACATTTTCATACTAATTTTTGCATGTTTCTGACGTCATAAACATGAATTTTCACGCAAATTGCATACTTTACAGTTTTTTCACGCTCTCTCGTGCGGCTACATTAACATTCTGGTAAAAATTGTCCCCAGTTTTGAAGATCCCATTTCGTGTTTATTCATTAAAAAGCACATGTTGTTTTATGTGGTCTATGGCTTTAAGTATTAGGGTATTATCCATTTATGTTTAGATATAGTAAACTGTCATCGTTTATTGAAAGTTTTTTTTTTTTGTATACAATCAAAGTATTTTGTTTTTTGTTCACATAATTTAAATGCTGTACACAGTATATCAAATAAATTAAAAGCTCATTTTTTTTATAATGTTTCTCTTTTATTTGTTGTATTACATGATGATGAAAACAGTTTTAGTTAAATTCTGATTTATTATTATTGAAATAAGTTAAAGGAGAACTTATTGATTTGTCATATTTTCAGTTTTTTTAGATTTATTTGATTTTGATTATCTTCATATTATAACTTTTCCGTTTGTAAAATTTATTGAATCTTGTGAAATAATATTGAAAGAGATTTTTTTCTTGTTAAATAAACAAACTACGGAGAATATACAGTAAAACATATAATTAATATTTGATATAATACATAAACCGCAGGTACCACTATGTTTATAATATACAGTAGAATCTCGGAATAGATGCAATGTCATAAGATCTTATTTGGTGGTACTTTATTCTCTCTTTATTTATTAGCAAATAAAATATTCTTTGGTAAATAAAGGTGACTATATTTCTAAATCTACAAACGACAATTTCTTTCACTGTAATAATACGCTGAAGGCACCGTAATTATCATTTTTTTTCTCTGTTGCATGACCATAATAATTTTAAATTTTTAAGTAATTGAACTTTGTATAACCCTTGTTTTAAAGATGCTGTGACAGGTGCACACAGATTTCATTTGTATCTCATAAAAGATTTCGTTAAAAAGTACATAGTTGAGAGTTGAACACCGTGCTCGCATGGAAGCTGTGCAAGTAAGCATGATATTTAGCTTAATGATATGATGAAAATTATCTTAATTTGGCTGGCATGCAGCTTACTGAAATCTTTACGTTTGTGTGTTAATCCTTCCCAGCAAACACAGTTCTGTAGGGAAAGTACTTACCAACTGTCTTTTTTGAAAACTTTAAATGTGAAGTATACACCATTGTGATATTGTGATATATATCACAGTAGATGGTACAGTAGTCCATCTCCTATAGCGGGAATGTCAGATCGAATGCGCGCCATAATTCCGACTGGGTGAAGGTGGCAGAACTAGAAGCCGTAATTTGAAGTAATGTTACGTGTAGTTCTGACAACTTCACCCAGTCGGAATTATGGCGCGCATTCGATCTGACATTCCCGCTATAGGAGATGGACTACTGTATAATATACTGTGGATATATATACTTTACCATTCAAAAACTCGCGCTGAATTATCAAAGTTATACTTATGAGAAGAACACGCGCTGATATTTAAAATGTACAATAATATTTTTCACAATCTTGTGTACAGTATGTACTTGATCTATACAATGATAACACTATCGGACTGGCTCATATAGCATTTCAGAAAGCAGGTACAAAAATTCTAAAACCCTTTGATTTATAATTTATACTTATAATTTTTTATCGATATATTTAAAAATTGACAAATATACTGTCATGCTTGTGTACGCTAGCCCTATTTATTAGTAAATTCTCATATAATTTGTACACAAGTGGACAGGGATCTTGACTAGAGACCCTTAACAGAGAAGCGACAACCTCATGTTTTAGGCAGACCCGCATTACATTAGTTTTGAAAGACCCGCTAAAAGTACCCACACTTTTTAGCGTTCTGATTGGACACCCAAACAATTTCTCGAATCTGGCCAATCAGAATGCTAGAAAGTGTGGGTACTATTAGCGGGTTTTTCAAAACGAATGTAATGCGGGTCTGCCTAAAACATGAGGTTGTCGCTTCTCTGTTAAGGGTCTCTAATCTTGACCTGCCTGGTCTAATAAGCTAGTAAGGGGTTGATTCATACTTAATAAATGATAACATGACAACACGATGTTAGTTTTGTATAATTATTATTGGGGGTTTTAATAAAGTCAAAATACATTACTTACATGATTATTCTTATAGCGATGTCATTTCAGCCATGGTTCAGCCTCAGTTCAAGTGAAGTAAGGACCGGCATGTCCTTATGTTATTTATGATGAATATACACCCAGTGTTATAAACTAAACATGGATGATCAAGTCCGCCAGCGAGGGCGTGTAGTGTGTATGCGACTCCGATCCAAAGAGTGCGAGAGCCCGCGAGAGAGAGAGAGAGTCAGTGATCCTCCCTTAAAACTATATAGGGTTTTTATATAAGCTGAACCATGACGTCGTGACATTTACAAAGGCATATGGCAAGAATTAGACATTGGGCAGCATCATGCGGGTAGTCATCCCTTAGTCAAGATAAAAACAGCTGCTGATACGTTAATCAACTAATTTGAATGTACTTGCTCATAATTAAAGTGGTGTCTTATTACCACGTACAGGTGCCGAAGCATGACAGTAAGGTCCCAATATAAGGGTAGTCAGGTATTTGATACAAAAGAAGTCAGCTGTTTCAATATCCTATAGATGCTGGTACATGGCACGCGTTTACAGAGTGTTATGATTTATGGAAATATATCTTAATTATGTAAATAAACCTCCTTTCGTGACAATACGATAACGTATTTATGCTAGCTATAGTCGCAATAATAATGAAAATTTATAAACGCTATAACTTGTGAGATAAATTATAAAAACTTGGACGAATAAACTTCAAAACAAACCAAGTGCTGAGGCCTTGCCTTAGTTTAATATTATAAAACGTGCTGAAGAACAACAAATAACAATAATATGAACTTTAAAAAAGTAACCATAATAATGTGAGTCGCGTGCTAAAGTATCAATAAACCAGCAAATCATTAAAAGAAATGTACAGCACACACATTGATTCCGAATACTTAAATAAATAAATAATACTCTTTATTGTTCAAACATAAAAATTAGCAGCAGATAAATTTTACACATAATAAATTATATGATATTGAACAAAAGGCGCAGTCAGAACAATGAGTCCTATCAACTGAACCTGAAATAGGTGACGACACTTTATGAAATAATAAAAAAAACATTTAAAAGGAAGCATTATTTTGTGTCCACTTATAACATTATATTTAATTAAGAAAGGTTTAGTAGAATATAAGAGTTAGTTACTAACTTACTAGCATATATTTTAGAAATAGATTTTTGGAACATTGAGATTGTAGATATGCAGCAAACATCATCAGGTAATTTATTCCAGAGCTGATTTCAACAACCCCATGCAGTAACCAAAGACTGAATGTTGTGATGTTGAAAGTCTGGTGCTTTACACAACAAACAACGCACGCGTGCAAATACAACCTGTGTTCATGGTTTCGACCAAACTTCTAAGTAAGTGAGATCTGATGGAGATGGAACACACCTTCTTCCCCCCGTACACCTGATTCTTGCATAACTTAAGTATTATTACTTCAGATAAATTAATAAAAAAAAACAAGGAAAATTACTATTATTTTTTAAAGTCTACATAAAAATTTTTGGTTTTATTTATATTTGTATACTTTCAACTGTATAGGGGTAAAAATGGGTTTTAGATATATCTCTGTAGAAAACGTAGTATCCAAAAAATTAAATATAATTATACAAAAATATAAAAATAAAAACTCCTTAGAGTAACCGTTGTGTTAAAAAAGATGTAACATGACGAAACCTTGAAATAAAATATACAAAATACTTTCTATAGCGAATTTAAACCTTAGAGACTAAACAAAATTAGTTTGAAAATAGGTTTTAAAAATTTAAGAGTTTTAGGAAAAATTTGCATAATAATTTTTATTATTCAGGAAGCATAAATTAAGTACCGCTATAAGTTTTGCTCTTCCAGTTTTGTGGACTTCACACGTCACTGTTAAGCCACGTTGAGAGCGAATGTTGCGGTTGTACAAAAGTGTAGAGCAATAGTGGGGAATGCATCAGTGCGTGGTCTCCTGCAGACATGGGTGCCTCGCAACTTATGTTCGCTGCTGCACTTACTACCTATGTATGTGTACTCCTCTGCCAAATAACACGTGAGTTCTCTTGGTTTGTTTGTTTACATTTGTCTCATTATAAATTGGGACTATTCAAATATTATCTAAACTAGGTAAATATAATTTATTGGTACATATACTACGAAACTGATATAATATATATATTTTTTTTTTCAAAAGAATTTTATTTATCTATTTTCTATGATTTTCTTTTTACTGTATCCTATGGTGTT
This sequence comes from Ecdyonurus torrentis, assembly GCA_949318235.1. Lineage (NCBI taxonomy): Eukaryota > Metazoa > Arthropoda > Insecta > Ephemeroptera > Heptageniidae > Ecdyonurus > Ecdyonurus torrentis. The sequence goes on along the minus strand of OX439130.1, from coordinate 20,521,982 downwards.
CTTAATTTCAAGTAATAAATGAGAAACATAGGAAAACATGTATCATTAAAATTTTAATTATTTTATATATATTTAATTATAATCATTATAACATTATTAATCTTATTTTGATATTGTCAATTAACCTTAAATAAACAAACAATATTATTACAAAATAATTATTTAATGAATAATGTCATAAAGCAATTTTTATAAGTTCATATAACTTTCAATGTAGACAAAATGTTGTAAGAGTATAGCACGATACTTTGAAAGTAAAATTAATTCTAAGAAAAGTAATACTTAAATGAAATGGAATTTCACAATAAAAAAATGTTAGTCATTTTCAATTCATTTAATCATGAAAGAAAGGTATAAAAATATGGTACTATGTTGTTATACTGTTATTATTAACGGGGAATAACGTGCTTTAATGTAATCCATATTAAAAGTCTGCGGTATTATTATTATTATTTTCTAACGCAAAACTGCATTTATTTTTTCAATTATTTCCTCATATACTATTGAAAGATTATTTCTCAATCATATATATTAAATGATATTTTTTTGGAATGTGTCATTATGGTCCTTATAGAAAATACTAAATTTTAATAAAAAAAAATAAGTAAGTAGTTCAAGGATGAAGGTTACATTTTTACCTTGAATATTTGTAGTAGAGATGTAAATAAATAAATAAATATAATTAAATAATTTAATTCATAATTACAAATATAAAAATATAACAAACAAACTTTTGTCTCTTTTATATTTACTTCCTTCTCATTCTAAAAAATAAAAAATAAAAGAAAGAAAAAAAAATCTAGTTTATACCTGATTTTCAAGAAAATTAATCTCTCAGTTTTAGAGTGCTAAAAACATTATAAACACAATAATTTACTTGCCAGATAGCTAAAAATATCACGATTTTTTTATACAGATTAGGTTAGTTCTCATAAAAAAAAATGGTTCTAATATTTCTCAAGGTAAATAATAATTTTTTTGTCGGCGTCCTTTGTCAATCATTAGAGCAAAACAATTCGGTCATGAATTAAAATCTCACTAACTTCATTCTAACACAATGTATACAGCTATTTTTTTACTCAAAGTATTTTTGTATTTTAACTGTTTTTCATTTTCTTCATAGAAAGTGAATTACTTAATGTTTTGTTTCCTTTTGTAAGCAACAATGCATGAAATAAAATTATTTTTCTTTTCAATATTATACTGAAGTTCCTATAATTAATAAATGTAAACTTATACATTTTTTTTACGCGTAGTAAACTTTTTTATGCATAAAATGAAAACAAAATTAACACTATTTTGATATGATATGGTTTTTCCAAATCTTTTATGATTGCAATTAAATTTAAATTTTTGTTTTCTCGCTACGTTTCATTCATTGATCAAGGTTAAAATGCGATCAAACCTGTTCATATTAATATTTTTGAATTTGAAGATGAAAATAATATATAAGAAGGAACAAATAATTTCATGAGTATACGGAAATATGTATAAGTCCTTGTTGTTAAGTGAATATAATTAGCAGAGAAAGCTGCTAACTTTGTCCTTATTATACCATAGGTTAAAAAAAGGAAAGAAAGAAAAAAAAAAAAAAAAAAAAAAAAAAAAAAAAAAAAAAAAGAGGGTGTTGAAATTGTAAACACACTTTTTTTTAAATGTATTTACTTAACATACAATATCATAATTTTCATACTTTTTTGTATTAATAAATTGAATATTAATTATAATACTATTGTAAATTGAAAATAATTTTGTTTTAAATTTTGAAAGTTATTATATAGAAGGACATAATACCCCTGATAATTTTTATAATATTGTTACTATTACGATATAAAATTTGTTAGTTTCACTTATTTTAGAACCTTGTACGTAACTATGTATGAATAGAATTTTATACCTTTTTATAATATTTGTAATAATATTTTAATTTTCTCGCAATAGAACTGAAAATATTTCATAGTAATTAAGTCGTACACTGAGCATGAAATCGTGGAAACTCTAGACTTTGAAATAGTAGTAGACAACAACTTATAAGTTTGAGAAGTGGGAGCACAATTTATTAAAAGCATGACTTGGAGAATTAAATAACTTACATAATATTACTTACTCGCTAGACGGTTGACAAAGGAACCTTACGCAATTTTATTTCTTTTTCTTATTTTTTGAACTTCAACGCAACTGCGCACACAAATGTAGAAATATGAGTAATTTAATTAGGACATTATATAATACCTATTTGAATGATAATTAATGTTTAAGATTTGTATTTTAAATTCTATTAAATATTGTTATTTACAGAGAGTGTCAGCCAAGAAGTACCTGACGGTGTTTTTCTTGAGGACAACAACAATTTGACTGGAAATGCTTCACAAAACTGTGCTAGTCGTCCTGAACGAGCTGAATGTCCTGATGGTGACATCATTTTCTACCTCTACGCCCCGTGAGTAGAACATACATAATATATTATGTACACGATGTTGAATATTTCTTAATAAACTGATTTCAAATTTAGACACCATACACGGGCAAAAATAAATATATACGAAAAAATTATACTATAGCTTATTTTCAGCATAATTTATACTATGCAGCATAATAACTATGATACAAAGCATAAGTATTTGTTATATAGCATAATTATTCATGTTGTTAAAATTTAGCATCATTTATGCTATAATGACATAAATGTAGTATAACTTAGGTACTTGATTATTTCTGTGTACAAATAAACATCCATCTATTGGAAGTGTATGAGTACTACTGTCTTTTTTTTTTTTTTTTTAGTTATTTTGCAAATATTTAAAATTTACTAAAATATTTCAAAATTATTATTTAAAAATTCTTTCAATATGCTTACTAAATCCAATAATCAATAATAGTTAACGTTAATAATTAATAATAATGCCTTATCGGTTGTTCACGCAATGCGATGCGCAAATTCACATAATAGCTCTTACGTGCAGATATAGCATGCAACGTTATTTGGATTCTTACGTGAAAGTTGCGTGAATATACATGCCATTGTGAATAGCCCATAAGAAATTTGATTAATATTTGCTATTTTCTTAATATAATATGAAATAAAACAAATATATTTTTTTTATTGTTATTTATTCATCACGATAGCATTTTGATACATTTTTATATGAGCTTATCATTTTCTTGACGTTCCTGGCTAGTTTTGCATGTCTTTATGTCATTAAAAATTAATAGTTATTTATTTTGTTTTTATTTTGGTGACAGTGGTGCCGAACGCGAGACGATCGATGTTAAGGATCCTAATTGGTTGAAAAACAGCAAATTTAACCCTTCTAAACCAACGGTTATACTTGTCCATGGTTATCGTGGAGGAGATGCCCTCATGCCTATGGTCATTCTTAAGGACGGTTAGTATACAAATGTATATTTATGAGGGTCATGGCTTTAAAATTATAATACTTGATAGACCTATTTATTTTACACGATCTAAATTTATAATTATATATATAAAAAGCTATACTATTTTTACTCTTTCCAATATATTATTGACGCTATAACATTATTATTAACATTTTTATGTTAAATATGAAAATTAGGGTATATATTTACCTAATAGTAATTACTTTCCATTAAAAAAAAGCAATTTTCTTTCAGCTTACATCAGTCACGCCGACCACAATGTAATTATGACAGACTGGGGCAAGTTGGCCATGGCTCCTTGTTACGTACAAGCCGTGCGTAGTTTACGTGGAGTCGCAAAGTGCGCAGCTCAGGTGATGAAATACTTTGGAAGCGCGGGAGGTTTGAGAGTTGATCAGATCAGTTGTGTTGGTCACAGTTTGGGAGCACATATCTGTGGTCTAATTGCAAATCATATTAATGAAAAACTCGAACGGATTGTAGGTAAGAATTCATTAAAAAAAATTTGCTATAAAAACTGATACATTATATTTTTTTATCAGGATTGGATCCCGCTCGTCCTCTCATGCAAACACGTCGTCCTTACAATCGTTTGGATGCCAGAGATGCAAAATCAGTTCAAGTAATACATACAAACGCTGGATTCTATGGTGAAACAGGAAGAGTTGGTACAGTTGATTTTTGTGTCAATAATGGTCGTATCCAACCCTTCTGTGAAAATGCAAGAAGTAAGTTTAAATTTAAAGAGGAAGTTCAGGGTTTACAACATGGCTTCTTCAATGTTAGATACTGAGATGAACTTTTCATAAACTTACATATGATGACCCAAAGCCCTTCCGTAGCCCCGCAAAATCATGATCATCCTGTGAGATATGCAACTCATACCGTATCTTTTACGTCATAGTTACGGCTTTCCTATAGAAAATGTTGTAGCGGGTTGCATATCTCGCAGGATGAGCACAAGTTCGAGGGCGCTATCATGAAAGCCTTTGGGGCATCATATGTGAGTCAATGAACACTTCATCTCATTATCTAACATTTAAAAAGCCATGTTGTAATCCCACCCCTGAACTTTCCCTTTAAGCATAGTATTTTAATGAAGAATTAAATTTAATCTTATTTTCACAGATGATCAACTCTGCAGTCACTTGCACGCAGTTTGTTTCTACGCTGAAAGTTTGGACAAGCCTCGCGCACTCAAGGGAGCCCCTTGTACAGGACGTTGTCCCGCGCGTAATCGTATCCTCCCTTCTGGGAAACAAATCAGAGCAGGTGGAGAATCTGTCACTATGGGAGAACATATTGAAAACAAGTAAGATTCATATTAACTATAGTTATACTCAAATGAAACAGCAAAGCTAATCCTTTACCTTGTAGTTCCGGTATAATGATGGGCTTCATTCTTTTACCGGAGCGAGTAGAACTTTTTGCAAATAAAAATGAATTTTTTTTATATATTTGTGTACAATCATTGCAGTAAAAAATGAAATTGTATTGGCTTATGGCCATTCAATGCAATCAGATGGAGATTTCAGTTGACGCAAAACTGTATCTAAATACATGTTATTCCCATAAGCCAATAGAATTTCATTTTTTATTAGAATGACTGTACTTAGAATGACTGTACAATGGAACACACGTTATAGATAATCATTTTTATACTATACGTTCATATAAAAAAATTACGTACTGAAAGATTTTTATTAGTAAAAATAAAGAGTAATAGTAGAGTATGCGTATTTATAATAATTTTAACATTTTCAATTTAACAGCGTTGTCGGTACTTATTGTGTGACTACTGCGGCTGCTCCTTTCTGCCCAACTTCCGAGGACAGCTACGGAGACAAACGTTGCTGTCCAAACTACGGTCCACCTACTGTTGAGGGAGAAAAGCAAAGCAGAATGGAAAAATTCAGAAGTTTATTACAAGAAAATATTAGGCTGAAAAGATAAAGGAGGATAATCAAAATTTCTGAAAACAAATCATTTCATTTAACAAGTATATTTTCCGTTTTACATGTGTTCAAAAAAGTGATATATAATAGCGTGTTCAGAGGGATCAATATTTTCATTAAAAAAATCCTGATGTCGAAAAAATAATAATAAAATATAAATAAATAATAAAAACTTAATGGTAAATCACTGAATGGGACTATTAATATACATACACATATTATGTACCTTAATACTTCTGTATAGCCTCACAACCTGCGGAAAAAACTTGTAAAGTAGACCACATGCTTTAAAACTTCTATATTAAACCTGGGTTAAGTGACGTCGTGAATTCCAAAAGTTGCCTACATTAGAGTTTTTTAGTCCAATAAGTTTGTGAGACTACAGAAGGGTTGAGGAACATAATAAGTGTATGATCACATCTCATCAAATTTACATTTTTGGATTTAAAATTTTGAGACCAGGATCCCATTAAGTAATAAATTTTATTGCATAACAATCTGATGGTTTGTTTTAGTAAATTGCATGGTCAAATTTATTACATATGTATTGAAAATACTGCTCCATGTGAAATGGACTTCAAGGCGTAGAACACCTTGAACAAAAAAGTTGTGTAATATCCTAAAAAACCTGAAAATCAACATTGATTTGGCCGGAGTCATTGATTTCTAATTTATTTTCCATCCACAAAATAGTACGAGCGGGCAATGACGTCACAGCTCGCTTGTTTTACGCGCACGTGGACCAGGCGATCTGTGACGTCAGTGCCCGCTCGCACCATTTTGTGAATGGAAAATAAATTAGAAATCAATGACTTCGGCCAAATCAACGGTGATTTTTAGGTTTGTTAGGATATAAAACAACTTTTTTGTTCGAGGTGTTCTACTCCAAAGGGATTTCTTAATATAAACGTTGATGACAAAAAAAATGCTGTTATTTTATAAATGATGAAGTGAAAAATATGTTGATCTTATATATTTTATATATTTTTTATACGTATTTATAAAGTCTTGTTCAAACAGAGTACTAAAATTGCGCAATAGTTTCTTTTTAATATACAATACTGTATAATATGCAATATTTTTAAATTTAAAATAAAAATAAATTCTCTATTATTATTTTTATTTTTTTAAGTATATTGAAAACATAACATCGATTATGATTCCATCAATTTTATTGCTCCAAGCGAAAAGACTATAATACTTGCATTCAAAAAAATGCAATCAAGGTAATTTTTCATGTCGCGTATTATAAATTCTATATCTTCAGAAATAAAAATATATTTTTATAAAGTAAATTTTGTATTAAAAAATATTCTTAATGAGAAACTTAACCCTTTTCCCATACATTATTTTAAAGATTATCAAATTCAATTTTGCTCTTTTTATACTGTATGTACTTACTGTATATACGAATATATTTTAAGGTACCAATTATAAAAAAAATGCTCAATTGAAGTACGTTTAAAAAATTTGCTTTCACGTCACCTTCACTAATGTATATACGTGAATAAATTTATTATTCCACTTAAGATAATGATGATACAGTTAAAAAAACAACTAAAAATGATTTATTAAAATACATTGTGAAATTAGGAAACTATATTTTAATTTATAGTGACGGAATAAAAAAAAAATTAATGTGAATTTACCGCTAAGCTATAATAACACGTGGAAGCATCCTTTGGCTTGCGAAAGTTCTTCAGTGGACTGTGAGAAGTGTCATGATGCACACCATGGAGTTCTCCGTTGCAGTGATCACCGTGTGTCTGGCTGCGTACATGATATCGCGTGAGTGTACCAACCTTGTTTGTCTGACACCCATCTTACTCACTTTTAGCTGCTGTAATCTTAAACTGTGCTTAATTATATAACTTTATCACACTTACATTAAAAAAAAAAAAAAAATTTAATGAAGAACACTAATTTTTTTTAAGAGGTGGTGTATTGCATAATCTGAAAGAGGACATTGTCTTGCATCGATTGAAATGTGAATTTCTAACTTTTGAGTTCATTAAGTATTTTTAATCAATTTTTGAAAGTCTTGAAATGACATCACGGGTGGCAACTTTTTCCTCTGCCCATAAGCATGAGTTGCCACCCGTGACGTCATTTTTCAATTTTCAAATATTATTTAATTCTACTTAATAAACTAAAAATTTATAAATTCACATATCTATCGATTCAAAAAAATATAAAATAATGAAATATGAAATAAAATTACCCCCTAAATTATTTTATAGCCTTCCTCACTGAACAAATATATTTTTTTTAATCTCAGTTCTGTTGTGAACGTTCTATAAAAACGTTTTTTTTTTCCTTACATTTTTGGTAAAATTTTCTTATTGAAAAATAATATTCATTGTGAACAATATAATTTTAGTTTCTGCAATCATTGCATATTTAATGAAAGTGACTATATCGAGCAAACAATTTTTTTTTATTTACGAGTAATTTAAAGAGAGCAATTTGTTGTCATGATGACATTTTAACATATTTCTCTTTCTTTATCATTATTATAGAAAAGAGTGTTAAAGTATTTTACCAATCGCAAAATGATTCCTGCTGCTTATTATTATCGTTATTATGTCTCATTAAAGATTAAAGTACATGTTAAAATCAAAAATTCTTAAGTGAAGTAGTCTTTTTAAACTTTGAAATACATTATGAAGTGAAATATAAATTAAACCGGTTTATCATCATATGAAAGTAAAAATAATTGTAATCTTTCGTAAAATATAATTACATAATAAGATGATTTTTAGCGTAATGACGTTAGTTTAATTAAATTTGACGTGACAAGTACACGTAATAGATTTTTATGTTTTAAGGTTTAACAACAAAATGTAAGCATATAAAGATGCATATATTTACATAACTTTTTGTGATAATGACTTCTGGTTCCTTGAGTTGAATGACCTTACATTGACCGTCGATTCCCAAAACTGGTTCATAAATGTGAACAACAAAACTATGCATACATTATGTCAAAAATTGAAGAAATTATATACTATACCAAAAAAAGCAACGGTTTTAATTATGAAATATATAAAATATATTGCTAGCAATAAAGATTTTAATTATTTTAAGATTACGTCATATAGCGCTTCCTCTATAACGTCCAGTATAACGATGAGCTAAGGAGAAAGCAATGAATTCTTTAGCCTTTGCATCTTTCATTTACCTTTTTATCATTAAAAAAAAAAATCGAAATAATGTTATTATTGTTACAGACGTTTCCTCACAGAACGTTGGATCTGACATTTTCCTGCTTGATGCTGCAAACTCCACTGGCAATGTGACGACTACACGTGAATGCAAACAACTATCTAATGTTAAATGTCCTGATCCTAACATTATCTTCTATTTATACTCAGGGTTGGTACATATATAAATAATCTTCTTTTTTTCCCCCGTCTTCAATAAATTTGGTCATTTTCAGGAACAGTGGGGAGGCTGAGACGATAGACGTGACTGACCTTAATTGGTTGAAAAACAGTCGCTACAACCCTGACCTTCCAACTGTCCTCTTGGCTCATGGATATCGCGGTGGTGACAGCCTCCCACCTCTAGTGGTGCTTAAGGATGGTAAGTAGGAAAATGTAATATAATATTACTATTAATTAATCTTCAAACCATTCGTTTGCTTACATTTACAACGTTTCTTTTTTTATGCTTTTGATACTCAAAATTTGTGTGTGTATATGTCTATATATATATATATATGTATATATATAATATATATATATATATATATATATATATATATATATATATATATATATATATATATATATATATATATATATATATATATATATATATATATATATATATATATATATATATATATATATATATATATATATATATATATATATATATATATATATATATATATATATATATATATATATAACAAGAAGAACAAAAGAGCTCTAACTAATAAAACTAGACCCAATACGAACTTCATATGCATGATAAGAATTCAAATCTAATGCATAACAATACTAAAGTATTTTTTGAAGATTTATAAAAAAAAATAATAATAAAAAAAAAAAACTATTCAGTAGCATTTCAGTCTCCATGGTTTGGTGCTGAGTTATTCTCATCTTTAACGTGGCCCTGTGTTGGTATTATAAAAAGAAGAAAAACCAACAATAATAAGTTAAAAACGAAATAGTTTGGACAAAATAAAACTACATTCACATACTTTTATTAATTATAGAACTAAAAAAAAACTATTTCCTACAAGTAACATTGTTTAAATTTGCAGCTTACATCAAGCGCGGTGAGCACAACGTGATTATGTTGGACTGGGGCGCCCTGGCCAAGGTACCGTGTTTCATCCAGGCACTGGGCAACCTCAAATCTGTGGCCAAGTGTACATCTCACCTGTACACTTACCTCGAGGCACAAGGAGTGGAGACTGAGAAGATCACATGTGTGGGACACAGCATGGGCGCTCATGTTTGTGGTATCCTCGCTAACTTTGTCTCCAAGAAAATGGAAAAAATCATAGGTAATTAATATAAATGCGTCTATTGCATTTTTATCAAAATCACACACTAGATAAAAATTAACCAATGTCTGTGTTTCTGATTGGACATAAAAAAAAAGAAGGAAAAAATGACGTTAAAAGATGTTTCAATATCACAATCGTGTGGTATGCGGAAGATGTTAAACAACTTTTTTTTGTGTGGGATTTAAAATGGCCCATTATTGCATTTGGACATTTATAAAAATTGTATCTAAATTTATATATATATATATATATATATATATATATATATATATATATATATATATATATATATATATATATATATATATATATATATATATATATATATATATATATATATATATATATATATATATATATATATATATATATATATATATATATATATATATATTAAGAACACTATTTTTTTTCAGCCTTGGATCCTTCACGTCCTCTCATGAACGTACGTCTAAACAATGCAAAATTAAACGCAAAAGATGCAACAGTTGTTCAAGTAATTCACTCCAATGCTGGATTTTATGGACAAGTTGATATGATTGGAACTATCGATTTCTGTGTTAACAATGGCATACAACCATTTTGTCATGGAACAAGAAGTAAGTATATGCTAACTACAATACTAAAATCAGTATCAATTAAACATTAATTTTATCTTATGTTTCTAAACGAATATGATTATACTTCCAGACGAACAACTTTGCAGTCACTTGCAAGCAGTTTGCTTCATGGCTCACAGTTTAGACAAAAATGTAGCATTTCGAGGAACGTCTTGCAATTCAAAATGTCCTTATGGAAATTCAGCTCCTTCATTACCACCGATACCATCTGCGGTCCCAAAGAAACGAAATAGTAACCTTTATATGGGAGCACATATGGAGACTGGCGGGTAAAAAACAAACAAACATGCATTTCAATTGTTTATCATCAGTGTAGATATCAGCTACTGTGTGCAGATTTATTATAAAATTATATACGAAACACCTATTATTATTATTATCACTTTATACTTTGCTAAAAAAGGGTGCATTACTTCAGTTTCGATTCCTAACATATTTAAGATAATCACTTTTGAGTATATAGATAGCTAAAAGAATGCATTTTAGTAAATTATTAACAATAGCTATTTTAAGTTGTTTTAAGCTATTTTAAGTATAATAGCTATTGTTAATAATTTGCTAAAATGCATTATTTTAGATACTCATAATAACTCAAAAGTGATTATCTTAAATAAGTTAGGATTCGTAACTGAAGTAATGCACTCATTTTTAGAGTGTACTTGAACTATTTTGGTGTGTTTGCAGTGAAAAGGGAATGTACTGCGTGGAAATTACATCACCTCCGTTCTGCTTGAATCCTGATGTTGATCCTAACTATGGTGACAAGAGGTGCTGTCCAGTGATAGTAGCAGATAAAAATTCTCAAAGAACAGAAGAAGAAATGGAAGCGTCGTTGTTTGAAAGGGCCTAGAGAATATTTCAAATCAACATTTTATCGTGTTAATCGTTTTGGCAAAAAGGAAATTTTTATCTGCTAATGTAACAAAAATTGATATAAAAATGAATAAAATCCAATAATCTTGCTTGTTACCCTTACTAACGCAAATTAATATAATATTTAATTGAAATAAATGCTTTTATCTTAAGTTATGTTAATGCTAATTTATTTATTTTATTTTCGTCACTTATATTGTGCTTATAATTTATGTGAATTTTATTTTTATATATCAATGTAATTGGCCAACAAATACTTAAACATTTTCATGAATTGGAATACTCAATGAATACCAACTTTGACATTACGTAGTTTTTAATATGCAAGGAAAGAATGTTTCAAAGTATTTGTTTACAAATTATGTGTAAAGTGAATAAAAAAAAATTATAAAAATAACAAAATAATTTATATTTATCTAATTCCAAATTCAAGTAGTATTATAATAGTATAATTTACAATTGTTGTAATGAGAAAGACTTTAAAAAATTTTTGGGTGTAATTTTATTTCATTTTCTAAAAGAGTACATTATCCTGATAGATATGTGAATTTTTAATTTCTGAATTCATTGAGTATTTTTAATTAATTTTTGAATGTCGCGAAATGACGTCACAGGTTGCAACTTTGTTCTATGCTCACATGCATAGACTGTGATGTCATTTCGTGGCTTTCAAAAATTAATTAAAAATACATAATGAACTCCAAAAATTAGAAATTCACATATGTATCAATTCAGGACAATGTCTTCTTTTAGAATATGAAATAAAATTACCCCCTCAAATTTCTGTAGTCTTCCTCATTGTAACTTATAGGTGTGATACAAACATATTTCTCTTCAATAAAGAGTCTTTATCATAAAGATAACATAACAAATGAGACATAGACAAAATTATTTCAACTTAACGAAGTAGATATTAATTGCTGATATTTTTTTTTCCAAAAATTTATAATTACATAAAAGTTTTCAATGATAAGGCGATTGTCATTCCTTTCAAGTTTATATACGTAATATCTTCATATTAAATTTTTCTTGCTTTTAATTTTATAGAGATATAAACAAAAATCCTGTTTAATAAAGAGTTGCACAAGTTATATGAAATATTATTTAACATTGTTCTATAATAAGACAAAATTATCTGTGTACAATTAAGTTTTACGATCATTTCTGAAGCTTTCTAAGAAAACTACCGCAATTTCTATGGCATCTGTTTTTAAAGCCAAGTTATATCACACACTCATAATGAGACTTCGACATCAAATAGTCGTGACTACAGAGTTGCTGCTGCTTCTTATAAACTGTGAGTAAAATATATTATATGTACATTTACGCATTATCTTATTTCAATTTTGTGCTTTGATATGTTTTTGAATAGGACATTTATCTATGTATGATTTAATGTACAGATGTGTCATCGCAAAATCTGCTTACTTGCTTCTTCCAGCCATTGAATGCTCCTTGTCCTTATTCAAACTTGCGATTCTGGCTTTTTTCAGGGTAAGAAAGAATTTCAAGAAAGTAAAAATTTACAAGATTTCATAATAATTTTAAATTAATATAGCTGTTTGACTGTTTGTTTTTTCCCCTTAAACAATTGAATAGATAAAATTACTCACATTAATTGCATTGTACAGTACAGTACTTATATTATATTATCTATGAATAAGTTAATATTCACAACTTACGTAATTTCTATTTTCTTTTTAACAAATAATAAGTGTTTTAACTTTAGGAATTCAAAATTTTTAAATTTTATCAACTAATTACATTTGAATATTTTATAATAAGAGAAAAAGTTATTCCACTATCTTAATAAATATGAAAATCAAAATTAGCTACGTAATCGAAGAGCTCAATAGTGAGTCTCCATTAAAGAGAAAGAGAGAGAGAGAGAGAGAGAGAGAGAAAATAATCTTATTTTCTATAAATTTTCACATGATCAGAGGAGATCAGAAAGGTGAAAAGATCCAAGTAATGGACCCAACTTGGCTGGCAAGCAGTCATTTCAATTCCTCAATGCCCACTGTCATGTTAGTGCATGGGAATGGTGGTGGAGAACACACACCAATTGTTACCCTCAAGAAAGGTGAGCAGTTAGAAAAATGTTAAGCGCCTTATACGTTAGACTTCACTTCCTACATATTTGTATAGCACGTTGCATCTGCCCCTTACATGTATATAAATGAGATATAAATATATGAATAATATCACTATCAAACAATATCAAACATCAATATGTACAAAAATCTGATTAACTTTTTGTAAATCATAGACAAGAACAATGCTTTTGTTATAATGATTATTGTGACTTTAATAAAAGTAATTTGTTAATTGTATCACAAAATTCTCTTATTCAATTTAAAAAAAAAACTATATCCCGACAAACTATTTTCGTTTATACATTTTTGTTTTGTTTTATGATTTTCGAGGTAATTTATTCTATTTAACTTAGCTTTTTTTTTACATACACATTTTTTTTTTTTAATATTCTCATTATACTACAGCATACCAAAAGCGTGGTTCTCACAATGTAATTATGGTTGATTGGGGAGACTTTGCTCAAGATCATTGCTACTTCTGGTCAGTGTGGAACGTCTCCCCGGTCAGCAAGTGCATAGCTCACATGTTGAGGTACTTGAGGACCTCAGGAGTGAAAACGGAAGAGATTACCTGCATAGGCCATAGTCTAGGTGCTCACGTGTGCGGAGTTCTAGCTAACTACTTGCCCTACAAGTTGAACAGGATTGTAGGTAAAAATAATAATAATAATAATAATAAAAAAAACGTTAATAATGGCAGATTATTTTTTCAAATCTTACAAATTAAAAAATATTAGAATTACAATATATCAAATTCTTATAATTTTAATTCAGCTTGAACTTTTTTATGCATATATTTTTCTTCATCATATGCCAATAAATGCTAACATTTTTTTTTTTCATTCCTACAAGTTTGACATAAAGAATTTGTATCAGAAAAATTAAAATAGATCTAGAGGTGAAATAATTTGCCACTACCTAATAAAACTTTTATTTAGGTAGGTTTGGATCCTGCACGGCCTTTAAAACAATTTAGTTCTTTTGAAGATCGTCTTGATAAAAATGATGCAAAAATTGTACAAGTAATTCATTCTAATACTGGATTCTATGGTCTTCCTGGTATGCAAGGTTCTGTTGATTTTTGTATCAACAATGGTGCTCAACCGTTTTGTCAACAAAAATCTAGTAAGTACATATAACCATGATTACCTATGCAGTATTCAATTGCATTTAGATATGCATTTATAGGATATAATATAATAAAATTCTTAAGTTGTTCCAGTACAGTTATTTGTAAATAGAATTGCTCAATATTGACTATGTAATTAATATCTTGACGATGACCTTGACCTTCTCTCATAGATCCCCAAGTGTGTAGTCATCTTCAGGCTATATGTTTCTATGCGGCTAGTTTATATCCAAACAAAGCAACTCGAGGTGTGCCATGTGAGAAATTATGTCCAACAAATACAAATATAACACTTCCTGGTGCTCATGCTACTATGGGGGAGTATTTGGAGAACAGGTGAATACTGGTGCTTAATTAACATAGTTATACACCAACTAATAATTTATAATGTGAGTTATGTTAATAGAAGTTATAATAAATATCACAATTTGGCTTTGAAGCTTGTGTTGGTTATAATGATGATAATATTTATTTGCAGTGCGAAGGGGATGTACTGTGTGACAACGCGAGAAGCACCTTATTGTCTCAATGCAAGAGAGGACCCAGAATATGGAGACCAAAAATGTTGTCCATCGTAACGGAAATTTATTTTTTCATTTTGAATTTATTGTGCATTGTATTAAATACAGAAATTATTATTTGATTTTTTATTATACATATGATCTTCCTTTGTTTTGTTTTATAACAATAAATATTTTTTATGGATAAAAAATCCTTGACCTGAACTCGACAGTTTATATTATATTCATTGTTTTTGCTACTGCAGTATTTATTGTGATATAACAGTTCGTTGAACTTTCTCTCGTAGTTTATGGGATTTATGGTTCGTAAAGTATTTAGATTTCTGTTTTTGTTCCTCAATGAATTTAGCAGTAAATGTGGAGACAGTCAGTCACAGACTCTTACATAAAGTTGTTGTGTTTTAAATTTTTTTCCATACTTGTTTTTTTAGGTTATTATAAGGTATGTAAATTTTAGAGTTTTTTTTCTAATGTCATTATTTTTACACTAATGATTTTACAGAAAACAAACAAATAAATTATTTTTAATTGAACCTACCCCACTTCCTGTTTGTTTAAAATAAATTATATTTACAAGTTGTAAGCATAGAACCAAAATTAAAACGTTGGACCAGTAAGGATGCTGAAGAGTTGAACTTTGAGTTAAATACCGCTATTTGAGGGGCAGGTGAGCTAGGCTGTTAGCTTGCTCGTGGGTGCTCACAACAGTGCAAGCTTGGTCACCATGGACATCACACACCGCTTTGCCGCCGTCGCTGGAGCCCTTCTGCTGCTCATCATTGCAGCACGTAAGTCAAAACAAAATTCATGGCATTGCATTTTAATATAAGTAACAGCATAGATATGTGATACAACCAATGTTTAAGGAGAGCAAATTGAGTTTTTTTTTTCACAAGAAACGAACGGCTTTTGCTGATTATGAGAACCGAATAATACTTTTATTTTATTACTCAATAAGATTATTTCAACATAAAAATAAGGAATTTTATTGACCCAGGCAGTTTATATACGACAAGTGATTTTTAATTTGGAATTAATTTTATTAACAAACGTTAATTGGTCTAGTCTCTACTTACAATTAAAAAAAATTAATTTAGTAAATTTTCAATAGTCTTATCCTAACAATAATAATTAATAAATATTTTTATAATAAAGATCATATAAATTTAGTCAGTGCAGTGTTCCAAATACGTAAACCTAAATTTAAATAGTTTGTTTTGAAATTAAACTTTACTTTTAAAATTAAGCGATTTATGGCATTAGTTTATCTAAATCTTAAGGAATATAATTTTAATTTAATGGGCAATGAAAAGATTACCTTTTAAATTATAGCGAAATGCAAATTAATTTCTATTGCACTATGTGCAACTAAAATTTGCAACTTATACGATGCATATACGTTTAATAAATCTATATTTTATTTTAAGTTACGCTTTTTTTTTTTACTGTACACACGATTGCGATACAATTTTTTACCATTCAAAAACTCGCGCTAAATTCCTAATGTTACTCTTATGGGACATACATGCGTTGAAATTAAATGGTAAAATATATTATTACAATAGTGTGTACACACGGATGTGAAAATATATTTTATCATTCAAAAGTTTGCGCTAAATTTACATTGTCATTCTTATGAGAACAACGTGAACTTAATTCGAATGGTAAAATACATTAACACAATCGAGTGTACGTACACATTCTGAAGTCATATGAATATTTCTTCACATAGCTATTTATATATATATATATATATATATATATTATACAAAAGTAGTTATCGAGCAGTTGATTATGGAACATTAATTAGTAACCTAATCACATAACTTGAGTTTTGATAATGCAAAAAAGTAAAATAAATAAAATAATAATATTAAAAACAAATAAATGACGTCTGTATTATATAAGTTCAGTTCGTTTCCTTAGCATGTATAAGAGAAGCAATAACAATTATAATAGTAGATAGAGAATGTACAGTTAGTTCATTTTTTTTTTTAAGTTTACTAAATGTCTTGAATAATTATAAACACATTAAAATAATTGTTAGAATAATAAAAATAAACGTGGGCATTTTGGTTTAAAAAAAATGGTAATCATAGGTTTTAAGGTAGTTAAATTTAAGTATATGTCATTAAAACTATATTTTAGGCTTCTTGTTAAATTAAAAACTTATAATATTTTTGAACTTGAACTTAAAAATAAATTACACAGATATAAATGCTTTGAAGCTATCATGTACAACTACATTAAATTTAATATCTAAATTATTTTTAACTTGTTCAAATTTTTTTTCTAGAGATTGGTGCTCAGAATCCTCCTGCGGACTTACTACTCACAGATCCTATGAATATTACTGGAAATGCGAGTCGCAACTGCTTGAGCAAGGGTGATAACTTTCCTTGTCCTGACCCTGATCTTAAGTTCTTCTTGTACTCAGGGTAAGAATTTAGAACGAAAGTTGAATTTTTTGAATATATTACCTGCCTTATTAAAATATAATAAATTGTGTGATCAGTTTAAGATTATAAAATAAAAATATTTCTCAGGCTTATTAGAAGCAAAAACATTTACATTAAAAGTATGATACATTCAAGTGACAAAAAAAATAAATAAATAAATGAATTCACAACTTCCCAATTTGATCAAACACTGCATAATATAATACATTTTAATTTTATTTTGAAATTAAAAAAATATATAAACGTTACTTTTTTTCTTGTAAATATTTTTATGCTTACAGAAACGATGGAAATTCGGAATTGATGGACCTAACAGACCCAGAATGGTTCCAGAAAAGTCGTTATAATTCCACCTACCCCACCGTTATGTTGGTCCATGGATATAGAGGTGGAGATAGTCTGATGCCAATAGTTGTGTTGAAGAATGGTAAGCGCCTGTAAGTTAGGCATCTCTTCGTGCAGTTATGTGTTACGGGTTGCATTGTTTCAGCCTACATCAAGCGCGGTACCTACAACGTGATCACCGTGGACTGGGGAGAGTTTGTGCGAGCACCATGTTACCTTCAGGCCGTGGGTAATATGAAGCTGGTATCTAAGTGTATGGGTCACATGTTGAAATATCTGCAAGACGCGGGAGTCGCGGTGGAGAATATCACGTGTGTGGGACACAGTCTTGGTGCTCATGTGTGCGGTATTTTAGCCAATTATGCTCCAGTACCCATGGAGAGAATTATAGGTAATTTGTGTTATATTTTATATTATTATTAATAAAGAAGCACAGCCTTATCACGTTGTCTGAACCGGTTCCCGTAGGATCACCAAAGTTGAGCAACGTCGAGCGTGGTTAGTTTTTGGATGGGTAAAACCGTACAATGACTGGCGGCGTGGCTGTGCTGGCGGTTTGACCCTTGCATGCAAACGCGAGTGCTGTCAACTCTTAGCTTTCCGAGAGTCAGTGGTCCGGGTTGCACGGATCTTGTAGTTGAGCCCAGACGAGTGTGATAGCGGGTTGAGCTTGAGGTCTGGTAAACCTCAGATAATGCATTAAAGGCCATATTGAAAAGTTTTAATCCTGGCCTACACCGAAAGGTATTATTCATGATGCTTACCTGCTTTTTTATTAATATAGATATTTAAATTCCATTATGGATTTAAAAATAAGTGTTTCGAAAATGAATCTAAAAATGAAAATAATGCCAAATTACTGTAATAACAAGTTTTAGTGAAATTTCTTCAAACAGTTAAAAAAATATTTTATTTTTAAAGACAATAAAAATTAGTCAGTTAAATATTCATGCCCCCTCTAAAAAAATTCGTTGTAGAATTATTGTTACACGGAAAATAAAATCTACTTAAATTAAGCAAAAAGCTAGTATTAAAATGCTGTGTTTTGCAATAGAGACAGTCCTAACTGAGAATTAGTAGGGTGGTATGCTAGACCCGCTCCTACCTGCGCGCAGCATAGCATACCTGTCGGCCAGGAGAAATAGACTCAGGTGAGGTGGGCTTGCAAACTCACCCCTAGTATATTTGAGTTAGCACTAATATACTAAATTTTAGAATTGGACCGCAAAATGGCGTACATGAGATTTTTGTAAATAATTTTGTGTATTAATTTAATTATTAATTATAATAAAAAAATAAACGTTGGTAATAATTTGAAATATTCAATGAAATGAATAATTCCCGCGGTGGATGTTCTTAGTTTATTATAATTGTATGCAAATATACTTTCATATAAATTACATAATTATAAATCATATCATAATTTGTTAGTAGCGGGGGACAGAGGACCATTTTTTTTTTCAATGCGTCGATCGGGTTTGGCTACCATAGGCCATATCGATGAATATATCAAATATAATATACCATTGTGTTACTACATGACGACTCATTTTGCACCTTATTTGACTGTGCGATTACTTCATTTTTATTTTTTATGTAAAATCGTCACTTATAATTCTATTTGCATGTTATACGCGGTAATTAAGACAGTTAAAGTATTTTTATAAATCTGATAGTTTAGAATTAATTACCTTCTTCATGGTCTCCTGAAAAATAGAGAAACGTGGCCATTTAAACGGAGATTGGCTGATTTTAGCAATGCTAGCTCCTAGTTCGCGGGAATACTAGATCGGCTCAGGCGGGTTAAGCACAGCTGCGCTGGCAGTCAGGTGCCGCTCCTCCTGGATCTCAGGTGACATAAAAACTATACTGACTATAACTGACGCTAGGTACCGCTCCCCCTAGATCGCAGGTGGTATAAAATCTAGTGCTAGGGTTTTGGCGTCACTTATGCTAGAGATGCAGGCTACTCAGATCTTGCACGCATGTACTAGGGCGCGGGCTTATTTGCGTTAGTATACTAATCTACTTAAATTTAGCACATCTTTTTTTTCCGTGTACTTGTTATGTTGGCATGCTTTAATGATATAATACATATATACGGAAATACATATATACGGAAAGCTCCGCTTGTAGTATTTTTTTTTTATTATTATTTTTTTTTTCCTCTTCATCACCTTTGTTATGCATCTTTTTCTATAAAGTGATATAAAACTTTTATTTTTTTTTCTAATATTTATATATTTTTTCTTTCTATTATTAATTTTTTTTCTTATTACGTAGTATTAATATTTCCTCTGATCGAAATTTTGAATGTAATTAAATGATTTCATGAATGTTTTTCTGTTGGGGTTAGGTGTAAGAGTGGGCCAGACATATTGTCAGGCTTAAACCTCGCCCTTTCAAAAATTTGTAAATTTTTTTTCCTTGCATTTTTTTGAATAAAGACGATTATTTATTTATTTATTTATTTATTTATTTATATATATCTACGCTTGTTGACAAAGCATAAATATTTAAAGATGTAATCAATAAACAACATAAAAAAGCACAATGTATTAAGTATTAAACGTCTAAAAAAAAAGGAAGAAGAAGACCGCTTCATGAAGCTTATACGCTAGCAAAACATAAACTGTTAATTTTGCACGTATTTGGAAGTAAAATAAATTGCTGTCTTTGCTAGCAGCAATATTATAGCAGTGTTAACATTACCTAAAGATATGTTTATTTTCCATTTTATGAGCACGAGATAGTTGTGAGGTTTTTATTATTATTTATTACACAATTTAAATTCTTTCTAAAGCAATAAAAATGTTGTCATAAAACTTGAAAATTTTGTTTGCAGTATTTTTATTTATTTAAAATTGTTCGCGTGGATATAAAAAATATGTGTTTCGGAAATAGTATTTATAGTATGATGTGTAATATTTATGAATAATATTGGGAAATATAATGAAGTGCATGAGGCAGGACTTTATTAATTTGCTTCTTTTTTCCTTTAGGACTGGACCCCGCTCGGCCACTCCTCCAGTTCAGCTTCCCTAATGATCGTCTGGACTCAAAGGATGCAAAGATCGTTCAGGTGATTCACTCGGACACCCGATTCTACGGTTTGTCCGGATCTCAGGGTACAGTTGACTTCTGTGTCAACAATGGAGCACAACCTTTCTGTGAGAAAACGAGAAGTAAGTGCAATTCATATATTTTTTTTTTAATTCTCTTTTGCAAACGAATGCAATTTATTAGGTGACTGTATAGCATTGATATTTAAAGTCTGTATTAAAAAACATTAGCATTCCCAGAAGTTATTAGAATATATTATTAATTTTAGCAAAATTTTCTTTTTCATTACTTATTGTTATTATTTACCATTTATTTTTATAGGGAATGATAGTATTAAAAAAAATCATTACTTAACTTGTTATGATTTACTTTATAAAGGAAGCGCAATTCTTAATTTAATAGTATGAAATTAATCATAGTGTAAAAACTTTAACCTTTTTTCTCCCCTATTGAGTAATGTTACATGTTTGTACTTTCTCTGTTTACCAAAAGAGTTATTAGTCTTATAATTATTAAAATATTTAACTGACAATTAAGTTGTATAAGTTCAATAACTTACATTGTTCAAAAGCGTAACAGAGCTTTTTTTTAATGAATTGATAACAGTTTTTTTAAATATAATTTTCATATATTAAAACTTTTTAATGTAACTGGAAAAATAATTAAATGCTCGACTGAACGTCTAATGTACTTGCATTTATATTTTTTCAGACAGCCGTTTATGCAGCCACGCCCACGCTATTTGCTTCCAGGCTGAAAGTTTATTCCCAGAAAAAGCTCAAAAAGGATTCCCTTGCGAAAATTCTTGTCCTAACAACTTTAATCGTCTGGAAGGAGAGTCTGTTCTGATTGGACAATTCATGGAAAGCAGGTAAGTAAATATTTTTCTTTTAAAGTCAGTGATTTCAAAATTATCTAAGGTATCCTTCAAATGCTGAAAATATGCAATAATGATGCAAAAAAAAGATATTGCATATATTTAAGCATTTTTAAATTTAAGAATGTAAATATAGTATTTCGTAAATTGATATTTTTTCATCTCTTAAAGGCGTTGAAAAAAAAAACATGTCTAATATCCTAACATACCTAAATATCAACGTTGATTTGGCCGAAGTCATTGATTTCTAATTTATTTTCCATTCCCAAAATGGCAGCTGCGGGTTTGTGATTTTACAGCTTGCCTATTTTCGCACGCGTGGACTAGTGAGCTGTGCCGTCACAAACCCACAGCTGTGATTTTGTGAATGGAAAATAAATTATAAATAAATTGACTTTGATATTTAGGTATGTTAGGGTATTATACATGTTTTTTGTTCAAGGTGTTCTACTCCTTTAAGTTAAAATGATGAGTATATCATATATTTTATATTAACTAATAATACAAGTAAATTGGCACTATTGTTATATACAAACATATTATTACATTATAAAATGTATTTCCTCTGAATCTGTTAACCAAGTACAGGTACAGTACATTACATTGTTAGCGCAGTAATAAAATTGTAATTCGAGGAAAAATATCAGTAATATGAATTACTGACAATGATATTACTTTGTTATTGAAAAAAAAAGTATTTTAATTTTAAGAAGCATATATTTGGTAAGAAATATGACAACAAAAAATGTACTGTATAATATACTGTATATAAAATAATTATGCTTTATAATTTATAAAACTTAAAATTTAGCCATCAACGATGACAAAGCTGAAGTCTCTAAAACAGAGATATTGATATCATAAAAATATCATGTTTATAAATAATGATGTGCACATACATCTTTATGAATTTTTTTTTTATATAATATTATAGTACATTAATTTTAAAAATGCATGTTTAAAATTTAAATATTATGAGAATATGAAGTAAAATAAAACAATATAGCATTTGCCATCTAACATCTAATAAAAATAAACAACTTTTATGCAGAGGCAAAAAAAAAAAAAAAAAAAAAAAGTTCAAACCCACTTACATGGTTTTCTGGCTTCTTTTTACAATATTTAATAGCCAGATTATTTCATCATTTCAACTATTATAATATTACATTATACACATAGTTATATTAGTTATTAAATCACATCAAAATATCATTCAAAAACTCATGTTTCTACATACATTATATAATATGAGAAAAAAAGAAAAGTACTAACTTTTATAACATTTCGTTTAGTTGCTTTTTTATTATTATTTTTTTTTTATTATAGAATATAGATACGATACAATTCTCGCAGGGTACAATATAGTTAAGTCATAATAGCTACTTTACTTTTAAAACTACCGCAAATCAATACACACTAAACTTGACAATAAAAGAAAATTATTTGATATAGACATACTTTGTATATTTTTGTGCTTTGCTAGAGGCGCCACTTACTTAAGTTTGCGTGTTGACAGTGCCAAGGGGATGTACTGCGTGTCTGCAGATACTCCACCCTACTGCTCGGAGTTCTCTACTGAACCAGGGTATGGTGACATTCGCTGCTGTCCCGTGTACCCACCCACTCGTCGTCGTATCAAACCTACCGCAAATAGACCTCGTATCCAACCTCAAGACGCAGTAGAATCAAATGAAGCTCTCATTGACTCATAAACTGTGTCATTTAATGGCTTACTTTATTCCAATTTCATGTCAAGAAAATATTTATTTGTTATATTGTTTATTTATATCATGCAAATTTCTTGTGTTTTATTGAGTTATTAAAATAAAGTTTTTATATAATTTTAAATAACTTTTAGTATCTTTAAAAGTATTAAATTTGTTGGTTATATTCCTATGGAAATACCACTTTCAGCCCCACTGCAGTATTTATGAAAAATAAATTGTAAATTAGTTAACATTGGTCATAATTGAAAGCATCTAAAAAAAGGTGTGTGTTTTTTTCAGCATTATTTTCAATCTCAATGACCTTACAATTTAATTATTGTTCTTTTTTTTATACTTAATAAAATAATTAAAATTCATTGTCTATGATTCCTATAATATCATGACTACGTCAAATAGAGATGTCATAAGGAGCTACAGTTAGATAAAACTTAGATTTCTCCTAGACGTGTTGACAAACAAGGCACAAGGCGTGGTGTTCACGTTGCGTAGTGTGTGTTAACGGGATAGTGGCGCACGCTGAGGTAAGTAAGCTTGATTCTAAACTGACTTAGTGTTTATGTGAGAGACGAGCTACTGATGGAGCAGCGCAAGCAATGCTCGGGCCTCGCAGCACCACAGTGCACGTTTATGTCGCGGGTCTACTTATCATCTTAACAAGTAAGTAATCAAGTATCTTTTTATGTCAATAATTTAGTAACGTCAATTAATTTTTTACCTCAATTATTTTAAAAATATTATCAGACAAATTAATCATATCCTGTAAAAATCATAGCACGAAAGGAAAGAGCTGTCATATAGATTTTTTTTTCATTAAAATATTAGGATAACTTGAATTGTTTTCGTATCTAATTTTTAATATTCAATAGCAGCAGTAATAAAAGCATATTTTAACGTTGAAGAATGATTTGTAATTTTGCTGCAAAGTAATTTTAAAATGTAAATATTTGGTTAAGAGAATGTAACGGAGGTTTTAAGTGCTTAAAACAATCGAATATTAAACATAGATATGATATTCATGCTATTGCCAAATTATCTTGCAATTTCATAGAAGTCTTTAAAAAAATTATTCCAATGGTGTTTAGTAGCCTCACTAAAAAAATATATATATAAGATTTGCATATAAATTACATTTTTTTCTTAATACCTAAATTATTGTTTCCTGTTGGTAAAAACTGGCTGTCAATAAAATTAATGACCGTATAAAATATTGAGGTAGGACCGTAAAATATAATTATTATTATTTATTTCATACTTCCTAAGTGATGAAGATTTTCTAATAACTTGACATATATTAAGCTCATAAAAGTCTGATCTCCGCTCACAAGAAGGGAAAAAACATTAAAATAAGAATATATCCGGTTCATATAATATACATAATTATACATACATATACATTCATATACATATTAAATACTTATGTAAATTATGCTACACATATAAAGAAGCGTAACCAGTTCATACAGTATATTATTATATCAGAATCAACATTAATTATTAAAAGCTATCAACATCTTCTATAACATAAAAATAAATAATTTATATTTTTTATTTTATGATATATACAGTAATATCTTGTTTTACATTTTTACACTAATACTACACTAATTAAAATTAGCATTAGAAAACTAATACCTAATACATTTATAGTACTGTTACATTGTAAAATATGTTACAAAAAAGAATAACATGGATGTTTTTTCTGTATATTTTTATAAAATATAAAAATAAATCCGTTGTAAGTTCATAAGTATTTAAAATGATTACTTTGCGTACCGCCTAATTATTCCAAATAAGAGAGAGAGAGAGAGAGAGAGAGAGAGAGAGAGAGAGAGAGAGAAGTAACAACCTTCTATAGTTCCGTTTTTTAGTGACATGCTTTAAAAAAAATTTAAAAAAATCTTTTGTATTTTAATTTGACCTCTAATAACCTAAAAGTGATCAAACCATAAATATCACTTTTACAATAATAGAAAAAAAAAATTAAAAATAAATTAATGTTCATAATTACAACTTTTGTTGTAATTTTATTGCTTTTTAAAACACTTATTTAGCTTGTTTTTCTTTGAATTTGAAAATTTTATAATTATTAACTACATGTCTGATTACAAAAGAAACATTATCATCTTTAATCTTTTGTAGTAATTTAACATCATGATTAAAATTATTTCTCATTAGTCACTAAATGTCACGTTATAATCTTCCCAAAAATTTATATAAACTTTTATTATTAAAGTTCAGGGTCGCAAGTTTTCTTATAAAACACATGCGGTACATATACAATCAACAGCACAAAGATTTAGATGTTTTTTTCCCCTATAGTTTTATATATAATATACCATAACAATAGTTTGTTTTTTTGTACAATCCTTTTTCTAAAAATACAATTTAAAAGCAATTGGAGGCGTGAATTTATTGAACGAATATTATATAAATTCAATTACATAAAATACATGGGTGATAAATCTTTTTAGGTAGATGTTTTTATAGCTAAATTTATATAGGATGTATTTATTTTTACATGCAATCTTTGTTGATGTTTTTGTGATGTACTGATGTTTTCAAATTTCCAATAGGGTGTTACACTGAAACACGTTTGCTTTATATTTTTTTCACTTCACTCTTAAAACGATCAGATAAAACTATTGCAAAATATTGAGTATATAGATATCTCTATATAGTATAAATAATGCCAAATTTTAAAATGGATTATTTCTCTCTTGAACAACCAGTATACAAAAACAATGCATTTACTAAGGTAAACATCTCTACAAAACATTGTCACTGAGAAATGAACGTCAAACTTATATACTACGAAAATAAGGTAATTTTAAAATGCCACTTCACAGAAACAATATCTTTAAACATTTTATAATCAATAATATAGATATTTGTTATGTAGATGTTTACAGTATTTCTTTATTTTTTTATTTTTTTATTTGATAATAGCTGTGAAAATTATTTGCCGTATTTATTTTGGATAATCTTGGTTGATTCACATTTGTATTCAAGGTTTATCTCTTTTATGGAACTTGACTGTATAGGTATACGCAGTGAGAGTAGTAATATTGTTTTTGATTTTTTTTTTCACGTCTTCATATTTTGAGGTTAGGTTTTCCCAGTGTTCATACAATGTCATAGTTATACTAACTGGATGTATTGTCTACAGGTTATTGTGCAGGTTTATCATGGAAATGGCGGCCACATCCCACACGTTGGCCACTAAGACCTGGAAGACCCGGGGGTTTGGGGATCTTACGACCTACCACACCTGCCCCCGCAGAACTAACAGATGAAGATTATGAACAAAATGAAATCCCAGAGAAACCACCTCCTGGAGGTTGGGTTCCAGAAGATACAAAGATTCAATTTAGTATGGGACCATGTCTACTGCATCTCTATGAACCTTGTGCAAATTCTAAATTATTATTTTATTTATTTCATAGGTATATTATTTGATTTTATTATTTATATGACGTTTAAATAAGCAGCTATTTTCTTTACTATATTACAACTTTTATTCTCTCCGTTTATATCGATAATAACAATAATAATATCCACAAAATAAATCATGCAAACACTATTTTTGGTCAGTACTATAATACTACATTCTTTTATGTTAAATTATTAAATATAAACATTTATTTAACGGTTTTTGTTTTATAAATCTTATTAACGTTTACTTCCCAAATAAATACAAAAAATAACGCTTATCCCTTAAAAAAAATCCTATATTCAGTAGGTGCTAATCTAATAGCTATAGAACCAAAAAAATGTTGATTTTTTTTAGTTGTATTCAACATTTTTCCTCGACATCTTTCTTCACACGTAATTTTTGGAGTAACATATAAAACAATAAATCAAACGTGTGAAACGGGAACAGGCAGATAAAATATTTCAATAGGACAAAGGCTTATTAATATTCAAAGTATATACATTGGTATTTTTGCATAGTGTGTCATTCAGATATTCTTTTATAGAATAATTTATTTTTATGATTTTTATTTTATTCAGAGATGCTCCGAGAGAGCCAATTCATCTAAATACTTCAGACCCGGAGTCTTTAAGTGCTAGTGGTTTATCTCCACGTCAAAATACCAAGATCATCATACATGGTTACAACGGATCTCTTTACTATGAGCATACCTTCGATATAGCCAAGGGTAAGTCGGTCACGAATGCAACGGAACTGCATTTTACAAGTTCTTTACTTCAACTTTTTTTTTTTTACTTTAAATTTTATTTTATTTATTATTTTACATGAACTGAATTATAAAGATGTTTTGATAATTAACATAAATAGTAGGTTAATTCTAATAATAATAATTATTTTAATAACAATAATTTTTAACAAAGAAAATTGAATATTTATAATTCAAGTTAGAAAGGACGGGCGATGACAATCATTTATAAAAATAGCTTACATACTTATAAGTTGTTATAAAATGGTTACACCCAAGTAATTTATTTGATATCATTATAATTAAAGATTGAAAAAGGAATTTACATTTGTGAAGACATATATATGTGTTAAATTAATAAATATAGTAAAACATAGGTTAAATATGTTGTACACGTGCGCTTTTATAGTAAATTTTTATATAATGCGATAAATATAATTGCGAAATATTTCTGTTTAGCTACTTTCTACATTTGCGTTCGATATACTTTGTGTTTATAATAATAAAGATTTCATCATAAGTCTCAGTATAAATACCAAGCTTTTTTTTTTTTTTTTTTTTTTTTTAATAAAGATTTTTGTATCATTTAGTGTACCACTTTGCTTTCTACAAAGTACTGATATTGTTCTATATTAGTCATATTAAAATGCACCAGTTTAAAAGTTAATACTTCAAACTACGATGCAATTGAATACAGGTCATTGATCTACGGTATTCAAGTATTCAACCTTGACTCAAGTAAATCAGAACAACAATAATCATCGTATTTGAATTTAGCTTCAATAATCGAATAGTAATATAAAATAAATTACATGTAATTTACAACGCCAAGTAGACGTTTAATATTATTGATTTCTGATAAGTACCACTTTGTAGCGATGCGATAACTTTTTTTTTTTTTTTTTTTTTTTTTTTTTTTTAAACGTTCAAACACTAAGTTTATACGTCAGTTCTTCTTTCAATGACATTTCTTTTAATTGCAAGTCATTGTTCTTTCACTTCTAATTTTAATGACAAATGTAACTGAAGTGTTCAGTTAATGTTACTTTCACCATGTAATAAAATAAGAAATCTTAAAAGTTCAAGTTCATGGCATATTGCCATAATATTGTATTGTTTGAAACATTGCAGCTTACATGGACGAGGGCAATGTGAATGTGTTGGTACTGGACTGGTCAGCTTACTCAGCAATGCCCTGTTATCCAAGTGCGGTCATCAACACATGGCAGGCTGGCAAGTGCACCGCTCAAGCAATACACAACATGGCCACGTGGAGTGGTACCCCGGGACGTTTTCTCAACAGAATGCATCTCATAGGATTTAGTCTTGGAGCTCATATTGCGGGATTTGCAAGCTCTTATCTTAGACCTGCAAGAATAGGAAGAATCACGGGTATGTACTATATTATGTCATATTATCCTTCAGCATATTTATAGTTTCAGGTTAAAAATATAATGTCATATTATGAGAATATACAATAGAAAATCAAAAATAATTTAAAATTCCATATAAGGCATTTCTATAAGACAATAGAAAAATAAATGAGACATTGTAATACTTTATTTATATATATAAATATATATATATATATATATATATATATATATATATATATATATATATATATATATATATATATATATATATATATATATATATATATATATAGGCTATTTTTTATTGATTGAATTTACTTTAATACATTTAAAAAAAATTGGAATGGCAAGTAGAAAACATAATAAAATAGTTGCTTGAGAATATGTATATAAAATAATAATAAAAAAAGCAAAACACACACACACACACTGGAAGACAACCAATAAGATAATTAATGCGTAAAATTTTATATTTTTGTTGGGCCAACATGGAAACGTTAAAAGCAAATAGACTTGTAAAAAAACAATAGAATAGCTTATTTTGATTACTTTTACTTTATTATCATATCTTGTGGGCACGGATACCACGCTGTGTCACGGAATATTGACAAATAACGTGACTGTTTATTTACATTAAAAACAAACAATCGTGCCCAAAATTGAACATTTTTTAAGTGGTATTGAGATGTTTTGTTTTAAGTATTTGAAAATGACATTTGTAACTTAATAAAAAAAAATGCGTTACATACAATCGCATCATATAATAGACACTAACAAGTTCTTTACTATAAAGAATTTGTCGTTAAATTTTCTTATACTGCATAAAGCATTATGAATTTACGCTTTAAAATGTTATATTTTTGTTATATTTTTGATCTCTGTCATCTGTAAAATTAGAAATAATATTTTTCTGTTCTTATATGCAGGACTGGATCCAGCTCTACCATTCTTTGCATCTCTAAGTCGCTCCTGGAAGCTGGACGCTAGTGACGCTCGCTTCGTTGACGTGATTCACACGAATGTCGGTGTGCTCGGCAAGATCGATCACACAGGACATATCGATTTCTATGTCAATGGAGGATCAGTGCAGCCAGCATGCAACTCAAGTTAGATTCTTATACTCATTTTTACTTACAAGAATCTAAAATAAATAATCTGTTTTCAATGAAATAGCAATGACAAATATTATAATAACCAATTTTCTGTAACAGGTAGACGTCCCTTGTGTAATCATTTAATGGCCCCTGCGTATTTTGCGGAGTCCATCAGATCCAAATCACTGGGGTTCTGGGGCAAGCAATGCTACAGCTTTCTCTACTATATCGTGGGTTGGTGTGAAGATATTATAGCAAGAAAGTCTGCTGTCATCATGGGTGAACACTGTCCGAAAGAGTAAGATATATAAAATACTATCAAATAATGAAATATAGTAAATAATATTAAAAATATAATAAATAATTTTCATATGACATTACAATAAGTACTGTACATGATTGTGGGTGGGTACTCACTAATAGCAACTTTGTTGTATGTTCAGATAGTAAAGTTTTTATTTTTAATGTTATTAAATATTATTATGAAATACATCACAGTTTGCATTAAAAAAAGAATAGTTTATTATGATTAATTGCATTCACCCAAAATTATTCATGTTTCATTATACATAAAATTAATACATATAAAATGTACGGCATGAAGAGTGAAGTATCCTGTAAAATGATCTAAATTATCATAATTTTAATTACAGTGCCCGAGGAGTGTATTTCGTGACGACAGGCTTCAAAGAGCCTTACGCACTTGGTCCTTTGCCAGACACCTCACTCTTTGTAGAAGAAGCTGTAGTAGCTGAGGAGACCCCGGAAACACCGGAGGAAGTGGAGAACGAGCAGCTCTTTTTTAATAACACGATCGTCTTTACCAAAGAAAAGAATGCTACTCGGCCCTCGGAAGTGAACAATAAACTGTAATTTATTTTCTGTGTTGTGTGCATTTGCCATATCTATTTTCTGTGTTGTGTGCATTTGCCATATCTATGTAGTGTATATTGTAAAAATATTTCGTCCAAAAAAACAGCAAAAACTTTATTTTCATTTTCATTATTTATTTAAAATATGTATCTATTTCATTATAAATTTAGATACTGAGCATTAAATTGGGAAACAGAAGAATTAAATTTGTCATATTTGCTGTAGTTATATGTATATAACATCATAAAATACTGTATGATTTAGTACACTTGATCAAAATACAATTTTTATCATCAAAATAATCACGTCAAATTTTAATGTTATTCTTATAAGTTAAAAAAACAGGAAAAAATCTATATTTTTGATCGCGTGTACTATAAATTTATATATATTAAAACAAAGATTCCAAATATATTGACTAATAAAGGAACAACTATTTTGAAGCCGACTATAAGTTATTTCGGTCACATCCGCTTCCGTTTCTTCTTACTACGCATGCGCAGAACGTCGAAACGGAAGCGGATGCGAGCAAAACCCCTTATAGTCAGCTCTTAAAACAGTTATTCCTTTATTAGTCAATATTGTATTCTTCTGTGCCAATAATTAAATTATTATAAAAAAAAAATCTGTGATTCTTGCATTTCCTGCAAGATTAGTTTCACACCAAATAACATTTTCATGAAACTAATTTTGTATTTTTATTTTTTGAAATAAACAAAAAAAAAGTTTTAATAAAAAACCTGATTTCACTAATTTATCAAGAACTGGGCACTTTATTACTAGTTTGACCTTATAATAGGATTATCTATTTTAAAAATAATATATTTTTAAGACGTCATAGAGTATAGAAAACCCAGGGCCTCTGGCCTGACACTAAACTTACTGTACCTTATCTTCTGACCTTTTTGACCAAAAAAAAAAAAAAAAAAAAAAAAAAAAAACTGATAAAATAGTGATGAACCAATTAAAGAATCCTTTAAATCGTCTTCTAATTTTAATTGGTTAACCATCGACAAACTTTAGTTATTTTTCATTGAGCTCAAATTAAAAACTGTCCTTGCCTTAAAGATTTGATTCAAAAATAATAATAATAAAGTTAATGTACACATATATGAAACAAAGGTTTTGTTTTGACGCCAAGTTTGTGATACGTCCGCGATTTTATAGTTGCGTACTTTGAAGCGGACATTATTAACTGGACTTGTCATATATATAAAGTTTTTTAAGCGACTGTTTTATAAGAACACAGTAACAAAGTGTGGGTCACGACAAGTGCGTACAGAGAAAAGTAAAACAAACGTGTGACAAAGGTACGTTCGTGACTGACAATCATTATAGCATACTTAATTGTTAGTCATTCATTTTATATTATAAAAGAAATAGCATGCAATTATGTAAATATAAATTATTTAATAAAAATACAAATATAATTGGCCGTTTTACTTTGTTAATATTATCTTTTATGAACTGTTTACATTGTGCATTTTTTTTAATATGCAATAAATTTGATTGTATTGAAATTATACGCAAACAAATTTTTGGCTTATTGGAACTATTACACCATAAACAATAGCCATTACCTATAAATATAAAAAATATTGCTAATATATATTGCAATAAAATATTGATATTTATTTTATAAATTGTGATGCAAAACCATCTAACTCGGCGCACTATTTTAGTATTCATATTGTCTTGCAAACCAATGATTTAAAATATAGCACCATTTGACCTTTAATATAATTTAACATACATCTGCTGTCACCCCCTTCCCTAATTGTATTGTCTAATAATAATTTATTTCATATAAAGGTAATTAAATGCATCTGCAGATTTAAATATTGAGAGATAGTCTGTATTTTCTTAAATTATAAAATACTCGTTTCGCCTTAAATTCAGTTACTTCCTCTTTAGAATAACTAATCTTAAATTTCCTATTTAAACGAATATTTTTGCATTTTCACGAGAGAAAATCTCCTTTTTTTATTATTATATTTCCCCCCCGTCTTCATAAACAATCACTTTCACAAAATTGTATCATGAACATATCATAAGTAAATAATATTTTTGTAGGTTGAAAATATTATTATATTTTTAATTTCTACTCATTAATATTACGTCTGCAAATGAGGCCTATATGTTTAAAATTCCAATGACCACGTGCGTAAAGGTGAAAACTTTGACCTTACCAACCGACACGCATTGAGTTAAAGCTGTAAAGTAACTTGACTCTTGCCTACTTTTTTTTTTAATTTTTTTTTTAACGTGTATAATTTGCACGAGTATAGAGCGTATTATATTAAATCATAAGGAAGGGGAATTATATTTTACTAAAATAAACGTGAATCTTTGCGTGGGCTTCTTTTGAGTGAAAGAAATCTACTAACTTGACGCTTTCCAACTTATTCGCGTGGCTGATTTGCTATTTCTCTTTGCAATAAGCAAGTGAATGACTTAGTTTGTGTGATTCTTGTGTTTTAGGTGCACTTATTGCAAATATAATCATGGATGTTACTCTTAAGCTACTTGTGATACTAATTTTCTTATCAGGTAAGTAAAACTATATGGTCATATTATATCAGTTCTCTTTTACCGTAATGTCAACATTGGCATAAATGTTCAAAATTATTAATTTGTCGTAGTTGTAACACTTCTTTTTTACTAGCATTAATAGTAATAATATTCAGGTAATCAAGACAGTTTTCGATGAGAGTACAATTGCACTACCACACACGTAATAAAAAATTATTACTATAAATATGTATTTTTTAAGGATCGAGTAATACAGCTAATGAATGTATGTCTTCGATTAAAACCCACGTTACTATGTTGTTTCAATATTAATAAAGTTTTTTGGTTAAAATTAATCAGAACTATGAAATTATAAGAATATGAACGTTACTTTCAACATTGAAAAGTCAGTGTGATATGTATCACACTCACCTTAATTATTATTATTATCTTATTAAAAAATTTTAAAGTAAGTTTGAAAATTGTGAAAAGTAAACGTGAGATAAAACTAAAATATATGTATTTGATAATCTTTAAGCAACATAAAATAAAATATTACAGTGATAAGAGAGAGAGAGAGAGAGAGAGAGAGAGAGAGAGAGAGAGAGAGAGAGAGAGAGAGAGAGAGAGAGAGAAGTAGATAAGAACGATGTGATGAGGAGGTGTCGTGTTACTGCAAGGTGTACATGCTTATTAGCGCTGCTCTCATTATTGATCTTGTTTTATGTGATACTTGCAGGAACTCTTGCTGAATACAGGGCGAGCCCACGCTTTACATCATTGTCACTAGGACCTTGCATCCTACTAGGAGACGATGAACCATGCTCCATGGAACGTATTCAGTTCTACCTCTTTACAAGGTATATAATAATACATATCAAAACATGTTATTATAGCGTTAAGTAAATTAATTTATATTTTAATAGTAATTATTGAATTATTTCTAAAGATTATGAAGGCTTTAAAGTTTATTTATTTTATATAAAGAACCTTAAAGGAATAGACCAGAGAAAAATATAAGCATTTTTATCACAAAACACTTGATGGGACTTACATAAATAACTTTAGTTTGTCTCAAAACCCAACTGTAGCTCCGTAGCAGTGATCAGAAAATTCGATTTATGCAACCCACACATCATTTTTTTTACTAATTTTTGCATGTTTCTGACGTCATAAACTAGAATAGTCACGCAAATTGCATACTTTACTTTCACGCTCTCTCGTGGGGATTAACATTCTGGTAAAAATTGTCATCAGTTTTGAAGATCCCATGTCGTGTTTACTCATTAAAAAGCACATGTTGTTTTATGTGGTCTATGGTTTTAATAATTGTTGAATTTTCTTTTTTCTATCATTACTAGAGAACAAAGACAAATTATTAAAATACAATAACTGGAAATGTATATTTTTAGAATAAATTCTGAAGAACCTGAATTAGTGGAGGTGATACCTGGACAATCAAATGTATCTGACTCCACCTTCAACCCTGAACATCCAACTAAAATAATTTTGCATGGTTACAACTCTGACATCACACTAGATGGACTTACAGAGATCAAGAATGGTAAGTTGCAATGGTAAACACGAGAAATTTTTATTACAACATCTTACATAAAAATAGAACTTTGTACATGCTAGAGTAATTGAATTTTATTTTTAAATTTTAAAAATTTTAATCTCACTTTCTATCTATAGTTAAAAATATCTTCATGTGTTGACAGAATAACAATAATAAACACATAATTATCTTAATAAAATCTTATAACATAAGCTTAACGATAAAAATAAGCAAAAATAAATAAATAAATAAAAAGAAGTTGGGCGAGGTGTAAGAAGTATGTCATTCTTACGTAAAACATTATTATTATTATTATTATTTTTTTTTTTCAAAAATTTTGCCATGTCACATTTTACAGATATGTTTAAACCAAAACTCTTCTACAAAATTAATTATACATTGATTTGACACTCCTGTGTTAATTTATTTGAGAGAAATCTAACAGTACCTATGAATGGAAAACTTCTCAAATCTCACCTAAATTGGTATAACCACTGTATTTATTATAGTTAGCAATTTAATCAGCACATATCGTACTTACAATTTTTTTTTTGCTTCCTTGTACATTTTAACACCTATAAGAACACTGTGTTCATTAAAATCTCAGTTACGACGAGGTAAATCATGCTTTCAATCGATAACATCACGTACTGTATGGTATTACCGGAGTCATAAAAATTAAATTCAAGGTACACAACTTTAATAACAATTAAAGCATCTTTGTCTGCTTTGTGGTGAAAAATTAAACGTCAAAATATTACGTATGTATGTACGTTCTTTTGTATAACGTGAGGGATTTCACCTTGGTGAACTTCAATTTGAGATACCTTGAACAGAAAATAAGATTAATAATAAAATACAAATTTGTGATGCTAATGGATCGCAATTTATATATAAGGAAAACATTTATTAATAAAAACTGAATTAACATAATCATGTTCAAATATGTTATTTAATTAATAAAACATACTTCACGATGGTAATATTTTATATTTTGCTCATAGAAGCGTAATAAAATATTTATCTACAAGTATATCTATCATTTCATGATAAATTATTCGTTCTAATTAAAGAAAACTAATTGTATGTTATCTTAATTACCTTCACTTTTTATGGTTGTTATGATTTTAGTAACGCTCTATAATTGCAGAAATTATTAGAACATTTGAATATTTTCTTAAATCATTATCATAAAAATTAAGATAAAAAAAAAAAAAAAAAAAAAAAACTTAAAAAATAAGTACGTAAAGTTTAAGAAAACGGCTTAAAAACACAATAGTGTAAATCAATTATATCGATAGACATAAATAAATACATTATTATATTATCATTGACCTATTGGCTATATTATTGATTAAGTACCGCTATAAAATTAAATTTTATTTTCTATGAAGGTAATTAAAATTTATAATTATTTTCCCTGTTATATATAGCTATGTTAAGCTAGGTCATTAGCTGAGACTCAAGAGTGTTTTCCCTTTCTTTGTGTGACTGGCGGCAGTCGTAGCAGCACTGAACGAATAGCGAAATAAAACTGCATGCTGCAAGCTGCGAGACTGCATAAGATTCCTTGACCTACTGACTGCATCTCAGCTGCACTCGCGGTGTCAAGGTGCATGTACTTTAAGTAGGCGACAAAAGTAAATTCTCATTTACACTCTAGTTTCTGTCATTTACATATTTTTATGCCTGTATCAAGTTTTTCTCTAGGGCATTCATCAAAGAAAAAAAATATATAAAAAAAAATGAATTTAGCAATTGTTAGTTTCTTGATGCACAGAGTATGCACTTATAAAACTTTACCATGAAAATAAATACAGACTTAGTGATAAAATATTTTCATTATAATTGTTATGACGCTAATTATATGCTTCTGAATTAATCAATTATTTTGTTTCAAAATTCAACTCTTAATACGCATGAACAGCACATGAAATTATTATACTAACTTGAATAATTATATACTGCAAATAGAATTTTCTAACTACTTTCATAACATTATAATAATAGAATTTTCTTTTTTATAGAATTATATTTAACGATGTTATAGAAATGTGCAATAAATAATGGATATAGAATATAGGTCTTTGAATTAGAGTAAGAGAAATTATAAAGTAAATATCATCAAAAAATTTAATATTTAAACAATTGAGTAGTAACAAGGTTTCCTAAGAGTCACTGTTATTTAGTATATAAATAGAACATACGACAAAGTTGGAGTTGATATAACTTTACTTTGTGCATCTATGTTACATAATTTCATGTCAAGGTAGATGCATCTAACGTTGACTCAAACACGAGTCAAGTAAGTTAAATCTGTCACTCAGTAAATTAATTGAGCAGTATATAAACAATAGAAGAAAAAAAACTAAATAATGACAATAAATAGCATTATAAAATATGTATATAATATATATGAATTCTGAAGTAAATATTATCCTACTATTTATATTATATTTACCCTTGAAAAATTGAGTCAGTTATATCCTTGTAACTTTTTTTATTATTATTTCTTTTTTATTTCAGTTTTACATTCTGTAGATGTTTTATATATAGCAATTAATGAAATAATAAAATTAATTATTTATAAAAATTGATTTGAAATATTTGAGTTAGTTAAGACCTATTATAAAAATATTTAAAGGTCTTATATATTTTTTTATTATTATTTTAACTAATTTTCCAAAAAGGAAAGAAAAATAATGAAAAATCAAATTTGCAATGTCATTTATTTTATTGTTTAAATAATTTTCATTTTATAGTATAGGTGTTATATGTCTTTACTTAATTAACTTATTTAATATTTAAGTCATTGTTGCTTACCAGCTAAAATATTCGTCTATAACAAAAGAATTTGGAACCCAACTGTGAATTGTAATGGAAATAGTTTAACCATAACAAGAATTATAATAAAGATATTTTATTTATTTCCGCGTTAAGGAAGAGTAAATTACACTGCAATTTGAGCTTTATTTTAGTTTATAGTTTTTTTTATATACATTAATTTGGGTGATATTGAAAAAGAATGAAGTTTATTATATCATTATTATGTGCTTGTATTTTTATTGAATGTAGATTATAAAGTATTATTCTCTAAATTCAATAGTTTTTCCCAGCTATCACATTGTGAAGGCTAGAGCTCAACGGGTTGTGATCAACCACTATCGGACTCAAACTACCCTAATTTTCTTATCCGCATGACATCATATTTAATGCGCTTGTAGGCCATACTGGAGTAGTGAATAACATTGCTGAGCATATAGGACAAACTTTGTTTAAGCCAATTTTCTTTGGGAAATCTGTTAATTTTTTGTTATTGCTATTTTTCTCAGGTACTTGAAATACTAATTCAACATATTTAAAGCAGCAATGCTCTCAAAACTATTGTATAGTGTTTTTAAACTGGCAAAATGTGTTATTTGCCTATGTTACAAAACATGTAAAATTGAGCTATCCAACATGGCGTCGACTTTAACATGAATGCATAGACCTTATACCGTATTATTATTATTGATTCATTTCTGCATCTCCTTTTTATTATTATTAAAATAAAGTATTGACGTAGTTAAATTATTAAAATGTATCATTGAAATTAATATAGCAACATTGTATGATTGTTGAAGGTGTCAATTTGTTGTTTACCTGAGAGGTGACCTGTACTTTACTGTACGTACTGTACAGCAAATACATCATATAATCGTGAACACGCCCCATTGATCTTGAACTTCCTGATTATTGCATCAATTCACCTTCAAGTCTTTTTTGCATGATACGTACTATGTATACACTGAACATAGAAACTTTCCACTCCAACGAGTTCTAGAATTGTGATATAATACAAATATGAATCTGATTTATTCGTTATACGTAATAATACTTTTATTCCAGTATTTCCAATTTTAAAGTGTTAATTAATTAATTAAATTTTTTGGAGGTTTACTTATTTTTAGCGCTTGCGCTTTTTTTTTTTTTTTTTTTTTTTTTTGCGGTGATACCTTTTTTTTTGCCATTTATTTATTAGTTATTAAAAGAAATGTTTTGTATTTAATTATTTTTCTTCTAAATGGAAATCCATAATCTACAAAATAAGCTGAAACCAAGATATCTGCTGAGATTTCCAATCAAAATCAAAACTCATATAAATGAAAGAATAAAAGATCTCAGATAGTATTATATATAGAATATAAAAATTATTGAAATATTTTAACTACGTTAAAAATGCTAAACTTCTCTAACAAAATGTTTTCTTAATATTTCAGCTTACCTAAACAACGGTGACTACAACGTGTTCATGGTAGAATGGGGTTCTCTTTGTCCTGCACCTTGCTACCCCACAGCCGCACACAACGCTCGATACGTGGGGAGATGTACCGCTGAACTTGTCCATGCCGTTGCAGCAGCCACTAACTCTCACAGAAATCGTGTGGATGATGAATTTGGAGAATTACCACAAGATTTACATGTGATTGGATTTAGTCTGGGTGCTCAAGTAGCAGCATTCATAGGCAATAGTCTTAAACCTCTTCTGCTGCCTAGAATTACAGGTACACTTTGTTTTCAAAAAAAAAATTATACATATAATCTTAAATAATCTCCAAGTTTTTATTAACATATTTTCTCGTAACTGTATAGTAATGACACACTAATCATTTACTTCATTTACTTATTACTTTAACGTTACAATAAAAAGTAATTTTATGATTATGACTAATATTTACGAAGAAATCGGAATTTTTTATATTAGCATTGTAAAATTTGTAGAATAAGCTTTGCATGATCTTATTACAAAGATTATTTCAAAATACATTCACTTTTATACCATATAATTTTTCATTTTGAAGGGCAACGCAATTAATATATTGCAAATATTATAACATTTTACATAGTTTTCTTATTTTTTTATTTGTACTGGAAGAATAATTATATGCACAATAATAAACTTATTTTTGATCGTAAACTGCAAATATGTATATGTATATATATATATATATATATATATATATATATATATATATATATATATATATATATATATATATATATATATATATATATATTATATATATTTAAACTGCTCAAAAATTGAGATTAATATAATACGTCTGTTTCCTGTAATGCATGTTATTATGCTGGTGGTTTTCTTACGTAATTACGTATATTAAAATTATTTTATCTGACAGGCCTTGATCCCGCCATGCCTCTGTTCCTGACGGCGGGCTACGAAAGAAAACTTGACCCCAGCGATGCTAAGTTTGTAGACGTGATACACACAAACGCTCTTTTACAGGGTCAACTTCAAGCAACCGGACATATTGATTTTTACATGAATGGGGGATTTAAGCAACCAGGATGTGCTTTACGTTCAAGTAAGTAAATTTCTGGGCAATTCAATAACATTTAATCATAGTTGCAGCATGCTTTTCATTTATAAAAATCATTATTTTTTACTCCTTTTAAGGTAGTATAGTGCGGTTGCATTCGTATAAAAGTCGACGCCATAAAAATTATGTAAGCACTATATAAAATAAGCTAGTATGAGAAAATGGCACATTTTGCCAGTTTAAAAATGCTTAGCAATATTTTTGAGAGCATAGATGCTGTTAAAGCCCTTGTCAACTTACTTTTTTATCATTTAGAATACTAGATTGATAATTACCATACCTTATTATCCATGAATTAGACACCAACACGTTGATTTTGTATTTATTTTCATTTTGACTGTTATATCACGTATCTGACGTCACAATGTACCGCCGCCAATCATAGTCACCGCTCTGGTCACGTGATAAATTT